>JAVMKO010000014.1:23065000-23736666 GCA_032164245.1 Sternotherus odoratus | reverse complement strand
CACATAAGTGGGACCAGGATTTGGGAAACCAGAGAAATGACTAGTATGTGTCTGTAATAAAAATAATTCTGAAAAGCATTTCATTTTCTCTTGGAATGCTCCAGATTGCACAAACTGACATCATAACAATATACTGTCCTGTATGGTGCTCAGTTACTCCCTCTGCAAACATTGTGGGTGTGTCTTACACATGCATTGGTACCAGTGCTTGTAAGATTTGTGTGTGTGCAGAAGAGGTTTAATTTTAAGGTTCTACAGGAAGTATTTATGCTGAAGATATTTCTTAGAGATAGTCATTTCCTAAACAACCAGCTAAGAGACTGAAATATGCTCATTTATGTTCCTTTTTATATGCATTAACAATATGTGTTGGATGCCCCCATTTTCAGGATAGCCTAAATTTGACACAGGAGTTGCTGTTAGGCAATTTCAGCAAATAACACAGATCTGCTATATGGTTCAGCTAGTTTTCTATGGTGTTAATATACTCTAGAAATATCCTCATCCATTGTTGAAATGCAACACCTCAGTAGAGGACAACAGAGAGGTCTGGGACAGGAAACACTTGAATTGAATCCACTTTATTTAGGCAACATGGAATTTGGCCTGCACTCTTGGGAGAATTAGAGTGAAATTTTCAATAATTACAAGGTACCGCTAATCCTGTACTGGGGTATTGAGCCACTCTGACTCAGAAGAAATTGTTGCACCTAATAATCACCAAGGCTATGTCTTGCAGCACCTTGAATTTCCTTGTAGGAGGGGAGGTTTCATGGTCTAACTCACTTTAAAAGCTCTGAGAAAAATCAAAATTCTATGTGGAAAGGTTGCAAGGCTGCTCTTGAAGTAAGAGCAAAGGAATGAAAAGCAAGACGTGCTGTAAATCTCATGGAAGAATCTAACTTTTCCTTCTGGGCCTATCCCATTCCAAAGAAACCCAGATTATGTGGCATAAATTTTTGTCAAGCTCAACAAGTTCCAGTCTTTTTTAGGTTCTTTAGTTTCTTTAGGTTCTGTAGGTTCAGACATCAGCCAGACGCTGACCCAGCAAAGCACTTAAGCATTTGAGTAGGGTCACTGACTTCACAGATACTACTAAAGAGCCTAAAGTCAAGCACATTTGGAACCTACATGTGAGCATCTCACATGAGTGATAGTGAGTCAGAAACTGGGCTAACATTAGCAGCAGCCATCAAGGTGGTTGCTCTGGGTGAAAACCTTTCAGTTTAGGGGTGGGGGCAGAGATAAGGGAGCACACCACATTGCTTTTTTGCTCAACTGGTCATCCTGGGAGTTGGGGAGTGCCAAAAAAACTTTCTTTCTTGGCCACAAAGGACAAAAGTATGGATTAGAAAGAGTTGGGGGACAGAGTCCGAATTTCTGGCAGATCCAAATCTGCTGTCTTCAGCTCTCATTTTTTTCCAAGATGTATCTCTGCTTCCCTTTGTGATGCTACTTTCCCATTTATTTGTAAGAGAACCTAAAATGATTTCCACCTTTGTTTCCATGACTACATTATTTTTGCTTTGCTTTTTTTCTCTCCTGGTTGATATAATCACGAACACCACCCCTCCTAGTGAGTATCCCATCATGTAAGTAGTTTATATAAATAATTAAAAGCTGGGGTTCACACACTGATGGCTGCAACAACGAGCTTGTTTTCTACAACTTGATGGAAAAGATTTGATTTACATCTGCTCTGGGTATTTTATTCCCTATCTTATTAAAGCTTACAACTTAGATACACTATAGTTTTGATGGGGAACCTTGCCAAACATTTTCAGAGGAAGAGAAATTATGTCCAATTAAGAGAGAGTATCAGTGGAATAGAACGTTGTCACAGGATAATGGTCTCCTGCTGCTTTGTTAAATGCCAAGGTACACCTGAGGCATTTATCAGAAATTAATGTCAACGCAAAGTCGAGAGGTTCATCTTGAAAGCGGGAAATACTGAGCCTGTGAAAATGTCCTGCTATAAAATAGTTTCCATCCTTGCCCTTTATGCCTGGTAGTGAGTGAATATCCTGCCTGGCGCCAAGTACATGTAAAATGGTGAAAGTGACTGGTCCCATTGACTTCACTGAGAGTATATATGGACTTTAAGTTAAGTATCTGCCTAGTAGTATGCTGAGCTAGGGCCTTTTTGTTCTTAGGATTTATGCATGAAGCCCAATCCAAAAACCCATTGAAGTCAATGGAAAGAAGTTTGAACAGAAAAACTGATCTGGATGCAACAGAGAAAGACCAGGAAGCTGCAGAAAGGCTCAGTCATAAAACAAAGTTTTAGATAGCTCTGAAACAGATTTTGTTCAATACAAGTCTGCTCCAATTTATGTTCCTCAAAGAGATTAAATAAAGTTTGTATGTCAAGTTCATAATGATGAAAAACCTATTCCTCTGTTAAGATCTAAAGCAAATCCTGTTTGGAGGATAAATCCCTTTAAATCTCCCCCTCTCTCCTAGTGCCACAAGGTTTCCCATGCCTTTTAAACCCTAAATTAAGTATATCAAATCAATCTTAACAATTACTTAGTCATGTATTTAATTTGTCTGGAAATATGAATGCATATTTGTAACTGCCTGCATGTTTTCTCAACCGATAGAATCCTGTATATGAAAAAATATATTATCCCCTGTTACCATCTACTTTTTTCTATTGTGCAAAACTAACTGTGCAAATCGGCACCTGCTTTGAAACTAATGTTTATACTGAGATTTACATACCCCTGTCTGAACATCTATTGGTCCATATGTTTTTTGCCACTCAGATGTGTCCAATTAAACTCCCACTCAGTCAAGACTTTCGTTGTGTTCTGTGGAGGAAGCCTATGTTGACTTCAATAGGACTTGGACCAAACCCATCATTTGACCACTTATGGAAAATGTAGCCCTAGAAGAGTGAAGACAGAGATTTAAACCACTAATTTTTCTTTACAACTAGGTTTGATTTGTCATTTGACGTAGAGCCAGTCGTTCTGTGATTAATACAATTCTGTTTTTCATAATGACATTGTGTAGCTACAAATTTAGATTTATTTTAAAAACATGTTTACAAAACCATGAGATAAATCAAAATACCTCCAAGAAATTTCAAAAGTATTCTCATGGAAATAGCTGTCTGCAAATACACACATTACACAGGAATGTTTAACTCGCACATTGCATTATTGAAAATTTGAAGACAAAACTGACAATACATTAAGTGAAGTTAAATTGATTTTTCATTGTCCTAACTATGAGAAGTGGGAAAGATATACAAAGGGTGTCAAATGTAAATTGGATTTTTAAATGTTTTCAGTTTTAACAATCTAAGTGATTATTGGCACCAATATAGTAGGAAAAGAAATTTTCTTTTCCATTCAGTGTCCTTCATCTTGTTCAAAATTAGAAATGGGCCAGGACAGAATGCTCAGTCCAAATTCTCCCAGCATTTGAGGATTTCAAAACTAGCCTGGACCCAAATCTTGCAAGATGGGCCAATTTCCATCACAGAGTGCTAGGAGCTGCCCTATAGACATACCCCTCCCATTCTTGTTAACAGGGCATTCTGGAAAATCAATCTTCATCATAAGTGTGAGAGCTCTGAGTCCATCCTTACCAGACACAGGTACCTACTAATCCAGCTTGCTAAATAGCCGAGAAGAGAATTGCATAAGGACAACCACATTTTTGTTTTCATTAAATGTGGTGGTTGTTTTAACTTTCTGGGCAGAGTGGTTCATTTCAGACCAGTTTTGAGAAAACTAGATATTGGATAGTACTGCAGCATGCCATGTTTCATCAGTCATGGTGCATTATGTTACATTAGGTGTTCCTATGAATTCACTTTGGTCTCTGAGATTTACTGAGATATGAGGCAGAAATCCATTTCATGAACACAGAGAAAAAGGACAGTTAGGGACAATCTCTATCACCAAATGTACAGAATTCTTTTCTTTGAGGATTGGGGGAGGGTGAGATCAGAAGTAGCAACTGATAAAATAATCACCTGCTTTCAAAACACATTATCTTACAGATTTGCACATGGTATTAGAGCTTTATTCAGAAAACATGGTACATGACCCTGCCATGCATGGAAGGACATAACAGGTTTCTCATTTTACCAGCCAATTCACTACAGCAAAGAATGCCTACCCTAAAGACACAATTCTTAGCCCAGTCCCCAAATATATTCTGCAGAGACAAGCTGAGACAAAAGGTACTCCAGAGAAATGCACATTTGGATTCATTATAGTCTTAAAAAAAAAAAAAAAACCAACCCCCCCCACCTTAAAGTATTTCTTTCTTTTTAAATGCTCTCTAGCTTTGAGGCAGAGAAGCAATAAGGTATTTTCATAACCTCAGGAGAAAATCTGAAAATAGGAAAACATTTAAAACATAATCTGGCCTGGTAGAGGCCTATTCGACAAAAATGTTGAACTTTGCTCTGCAGCTTAATGTTTTTTGTCAAAATATTTATTGTCTGTACTCTTCAGTTCTGTTTCACAAAGATGAAGGATTGCTGTAGGATAAATATCCCTGACATGGAAATTGGTCAATAAAAAGAAAATAAACATTATATATAATTTAAAGAACCAGTAAAGATAACATAACCCTTTCCAGCGAAGGGAAAGAAAGAAAGAGATTGATTTACCTTTAGGCCAAAATCTTGCACTGAGTGACTACATGAACAAGTGTAAGATGGTCAAGAAGCTGCTGTAGTAAAGTTATTTTAAAGAAAAGCTTGAAAAGGGAATATTAAGACTAAAGAGGCTATTCCTTTTGTTACTTTATCAGAGCTCATGTGTAGGAATATGAGAACTTACATAATTATATTTTCTGTGTAGCATAATGTCTGAACAAAATTTACATTACTATACAAATTTCATAAATAATAACCCTTGTTCAGAGTCTTAAAAAAATAAATTGAGTCTAAAGCTATGCTTTCTCCAAATCTAGGCTACTTCTCTGTAACAAAGATCATTCTAATACGGTATCATTCAGGATCAGGAATTTCCAAGCCCTCTGAAACTATAATCCCTATGAACAAAAGTGTCTGAACTCTATTTAGCTACACAGTGAACATTAGCTGCTTTGGGACGCTTCACATTTCACCACTGAAATGAAATAGTTTGTTATAGGCCCCTACTCTGATTGAAAACGTGAGTGTTAACGCTCTGTATTTTCATGTGATCTACTTTTTGCACGTTATTAACAGGATTGACATTACCAATGCCATTATTCTTCATTTGTCTTTACAAAAATCAAGTTATTTACATATTTTACATGAGCAGGAGCGCTTTCTTTCTTTGTCTCATCTTTTATGTGTATGAAGATTAACCTTCATGTTTCAAGGCGTAAGCCAACCTCCAACTAGTGGAGGTTAAGAAAAAAAAAGTCCTGCTTTGTGTTTCCATCTTTCTCTGAAGCAGCTGGTACTAGCCAGTGCTGGAAACAGAATACTGAACTAGGTGGACCACCTAATCTGATCCCGAATGCAGCTACTTTGTCCCTATTATGATGATGACCCTTGCTGATGATGAACTCTAACTGGCATGCTCTCTATTGCCTGAGGATCTTCTGCAATGGTTAGCAGTAAAAAATAGCCATTAGTGTAACTGTGATATTTTCCTATGTTTTCATTGCAATATTTCAGTGAGTTGATATTGAGAGGATACAGTAATTGCAGCAGGCCCAAATTCTACCTTCTGTTACATGGGTGAGGCTATTTGATAATTACATGTGTGTAACAGGGTGAAGTCCTGGCTCCTTACCTTTTCAGGGTGCACCACTGCTTGTGGTTACCATGTGCTTTCTGTGTAACAGTTGACATCATAGGTTATGAGTCTGATTCTGTTCAATTGACGTCAATGGGAGGTTTTTTTGACATTGATTTTTGTTAGTGCACAATCAAGTCCTAAGAGACTATGCTAAAAGGTTCCGAAGTTTGGGTAGGATTTAGCCTGAATACATAACGGAATGCACTTAAGAAATTAGGACTTATGTAAATATCCTTTGAGTGTATAAATGTGTGCTCATCTACCACAATGGCTGAGTTTGTTTCTATCAGCTGAAATTTCTGAGTATAATAGGCTGTACAGTACATCATTCAGAATCTGCTAAAAGTAAGAACAGTATGATAGTAAAAATGAGCTCTGGATCAGTTACACTGCTGAATCTTCAATTATGAAGACACATCAGAGAGAAGAGAGTTGCAACCCATTACACTACTGAACATCCCCACAAGGTGATATCACAGGGAGAAGAATACTGACTACTTGCAGTAACTTTTAGTGGCGTCTATGGTTCATAGCAAAGAAAGATGAATATTAGGAACCCCAAATAATGGAATTTCTTGCCTAGATTATTGTTTATATTAAAATCCTGTCCTGAATAATGAAAAACACAACATCTGGTGGAAAAAGAGAGTGAGAACTAATAGAATTGTGACAGCAATTTGACTTTTAAATGTTTGTTTTAAAATTGTGTATTAAGTTCACAAATTGTCTTGATACTAGAAGTCAATGAAAGTGTAAGTGACTTTTAATTTGGTTTGATAGGTATATTATATTTGGGGCTGGGTAGAACTATGTGGGGTCAGTTTGCCTGGGGTAGTTTATCAGCTTTCAGAAAAAGAAAAGGAACTGAGTGAAGCATTGACAGATCCCATCTGGGATGCATGAGACAGCTGTTCTTAATATAGTTTCCGTGTTTTATCTACTGCTGGGGTTGCAGTTTTCAGTTCCTTGTATTGATATATTGCAATGTTTTAAGGTTTGTGCTTAGACCACTTCATAACAGGTAGAGTCCATAATATCTTATCAACAGCACTTCAGACAAGCCAAATAATCAATAGGCTAGTTCAGCTATTTAAAGATGTGACATGTACAGAAACAACTATACTAGCTAAGTGTTTCAAATGGTCAAGTTAAACAAGACATAACTAAGACTAATTTGAACCCCTCTTGGGGATGGGGGGGATAGGGAATAGAGCACATGAACTGGAAAAAGGGGAGCAACTGGGGAACTGGCTTTTTTAACTTGGTCATTTAAGAGTTTGATCTTGAAGTCACTTCATCAGGAATATTCCTATTGACTTCGTAAGGACAGTGTAGGGTCTGCTGGGATAACACAAATAACAACAACAATATAAGATTGAGTAAGAGACAGATTCTTCTACCCATACAGAAGTTGAATAGTAGCACCCTGAGTAGACCCGACGATATCAATGGGACTACAGGTGGAATAAGGTGCTACTCAGTGTGAGTATAAGTATCAGATTTTGCCACTTTAACCTTTTTTAGTATGGCTAGTTTTCTAGATATCCCATTTTTGTATAACATGAACTTCTCTCTTTTTTTAGCTTTTTTTTTTTTTTTTTTTTGGTGCCTGTGAAATGTTTTTGATCACATAATATTCTTTCTCTCTTTTGCTTTACTAGTATGGTAATAACTAATCTGTGCTTTTTCATCTAGGCAAAAGTCAACAAATATTTTATTTAAAACACATCAACAGGATGATGTACAATAGAGGTGGACACAGAAGGTGAAGAAAGCAAAGCATGCTACTTGACAAACATCAATAACTGAAACAACTGCAAAGGGCTAGAGAATAATTTTGGTGGAGGAGGAAATGGAAGTTTATTCTGGGACTATATTCTAGACGGGGGAGATGGCAATATTCCCTGAGAAAGTGTAACACAAGGCGGGGGGGGGGGGGGGAGAGAAAGAGGGAGGGAGAGAGAGATTACTTGTGTTCATGACAACATACTTCCCCCCTCAGTATTGGTCCCTGAATCCTCTTCAGCTTGAAATCTTATTTTGCAAAAATTAAGTTCCCTTCTGCTAGGAAGAATTACTGTTTGTCATTTATTTCAAGAGAGTACCTTATCTCATGTGATCAGTTCACTGCATTTGCAATATGGAAAAAACATATTCTCCATTAATTCAGACTTCACTTCTATCTTCATGAGATTCCCAAAGCACTCTCCTCTAAATTTAGAAGTGCTTGCCTTCTTCCCCCTTCAATTTCTTTTTTAAATGAGATAGTTAGACAGCTAAGATTGATTCTATAATCAAACTGAGTCTGTAAGATGGCACTCACTTTGTGAACAGATAGCTTATCAACCTGTTGTATACCAGTGTTCAAATATACAGCAAAGAAATGTAATTCCAGATTTTGTTTCTCATTTTTAAAAAAAGATGATTATTCTCAACATTATACGCAGAGTACAAACTATTCACAGGAAAGTAACCATCTCTTCTGTGCGTTTAATGCTGGCAACAAAGACTGGATATTTCATACACATTTGTTTTCCAGGGAATGGGAGGGTGCCAGTAATGTCTGTTCCTTCAGTATATTTATTTGTTGTTGTCTGGTAGCCAGGACAGTTTTAGCTTGTGGTCATGTTTAAAAACTTAAACTTAGATGGTTTCATTGCGGTGAGGAGAGTGGGGGGCTGGGATTGGGCAGAAAGGAGAATGAAAGAGTTTAATCTATGTAAACCAAACACACAATTGTGCCAGGGCATTTTAATATAAGCTTTGGCAAGAAGGAAATAATCTGAAAAGCAAGAATAAACTGATCGGGAAAGAATGAGAGGGGTTATGACATTTCATACCCAGAGAGATTTTGCTATAGGGTGATGTTTCGCTTGTACTGCCCTTTATTGTGTTTCCTTCTTTAAGTGTTTTTGTTCATGTTAGAATGAACTGTTTGATTTTTAAGTAAATAGGCTAAAATGGAGGCATTTCAAATAACTTGTGTGCAACACACATTAGTTTATATTCATGACACAGTGTTTTGTCATGGGCATTTTATGGTGTGTTCCAGAGCCTGTTGGAGTGGAAAACGATGCCCCTTGTAACTAACTGCCATGCCTTTGTGTTAAATCACACTTTTTTCCCCAGGTCTCCAAGCAACAGTATCTTAAAGATGAAATATTCATTTCTGAAGCCTAATTTAATTTCAGAGATGCCTGAGCTCTGGAGCTTATCAGTTCATGAAATCCACAAAATTCAATGAATTAACATCTCTTTTCCATAGATGGAGGTTTGGGGATTTTTTTTAAAATGTACAGAATCTTTTTAAAAATGCATCATCTTGATTTTAACCTTGGTTGGGCTGATGGTCTGATTTACTCACTTGTGATATGGGGGATAATGAGAAACACTGGGAGCTATAATCTCCCTGTCAATAAATGCAATGCATTGTTACTTTATAATGGGGATTAGCAGCCTCAGAGAATATAGAGCCCATATATAAATAAATAAGGGTTAAACCATTTGGAAGCTTTTTTTTTTAATGTTCAAATTTTTAAACATGGTTTTCATAAATCCCAAGGTTGGTGTGATGAATCATTACTGACATATACTAACAAGTTAAACCAGTAACAATTGTAGTTGGGTGTCAGTCATAACGGGGAAGATGAATGAATGCAGGAGTTCCAAAAGGCAGGCTTTACTAAATATTATCATAAACATAATTTAAGGAGAGATTTTTCAAAAGCATCTAAAGGACCTAACTCTCATTGACTTTCAACAGTTGCTTTTGAAAGTCCTTTCCATAATCAACATACATTTGGAATGGTTTGCCTTTACTTTACCTTTTTTTTTTTTTTTTTTAAATTTTAAGTAGGGAGCAATGTTTGAAACTGAGATGTGACAATCCAGAGAAATGCTGGGTCTTCAGCCCCAACCTGGCATTACCTATTAGCACATTTGTGCAATGAATGTTGAGTATTCGGTACATGTGTTTTTGCCTATTCTCAGAGGCTAAACCCTGGGCTTCCTAGTATCACATTATGGCAGTGTTGTAGCTAGTGGTGTAAAATCTGAGTACACACTAGGCAGCCAATCTGTTGCTCATGATGGATCCATGATCTCCCATAGTCTAGAATAGAGGGTGCAGTTGCATGTAGCTGGGCCAAAATCTCTTCTGGTGTAACTGCTGAAGTCAATGGAGTCACTCCAGCAGAAGTGTTGCCCCTCATGTATGTTTGATTATAATAAGTTTGATGAAGTATTAAACAAAGCTGTCAGTTTCTCTGAGAAGTGCTACTGCTAAAAAACTAAAAGTTGAATACAGTAGACTCTCAATTATCCAGGATTGGGTTAACCAGAATGTGGATTAACCAGGATATTAAAAAAAAATAAATGCATAACTCGCAGGGCCGGCTCTGGCATTGTTGCCGCCCCAAGCAAACACGCACAAAAAAACCCACCAGGGCACAGGACAGCCAGTGAACCAACACTCCCTCCCCCCGAGGCAGGGTGGCTGGTGAAGCAACCTCTCCCCCACCCCCCACCCCATATTTCCTATGGATGGTGATTATCCAGGATTTTATTAACCAGGATTATTTTTTCCCCTATCATCCTCAATAATAGAGAGTCTACTGTACCACGTATCTATCTACAGTCAAGTTCCACATTGCTACAGGTACTGCTTTGCTGTTTGCATCAGACATTTAGTCAGAGTTATTACCTCCAAGGAGAGAATGCTCATGAGAACTGTATCACTGTATAATGGATGGATTATAGAACAGGTGTGAACTGGCAGCACTTGCTCATCTCTAGACTTAAACCAAATACAAATAATACCTGCTGTTACTTGTGAAATGATTAAGATTAGATTAGGTGACTGAAACCTGAGGCGCTTAGTGGGCAGAAATAGACTTATTTATCTACAAGTGGGTACCTCATGTTCCAAGGAACTCAAATGATTGCAAAATCATTTCTATCCATCTCCAGAAAAAAGAATAAGAGCATTTTCCTCTGGCTGTAATGACAGGTACGGGAATTTGTTAACAATGGGTACTATGACATATTTTCCAGACACAGTAGCCACAAGTTATTAAAATGAATTTGTATTTAGGGCAAATTTTCAGTACTTTCTCTGGTTCGTAAAAGTCAGTGACACAAGCACATTTCTCAACAGGAGCAATTACAAAGTCTAATTCAAGCATGCCTCATTGTTTAGTGGTTATGTTTCTTGATGCAATCAAGTAAGGTGAACAAATTGACCTGTGCAATAAAATAAGTAAATAGAAGATGCTATAAACAGAGATTTTTCTGCATGGTTTATATAGCACTAGCATTTGGCAATCCCATTATTTTTTTTCTTTCTATTTTAATTTTTAAGATACTTGAGATGTTTTTATAATTACTTAAAATATCAAAAAGGATCATTTTTCCAAAATATGGTGATTTACGCAGCTGAATCAACCTCAATATAAATCACCCAGCATAATAATACCTTAATTTAGCCAGTTAAACTATTTTCATCAACTTCCTCACACAAGAAAACACAGAGAAAATAGATGTCTTACAGTGCTCCAGGGAGATTAATAAATCTGGGCATTGTCTGGCAAAGTGGAGAGTTGAAGACCCCTGATGGGGCAACACCCTACTATGATTCTTTTGCCTTTCAAGGTAGATGCTAACTTGAATCCTCCATGGAATTCATCTGCTGTCGTAGCACAAAACACAGTTTCTTAGGTAGCTAGGTCTCAAACTATTTTGGGCTGTAAAGATTAAAAAAAAAAAGAATACTTTTAACTCTACTGAGGAACTAATTGGAAGTCGGTACTGACACCAGAGAACTAGTGAACAGCACTTAATAAGTGGGCGACTGCATCCTTTAACAACTTCAATAGTCCAAGGCAGAGCATCTTTCGGGAGTCTAGTCTCAAATATATGCATAACGTTGGTGAAGTCTGCAGCATAAAGAACAGGTCACAAAAAGAGGGCACAAAAATATTTCTTGGTGATTAAAAAAGAAATTGATTTTTTTTCTTTTGGATAAAATGGTGTTGCCAAACAGGTTAGAAACAGGCAATTAGCCAAACGAATGTTGACTCCTAAAAAATAATAATAATGTAGCATAGGATGTGTTTTAGCCCATTTTCTGCAAAAATTCTATTGAGAGCTGAGTGTTTTTCCCACTGACTCAATCTCACACTGTTATCTTGGTGGTTAGGACTCTGAACTAGCATATGTAAATCCATGCTCTGCCTGATTCAGAGGAAACTGGGATTAAAAAAAAAAATCTGCTCTGAATCTAGCAGAGTAGTAGCTTGAATCTGGGTCTCCTAAATCTCCAATCAGTCCCTAACCATCTGGCCACACGTGACATTTCAAAATGCTTCCTTTTTTGTGTGTGAAATCACTTGAAAAGAGAACTTTTTTGTTTCAATGGGGAATGAAAATAAATTTTGAAACTTTGAAAGATGCCATGGAATGGAAGGAATTGTCATCCTTCAGTCAGCAATAATTCTAACAAAGAAGCTCATAGGCAGGAATGTTAATGTAAACAGAATTTGTTAAGAACATATTGGGAAATATTCATGGAAAGCAAAAGTTCAGCTTGTAAGTGTAAGCATTTACAGCAATTTCTAGAAGTTATGCTAAGAACTGTTACCTAGATCATGTGGCTCATGCATCCAATCAAAATTAACCAACACATCTTGAGTTTTGAATGCCAGCTAGAGAATTCTCATAAAGAACTTCTCATTAATGGATGGCAGACCAAGAATTATTCTCAGAAATTATTCAGCAAATCATTTTGTACCAAATATATTGTTAAGATTCAAGATCTACTCATTGACGATTCATGAACAACAAAAAAGAAGTGAAACAAATTTACTATTCATTATTTGTTCAGCTCTACCTTCCATACAAGAACTACATCATTGTTATGGCACGGTGCTTTAGGTGGATTTTGGGGGGACACTGTAGAAGATATGTCCTTTGGATCAGGCAAGCACTGCGAGACTAAACATTTGATATCCTTCAAAAAACAGTTGGTTAACAGAATTTTTTCCCAAACTTTACAGCTGCGGGGAGGAAATGGCTTGAAACAATTTTTTGTTACCATAATCCATTACAGATAATCAGTGGTGAGTACTGGTTCAAGGGAGAAATCATAAGTCTTATTATTTCTGCTGCTGCAGTCATATTTTATAGCTTAGAGCCAGCTCCAGAAACCATGTGATCTAGGGTTGTAAACACACTGTTACATGTAGAAGACTATAAGAGGGATTTGTTCAGTGTTCTAGGACAAAAACATGCATCACAGAGGAGGTTGTCCGACTGATATTCTTGAAACTGGTACATAGAACATGAATGTAGGCATCATTGTAGCAAATGCTTCCTCCCTCAATTCAGTGCATAAGATATGTTTGGAGAGCACATATAAACAGAATGTTGCTAAGAGCAGGAAATATTTAGAAACATTTTCTTGTTTACTTTAATAATGAAAAATACCATTTGATTCCCTTGGTATTTTTTCAGCTTAGGCTTTGAAACTGAACCTAATTACCAGTGTTGCATTACATTGTGGAACTTTTTTTCTGTTTGGGTAACAATAGAGACTTTAATGAAACCTAATTTACCCCCTCCTCCCAATTGCTGCACTTTGTTTAATTTCTTCACTATGACACTCGTGGTCTTAAAGTATCAGTTCAAAAAAATGTGTCTGTAGTTTTATTTCTTGATACACTTAGATAGTATTTTTTTCCTGGCAGAAAATAAAATATTTTAATTTGACTTCTGTCACATGGTTAGTTACCAGCCATAGATTTCAATGAAATATCCTTTGTTGAAGATTTAGAAAAAAAAAATCTGTGTGCAGCAAATATTGATATGACTCTTAATGGCAATGTAACTGATTAATATCCTTTCATGCTTCACGGCAGCATGAAACACTGTGTTTTAATGAAGGCTAACAA
Organism: Sternotherus odoratus; assembly: GCA_032164245.1. Classification (NCBI taxonomy): domain Eukaryota; kingdom Metazoa; phylum Chordata; order Testudines; family Kinosternidae; genus Sternotherus; species Sternotherus odoratus. The sequence goes on along the minus strand of JAVMKO010000014.1, from coordinate 23,722,961 downwards.
CAAAGAGTAAACCAGGTGTGTTACTAAGAAACAATCTCTGGTGTGATTTAATTAATCAAAGCATTGCATGGAGCAATTATGAGCAACCTTGCATAAGTGGCAATGGTACATGTCCCGGAGTTTTAAATTGGCTTTAAAGAAAGACACCATGGTTTAATAATTATTTGTCAGCAGTCACAGAAGAAACCTTTCTATATGAGCAATAAAAAATACTGATTATGAATTTTTGATTTTTGGTAATTGGATACATGAAAAAAGCTAAACAACTTACAAGAAATATTACTGAATTACATAGAACAACTTTGTTCTGAATATGTCTTTCGACTAAATTCAGCTGAGTTACCACAAACCATTCTAATAAGAACTTGGTGAACTGCAAATGGATTCAACCCAGATGTAAAAAAAAAAGGAGTGCATTTGGAACCAGCACTTCAAATCTGCCCACTTCCAGACTTCAGATTTTGGGTTATATGCAGTACTTAATTTGTGCCAGGGCTTGCCTGAGCTGAGACCTGCTTTGGCTTCGTAATGCCCTGCTTTGAGACCTGCTTTGAGACCTGCTTTGGATTCGATATGCCATTCTGGTGGTGAAATGGGGCAGTAAAGTCTCTGCAAGCAGTAGGGGGAGAACTGACCTAGTGCAGGCTCCGACAGAGATCCTACGCTGCCCTCATTGAGAAGCCTTGGCCTGGGCAAAGGGGGCTTATTTGAGACAGGCCTGTACCATATATTTCAGTTCAGGCTCCATGTAACACGGCCTATAGGTATTGTTATGGAGGCTGCAGCTAAGGCCTGATCTAATTTACACTTGAGGCCATTTCAGCCTCCACAGCAGCCTGGAATATGAAGGGTACAAAGGCAGTTTAAAGCCCCCTTTTCTCAGGGTTACATCTTTTGTGCTACTGCTAAGGGAGAGGCAGCAGAGAATCAGGCCCTGCAGATGATGTGTCTGTCCTTCAAACTGATAATCTTAAATTGGAGTAACCCTCATTTTGTTAAAGTTGACCTGCTGCAACTGTTAGTAAGGCTACAAATAGTCTTCAGAGTTTAACTTTGTTTTCATTGTGTATTTTATCATTTTTGCTCCTCCCTAAACTTATGTGATCTGTCGTGTGTTACCTATATGTTATATATAGTCCTAACAGAGGCAAAACTCCATTTTCTGGAGCAGGAATTTTTCTTGAGCATGGACTATGTCAAGATTTTGGATTAGGCACTCAGAAAGTACAATAAAACAACCCACATGTGATTTCTGAACCAGGTTCGGAGGTTGTGCCCCTGCTGTAATTCAGTTCAAGACAGAATGCGAGTGCAACAATAAACACAATCAGAACATGGAAAATCACAAGAAAGATCTAGCTTGGCATTTCAGATTTGTTCCCAAAATACACCCCCATGTCTCTGATAGATGCAGTGAGCGCAGGCTTGCTTCTGGTTTCTCTTGACACACACACAGAGCAGACAAAGGGAACATTGAATATAGACCCAATGGTTTGGAAATAATTCAGGTATTCCTGGAATGCACAAGTTAATGCCTACTGTATCTGCATAGCTCTTATCCTCTTTTGAATGATTGGCTGGGAATGCCACTTGTACTTTGAATATGTACTTATTTCAACAGGCAATAAAATAAATAGGAGAAACTATTTTCCTTGATTTAAAAGCCCCCCCCCCCTAAAACGGAATTGTCACTGCACATTTTGTTTCTGCTTGTGAAACAGGTCCCTATTGCATTAGCAGCAAAACTCTAGTGCGGGTGAGCTGACTAAAGGGGTGTAACTTCTTAAAAAAGGAAGAAAGATTTAAAAGTTCTTGTTAGGTTTGTTTCTGTGTTAGAGTTCCTTTGGGGGTTACTGTGGTTTGTTTGCAGCTGATTTGTATGAGTTATTTTCATCAAACACTCCTAAATAAGATCTGAAAACAGGAGAATGAGAAATCAATACCGAGGTACTCAAAGGATTAAAAAACTTCATTTTAAGCAATGTCCTTTGTGAATATTCACTCGGAGTAGGTATGTTTTAGAAGACTTATGGTCACATGCTGAAAATCAGTTTGGTGCTGTTCGTGTCACTTCAGTGTACACTGTGCTGACCCTAATTTGCACCAGCTGAGGATATGACCAATACAAAAGTAGATTTCTGCAAACACTCTACTTCTTATCTGATGTACTGAAAACTCTAGGAAGGTCTTTGTCATGTAATTATTTCCTGAAAGGCAGGACTCTGTCTTAGATGCACAGAATAAGCAATAGAGCCATTTTGCTTCAAGGTGTCCAAGACACACACATTCCTTCCTGGTGCAGTGATTTGAGCACACAAACTGCCAGGAGTTGCAGCATAGTCCCCCTGATATAGCGGGTTGGAGCAGAGTGGGGGTGAAGCACTATCTCTACTTACTCTCTGCCTTTGTCTTCCCCTGCATTTTCTGGTGAGTTTTTCCCAGCGGGAACAACTGGGCAGTAAACCTTGCCCCCTCTTGATCTCAAAGGGTGCAATTCTGGGTACTCTTGAGCCCCAAGTGGGAAGGGGAGGTTCCTTCTCTGCCTCCTCACTTTATGATAGGGTGTGGGAAAGTCACATTAGGGCTCACATGCCTGACATGCAGATTTTTGCTTATAAATTCGCTAGTCCAACAACAGGTGGCACCATGTGAATCTCACTGATGGGCAAACTGAGTTGGACGAAAAACATACCAAAGCCCAGAACCCAAGCCCAGAGCCAAACCCAAGCTTTGTTGAGTCTCTGAAAGTGTGGTGCAACTTTTAAAGAATACATAATTTTCATTTTTCACTCCTCTGCACTCCGTTGTCCCTGTAGACCTGAAGAGATGCATGCTGTCCTCATGCCAGAGCGATTTACAGCCCAGTTTGGTAGGCATGAGTGCTTTGTATCTGTAACCTTATGACGGTTTGTGGTGTCTCGCAAGCATTTTTCAAGTACCGAGGGTGATAACTTCTTCCTCTGATGCTAACTTGTTGATGAAAGAACTACACCAGAGAAATGATGTAAATGTGTTATAAGAGTTCTGTAGATATAGGTTAGAAGCTTGTTAAGAGAAACAGTAACAATTATGTGTTCCAGTACGTAATGTAAGTTGGCAGAAATGTGTATGATATCCACAATAAGGCAGTAAATTGATGAGGTAAAACTTGCATATGTAATGTTGATAGATTTTTGTTACACCTATTTCTTTTTATGCACCTGGGTGTATGCAAGAACATTTCCTCTAAAGCCTTCTAAAAGCTGGATAATTGAAAAATGGATTCAATTTCTTTTTTTCAAAAATATAGTAAATACAGTCCCCACACTTAACCCTATTCTTTAAGTAGAGCAGCTGAATTTACCTTTTGTAATGCATTCGGTTTTCCAAGCTAGTGTGATTGTCTATGTATTAAACTTTATATAAGATTTAGTTTAGTTTTTATTTTAATGTATTTTCCATTCTTATGGAACAAAATTGCTTCAAACAGTAAACCACAACCTGTGATTAAGCTATGTGACAACGGAATTCTCAAAATACTGGAAACTACTGAAAAAAGCAACATAAGGTTTTTGTAGTGTTTATTTCTCTACAAAGAAGAAACTGCAAATATAAAGGATAAGGAAAGGGTTACACATAGTGACAATAGTACATTTGGCTTTTTTAATGGCACGCACGTCTTCAAAATTATCTTGCCACTAGGAGCACCAATTGTTGTTATTTCTGTATTGCCTAGAGCTTGGGGCCTTGTTCTACCATGCACTGTACAAACCACATCTAAGGTGTGGTATGTACCAATACTGCCCCATGTTAGACCAGGTTGTGAATCTGAAAGTCCTAGAGAAATGCATGGTTTAATCCTTATTCCAGGAAGGCATACATCTGCACCAGCCCTTTACTCCCCACAGGCACTTCCCTAAGCAGATAAAGGAAACTGTGATGTTGCTTTAGGAAAATATGCTTATACATGTGAATATGATTTAACTGAAATATTCTGCAAAAGGTCTCTTATAAGGTATCATTATAAATCTTATAATTTACTGTTCATCCTATTTCCATGTATTATTTCTGTGTCTGAAGTTGGGAGAATGATATAAACTTGTATTACTGATATAAACATACGAAGTGGAAGTTACGGATGCTTCAGAACCAATGAACTGTAAATGGCTCTGTTTACTTGTAAACCTTCCTGTGTACGTGTGGGCCAGCCCAAGGAGAATGGAGGCTGAGGTCTTGCAATGATATGTGACCATGTCACCTGATAATGAAATCCATCTTAAATCTGGATCTTTTCTATTTAGAAGGAGGGGTGGGGACAAAAGATTCCCGCCTTGTGCCAAAGGTATAAAAGGGGGTAGAGCAGGACAAAGGGGTGGCCAGTCATGAGAAAATCCCAGTTTACAACGTGTGATGTCTGCTGGAACTAACAAAGGCTGTACCCGGGAAAGGATTGGGCCCAGATTAGGAAGGAGTCTAGTCTGTGAAAGAAGCTTATTGGAACATCTTGGAGGGTGAGATATTATCTGTAATCAGTTGCTTAATGTGTTAGGCTTAGACTTCTGTGTTTTTTCTTTATTTTGCTTGGTAACTTATTTTATTATGTCTGTTATTATTTGGAACTACTTAAATCCTACTTGTTATACGTAATAAAATCATTTTGTTTAATAGTAAACCCAGAGTAAGTGATTAATACCTAATATTCTTCCTTTTGGTGAAAAACTAGTAGTGTTTAGATGTGTTTCTGGAGGTAAACATCAAAAGGAGGAAGGTTAATCATAGGTGCATGATAAATGCACACCAATTTTGGGTACACACTTTTATACTTTTTACTTCCTTTTATATGATGCATGTCTGTGAGATATAGCAGGAGAGTCTGAGGGACCAATTCAGCTGACTCAAATGGTTGCAACTGCAGTTATACTGGTAAAATATCTTGGCCCGGGGTTTCAAAAGTAACCATAGATAGATGTTTGGTCCTAAGCAGTATGGAGCTTCTGAGTAATTCTATGGTCAAGTCTACACTACAGACCTATATTGGTATAACAATGTTGCTTAGAAGTATGTACCCCTGAGTGACATAATTATACCAACCTAACTCTTGGTGTAGACAGTGCTATGGTGGTGGGAGAGCTCCTTCCGTTGACATAGCTACCACCTCTAAGGGAGGTGCATTAGCAATGCCAACAGGAGAAGCTCTCCCATTGGTGTAGTAGTGTCTTCACTAAAGTGCAACAGCAGCAAAGGTGCAGTGTTACAGCACGTGAAAACAAGCCCCGAATCTAGTTCACTAGAATACTGTACGTAAAATGTATTTTGTGCTAAATAGATATGTCGAAGCAATTATAGATGCTTAGGTTAGAGTTGGATGCATTACAGCATATTTCTCTGGGGTTTTGAAATAGCATGCTTGATAATTTGATAAGCATGAGAAATTTAATAAAGTCTAATTAACATTGTGTAATATAAAATAAACAGTAAATGCTGTTTGTATATCTCACACTGATAAACAGGAAATTGTATGCCATAATGTCTCAACAGTTAGCTGCATCAGTGCTAAATGTTGCTTTTAATTAAACAATAAAGAATGTAACACCCTTTATTGTATTGCTGTAAATTTTGATGTGGTACAACAATTTGATTCTTTAAAAATTAATTGCCTAGGAGTGTGTTTAAGTAATATTGATTATGCTGGTGCCTCACGTTGATCCATAGTACTTAACCCAACATTTAAAATATCTTTTTTCCATTATGCATTTGTGATACAAGAATAAAAGAAAAGTACAAAACAAACAGGCACTTGAATTCTAATAGCAATAAGCAATAAATGTCAGGCATCTGGAAATTATGGTTGCAATTTCATCAGAGTACACTTTGTTCTTCTATTATGCCTGCATGAATTTTGCTACAGGCAAAATCTATTACAGATAACAGTTAAGAACCTTTCTAATCTACACAGATAGTCATGGAAAAATGCTAGAAAACTAAATGTTAGAAAATGTAATATTGCAGAGTAAAACTGACACTCGAGAAAATAATGTGCCCATATTTAGAACAGCAAATGATGATAATTTCTTTAAGATCATGGTGGAATAGAAGTTTCTGGGGTATTTGACCTGCTGAAGGGCATATGACTGATGATATACTGGATATCATTATATGTGTTTCTGTACCGTATATCGATAGATACCTATCTCTGAATTGTGGGTTGGTTATTTTGCTTGTTTAATGATTGCTACCTGAAATACCAATTACAAAGTCAGAGTATACATGAGAAGCCAGTATTTTTCCACTGCCAATGGTTATATTTGAATAATGAGTATTTCTGTTCCAGGTCATCTCTACTGCCCTTCTGAAAAAGCATAGCCTTTTGGTGTACTTTGTTGGTACATTCTGTATAGCTTTTTCACAGATTCTGTATACGTTTACTTGTAGAAGCTTGTTGATAAGATTCCACGTGTCACCTAGAAGCAGCTCATTTATAGTATCTGATGTTTTGATGCTAAAAATCACTTCTCTTGTTAGGTTAGAGTCACCCTTGGAACACATTGGCTTCCATCAGCATGAACCAGGGTTCAGAAGAATCCTGCTGGGAAAAAACCTGAGGTGTTGGTAGGAGGCTGTAACCTCACTGTCCATATGTGAGGTTCAGAGCTGCCCAAAAAGTACTAGCTAGGAAAGGATGAGTTTGGGATGGATGGGGGAGATGCACTGCTTCAACTAATCCCTACAGCAGCCTTTTTGGTGCCCCCCCCCCCCCGGGAAATTTTACAACAGCCCACCTCTAGTGAAATGCTGAAAGACAGGCAGTGCTGGAAAGATTGTCTGCATCACAAGAGATCTCACTGGTACAGTGAGGGTCAATTTCTGGCTTCCTTTCCCAATATGAGTAAACAATACCTGCATGTTCCCAAATTATCCAGGTTGATATGTTCTTCCTGTGGCACATCTAGTCACTATTGTATAGAAAGGATGCGGCAGACCGTGTGGAGCACCTGTCCAATCTCCTTTACATGATCTCTTTGTTCATTTGATATGTTTTACATCTATAGGTTTTAATTTTTTTTCATATAACGGTAGCAATTTCATTTCTGGAGTAAGAAACTTCTCTGTTTGTTTTCACTGTCACTGAGCACAGTCTTTCCACAATAACAAACCCTTAAATGTAGTCTTTGCTTGATGAAGTTTGTTCTCTCCACCAACAGGATGATCATTCTGAATAGCCAGCACCAGAGAGAGACAACTTCTCTTTATTTATGCTACCAAAAAAAAAAAAAATCCAAAACAAAACAACCTTTGGCCTACTTAATTTACAGCCAAATCTGAAAAATGGACTGAAAGATTGATAGCTATACAAAAGTAGAAATTGGTTCAATACAGTAGGAACCAGTGGAAGAAAAAATAAAGTATCAGGATATGTGTTTATATCAGAGGGTAACCAAAGACTATGTCAAAAAGTTTGATTGAATAATGTTTATTCAGGATAAATGAAAACCTGTGACTGTTTGGGAAATGTAGGATTTTTTTGGTAGCTTCTTGTCCTGGACAATCTGACAGTCTTCAGGGAGACCCTCTCTTTACCAAGACATTTTGTGGAAGTAGGAGGTGAAAGACCTTGGAGGAATAAGTTTGGTCCCATGATGGGGGAAAGCAGTGAGGATTTAAAAAATAAAATTTAAATGGAACCCCTAATGACAATCAGGATTTCAGGGCTGTGACTGTCTAAAATTCCACTACTGTCCTGTGGGTAGCAATAAAGTGAGGTGGGTGTGTCAGGTTTGGGTGTTGGTCAGGGGGTGTTGGGGTTGGTAGGGGGGTGACGTGGGGGTGTTGGGTTTGGGTGTGGGGGGTGAAAATGTGAGTCGGGGTTGGTCGAGTGGTAAGTGAGGTGGGGGTGTCGGGTTTGGTCGGGGGGGTGAGGTGGGGTGTCAGGTTTGCTCTCTGCCCCCTCCCCCCTCCAACGGACCCTGCACTCGCTCAGCTCTCTGCCCCCTCCCCACCTCCGACGGACCCGAGCAACGCCGGGTATTTTCGCTAGTACTATATAACTTCCTTATTCTCCACAGACTATACTATAGAATAGATCAACCAAGAGAAATCATCACCCTGTTTCTAATGATTGTTATGTTTGATGATCCATACAAGAGTAGGAATATAAAAATAGGATCTGCAGTCAGACAAGTTAGTATACAAATTATAATGTTCAGGCACCAGCTTTTCACAGGACAATATCAGGAATACTCTCTCCCCACAGACTAATATGGCCAGGTACATTATGGAGATTTCTACCTTTCTATGAAATATACAAACCCATCATTATTGAAGACATAATACCAGAATAGAAAAATCATTGCCCTGCTCATTATGGCAATTCCCACCATACTGTTATTCAAACATCTTTTTGACAAGAATCTCATGATTTTTAGGGCCTGGCTCTTGATTTTTGAACATCTGGGGTTGGCAATGCTGTTGCCAACCCATCAATTCATTGCTGTCCATGAGCTCAATCCTGAAAGAGCCGAGTACTCTGGCACCAATCCAGCAATACACTTCAGCACATGCTTAGTTTAAGTAAGATAAGCATGTACTTAAGAAGTTTACTGGATCAAATTCAGAGTGCTTTGCACATTGAAGGATTGAAGCCTCTGTGATTACATTCATTATTCTGTTATATATAATAATTAATAATTAAATGTTAGTATTGGGTCCCCTTTCCAAAGCACTTAGAGACCTGTACAACAGAACACCTACAATACAATAGGAACATCATTAAACACTAGGTTATTAAATACAAAGAGTAAAAAACAAACAACAGCAACAAATGAAGGGTCTAATTTGTAGACTGGAAAGTCTGGGTGGAAAGGGAAGGTAATGAATAGAGATCTGATAGTGTTCATTTTAAAGTCACTTGAGGAGGAAACAGTTTAAAGAGGGTTTCTTGTTTTTAATAGGAAGATGGAGTTCAGGTGAAAGAGGGTCCTATAGTGCATCTCCCACCTCCAGCAAAAGCACAAATGTCTGCCCATATTAGAAAGAATAGTGGGACTTAGAAGATATGGGAATATGGGAACATGTTGCTGTTGCAAGGTCATTGTGGGATAAAAGCGGAGCCAATGCAAATTGTGCAAATGAAAACAACTTTTTGCAGGTGGCCTTCAAGAAAATGTTCCCTTTGGAGCTGTATTGCTACCCACAGGACAGTAGTGGACACTTCCCCCCCAACCAAACCCGACACCCCTACCAACCATCACAGACAAACCCGACACCCACACCTCACTTACCCCTCGACCAACCCCGACCCCCCTCCTCGCCCCCCCACCAAACCCAACACCCCCTGACCAACCCCAACACCCACACCTCACCCCTCACCCACCCCGACACCTTCCCACCCCCCCAGACCAAACCCGACACCCCCCGACGCACTTACCCCCCCGACCAAACCCGACACCCCCACCTCACTTACCCTCCGACCAAACCCGACACCCCCACCTCACTTACCCTCCGACCAAACCCAACTTGGGTCCGTTGGAGGGGGGAGGCGGCAGAGAGCTGAGTGAATGCAGGGTCCGTTGGAGGGGGTATTATGACATCATAACTATGTCACAGAGAACAGCAGCTGCCCAGCTGAAGTGAATGGGCTTTAAATAATTTCACCCCTTTTCGACTCTTACCCTGATTAGGACCCTAAGACCTATAACTGTATCAAATTTCAAGTCTCTAGCTCAAACGGTGTGGAAGGAGTAAATGCACGTACATACACGCATACATACACGCACACATACACGCATACACCATTTTACTTTTATATATATATATAGATTTTAAAATATTATATGCCTACCTGTAGCAGGGTCCTGCAGGATGCTTTTGGCTCCTGCCCCTGCTGTGCTTATAAAGTCACTTGGAGATCCTGGTGTTCAGTAACCACTGGTTTTGTTTATTTACATGTTGTGCTTTTCACCATACCTTTTCACCATACTCTGCTTGGATTCTAGTGGCTGCACCCACTCCCGGCTTCTTTCCTCCTTCTCAGCTTTTTATATAGCCCCAGGCTAATTGGGCGGGCAGCTGTCTCCCATTCACCAATTAGGCACAGGTTTTCTCAAGTCCGCTCCAATTTACTTCCCTTAATGGGAGTATGGGCTGGTCTTCACTCGCGCGGCGTGGGATCGATCTTCTGGAGATCGATTTCTCGCGTCTGATGAGGACGCGAGAAATCGATCGCTTGCGGCTCCCCCATCGACTGCGTAACTCCAGCTTGCCGGGAGGCGCAAGCTGGAGTCAACGGGGGAGCGCGCTGCCGACTCCCGCCGCTGTGGGGACGAGAGGTAAATCGGCTGCAGATACGCAAACTTCAGCTACGTGATTCACGTAGCTGAAGTTGCGTATCTGCAGTCGATCCCCCCCCGTAGTGGAGACAAGCCCTTGGTGTGACAAAGGGCTGAGTCAGCAGATCTTGCCCAGAACCCTGTTACACCCTCAGGTTATCTGTTTGATTTTAACCTGCCTGATAGTGACCTGCCTGACATCCAGGAGTTAATTCAGAGGAGGTGGTTAAAGTAAAAAAACAGGAAATAAATCAGTGACAAATGTAAGGTTCCTGCGGCAGCTACCAATTGGGAGTTACTTCCATGTAGTTTGGTGGGTTTGGTGGGAGAAGAATACCCCCTCAAGGACTGACAGAATCCTACAGGTTAAAGGTGCTGGCCTAGTGAAGGGAGCGGGATGGATTGTCAGCAGACTGAGGCTGACCACCAGACTCAGAGAGACAGGGACTGCAGCATAGGAGGCTGGCTCTCCTGACCCACAGATGAGTTTAAGCTGGGCCTAATTCAGCTCTGGAAAAAGAAGTGAAGTGTAGGTAAAGGAATATATGTATGTGTGTTAACCAGTTTTCCCACATGCGACACTAACCTTTGGCAAGTAAATGCTACTTTAGTCTGAAGATGCTGTTTTTGAATCTATGCAATCAGCTTCAGTCATAGGCTCCCAAAGTTAAAGATCTTACAGATGCCAAATCCAGTTGGCCCTGTCACACTGGCATTATTTGGAACCAGTAGGCTGTGGCCCAGAAATCCATGAAAGTGATTGGACCACGTGGTTCCACCCAAAGTGAGGTGCAGGAAGCCAGGCTTGTCACTTGAGGGGTGCACTCGAGAGGGGGATCTGAAAGGGGTATCCTGAGCAGCTTGCCTGTAGCGGTGACTGTCTTTTCTGAATATTCCTGTTCTGTTCACCTTAATCCTTCTCCTAAAACAGATTTTTCACAGATTAGTTTTATACTGCAATTTTTTTTTAAAAGTATCAATTTTTGTCAGTCTCCATTGCTCTTGGACAAAGAAGAGGTTAAACTGAAGCAGCTAAATGGTCTCCGCCATAATAGTTATTTCATATATCTCTGTCACAACTCTAAGCCACAGGTATGGTAGACATGAATATTTCATGGTCAGACTGGTTCAAACTGTGTACATGTACAGGGCCAAATTGTGCCTTTCCTTTGGAAACAAAGGGTGGATCCTGACCTGAAAAGGGGAAAGAGTTGTCCTGGGAAAGTACTACAAACTGCTCCATTCACTGGTTGGCTGGAAATTGTAGTTCTCACGTTGATTCACACAGTGTTAAGTACATTCTCCAAGACTTGAAGTGGTGTCTCCCATTGTCCCTGTAACATATGCTAAAACAGTATGGCTCCTTGCTCCCTCTAGTTGGATCATGTATTGAAGTTTAGGAATCTGCTACTGAATTAATGGCCAGGGTCCGCTAGCTCAAGTACCAGAAGCTCATCCTTTTAGATACAGAACTCACAGGTTGATTCTCTGCTGGCAGGCCATCTTGGCATGTTGTTCCATCTATAAAATCTAGGATTTATACTGAAAATGAAACTAACATAAAATTCTTCTGCGTTTCTTTCCCCTCTGCTTATCAAACTTTACTCTAATAGGTAACATCCTTATCTATAGAGGAAACTTGCCCCACTTTGAACATTTACCCTATGGGAACAGGTTTGAGGGGACTTTGACTGGTATGTTTGTAAGGATATCCGAGTTTCACCAAAAAGAAAGAAAAACCAACTGGAACAGAAACAAACGACTTTGAAGGATTCATCTTCAAATGAACTAAGTCCTGCCTCTAATAGTACATCTGATCTAGTGTAATAATGGTGGTGTAATTTTTTCTGACAGGTGTGCTTGTTCTAAAAAGTCTGATCATTCCTGCTGAAGAAATATAAAAACATTTTCATATTTAATGACAAAAAATGAATAAAGCATATTAATGTCTTTGATGCTGCTAGGGTTGCAAACCCTCAGGCTAGAGTTTGTAGTGATCATATGGGAGTATCTATGAATTTTTCAAGAACCAGGGCTGGATTTTACTTAAATGGGACTACTTGTATGAGTAATGTGAGTAACTGCTCATCACTGTGCACGAATGGTTCACAAACTGGTCCCTTGTAAGTGAGATTAAAATCCGACCTTAGTCTTAGGCTCTATTTTAACAAGGATGTACAGCATGCACCATAGCAATAAAGAAAGCCCTCTTGAAGATGTGTGCTGTTTTAAGATAATATTTAGTTTGCAGCTGATCATACATAGTAACTTTTATATTCAGATCAAATACTTATTTGAATAGAATTTATTCAGAATGGCATTCCAAGATCAACTCCCTGTATACTTATAGGAATGTCACTTTGAATGAAAGTGGTTTATCTGAATAAATGTATTCATAATTCTGCTGATTATGGGCAAACATCTTTTATTTTCATGTAAATTTTGGATCCAGTAAGCCCTCTATCGGCTTCTGTTGAAGTTTTATATTAGGATAATTTTAAATTCTGGATATTGTATTAAAATGCACACAACATCAAGCTAAGACATTTCTTGTCAACCTGAGCATTCTCAGTCAGTTCCCAGTATGTGCCAAAAGCATTTCAAGCATTTGCAAAATGACTATTTAAAATCAAAATTAAATTATTTTGGTTCTAATCATGTTCAGCAGAACCTGTATTCAGTATCACAAAACTCTCCCCAGATCTATGCCTTGTATCACTATGACTTTCTCACTAGTCTCAATTCAGTGACCCTTATTAATATCCTATGGTTCCCTACATTCCCAATAGTTTTAGATATCTTTATTTCCTTTTATTTCCCTGGTTTTACTCATAAACCATACTAATTCAAATCACATATTTTTCAGTGATCTCCCATATTTACCTATCTTCCCCAGCACACCTCTATACTTTTCTTCATCCTAGTATTTTTCCAGCTCTTTTTCACCACCACCATCATGGCATTCATCTTTATTATGGTATCCTCTTCCTCTCAGGCCTCTATAATAGGCAACCACCCCTTCAAGTCTATATAAAACACAGCTGCTAAGATCATTCCCTTTGTTCATTGCTTGACCACCACACCACTCTTAAAGTCCTTCCACTGATTTCATCCTTTTTCATCACAAGTTCAAGCTTCCTTCAAGGTCCTTTCTTCCCGGTTAATGTTTTTTTTCCCCCCTCTTACCATGTTTCCTCCCTCCCTTCCTCCACGCTCCCTCCATTCTGCCAACATTGGCAACATTAGCTGCTTTTTGGTCTACTTCTCCTGCAACTCACTTTGCACTTTCTTTCACATTGCCCTTTAAATCCTACTTCACTGATCCATGAAGCCATCGTTCTTTCCTCAAGACCTCTTCTACCAAGTCACCTGCATGAAATTAGCCAGCTTATATTGGCACACTAGATATAATGTACTTTTTAAAAAAAATAAATACAATATACCTTATATATTATGATTTGTTTATCCCTTCGTACATTGCTTATCTTCTTGGATCCCAGTCCTGCAAAGTGGATCCATGCTGGCCCAGAGATTGGCCTTCATGGACTGGGTTGTAGAAGCAGGATGTTAGATTGTAATGACTTTAGGACTGGCTCTACGTGTATGTTTGAAAAATGCTTAGCACATTGTGGCTGCTACCAGAATACAAATGCACAGTAATAACAAGAGTCCTGCACTCAATGTTTAGCTTCGTTTGGGTTTGAAGCACTTGGAGATCTCTTTTCTTTTATTATTGATTGGAATTTCTGCATTTCAGCATCTTTAATCCAGAATCAGGGCACTTTCCATCATCTTTACATGAGACAAGACACAAATTGTTAGGTATTTCTGATACTTGAAAACACTGTTCCTGTTTTGTGTGCACTTGGATCGTAAGCCCTGTACCACTTCCCAGTGGGAAATTGACAAGGAGCAGCATGAAGCCGATGGCTTGGGGCATTGAAATAATGAGTAGCAAAAGAAGTATAATATTTATTTTTAAAAAAATTTAAACATGTAATTAAAAGATCTTCTCATTTATTTTGACCATGCTTTCTGGCTGACAGTTTAAACTAGAATCACCAGTTACAGTTCTGTTAGCTAAATCTCAGTTGGAAACTAACTTAAAAATCCTATAAAAGTTATGAGGAAAATATAATTTCATCCCTAATGGGAGCCATGGGTATTGATGATTTCCATTAGGAAACTGATGCTGAAGGCCTACATCAGCTCAGTGGTTGCACCTCCCTCTCAAGAAGTGGGAGGCCCTGGTTCAAATCTTTCTTCTCCTCTAGTGCGGGTGGGGAGGGGATTGAACCTGGGTCTCCCATATCCCAGGACAATGCTCTAAAAGTTTATAAGTTGGGTACCACCTTCTCCTCCGGTATTTTGCATAGAGCAAAGCAGTTGCTTAACATTCCTCTGAGAAATGTTTTAGACATCTCAGGTAGCTGACTTCAGGTTCCTGTCTGTGGATCGCTAGCAGAGTTAGGCACCACTCTATAGCCTAGACTTAGCTGCCTATTCCCACCCAGAGGGTAGGTCTTAGCATAAGCCCCTGTCATTGGCATCTTCCATTGGCTTGCTTAGGTGGCTTCCCACTTAGTGTACTGGTTTTTAAGGATGATATTCTAAGGTGCATTTCTCTCCCTATTCATTGTATTGGGAGCCTAGGTGCCTAAATCCACTGTGTGGATCACACTGTTTTTCCTGTGATTTTCCTAGGCACCTTAAAGTTAGGCTCTGTGGTGCTCAATGCTGCAATCCCTTAGTCCATTTGTGGATCCCACCATTAGTCCCCATTGCCATTTTAGTCCTTGGCCTCTTTGTTGTGACTGCCAGTTAAAGATCCATTTCTGCTAAACTAAGACCTCCTGGTCAACAGATGCACAGGAAGTTAGTCTGTAGATGGGGACCTTCCTTAATGAAGATCCTACTCTCTCTTTTCCTTCCTACTTCAGTGTGTCCCAGTTCCTCTAGAGAAGAAGCTGTGACCTATTACATGTCAATGGAATTGTTTAATGGTTCACAGTGATCTCCTTAAATATACATGTTCATCATCCACAACCTTGTAATACCAAAAAACTCCCATGGTATCCCATTTGCCACACTATAAAATGCAAATACGTTGAACTTGATAGCAGTGTGTTTTTATACTTATGTTGAATACTTTAGTTACATTACATTACATACAAGGTGTCAACTAATTATGCATTAACATATCTGTTATATAACTGTATTTCAGAAACCATTACTTTGAGATGAACATTTCTCCTAAAGTTCAAGAAAAGAGCTACTATAAATGCCAGTGCATATAGAAGTGTTGGCGATGTTTGGCTGAAGGGATTTGTGCTCAGCAGCCTGATTGCTTGATCAAGGTATTGCACAGGATAAGGTGATGGATAATTAATGTCATGTTCTATTTTTTGTATGTCTTATTCATTCCAACTCCGATTAATTACTCTTTTTTTATTAATAGGCTAATAACTTAAGAAAGATCCCAGGGAAGAAGTGGGTATCATTTGTAACAAAGGTAAGAATATTTGCTTTTTGAATAAATATTTATTTTAACCTAACATATTTCTTTAAAAATAATAATCAGTTTTGAGTTTTTTCGGTCCTCTTTATAGACTAGTATATTGAAGACAAGAATGGTTAGATAAATGTATGTAATGATTGTATCAGAAATGACTTTACAGAAAAATCTGCCAAATGTTTTGGCAGTGCAAAATACCCACCCCCCTCCCAAACCTACACATATTTTTAGCAAATGGTGTGATTGCTTATTTTCAAAAGCACTCAGCAGCAGCCTAATTCTGCTCAGTTGGAACTCTGATCCCACTGAATTTAATGGAAACCGAGTTAGGCCTGCACTGATTCTGGAAATTACATCCAAAGTGTTGAGTTAGAATTTACTTTTCATAAGCATCCTAAGTGGCCTCTTTTTCCTAAATGCTCTGATCAATTTTAATATGAATTTCAGAGCCTCAGTTTGGGCTCCTATCTTTTGAAAAATCTTGTCCCTAGAATTTAAGGATGACATCTTGGCCATTAATGGGAGTTTTGCTAGTGTTTTCAGTAGAGCCAAGATGTCTCCCTTGATTTTTAAAGGCCTTAACAGTTTTGGTCCTGGCAATAGGGTTGTAAACTCTTTGGGGGCAGGGTCTCTGTTTTTGTTCTACGGTTAAGTGCTTAGAACAAGGGGGGTGGGGGGGGGGCTGGCCCCTGACTGGGGTTCTTAGCAGCTACAGCAATACAAATAATGATTATTATTATTAATGATGATACTCTGTTTTTACTATTGCTGAATCTTTGTGGTAAAGTTTCCTATTTTCTTGATGTCCTTGGATGTCCTACCCTACAGGTAGTAGAGTAGGAAATTAGTATAGTAAAATGTTCTTTTATCAGTCCATCTTCATAGATTACATAGATTAAATGTGGATACAATGGGTAGGCCTGCTAACCTTCAGATGCATAGGGTTTTGCCTGTTCAGACTGAGTAATTACATGCACAACTAATCATTTGTAATTGCAGTGAATTCAAACACATTATTTGTGTGTGATGGGAATAGGGAGACTCACTGTGCCCCCAGGTGGAAGTACATCTCCAGAACCCTAAAAGGACTGAGCCATACTGACCAATCAGTACTTACTTACTTACTTACTTATGCCCGTCACCCCAGTCGGGGGATGGGCCACCAACCACAGATCTCCAGAGTCCTCTATCCTGGGCTATTTTCTCTAGCTGGTTCCAGGTGTAGCCCATTTTTGTGGTGTCAGCCTGAAGGTCGCGTCGCCAGGTGTTTCTTGGACGGACTCTTTTCCGCTTGCCTTGGGGGTTCCACTGCACTGCCTGTCTGGTGATGTTGGTTGGCTGCTTGCGTAGTGCGTGTCCTATTCAGCTTCACCTTCTCCTTCTGATTTCTTCCTCTGCTGGGAGTTGATGGGTCCTCTCCAAGAGGTGGATGTTGCTGATGGTGTCTGGCCAGCGGATCTGGAGAATCCTTCTGAGGCAGCTGTTAATGAAGGTCTGGATCTTCCTGGTGGTTGTTTTGGTTGTCCTCCAGGTTTCAGCTCCATACAGTAGGACTGATTTCACGTTGGAGTTGAACAGTCGAATCTTTATTGCCAAAGACAGCTCTCTGGAGCTCCAGATGTTCTTGAGCTATAAGAAGGCTGCTCTTGCCTTACCAATCCTTGCTTTGATGTCTGTGTCTGTGCCACCCTGCTGGTTGATGCTGCTGCCTAGGTAGGTGAAGGACTGCACTTCTTCCAGGGGGCTTCCATTCAGTGTGACTGGGCCACTGCTAATGGAGTTGATCTTGAGGATCTTGGTCTTGTCCTTGTGGATGTTGAGGCCAACCTGTGATGATGTGGCTGCCACTACGTTGGTCTTCTCTTGCATCTGCTGTTTGCTATGCGAAAGGAGTGCAAGGTCATCTGCAAAGGTCATCGAGCTGGGTCCACAACGTCCACTGGATTCCATTCCTGCGCTCGTAAGTGTATGTCTTCATAATCCAATCAACGACGAGGAGAAAGAGAAGTGGTGACAACAAGCATCCTTGTCTGACTCCGGTTCGCACCTGGAAGCTGTTTGTGAGCTGCCCTCCATGGATCACTCTGCAGTGTACGCCGTCGTAAGAGTTCTTGATCAGGTTGACCACCTTTGCTGGGATGCCATAGTGCCAAAGGAGCTTCCAGAGGGTCTCTCGATCCATGTTATCGAACGCTTTCTCATAGTCAACAAAGTTGATGTACAATGCGGAGTTCCACTCCATGGACTGCTCGATTATGATGCGGAGCGTTGCTATCTGGTCCGTGCATGATCTGTTCTGCCGGAAGCCTGCCTGCTCATCTCGTAGCTGTGGATCGACGGCATCCTTCATTCTCTCTAAGAGGACTCGGTTGAAGACCTTCCATGGCACTGACAGGAGTTTGATTCCTCTGTAGTTGGCACAGTTGCTGAGGTCTCCTTTCTTGGGGATTTTGATGAGGTATCCCTCTTTCCAGTCTGCTGGAATCACTACTTCTTCCTATATCTTCTCAAAGAGGGGGTACAGCATTTCCACTGAAGCATCCAGGTCTGCTTTCAGGGCCTCTGCTGGGATGTCGTCAGGTCCAGCCGCCTTCCTGTTCTTCATCATGGTGATGGCTTTTCTGATCTCATCTCTGGTTGTTTTGTCGCAATTGATTGGGAGGTCCTCGTTGGCTGGGTCAATGTCTGGAGGATTTGGTGGTGCTGGTCTGTTCAGGAGTTCCTCAAAGTGCTCCGCCCATCTGTTCATCTGTTGTTCTATTCCTGTTATAGAATTTCCCTGCTTGTCTTTGATGGGGCGTTCTGGCTTGCTGAACTTTCCAGACAGTCGCTTGGTGGTGTCGTACAGCTGTTTCATGTTGCCGCTGTATGCTGCCTGTTCCGCTTCTGCTGCCAGTCCATCCACATAGTCTCTCTTATCCTTCCTAATATTCTTCTTCACTGCTCTGTGGGCTTCAGCATACTCTTTTTGAGCTTTGGCCTTTGCTGCTCTAGTCCTGCTGTTGTTGACTGCTGCCTTCTTCTTCTTTCTGTCTTCTATCTTAGTCAAGGTCTCTGCTGTGATCCACCCTTTCTGCTGGCGTTTCTTGATTCCAAGCACTTCCTGGCATGCTGACCTAAGTGTCTCTCTCACTTTCTGCCAGCTGTTGAGTACACTGTCTTCCTCTTCCTCAAACCGATCCTGTAGTACTGAAAACTTATTCTTCAGCGTCAGCCCAAAATCTTCCTTGGTCTTGTGATCCTTCAGAAGGCTGACGTTGTACTTCGTTCTTCTGTCTGACGCGTCTATCCAGTTCTTCTTCAGCTTCAGCTTCAATCTGGCCACCACTAAGTGATGGTCGGACGCCGCGTCTGCTCCTCTTCTAACTCTAACATCCTGCAGGGATCTTCTGAACTTCTTGCTAATGCAGACATGGTCGATCTGGTTTTCTGTCGTGCCTGCTGGTGATACCCAGGTACTCTTGTGGATCCGCTTGTGAGGAAAGATGCTGCCTCCTATGACCAGGTTGTTAAGTGCACACAGATCCACAAATCTCTCTCCATTCTCACTCATCTCTTCCAGCGCGTGGGTCCCCATGACTTGTTCGTATCCTGTGTTGTCAGGTCCAATTTTGGCATTGAAGTCTCCCATAAGGATGGTGATGTCTTTGTCTGGGAGAGTCTCTAATATTTTCTGAAGTCTGTTGTAAAAGTAGTCTTTGTCCTCCTCTTCACTGTCATTGGTTGGAGCGTAGCACTGAACAACATTCATCTTAATTCTCTTCATTTTAGTTCTGAAGGATGCTGTGATGATCCTGGGGCCGTGTGCCTCCCAATCAGTCAGTGCTCTCTGTGCCTGCTTGGACAACATGAAGCCTACTCCCTGTGTGTGGGGTGCGTCGCTCTCTTCATGTCCGGAATACAGCAACAGCTCTCCTGTCAACAGTCGTCTCTGTCCAGCTTGCGTCCATCTTGTCTCGCTAATGCCTAGTAGGGTCAGGTTGTTGCTCCTCATCTCTGCTGCAACCTGCGCCATCTTTCCTGACTCGTACATGATCCTCATGTTCCATGTGCCGATGGTGATTCTCCTGGTTGCAAGAAGGGTGATTGGCTTAGTGGCTTCCTCGCGGCTTTCACCACCCAGCGTCATGCGTCTTCGAGTTGAAGACCCTTCTTTTTCCAGGCTAAAAGTCTCTGTTATCTCTATTTCTGTTGTTGTTGTTTCTGTAGCAAGTTGATTTTTTTACGGGGTGGAGTTGCTAGCCCCACGCCCAACCCTCCTCCTTTACCCTGACTTGGGACAGGCAGATGGCCCCAAAGGACTTCTCTGGTGGAGTTGACCAATCAGTACTGTCTGCATTTCACATCAAGATGTCATCACAGTCATAGGGTGAATTCATTCCCACTGTGCAGCAGAAAGTCCTGTATTGGGGGGGCTAACAAATACCGATTAAGATATGTCTCTCCATTCAATTAAAATTTGCAGGTGCAGTAACTTTGCTGTCAACAGTGTTGGTGTTTATCTGCAAAGTTATATCAAGAAATATTTTTAAATAGCATTGGGAACTTAGCCCATTAGAAAAAAATGCACTTACTAATTGATGCTGGAAAGATAAATTAGAAGTACTGATTGTACTATGTTGATATGAATTAAATGCTAGAGATTGGGGAAAGCCAGATTCTGGGTGGGAAGTAAAGTGAGGCTGAAGGAGGAGAGTAAAGAGAAGAAAAAACTGCATAGTGCTGAATAAACAGAGGTTAATCAGAACTCAAATTACAAAAGGGGAATATATTCACAGATAATTAGATTTATGTAGTTATTTATATAAGGGGCAATTCTGTTTCACCAGAGAACAGATTCTTTACCCTGCAGCCATTGAGAATACAATGAAACACTTTAATGACAGTGACAATAGAGCAGACAGTGTTAGTTAGAACACAGAATATAATAAACCATCTAAAACATTTGGAGTCAAATATGTAGCACTCCCATTATTCTGATAAACCTTTCTCTATAATACATAGGTATTGCCTTTTAAAAGAGATGAGGTTAGACCCAGAGCTTGCATGGCTCTAAGCAGCTATATTAGCTAACCTGACCATATGTCTTATTATTAGTAATAACTATTTGGGGTCAGATTTCACAGTGCTATTATTATATTGAATAGTACTCAACATGATTAAGGGTAACACAATTTTGCCCATATTCAGCAGTGTGGGTGTGTAACCCTTTCTCTCTGAACTGTACAACTGTTCTTTGTACTATGTTCAGGTCTCTCTAAATTATTTAAATTTGTTCTGCGGGTCTCCAGTCTTCTCCAAAAATCAGCGGGACAGTTCCTGGTATATGGCTTCCTAATGGAAAGCCTCTAGAATTACTTTCCAATATGAGGTTATGGCTTGACCACAAGGGTATTTTAGAGGTAACCACTTATGGCATATTGAGAGTAGACCTAAAAAAGGACTTGTCCTGTTTTTTTGCATAAACTCATGGTTACCCAGACAGCTCTGGTCTGGCCTGATAAAGCTACTTTCTTTCACATGAGCCTGCTTTGGTATTGTCCAGCGTCTTCCCTCTGGGCACATCTGGTCTGGAGCCTCAGTCTATTAGTGGGCTGGAGTTTACACTCAAGTCTGGCCCTTAATTATGTTACCTCTTGCCTTCCTCTGGTCCTGTTGTTTTCTAGCTCTCTGTACCTGCCCTGGCCTTTCCCTTTCTTTCCCCTCTCTGAGCCAGGCACAATTACTTTCCTCTTGCTAACTCCTTTTTTTTTTTTTGATTGCTGTATTCAGCTGGCCTAGTCTAGCTGCACGGTCCCTTGCCCGCCATTTTGCTTTTGTCTCCATGATCATGTTCCTGAATATAGGCTGGGCACAAGAGAATAAATAAACCACAATCTCTCTATATATCTGAAAAGCTCACATGTGCAGGTAACAGGATTTTCATGGACAAACCCCATTTGTGTATGTTGATTTTGGGGGGTGTGCACAACATCTGGCCCATGCAAATTTTAGTTTCATTCACTGGCATTCATGGGATAACATGGCTTGCCAAGGTGAGGCCCGATTCATAATCTGCTCCTCAAACACTAGTCAGACGAGCTCTGGGTATTAAACTAGAAACACAAAAGTTCTGGGCTAGATTGTCACAGCCATTAGTTGTGAAGAAAAGTAAGAGAGTCGTGCCTTTCTTATTCCTCTACCTGGTCCTGCTCAGCATGTGACCCACCCAGGCCAGGGCTACTCACTGCATTCTTCCCTCTACAAGCAAATGGGTAGTGGTTGAAGGGAATGGGGAGCAGTAGAATCCCTGGATCTCTCCCACCACCACTTGGCAGGCAGAGAAGCTGGCTTGGTACTCGGGGGGGGGGAGGGGGGAGTAAGGTGCTCCACAAAACGGGGTGACGTGACTTACAGAACTGTGAATGCAAGGGCTGTGCAACTGGGATACTCCAGGAAGGGTGGCATTTATATACCGGCTTGAGCTGTGCCTAAAGGCACAATCTAGCTCTTAGACTTTAGTGCTCAAAAGTGAATGTTTGCAGAGCTAGAGCCTTAATCTACGTTGGCGGAGGAGGAGGGAGGTGGATGGGGGACAACTTCCATAAGGAAAAGAAGAAAGAAGGCAGTAAACTCTATTAAGTACCTAATGGATATTGTAATAAATAGTGTACCAGACAAACCATGACTAGACTAAAGGTGAAGGAAAGGACTAAAAGGAGAATAATGAAAAATCTATTATTCCATGGGCATGTTTGGCTCAGTTGGCACTTAATGAACATTAAACTTAACTACATTATCATAGCTAATGGTTCAATGTGACCAGTTGCTGAGCTCCTGTAATACCTTCAGCTATCTCCCCCATAACTGCCACTAAAGAAAGCTTTTAGTCGACAGCAATGTGATTGGTTAAAGGCAGACAGAGAGAATAATTGACAACTCAGCCAAAACATCTGGGGATGAAATACATTTTGTCAAAGAGCTAAAATCCTTGTGTTGAGTAAATGCATTTTTTCACTCTGATCCATTCTGTCAACAAAATACTTTTCATCAGAAACATCAAAGCCATTCCATCTGCAAAATTCATTTTTTTTGAATCCCTTAATCTATTCTGTTGACAAAAAATTCTGTCAACTGCCTCAAACCATTGTATTAACAAATTTCATTTTGTCAATCATGATTTATTCTTCTGGCAAATGCATTCTGTAATACTGTGCTCCATTCTGCGGAAAGAATACATAAGTCACGGCCTCAATTCTAATTTTTTTTTAGGAAGTGAAAGGAAAAGTTGTGTCACAACTGCTAATTTACTGCATTTATCCAGTGACTTTGCTTATTTTAAATAAATCAAGTTAAGTTTAATTTTCTGCTGAATAATGCAAAACTTGATGAAGTAAGGAAGTTACAGTTGTAACGAAATGATTTCAGTTAATATTTTCTTTTCTGCAGTACCTTGTCTACTAATCATAGACTTTCAGTATCATGTAGGAACAGATCTTCAAGAGTATCACTTTAGCTGCCTTGTATTTATTGATGTACTGATATTTATGGTAATATCACTACTTATAATGAGCTTATATTTGAGACTGAATTGAATGTCACATTTACTGTGATTATATTCCATGCTAATTTAGTATTTAATGTAAAACTGAAACGAATTATTAGCCAACTCCTTTCTCAAAAACTATTTTTGTGTAAAGACAGAAATATTTAGGAGTAAAAGCATAATAAAGTAAGAGCCTTGAGTTTAAACTACATAATAATGCAGTGATGTCCTATTTATTGTACATCCTTTTGGTTTACTGTCAGCATTAAAATATATATTGTGTCGGATTTTGTTCATTCTTAGATACTTCCTTTCCATTTATCATATATAATATATATTTGGATTTTATGGGAAATTATATGCATCGTAATAGTAAAAGGAGCAAATTGATTTACCATTTATAATACTTCTTAATACTACATTTACTGCATAATGTACCTAGGTGTATGGACCCTGACTTGTTTTTTGTATTAGCTAAAGTATCTTAGATTTATATTGAACATTTGGCATATGTGCATATGAAACTGATTTGCACTAAAGAATTAACTATGAAAAATGCCTGTCCAAATTCATTGATGGCATTCTCTTCAGAGACCAAGTCAAAGCATTGCTTCACATTTTAAGACTGCTTCACATTGCCCCACATCAAACACACAGCAACATGATTCAATGAACAAAGTGCAAATAGGGTTGCCAGTTTTGGTTGGATGTATTCCTGGAGATTTCATCAAATGACATAATCTTTAATTAAAGAATTATCTTTTAATTTTTGGAGACTCCAGGACAATCCCAGACGGTTGGTGACCCTAAATGCAAAGGCAGATTAGAATGTTGCTTGTGCAGTACCTGTTTTAAGGTCCCCAGTTCTGCACTCCATGCTTATTCAGCAAAGTGCTTTATTACATGCTTAACTTTAAGTCAACGGGGGCTTAAGCACATGTTTAATGATCTATTCCTGCACAGTGGCAAAACTCCAAATTTACTTTACTGATTCAGGATTGAGCCCTAAGTGCTTTACTGAATAGAGCTGGACCTAAGTACGTTCTTAAATACTTTGTTGAAATGGTGCCCAATTTTGTCCACTACTGTAATCGGTGTCATTATCATGATACCAAGTGCTTTGTCTGGGCAGCTTTGGTGGTGCTGTTCTTTAATGATTCAGTTAGCATTGACACAGATTCTCTTGTCCTGCCTGTTCCTTAAGAATCTGAGTTATTAACTTTCTTTCCTAGGAGGTTTCAAATATGTCAAGCCAATATAAATGTCTGTGGTACCTTTGTCCATTTCAGTGTCTCCATTGTGGGGATCTCAGTAAATCTTGTGGAGGTCCAGGTTGAGTTAATGTTTGCCTCAGGAGGGACTGGCTACCTGACTGTCAGTCTAGATTCAAAGTTGGAGCGTGTGTGTCATTTTTTTTCATTAGTTTGCCTTCGACTTATATTTGTAAGCCTGATTCTTGCTGAAGTTTGAGTAGCTAATATCTTGTGGAAAGTCTTTGCTCATGTGTACATTAGCATTTGTGCTGGGGAAATTTCTTTGGATGATTTTTAAATTCTTTTAAATAGCATCTTGGTCCAGTTTTATGCTGGTAACACTAAACTGATTTCAGTGGAGTTGCACCAAAGTAAAACTGGTGTAGCACAGTGGTAAACCAGACCTATGAACTTTATTGTCACGATTAACTTTCTTTGGGCTAAATTGGAGATTGAGTTATCTGAGTGAGAGGCAGAACAGAACTGGTTTGAGTCACAATTCATCCATGTTCCAGCATGTGAAAGGTTGCAGTGTCTTTCTTCACCACCTTGGTGCCAGGCCAATTTCTCTGGTCATCAAATATGTGTGACCAGATCAAAGGCTGAACTGCATGTAGCTGTGTGACCATATAGGCCAGGAAGTGATTGCATTTGAGTGGCAGAAGCCTGATAAAAATTGTTTTGAAAGCCCTCCCAAAAATGCTGAGCCCAGTGATGGATAACAAGTTGCATTCAATGCCTACAGCTAGACTAGAGAGTAGGGCTCTGTTAGGAAAGAACAAATCTGCTATAATGAATGCGAAAGTGAAGTCAACTCTTCCTGCTTGTAAGGGGAAATTTCTTTCATTAAACACAGGGCAAGTGCTCAGTTAAATAGAGATGTTCTCCATGGGTTTGGCTTTTCTAGTTTGTTCTGTTCAACAACAAAAAAATAAAATACAAAATTAAAATGGGATGAAGCTGTGCAGGAGTATTTGAATGAATGAAGTTACCAATCAGAGCCAATGCTACACTTGTTATTGTGTTTAAATGAATGTTTAAACTTAAATGAGTTTCCAGCAGCTCAGTGGTAATTTGCCACTGTCATGGTGCTCAGCATTGCATGTGGGAGGTGTGGTGGCGAGCACCACAGAGTAACAAATCTTTGTTATTCTCTCACTAATATTAGTAGCATTGGCACTGACTGGAATTGCCCCTGTCTGCCTATTTTAGCATTTTCAGAGTAAATGATCTGCTCGTGTTGAAGCCAATGGGTGTTTTGCTATTTCATTAATGGAACTAAAATCAAACTGTTATCCTGTGCACAGTACATGGAGCTAAAGGCCACGGACTAAATTCAAGCTGTCGTTTGTTCAGTCAAAAGTCAGTTGTTACTTCTACTCTGGCCTACTCCAAAATCTGTGCAGTGCATACTTCAGAGACCCTCCAAGAACAGAGCCACAAAGGGGGCACGGTCAGTTTGATATGTTGGGCCCAGTTCATGCTTTGAAACATGCACATTCCCTGCTAATCTGCAGCATAGCTGGAAAAGGTTAATCCCCAGTGCCTGGCTGCATGAGCTCTTCTATATGAAAGGCCACAGCAAGTGTTGTACTCTTGAGGCTGCACCAAACTTTATATACACCCTGGAATTGGCCACCCACAGGAACTGTATCTAAATTTCCTGTGTCTAATTTTTTAAAAAAATGTACGTACATCTAAATGTAGAAAATATTACAAATTGTCATTTCTTTTTCTTTTAAATATTAGTGTCTGATTTCCCTTCTCCCCTGCCCCACAAACACATACCATCTTCTCACTAGGGAATTATCTTGGTTTCATTATTGTTTCCACTGACTTATGACAGTTTTTCACAATGATGTGTTTTTATTGGGACTGCAAGTTGTCTTGTATATAAAATGATTTAGCTATGTGCTTCGTGCATTCTGGTATCTTCTTTTCATGATTTTAATTTCAGTTTAAGGTCATTTTCACCTCTGAAGTTTTTCCTCTTGATCTATAGTTGTACCACAGTGCAGTGTCTTTAAATAAAAGATGCAGTATGCAATTGAGTCATTATTTATTAGCATCAGACATATTTCATTAGTATGTCAAGAATTTGGCATATCATCCTATTGGAAATAATGTATGATGGATTGATTGACACTGATCAAAATTTGTTTCCCAATCACCTGTCATACATATACTGATAGAATAATGTATCATATCTAATGTCTGTAATTCCTGGAAAATTTGGTGTTCAACAAAATAATCATTTGTTTGCTTTCTTTTAAAAAGGCAGTTTGCAAATTCACCAGGGAGCAATTTAATTCAGCAGTGGAAGAGATTTAAATATCTGAGAGAACTGACTTTTACTTCCAAAAGGTTTAGTGTTTGTCTAAATATAGACATTAAAAATTAGAAATGAAAAAAGAGGCCACTTATCTATATGTGTCCACACTGTCACCTTCAGACCATGTTGGGTAAAACACTTTTCAAGCCAGCAACCTATTCCTGTCTGCACTTCCTGATATCCACTGCAGTGCTCTCAGTTCCATCCAAAGATGGCTGCCAGGATCATCATCCTGGTCCATTGTTCTGACTATTTCCGTTCCCTCTTTCAGTTCCTCCACTGGTACCACCACCTCCATGCATTGTCTGGAACTCAATTGGCTCTGGACATGTTGCCTAGCAGCCCAGTGAGCTCAGCTGGACCATGTAAACCGTCCCTAAGTGAACCTGTTCTCTGATTGGACAGAAGGGCCAACCGATCACCACTTAAGTCTTTGTAGCAGCAACACCACACTGTCTGCTCGATGTGTTCCATTCCTGCAGCTGTACCAGACCTGCTTCCTGTCCCTTGGTCCAGCTCATACCTACTCCTGCTCTAGTCCCTACCCTCCTCAAAATTCCTGGCTTTGACCATGGCTTATCTCCTGACCATGACTCTAGCTCTGCCCTTTAATTCTGTTCTGACTCCTGGTACCTAGTTCTGACCATTGACTTGTACCTGACCACTCCTCCAGTTCTACCCTCAGATTCTGCTCTGACCCCTAGACAAGATTCCTGTTCTGACACCTCAGTGTGTGACATGCATCCCATTCAAGCCTCTTGGGTATCTTACTACATCTCTCATTTTCTCTGCACTGCCAATGATGCCAGGTTCGATCATCCATTCATCTGTTTCTCCCATGAGTTCTTTCCAGCTTTCTTTCACGATGCCTCCTAGTCATGGAATGCACTTCCCCAAACTAGTCCACAAAGCCACAGCCCCTTTGTCCTCGGTACCACTTATTCCCTAGGGACAATGGTAAATTATTAATTGATAACAGCCAAGCAGGTGGCTAGTAGGGTTACTGATGTATGTATGTTATGAATTGTCTCAACTTGCTGACAGTAGTCTATGAAACCATGTGTTTCTATAACTGTCATTTTATTAATTGAAGACCCAATCCTGCTTCAGTTGAGGTCAATAAGGTTTTTTCATTGATTTGGAAGATTGGAGGGAGGTTTAGTCCTCATGTAGGGTTAGAATCTGCCCCTGGGGCAACATAGAATGATTCCTTCCCTGTCTCTTGTTTCCTATGGGGCAGGTGGCATAATCTGCTACTGACTCTTACCAGTAGCACGTTGTTATAATCTTCCAGCCTCATAACCCATGTGCACTGTGTTTTTGATGGGATGAGTAGAGAGCATGCTGTCTACTAATTCCTGAGTCCTGTGTGCTCACACCCAAGGTTCAGGAGGCCACACACTGTCATGGGGGAATCTTACATCCCTACGAGGCCATGTAGTTCTGATCACCATCATAGTTCATCAGGTACCAAATGTGGAATGAAAAAGTTCAGAGGTAATACGATTCTGGGAATCAGATGAGGTGCATTCTGTTTCCTGCTTTGCTACTGGAACACTGCGGAATCTTGGGCAAGTCATTTCCTCTCTCTCTACCTCTGTTTCTCCATCTGGAATCAATGATACTTTCCAAAATATTGTGAGAGTCAGGGATGAAAAAATGCTGCATAGGTGGTGGTTGTTATTTTGGTAAATTATCCATCACAAACACCAGTCATGGAAGTGTAATCCTAATTTAAAACTTGCCCTAAAACATGTTTAGTTTGTTCAGCTTTGTTTCAGATTCGGTGTACAGGGTGAACTTTTACATTTGCCACATGATAATTTCTTTTGTCTCTCCGATTTGGTTTTGTTACTCTGCAGCTGCAGATGAAAAGGTCTGCATGGTTGGTTCCCACTGTACTTTATACATTTGTTTCCAAAGATGTGAGTTGTGTGTGCAACAGCAGTTCTTACGTATTCAGGAACACTAGAATCAATAATTGTTACATTCCTGGTGTAACACCCGGTCATCGGCAGGCGTGATCGAACCTGGGACCTATGGAGCTAAATGCATGAGCTAAAAGCCATATGACTATTAGCTAAGGTTGTAGGGCAGACTCATTAGTCTCTCTTTCTAAGTGGTCTCAGTGTCACTAGAGGGGCAGAACACCACACCTAGGAGATGTGGGCTACACTGTAATTGAACCTGATTTCACTTAAGTGCTCAGACCTTGCCTAAGAGAATGTCTGTCTGTCTGCAACAACTCTATTGATTCCCTAAAATCTGTCTGCCATTTAGCTAGATAGAAAATGCAGTATGAAACACCTGTATGTCATATATTCACTGTAGTATCCGTGCCCATTCAACACATCCATCTAAACAAATCACTGTCTGAAACATGAAAGAGACAAAGTCCATGATAGAGCTCAGAATTTGTTCCTTTTCTTCTTTTTTTGTTTTTGTCCTTTTAATTCACTTAAGAATTTCAGGTTTTTTTCTTCATGATACTTTAGTGGTGGTAACCCCTGATGAGATCATGTAGGGTGAGTGGGTGGTGAGTTAAGGCATATTTGTATCCAGGTACATCCAGGTAAGGCACATCTGTTCCAGCTCTGTAGAGAGTGGACCTGATTCCCATCTCACTTCAACTGGTGTAAATCAGGATTAACGCTCTTGAAGACAGTGGCGTTATACCAGTGTAAATCCATGATTAGAGAATCAAACCCAGGGGATATAATTCAACACTGTTGCAAATCAAGTTATTCCACTGAAGACAATGGAGTTGCATCAGTTTAAAAACTGGTGTCAGATCAGAATTAAACTTATGTCTATTAATTTCAAAATCCATACTTTTATAAAGCAGCCTTGGTGATTCTCTGCTTCTCCTGAACTCATAGCTTCTGTTTCAGTATTCTTTTCCATCTCGATAATATTACTTGCGAGAAAATGGAATTTCACTCTGCCCCCGTCATTCATATATATATATATATATATATATATTATCTGATCATTATCCAGCAGTAAGTTGAACCTTTGGTGTATATGCCCTGTATGACATTTCTCTCCTGTATACACTGTTACTGACCACTTCAAACTTGAGTAGGTGATAGATGAATATTTTTTGCGTATGGTAAATATCAAACTTTGCAGTTAGTAGCTCCCTTAATGTTCACCATTCTCTCATTCTATGCACATTTATATTGTCTATTTAGTTCCTGGGGAATTGATTTGGAGAACTTAAGTCCATTTTATTTCATTGTGATGTAGGAGTAAAACAATGATTATCTGAAAAGAACTGTGTGTCCACATTCATTGGTCAGTCCTAATTCATATTAGCCCATTATGTTTTGATCCACTACTTTTACTCGTGTTTTGGCATTTAAATCTCTCATGATCAACAGGATGTTACGTTATGGCATTTTGCCTAGTATGATATTTTTCTGTTCCCTCTCTCTGACATCCACTCACCAGTAGAAGCCATCATACATTGTCTTCCATAAGATAGATCTTGACCAATTAAGCAGACAAATTAGTAATGAGATTTTAGCAAGTTTATGGATGAAATCTGGATGGTACTTTAGGTAAAATCCCTTCTGAAGTCAATGGGAATTTTGTATGAATAAAGAGTAAGTTAGGACTTAGCAATTGACTTTATGTATAAAGACCCAATAAACTTGTGGAAGCTTGAGCTATTAGTTAAAATTGATGGTAAAGGCAGCCTTAAACCAGTTCTTTTAAAAAAAAGTAACATGGGGTACATATGGCAGAGTGAATAATTTATCTGCCTGCTAAGCATATGTCAATATGTATGAAAACATGAACCATTAATTTTCAACTAGTCCATACTTGTATACTGCAAGGGAGAAATGTTTTGCTTTATCAGCCTGGTACTTAATTTGCACAGTCACAAAACTTATAAATCTGGATCCTTTTTTCAACAGTAGTTAATGCTCATTTCTAGCAGAACTGAGATTCTCTTCATAGGCGTTGTGGCAAATTACTGGCACTATATTGATGGGTCCTGCACTTTCTCTTCTTGTGGGGGATTCAGGGAGCCTATTTCTTGCCCCTGAACAGGGTATTAACTGTCCCACTAGTATCCTAGAGGGGAGAAGTGGAGAGGGAGGGACCCGGGCCCGCCCTCTACTCCGGGTCCCAGCTCAAGGGCCCTGAAGATAGCGACAAACCACTTGGATTAGCTATTCCTTCCCCTGGGCTACTTCCCTCTCCTACCCTTCAGCTTGTGGGGGCTTCCTTCCTTCTCTCTGCACAAGCCAGGTGTTCCTTTACCTAGGGTCTGGGTCTTTCTTAGCTCACCACAGCACTTCTCCAAACACTGCTCTACTTTCCTCCAAACTGCTCACCGCTCCAACACCTCCCAAACTCCTTACAAACTCCCTCCTCTGTCTGCCTGAAGGGAAGCTCCTCTATCACAGTGTGAATGACAGTTTAGCAAGGGCTCTCCTTCCCCTGCTGAACTTCATTGCTAGAAACAAGGAGCAGTTCATTTCTGAACCACATTGGAATCAGAATTTTTTTTACCATGTAAGAACAATGAATGGAATCCGTTACTTTCTCTGTCCTGATGACATTGCCATGACTTCATTCTATAGATCATAAACATTCAAGGGATTACAGGTATCTCTGCAATTAAAGCTATAACTACATCAGTGGTTACAAAGAGCCTCTTTATTTTGTGTGGAATCCATGTCTGCACAATCCTTTCCTCCTCACTCCTTCCCAGTCTTTGCTTCTTGGCTTCTTTCTTCCCCTGCCTGTCAAACTCACCTGTTTCTTTATGCTTGCTTTATATTCAGTGCTGCCAGAGCAGCTTTTAACATTCCAGGGGGGTTGATTGTTTCACTCCTGTGAACTTACGTATGTTTTATTATATTGGTACCCTGTTTACCGCTGAGCAGAGCAGTAGAGCAGTTCTTGCAGCTGCCAGTGACAGTGGCCATGCCAGGCCAAACCAACAGCAGCTGCTTCTATTTTTCGTAGGTTTGACATGGTTTGGGTGTTAATTTTATGCCCTTCTTGCTTTTTCTTTCTAACCAAGCTAATCTTTAACTAGATTGCAAACATTTGAAGCCTGAAGCAAGACTGAGTCTTGATGGAGTCAATGGAAATTCAGATTTTCTGTGTTGCACATAGTGATGAAGATGCCTATTATATCTAGTTCAACCAGGCCCTCTGCCAAAACAGAGCATGTACTGTTTTATCAAACTGAAGCTATCTTATACCTGATGTCAGTCATTGAGACCGCCAGGTTTTGCCTGATGTTGTCAGAGCACATATCTTTTCTCATTCTTTGTTGAAGTGTAATGTGTTTGTAAGATTCTACTGGTTCCAGACGTGAGTAACTCCAAGTGTCAGACCCTGAATCTAAATCAGGTCTCCTGTATTATATATTTCTAAATGCAAAAAGGGAAGCTGCCAAAGTTACCTCAGAGTTTCCAAACTTTGTGACTTTCAGCATTAGATCTATGCCCTCCTATCTCCTTAAACGGAGACTGAAGACTTTTCTGTTCATGGGAGTATTCTAATTAGTTTAAATGAGCTCCATAATTATTTTATGGAGCTGAAGGTTGTGCAAGGATGTGTGTTACTCTATTGAAATTAGTATGACTGGACTAGTCCTGTTTTTCATTTTGAAGGGTGGTGCTAGAATGGTGAGAAGCCATCTCTTAATATTAAGTGATCACAACCCCCCTGCATGGCACAAAGTTCAGCTTTCCGGAGGCTCCCTGTGCATGGTGGGGTATTTGGAGCTGGCGGTGGCAGCGAAATGCGGGCTGGGGCCTGGCATTGGGCAGATACACTTGTCCTTTATTCCTTCTCCTGGGGAGCTGTGTTAAGCTCCACTCTCACTCCATGAACTCAAGTGGGATAGATTCCTCTCCCATTGACCTTGTGGAGTTCCACAGCACCTAGCTGAGTTACTCAGGCTGGGTGCTGAGGAGAGGATTTTGGTGTTCATGGCCAAAAGTTGTGCCTCAGCTCCCTGTTTGCTACATGTTTTATTTCTGCATTTTTTGCAAAAGTCCTGACTTAAAAAAAAAAAACTCCTCATAACAGCTGCATCATTTTTTTTTTCATTCTTATACATGAGCAGGTGTTCAAAGTGGAGGTATGAGTGTTAGGCTATGTCTACATTACCACCTATGTTGGCAAAAGTTATGCCTCTCAGGAGTGCGAATATTCCACCCTCTCAGCAACATAAGCTATATCGACATAAGCTCTAGTGTGCACAGTGCTATGTTGGCGGGAGAGCTTCTCCCACTGATCTGGCTTATGTTTTTCTCAGGAGTGGTTCTTTCATGCTTACAGGAAAGTTTATAGAGCATCTTCACCACACAGTTGTATGGGAAAGACTGCAGCTGTAGTGCTGATCGCATCTGTTCTCATCTAATTGTTAATTGCCACCAGGGCAAAATATTATTGAATTGTAGAGAAAAAACAAAGAGAATCTGAGTGAGAGGGTAAGTCTGAGTCCAGTAAGTAAAAGAGATGCTCTAGGCAAGTAGTGAGCACACCTGTGAATAATTGGTGCCAGAAACTACTCACTCATTCATTATCTAAAAAAGAACTCCTGTGTGGGATACCTGCATGGATAACTCAGAGCCATGAGTCCATAAGGTAAATACCCTCTAGTTAATACCCTATATTTATTGCTTAATGCATTCTCTTGCTGCTATACTTTGACCTATTTTTTCATGTTTCTCTACCTTTTCTTTATTTGCTAACATGACACTGTATGATGAAGGCAGATGAAGCTGATTACCTATCTGGGGAATGTCTATATTTAGAAGAGGGCCTTTTTGGGAATGGACACTTTAAGGTTTATTTCCTCCCTAAGTATCAGAGAAGTCTTTTTTTGGCTGCTGTGGGATCCCCAGGTTCTCTGTTATTAGGGTAGGAATTATAAAATGTTGCGAACCTAATTACGTGAGTGAGGCACTGGGACATGTACTTGGCCTTTGTCATGATGGAGGGACTCACCATCATCTAGGTAGCACTCACTGGCCAAGGGGTAGGGGTTCCAAAACCCACTGAATGGAGAGAGGCAATAGATAGGCTTCTATACCTTTTGGTGAGGGCCTTAACTAAGGGCCCTACAAAAGCCTATTGCACTCTGTCTCTCCACTGTGGAATGTCAGAGCTAATGTTTGATCCCATTAGCCCTCTAGGTTCAGTCTGCTAAACTGAACTCACTTTGGGCCATGTAGGGTATCTGCACTATGGACCCCCTACTATAAGCTGAGATCACTTGAGAGCTGAGATCACTGACCCCTGTAGGGGGGGCTGAAATTGTATTGCTGAGCAGAGGATAGAGTGGAGCCGTTCGGGTCACCACTAGCGGAGTAGCTGGTGATGAGGAGCAGCAGCAGCAGACAGAGCGGGAGCATTTCGGGTGACTGCTAGCGGAGTGGCTGGCGATGTGCAGCAGCCACAGATAGAGCGGAGCCGTTTGGGTCACCGCTAGCGGAGTGGCTGGCGGCGTGCAGTGGCTGACAGAGCAGAGCGGCTGGAGAAAGCAGAGCAGTCCCTGGGCACCTGATGGAACGGCTCATGGTGAGGACTGCAGCACAACCCCATGGAGAGGTGGGGCAGTCGGCCTCTGACCACGTAAGGTACCCCTTAACATGCCCCCCCTTCCACCCCGGTGGGGAGGTAAAACTCTGCTAATGAACTTTTGAACTCTGCTGGAGCTGTTGGACTTTTGGGACCTTGGGTGACTTTGGGGCTTGTGGGACTCAGGAACCCAAGGGAAAGGACACAGCCCATTTGCTTGTGTGTGTGTGTGTGTGGGGGGGGGATTCTGGTTCATGGTTTGGTTTGTAACTCCTGTTTGTGATGTTTACCCAATAATATGCCACAGTGTTTCTCTCTGTCATTAAAAGGGTTTTGGTACACTCAGACTCTGTGCTTGCGAGAGGGGAAGTATTGCCTCTTAGAGGCGCCCAGAAGGGTGGTATATGGTTGTCCTAGGTCACTGGGTGGGGGCTCGAGCCGGTTTTGTATTGTGTCATTAGAATGGAACCCCTGGATACTGAACCCGGCCCTTGTTGCTGCCGACTCTGATGGGCAGATGAGTTACATAAGACAAGAAAATACAGCAGCATAAGGCACTATAAACTATAGATTTCGGTAAACAGGCATACAAGAAATAACAACAACATATATAACAGTAACAAACAACAGAAAGAATAAATAAAAATGATAATGAAATACATTTAGGGTTCAGTTTTCAAAACAATGGAGCACTGGCCCAACTCACCTGACACTGAAGTCAAAGAGGTCGTTAACTTTTATGTAATACAATTTAGGCGAGCACTGAGTGTTTCTGAAAAACTCACCTTTACTGGCCACTTACTCAAGGATCCATCTGTTTAATGTCAGCAAGGCAGGACAAGTCCCCAACATCATACTAAGTGTGATTGGGGTATACATTTCTAAAACAGCTCTTATCTCAATTATTTGACATCTGACAAGAAATCTTTCAATTTGGGATATTCCCCAGAGATATGAAGAGAATTCCATGTGCTGGGTCAGTCTTTCTAGCATTTGTGATTTTTTCCCCCAGGGGTGGAAAAGACTGGCATGTAATAATAGTCAATACAAAAATTCCACTGGCATTCTCCCTAGATTGGGGAGCTTGCACTACTCATAATGGTTAGCATCATAGCCTTCCAATATTGTGGAAAGATTTGTTGGTTCATTTCCCTTTTTCCCATGTCGCCTCATGTTGTCAAATATCACCCTGTCATTATGTAGAGATGTGTGTACAGTGTACTTTTAAAACAAACAAACAAACTAGATCTGATTATCTTGTGATTTCATTACATACTTCTCTACTGGAAATTAAAGTAGTTTAAATTGTCTCCAATTCTTATGATTTTCTAAATAATGTCTTTACTCTAAGAATTTACACACAATTCTTGTATTTTTCTTAAAATGGTGTAAATGTATTTACCTCAATATTGTCAATGGCAATCCCATATTTTAGTCATCTTTGTGTTCATTTCCCCCTTGTAGTTGTAAATATTAGTATTATGGCAGGCATATTGTAAATGTTAGTCAGTTTTGAAATATCCCACAAAAGTACTCATTGTTTTCTCATATTTGCTCTTATTTTGAACCCATTGGAAATTCAAGGGTGAACTTTTTATGATTTGGCTGACAGTAAATGTTAACTCTTTGTAGAAGTATTAATTGTCATCTCTTTCAGTTTAGACATTTGATCTGATCATCTCAGATATAATGTAACATAAATGTGGCTGCACAGTTAACCATAAATCTGGCAAAGCTGTTTCTCCATTTTTCTTCTAGACCTTGCTTGATTAATATCTTGCTCTTGGTTCATTCCTGTTTTATATGAATCTTCAGATATGTTTATCTTTCTTTAATATCTTGCTCTTGGTTCATTCCTGTTTTATATGAATCTTCAGATATGTTTATCTTTCTTGGGGATTTCTTGGGGATTTCTTGGGGATTGGTAATTGAAGGTATTGGTACAATAGAACGACTCCCTTTTTAATTCCATTGGATCAGCCCCATAGGGCCCAATCCTATGGGGTTGATCCAGTGGGATTCCTCATGGTATTATGCACTGTTCTCTGGTTCATTTTAATTATTTCTATTCTTCATAGAATGGAAGAGTAGATCTTATACATTAAATGATGTTTTTGGAATAATTTGAAATCATTTTCTTTAGGGCTTCAGCACTGTTCTGCTACATGGGCTATGGGACAAATATTCCTGTCTTCCAGATAATGGAGCAGCCCTGAGTCTGCCACAACTTCTGTGACCCCAGGGTTCTCCCAGTAAACACCTCGTGTGATTAGACTCCTTTTTAACTTGCCCAAGGCCACAGACTGAATCAGTGGCAGAACTGGAAATAGAACCCAGGAGTCCTGATTCACATTATTCTGCTCCAACCAGTAGTGCATGCTGTTTAAAGAAAATTGTGCCCAGAGCAAATAAAATATTTATGCATTCTTTCCACTCTGATAAATTAGCTAAGTGATTAGTACCCTTTATTAATATGCACATTCACCTTTTCCATTCTCTGTTCTCCATTACAAATTCAGTTCTGGGCTAATTAGGAAAACATTGACTCAAGTTCATAAAGGATATTTTTAAGGTTCCATGTTTTAAAATCATTTAGTTTGTCTCAGTAAAGCGTTGCATTTCCATTGAATTTTATTTGTGAGATCATTTTTTCCTAGCTGTTGCTAGGACAACAAAAGCAGTACGTGTACTCCAATACATTAAATCTGGTACAGACTGTATCCATTAGCCTTCAGAAATACTGCTAAAATAATCGATATCAAATGTATTGAATATGTTAGATTTTTAAATTACATTTACAGTGGAAAACAATTTTATTTTCAGCGCACTTTGAGAGCTGTATGGCTCTATATTGATTTTCATTTCTACTTCAGTGTTCTGCTATCTGGCTTGGCTGTTTATATTAGTAGTCCCTCTGGATACCCTGCATTTCTGTATGAGAGGAGTCCTGTTAAATAGAAATGACTAATGAGAACAGTTACTTTTTTACTGAATTTAGAAATCCAAAAGATTATGGGGAAAGCATTCTGCTGGAGCCATTTAAACCTCCATACGGATAGCTGTGCTCTGAATAAAAGGATTCTAGGACTGCAGGAACAATGGAGGGTCTGAATCTGCAAGATACTGAATGCCTTCTGTGAGGTGCCTAGCAACCACAATTGCCATTGACTTGTACAGGAGTTGAGGACCTTGCAGGTTAGGAAGGATATTACAGAGAGCTTTTGAAAGTAGGAACAAGTTTATACATAGTAAAGAATTAAGAGGGCTATTTTAAAATAGCCCTCTTTTAATGCTTTACTATATATATAATGTGTGTGTGTGTGTGTGTGTGTGTGTGTGTGTGTGTGTGTGTGTGTGTGTATATATATATATGTGTGTATGTATGTGTATATATGTATATATATATGTATATACACACACTCTAACGGCTTAAAAACAGTTTAAATTCAGGCAATGTTTACCTTTATGTAGCCAGGTACTGATACTGTTTTTGTAGGAGTATTGTGTTGTGTTATCATGGTTGACTCAACACCCAGTGGCAGGTGATGACTTTATGCCTGTTATTGGTATTTTATTTCCTGGATTTAAAGTAATTTGACAACTGGGTACCACAAAATTCCTAGTGGGGTCCCTGTGCATTTGAAATGCATGATAGATTGTGTGTACCTTTCAAATGGTGGAGAAGCAGACTGCTTTGATTAGCTAAAACACATTATAATTCTCTTCTGTTCAGAGATTATCCCAAGCCCATCATTGTGTGATATTCACACAATGAATATAGAGGCAATGATGTTATATATTATACATAAAAATATGTTTTTTTATATTACCGTAATACATCGTGTTACAAACAAGGATGTCAGGAAGTGGACCAAGCACCCTCCAGTGTTTTGCCGAGTGACTCAGTGCTGGTTCAGGTAGATGGCGCCACCTGCTCTGCATGCTGGAGTCCATACCAGCTTGCAAGCTTCCTGGGTTCAATCCAGTAAAAGCCCAATGGACAAGACCTCATGGACAGCCTGACACATACTGGTGGGACATCATGACTTCCGATGGTCAGGGCTCAGCCTTAACATAAAGCCGGCTGCAATATTGGCAGGAGACAGGCCCTCTGGAAATGGGTGATTTGAAGTGTGCATTCTACGTTCCATGAACGGGAGAATTAATGAATGCATGAATAGTGTGTAGGGGCTCTGAAAATGCAAAGCACTTATGCACATATGTAACTTTTTACAATTGAAATCAATTGGACTTAAGCATGTGCATAAAGTTAAGCACATATTTAATGGTTGCGGATCAGTCCCAGCAGCCTCCAAGTCAGGTGCCCCATTGTGCTAGGTGCTATATGAACAGGTAAATGATTATCCATGCCCTAAGGAAATTACAAAAGTTCCTCTGAATTGTGACAGATTATTATGCATGCCACCTCTGAATGAGGAGATTCAGGACAGGTGGATTCAGGATCTGGTAAAAATTTTCATGCAGTGGACTTTAATCCCAAATTTTTCTGTGTAGCCTCTGTTTTATAGCACATCACTTTTTTTTAAAGAAAACCAACCTGTATTGGTAAGGCAAACAGTTATGCCAATGTATTAACTTTTTTAAACTTGTGGTGTGATATGATAAGAATGCCACAGCTTACCGTCAAAGCTGTCAAAACACATTTATTCAATGATTTGTGATGGAAGATATCGTTTTTATGAAAGGATCATTCTCCTCAGCTAAATAAAGACTGCAATTTCAGCATCACAGTGGGTGTCTTAATCAGGTAGGTATTGCTAGAGGACTGCCTAGTGAGGGATTCTTCTTAGCAGCTGATACTAGAAAAGTTCACCTAAGGAAACATTTCCAGTGATTTTTCTTTAGATGGGTTACATAATGAGTCCAATTTCCCTTCAGTATAAAAAAAATCTAGAAGGTGAGCAGCTGAGCAATTTTATAAGTTAGGTTTTCTCAGTAAGATGCTGAGTACCCAAAACTTTAATTGAACTCAGTGGAATTGGTCAATTTCAGCAGATCTCCTGAACAGGCCTTAAACTTACTATGGAAAATATGTTAATTGGAAAAAATGTTGGTGTGGCTTCTCAAGTAAGTCAAAGTGCCATTGAAATTCGGTGAGAACTGAACACCTAATTCCTTTCTGGTCCTTGGAAAATCTCAGTCAATATTCTTCGAATAATTACAGTTCTACCAGTTTCTGACCAAAATAATAGTTTCCATTTCTTGATAGTTATCTGATAGTCATTTCTCCACTGTTGTGTAATAGTGCAGCCAGGCCAATAATAGATTCTTTGATGCAGCTGTCTTGAATTTCATTTACTACATTTTTGGCAGAGGCTTCAGATCTTTGCAGAAGAACTGTAGGGCAGCTACATACTTTCTACAGGTGTTGATCTGCTGTTTTCCAGAAAAGAAACACCTTCCTGTTTTCAAGCATTTCTCATTGCATTCTTCTCCTTTATTTTCTATTGAGCTAGAAGCAGTCGGAGAATCTTGATTCCACGATTTGCCGCATTTCTGTCCAATAGTTTTGTTAGGTTGGATACTTATCACCTATTGTAATAAGAGTTAAGACTGTTAGTATATTCTGTTGTGTTTAATAAAGTCCATCAGAGTTTGATGGAGACTAATAATGGCTCATTAAGATCCTTGCAGAAAACTATGTAGCTTTTATAAAGAAAACTAGTGGGATTTGGGTTTTTTTGGAGGTTAAATTAGACTGTACTGTGGGTAAAATGTGGTTATAAGAGACTCATAACTATGCTTGTTTCACCATTGATGAAACCTGGGCATGAATCATGATAGGCTGCCCAGTTAAAGTTAGGGTTATTTGGGTAAGCATAAACAATGCATTGTATTACAATGCTATTTTTTGAACTATTTTTCAGGTTTGAAAATTAGGTAAAGTTCATTTTTTATATTTGTAGTTGGAACCCATTTTTTACATGATAATTCAGTGTTATACACAAATGTACCTGTTTTTCCAGTTGGCAAGTCTGTGATGTGTATTAAGGATATAAAGCTTCCTCTCTATATAAAATATAGGCTAGAAGTGAGACTGTAAGGTAGAATCTCTCCCTCTCCTGTCTACTTATTACACAGTCTCTATTTGTTTTTCATTCTACCCGCTCTCTGATCTATTTTACATCTCAGTTATCCACTGGATTTTATTCTTCTCTGCTCCCTCACTGTTCCTCTTTCAAATTGTTCAAGTTTAAGCCAAACTTTTGAACCTACAGTGTTGGAGTGGGTTTCAAATTAGACAAAACAAGATTGTACAGTATGTGAATGTATGAACACATCAGAACATCCTGATTTCAAAGACTAGTGCTAAATAGCGGAATAATTGCTGGAGAGGTTTCTGGCTGTCACAATTGAAACTGAAAAGAGAAAGTATGGTGCTGCAATCTCAGGTATTACACCACCTGTGGACTGTATGATTTGACACAGTAATGTGGGTTTTACTTCATACACTTTGAGGAGATAGTGAGAACAGGCATTTAAACACCTAGAGCTGTTCCATTACTGCTATTTTAAACGGCTGCCTTGCTTTGTAAAAATGCCACCACAAAGACGGGTTCAATGAAGCTGCTTATGATTCATAATTTAACTGTGAGCTAAGGGCCATATCCCTAGCTGGTGTAAATAAGGAAACTCCATTGATTTGTAGCCAACATCCAGGAGTAAAGAAAACATGGTTATTAATGTTCCTACTAGAAAGGTGAAAAGGGTTAGACTCTCAGTTCAGGTAAATCTGCTTTGTTTCACTGACTTCATGGGACCGATCTGTGGAATCTGTAACAATGGCATTCTTAAAATAGAAATGCACTTTAAGACTTCAATAAAAATATGTTTGTATGAAGAACTGGGAATATATAATATAATGAAAAGGTGATCCAGTAGCTGAGGTAACCTTCTATAATTATAAACACCATGGATTTCTCTCTCCAACATCTATAATGGACCCTGGAAGCTTGTGCAGAAAGGGAATTTTAATATGTGATTTACCTATTCCATAGGTGCCTGCTGTATAGGTGTAGTAATGTTGCCCTTTTGTGTCAGGACTGAGAACTGTGTCACAGATTCCAACGGAGAATATACAAAGACTGTTGTGGACCTGCTACTTGCAAGCTTACGCTCCCCTCCTTTAGCTCTTCAAGTGCAGTATCAGCTATTAGCATTTGTAACAATGACCAGTGCCAGGTCGATGAACGGGGCTGTAGTCTAGGAGTTAAGTCCTGGTTCTGTTTGTGGCTGTGCCACTCTCCTGCTGTGTGGCCTTTGTCAAACTACTCTGTGTTGATTTTGCTCATCTCTAGAATGAGATGATGATTTTCTTCTTTTATCAAATGCTTTGAAATTGATACTTATGATCTAAGATTTATAAGGTCTATGTATTATTAAACATTGTATCTAGATTCTTACATTGGTACCCATCAGCATCGTTTGAGTCCATGGGAGCTGTGGGTGCTTAGTACTGATAAAAATCAGCTTACTTCTATGTGAGCATCCACATATGAAAACATTGGCCTTGAGACCATTAGCCTGCTGTAGTGTTAGCATCAAGCTGGGGATGCAAGTTGTGTTTTGTGAAGAGCTGAGCAATCCAAACTTCAGAAAGATTACATCTCAGCTAGAAAAGTTGAGGCAAGTAGAGAATCTTGCATGTCAAGCTATTCTGAGTGGTTTGGAATCACTTTGTGGAGATCTGTGGCTTTAAAACCTGGATCATGTGCTAGTAAAAGGTACGTCCTTGCTAACTATACACTACAAAATGTTTGCATGCCTACTGCAGTAGTCCTAAGAACAATAATAGCTGTGCTTGGCTTTTATAGTCAAAATATCTCTTCTTATTCTGCATTCTGGAGCAGAAAAAAAGATATGTAACAATGACCAGTATTATCTGGACATTTCTTAAAAATTTGGTCTTCCACTGACAGAGTCAAATCTGGCATGAAATTAAATCCAGTTCAGGGGGCTCATGAATAGCAAGGAAAGGTTTAGCCAGTACAGTCCTGGCAATTACTTTATGGTTTTACAAATGAGTGTCCTGAAAGCCAAAGGGACAAATCTGTCTGTGTTTGAGTGGTCATCTATGCCCCGCTAAGCAGACTTTAAAGCCAGAGGCAGTCAGATATACTCCATTAGAAAACCATTCTATTTCCCTTCATGGTCTAAAGATTTAGTATCTTGGGGGTTTTTGCTCCCCAGTCAATAGTAGTGTTTGATAAAGTAAGGGACTTGGTTTCATAGTCCAGAGGCTCTACAAGTAAAATATATAACTGTCAACTACCTTTTCTTGTGAAGAATGTATGAGTTCCCAAATGAGAGAACTGAAGATGTGGAAGGATTTCTCTTGGTGAGAAGGAGTTTGGAGAGTAGGAGGATTCCAAGACTGGAGGTATCAGTAGAGCCACACAATCTCTCAATATTTTTATTTCTCTGTATTTTCTGGGTGAGATTTTATTCTTGATGGACTTTTTGCACTGATGGGCCATAATAATTCATAAGATGAGGTTAACCAAACATAAATGAGTCTTTCCAAGAAATAGAGGTTATTAATAAGATTTGTTAATATTTGTGTGGAAAGTTCATGTATGTTAATAATGATAAAATAGAATAACACCAGAAAGAGGCCTTTCACATGACTCCCTAACCTCAGAAGTGGTGGGGAATGAAAAGAATTCAATAATCTTCTTTCCAATCACAAACAAAACACAATTATATATCTACTTCTATCTGGAGGGGTTGCAAGTGTTTCCTCACAAGAAGACAAAGGGCCAGATCATGAGACCTCAGCACTCAGCACCTTGCAGGACTGGACTAAGCTATCTGCCTGACAGGGAAAAAAAATCACCAACTGCCTCTGTGTGTTTAAATGTATTCTGTCAGGTACAGAACATTTGGTTCAAGTAAAGACAGTGTTCCATTTCTGCAAACCTCCCTGATAGAAACATTACGCTCTGCTGCACATAAGGTCCTCTGGGCCTTTGCTGTTAAAATACCCTGTTAGGTGGCAATACACAGTCTAGAAAAAAAATCACTTTTTTTAACTTCATTCTGACATGTAGTTATTCTCTATAAAAGCAGAGCTGGGCACATTGCAAACTTCCTATTCTGTAAATGGGGTTTCAGTCTTAATACTCTATATAATCACATTTTCTTTCCAGTAAAGATTGTCTTCCTACTGTAATTCTGAGCTGGAAGGTTGCTACTTAGAGTTATCCTCTTTGGTAACTCAGGAATACAAATGGTACCTGATGAATGCATCATTTTCAGCTAATTTCAATATCTCAAAGTGCCCCATTCTGTGCATTTGGATAGTCATTGGTGAATTCTGACTGTTTGTCAGCATTATCCATAATGCAGGATGCAAGATCAACTAGCCTGAAGGTGCCTTGCCTGAATATTAATCAGATACAGTCTATGGTTTGCCTGAATATTGCCCAGATACAGTTTCAGTTTTGATGCAAACTGTATTATAAACACTATGCTTCTGCTGACAACAGTGAAACCACCCTGGGATAAACACTGGCATTATCTCAAAATGTCCCTAAAGTATTGTACATAGTTCATCAAAAGATTTATCTTTTGGTTTCTGTGGTTATTTAAGGCTGTGCAATGACCCATGGGCAGCAGCTGTGTGATGGATAGTTCATCAGTATGCTTTCTCATCTCAACAGTAACCCCCTAGAAAAGGATACTGGAATTAAAAGGTTAATACTTGTTAAAATCTGACCTATTTTGTAGTCTCAAGGTTCTTATTCCTGAGAGAGGAGGCAAAGTTTAATTTATAAGATACTAGCATAAGTGCCCGGCGCTGCTCGGGTCAGTCGGAGGTGGGGAGGGGGCAGACAGCTGACACCCCCTGACCAACCCCAACACCCCCACGGCTCACTTACCCCCCCGACCAAACCTGACACCCCCACCTCACCCCCCCGACCGAACCCGACCGAACCCGACACCCCCACCTCACTTACCGTCCCACCAAACCCAACTCGGATCCGTCGCAGGCGGGGAGGGGGCCCAGAGCCGAGGGATTCCGGGGACCTTCGCAGGTGTGTGTGTGTGTGTGGGGGGGGGGGGGGCACAGGGCTGATGGATTCCGGGGTTCCGTTGGGAGGGGGAGGGGCAGAGAACTGAGGGATTTCCGGGGTTCCGTTGGAGGAGGGAGGGGCAGTGAGCTGA
This sequence comes from Sternotherus odoratus, assembly GCA_032164245.1. Classification (NCBI taxonomy): domain Eukaryota; kingdom Metazoa; phylum Chordata; order Testudines; family Kinosternidae; genus Sternotherus; species Sternotherus odoratus. The sequence continues at coordinate 23,678,287 of JAVMKO010000014.1, read as the reverse complement.
GCGAGTGTGGTGTCTGTTGGAGGGGGTATTATGACGTCATCACCACCTAGCTGCCCAGCCGATGTGATTGGCCCTGAAAGACTTTCACCCCTAGGGGGTGTCAGAGGTGAGATTCGAAAATTTTTCGACCCTTACGACCATCTAGACCCCAAGACCCCTCACTGTACCAAATTTCAAGTCTCTGGCTCAAACGGTGCGGGAGGAGTTCGCACTCATACATACATACACCACTTGACTTTTATATATATAGATATTTATTAATGTTGGAGTTCTGACTTGGGGACAATATTTTGCTTCCGTGATTGTTTTCTGAAAATGCTGGTTCATGAGAAGGGTTGGGGCAGATCTTCAGCCGGGGTAACGTTGCTCCATTGAAATGAAAGTAGTTATGTCAATTTGCCCAATTGAGAATCTGGCTCTCACCTTCTTACAAGGCAAATTAAAAGGATTCAGTATGACTCTAAATTTTATGCATAATCCCAGAGATTGCACAGATTTAGATTGTAAGTGCTTTGGGGCAGAGACCCTCTCTTCATTATAGGTGTGTACAGCAGTTAGCACAATGGACTCCTGACCCTTCATTGGTGGTCTCTAAGTGAAATGATAATAATTAATTAATCATACCAAAAGGCTTCTCCATAGAATATCCTCAAAGTAGAGAATGTTTTTGAAGGTGGAAAGAGTATGGGAAAGGGCTGCAGGGCAGAGAAGTTGCTTTGGGGCCTCAAGGTACATCCTGAGAAAGGAAGGTAGTCGCTGAGAGGAAGGGAGGGAGGAGAAATTCATATTCAGGCTTGTAATCCATCTGTCTGTCATGTCATTTCTGAACCCAAATATAAATGTCGGTGCCCAGGCACATCCAAAGAGAATAATCTGGCTTTCCAAATCTAGCTGATTATTTTTCTTTCAATGTTTATTTTTTAATAGCATCATCTCATAGATAGATCATCTCCATGGGTGTCTGCACAACACTGACTTGCTTCTTCTAATGAATTATGTGTGATTTGTGTTCTAATGCTTCCTTTGTCCCTGGGTTGCTTCTTCAGATTTTACAGGGGAAAGCCATCATCCACAATTTAATTACAATTGGGGTTAATATTAGAAAGATGTTGCATGTATTTTAATTAGTGACAAAACCCAAATTAAATTCTGGGATAAAATAGCATCAAGTTTTAAACATATGTCTTTGAGGGTTAATAGATCCATGCCTTGCCAAAGATGAGGGCTGTTAATGTTAACATTGATTAAAGCACTGAAGGTAATACTTTTTAGATTATAGTATGTGTCCCAGTTTTTCTCCTGGCTAGATGTTGCATTTGGTTGCTTGCTGCAGAACATGCTGAGATAATTGCTTTAATAGCTATTAAAGGGGAAAAGCTAATTTCTGCTATAAAGATATCGTATCTGTATGTGTATCTACATCTATATAGATAGAGGTTATTGTTCAGAGAGACAGAGCATGGATGGTGGGAGAAGTGTGGGGGAGGACGGAGAGCAAAAGGGATTTGTGCATCCAAAGAGGAGATTCAGTTATGGCCCAAGGAGCCTTCAGTCTTTCATCAGACAACCATTAAAAAGTAGTAGTATAATTCCTAGTGGTAGTAAATGAAAGGTCCTGAAAGTGAAAATGAAGAAGTCTAATTGTGGAGTTGTGACAGAGGAATTCAAGTTTTCTAAAAATGCAACAGTTGTATCAAGAAATGAGCTGGCCATTAGAAGCCACAGCATGAGTCTCCTTGTAACTCTGTTGTGTCAGTGTTTCTTGTTGTTAGAGGCTAGCCTGGATATGATCCGAAATGTTTTTGGTAAACAGGCTATATTCCATCATCTTATCCTATCCATCCAGAGCAAGAGAGACCATATTAAGATGCTTGTTCGATCCACAAGAACGAGGGAAGGTTCCTTTACACCACCTTTACTCTCTTGAATACAGCATGGTGGTCAGGCACAATCACAGTCCGAGTTTAGGACTTGTCCTAGGTATCTACCCAGGTCTTTATGCAATTTTCATTGGCATAATATGAGAGCCCTGCTACCGTGTTTCCCCGAAAATAAGACAGTGTCTTATATTAATTTTTGCTCCCAAAATTACATTACATTATATTACAGCGAGAGGCAAAACTTGAAGTACGTCTTATTTTCGGGGGATGTCTTACTTTCGGGGAAACAGGGTAGTACTTCCTGGGTGTGCAGCTATTCCAAAAGGATGGGAAGGCGTTAGAGGCATAACTTCTCCTCCATAAAAAAGTCAACAGAACTGGCTGGCTGGTTTTAGAGCAAAGCAAATGATGAACCTCCTGAAGGTTATAGCCTCAGGAATGTTCTCCCTATGTATCAGTTACCAGTAGCCTTTAAAATACAACATATACTTTAAGATGACTAGGAAGAGAGTGAGAATTTTTCTAGTTAATTCAGCACGGTGTGTTTATAGGGTGAAATCAATCTATTTTCCACTTGTTTAAAGGACTGAGGGAGTTCAGCAGTGATTTCTACAGTTTTTCAGTAACAGAGCAACTCTATTGTAATTAAGAAATGTTATTATTGTCTAATTCTTTCATAAGAACATATCTGCAAATGGGAATATAACGTTTTCTTGATGGTTGCCTTAGAAATGTAAGACACTTACCCGAGCTTGTAAATATGATTAGGGAGAGAATTATGTTTCAATTTAAGAAAATCCTCATTATGAACATATCCAAAGTGATGTAAAAGTTTTTTCCTGTAACTTAAAATTATTGCTGTTTGGGAATTTTCCTACTAAATGTTTTTCATAGAAAAACACTGATCCATTGAGGAGTAAATTGTTTGTGGAAATGGTAGGTTTTGATTAATCTTATGATTAAAAATCTTTATGGAACAAAACAGTTTTGAAATTATTGAAAAGTCCCATTTTCACATTTTTGAAACAGAGATTCATTTTTCAGTTTTGAAGCAACTTTTTGTGGACTAATTTTAATTTATGCAAAAGTTTTTAAAAATTTTAAAAGTCAACATTGAAACAAAAGTCTTCAAAACAATGAAAATGAAATCTTTCATTTGTCCCAATCCAATTTTTTCAGATTATTGGTATATGAAAATATGAAAGATTTCACTTTTTGTCCCGATTCAGGATGGTAAAAAAATTCAAAATCTTAATCATTTGCAGAATGGATAAAGCATCTCCTGCCAATTCTAATAGCAATGTTCTTCCCATTGGAAAATGTAATGACTACGTGATTCCATAATGTCTCTGTCGTGGTAATATTATATTTCTGATCCTTTTATGGTAATAATTTGCAAACTTGTTAAAACATATTAAAACAGTCACATGGGGAAAAAAAAGTTGGAAGCCATATACAGTATGCTCTTACAGTGTCTAAATGAGTGACTGTTGGTGTTTATGAAATTATAGTGGGGAACACAGGCTATTAGCAAGGAGAAGATTAATTAAAGCCTGTGGACTTGTCATAGATAGCACTGGCCCTTTAAGAGGGAAAAGGCACCTTTGACTGGCTAGTTGATCTTAAATTGGGCTGAAAAGAAGGTATGTGGGACCACAAGAGGAAGAGCCCTGCAGGATGAGAGTCAGGACAAGTGAGAACTGCTTGAGAAGAGACTGAAGGAATCAGGAGAGGCAGGTGAGAGCTGCCTGGGAACAGAGGAGGAAGAGCAGAGTTGCCCAAGAGAAAAAGCTGCAGGAAACAAGGAGGAGAGCTGAAACTATGAGCAAGTGATGAGTTCTGAGGAACTGTAGAAGGGCTTTTGGGAGCTGTGGATCCCCTGAGCAGGGATAGGACTCACCAATGGGGAGTGAACCATTTTAGGGAGCCCCCTCTTGGAAGACCTGACTTGAGGCTACAGGAGAAGACTTGGAGGAAAGAAACAAGTCTTGGGACTCTCAGGTTGGAGGCCTGGATAATGGGGCCCTGGAACAAGACTATAGGAATTGAGGCAGAGTGCTTAATAGCTCTCATGTGGGTGACCTGGGAACTTTTGAGTGGGCTCGAAGAGCTGCTGCATTGTAACCTCATTTTACTTTGGTGTTTTGACTAGAACTGTCCTTATTAGGGATTTGTGGATCGTTGCACTTCAGAAAGGTTTGAATTTTCCAGTAAGGCAGTATTCCTTGGCACAGGTTGGTTCCATTGGGAAACTGAGGCAGGTATGCATGTTGTGCCATGGCCTGCTCCATAAGGGTGCCCACAATGAAGCCCACCTTATTACAAAACCCAATTGGCACTACACATCGGAGAGGGGTGTTAAAGGGAGAAGGTCTAGCTCCATTCTGACTGGTCAGAAGAGTCCAGAGCTACATTTCCCCCTCTCTGAGAAAAGTCTGATTTCAGCCAAGAGTCTAGGGCAGCTTGCTGCCTGAACCAGTCTCCCAATGGATAGGATGACTGGGACCAGTAAGTCCAACCAAAAGAGTGGATTCACAAAGACAAACCCTGAGCAGAAGGACAGGTCCTTGTTGATTCCTTGGATGACTTTGTCTTCAGAAAGGATAGGACGAAAGCTTACTTTAGCTGAAAGGCTAAAGCATCATTCCACCAGATCCCGTAGGAGGTGGCAACTGACTGTCAGCGGCCCTATGAGAGGATAAGTAGTGCCTCACTCTTTGTACAGGTACCTATGAGTTGATAAGGAAGAAAATACTAGTGTGGAAGCTGGAACCAATTAAACCCACTGGAACTTTCCCTTGTATCTCAATTCAGCATCGCTGAAGTAGGTCCTTGAAGTTGTGCGGGAGGTCATTGACTGCTGTCATTGAGAGGTTTATCTGAGGGTCTTCCCAACAGTCCACTAATTACATCCTACTCACTTTAAGTCAACTCATGGACCTTAACAAAATTCCATCAAGCTGTAGCAGAAACCTATGTGTGGTGGAAAAATCTAAACACAGAGATGACTTTGACTGTATTTTTTCCTGCTGGTATTGTGGGTGTACAATAATAGTGATAACTTTATTTCTTCCATGGTCCTTTCTCCTACCTTGTTTTTTTACAACTCCAATTTGTAAATGGTAGCCTCAAGTAAGGAAAAATTCTGGGTTACTTACTCTTTTCTGCTTCTACATAACGGGGCCTCTTTAATTCTGCAATTTTGTGGAGGTGAGACATGACATACCATAAAGATTGCTCACAATTTCAGATGTATTGTCTCAATGATCAATACTGAAATAGGCTATCTGGAGGCTGAAATTGCTACACAGTTAAATCAAGAGTACACAGCTAGACTTACCGATCTCCAGGAAGGGTCTAGAAAGACATCTCCATTAGACTTTACTATGGATGAAGTGTACATAATAATACAAAGAAAAAATGTGACAATAGCATGGCAAACTCATCCATCATTTTAGTCATTTTTTCTGATGGGAATAAAGGGCTCAGCGTGACTTCAGTTGGAGTTCATGTCTCAGAAATCTATTTGGTTTAGCATCAATATATTCTCAGAGCTATCTTTTATTAATAGCTCTTTGGGGGAAAGGGTTTGGAGGAGAATTCCCTTTCTTTAGAGTGTGGATTTATTGCCAAAAGCCCATATCAAATCTTTTGATCCATTAAGAATTACACTATATATCACTCCCCCCACTTCTCCAAAAAAAGTCTTTGGGGCAACTACTGTACCACAGTTGAGACAGCTGTTGCTTTCTGAAGTGAAATGAAAAAAATTATGTTCTTATGCCTCTCTGCTACTCTGACTCTATAGTAATCCACCAAGTCATTATCAGACCAGTAAAGGTAGACCACTTCATTATGAGCTATCTCCTATTATAATATTAACAATTGCCCAGTGTTTTGAGACTCTTTGATGGTAGATCATAGGACCACTGTCACATTTGATATTATATGAGTTGAATGCAGTCAATGTAAAACAAATTAAGCATCTTAATACCTAAAGTTATGCGTCATGGAGTCAGTAAATAAATGGATACAAGCATATACTTACCTTTTTTCCCTCATTCGTCCTCCTAGAATCCTTACTCATAAAGTAGTCACATTGAAATCAATGGGGACTGTTCATGAGAGTAAAGGCTATTTATAAAAGTAAGAACTGCAGAATTGAGCCTTTAAAGGGAAGGGGACATTTTTCTGTAACCACTGATTTGTTTTCTTTTGTTTGTTTAAATTCCTGATGATCACTGAATAAATGGACTAAGTCAATTATTTCTATTGGATAGCTAATCATATGCCTTGAACACATCATCATGACATTAGCATAAGCAAGCCAAATCTTCATTCTCTATGTGATTAGTGATTTATATTCACTAATGTGTCAAATGTATTAGACAACCAAGAAAGCTCCAATATAATCAGATACAAAATGGGTAAGTGTGATGGAGTGGACTAGGCTCTAAGGCCCCCTCCTGGATGCCTTGTGCCCCTGCCATACCCTGCCCCCGAAAATGGCAGTGGAGAGAGTCCTCCAAGCTTCCTAGAGCTGCAGCATGGGATACAGCCAATCAGAGATGGACTGCATGGAGCAGCCAATCCAAGCCCAGCAGGACCATATAAAAGGAGCTGCAGTGCAGAGCAGAAATCGGTTCCTTGCTAGAGCCTGAGGAGAGAGGATGGTGTGTTTAGCTGGTTGAGGGAGCTACAGGACCTCAGATAGAACAGTGCTGGCGTGGGCCATGGGGGAGGGACCTGAAGGCACTCTGGGCTGGTTGTTAGGACTCAACCAGAAAAAGACCCTGGGGTAAGGGTGAAGAGTGTCCTAGGACCATGGGGAAGTGGTCCAAGTAACTGTAGCAGTGACACTGTTTATTTAAAGGGATGTGATGGATGGCTACTGTCTATAGGGTCATAGGGCTGGGACCTAGTGTAGAGGATGGGCCTGGGTCCCCCCACCAGGCACTGGGAAAGTGGCCTGGACTCTGATGGGAATGGGAATTGAACTCTTTAGTGGCCCAGCTGAAGAGTGGAGAACAGAAAGGCCCAGAGAGATGAAGCTTCTCCAGGGAGGGAGCCCTGTGGGATGTGGCCCTACACTAGGACCAGGACTGCTATCCTGGGAGGGTTTGATTTTTATCTTGCATATAGAGAGTGTGAGTCGACCAGAGGTTGAGTCAGCGAAGACCACCACAAACAGAGGGAGAGTTGAGGCACATGCACGGTGACAGGGAGCACTCATGAGAGATGAGTGCACCCCATTACAGTCAGCCATAAATATTACAGGCTGGCAATTTTTTTTTGGTTAATGTGATGTTCTTTCATACTAATTTGTAGAATGATATTAGACTTTAAGTCATGTCTATATCAAGATTCTTGCTTGACAAGTAGATTCCTTCAGGCTATAATAGTTTAGCTGGAAATTTTGTGCTGGGGTGTGATGATTCAGAATTTATGTTTATTCTAAGCACTGGAATAAAAATATGCTTCTCTTTATGAAATTGCCTGCAGATGCTTTATTGGTAGTGGTTACTTTTGAGATGCTGGAAGATAGTTGTGAAGTTTTGGAAGTAAAATGAAAAATCTATAGTATGCATGTTTATTAAAGTTATCCACTGAGAGTAATTCTCTTTTGATAGGGAGAAAATATTTTTGTGTTTAGTTAAGCCGTTTCATTCTATTTCTTTCCATGAACTATGCTTGAATTTGTCCGATAAAAGTGTAGCAGTTAATTATATATCAATTGGTAAAGGATTTTGATGAGAAATAGATTGTCAGGAGGATTTTTCATTCCCAAAGGTCATATATCACACTTTAGAAATCATGGAAACCTGTATGCAGCAGGGCCAAAGAGTGAAAATAACCACAGTTGGAGTATGCAAAGAATATTACTTTTTCATATGGGTGACTGTCTACAAAACCTGCAATTGCAAGGGAATTATTATTTCCTAGACGGAAGCAAAGAAAAGGAAAGCAAGTCATGGAACTGGCAATGATGGAAGTGGCAGTGGTTAAAGCTTCAACTGCTGGTCTGGGACAGGAAATCAACACCTACCCGATCATTTGAAACCCATAAATAAAGATAATGAAACTACTATATAGTACCTAAGAGCATCACAAAGCCATAATTAAAGCAGGCCGTAAAATGTTCTAGTGAACTAGCAGAAAGAGGGACATGGAAGTAAGAGGAAACGACACACTGATTCTGAAAATGTATTCACTAAGAGAGATAAAGGGCAAGACGTAATGCTCTGAATTTAGCTCTTAATAGCCACTCTTCCTACTGATTGCTGTATGGATTAAAGCTCAAACCTAATGCAAGCCCTATAATAACTCCCTTTCTATGTTTGTTACTAAAGTTTAATGGTCTGATCTTCAGAGATGCTCAGCATCTCTGAAAATAAGCCTATGCATGTTCATTAAGTCTCTCTCCTTAATTGTTTTTTTTTAATTTGATATTTATACTGCAATAGCGCCTGGAGGTATTGGTTAGAAGCAGGCTCCCTGTTGCATGCAATTACTTATCAAGACAGGCTCCCAATACTGAAGAGGTAGTCAAAGGGCAAAATACAATGTCCTGACAACTGTGGATATGATTTGCTGCCCTTGTCTTGGGCATCAACTGTACTCTGTATAAAGAAATTCCATTGGAGTATTTTGAGCACAGATCAGCTATAGCTTCTTTTAATGTATTTCCTGATGGTTTGCAAACAGGAAAAACATTTAAGACTTAAATACAGTAAAGACTTGTATACAGACTTAATACATTATTCTCTCTGTGTGTATATTTGCTCAGGTTCATCGAGGATATTTTCACTTTCATCATGGGCCACTTACAGCCCACAGTTTTAGGAGGGTGTTCACGAGACTTGACATTTTAGTGAAAGGGGTTTGCGAGCTGTTAAAGCTTGGAAACCACTACTTTATGGTAAAGCTAGTGTAGGTACATCAAATAAAGTTCAGTTACTTGATTCCTGCACATACATATATTGACATACAATTGAGGAGAATGGATATTTGGCAAATTCAAGCATTAACCAACCAAAAGATTTGGATGAGGCTTGGATCAAGATTGATGTATGAATTTACCTGAGAACCCTGTCATTAAATCCAATATTAACTTGATTTTCAAGTACATGAAGACAAGCTTGTCTGGATCATAAGGGCAATGAACTCCTACACTACATTTTGTTGTTCCCCAATAAATAATAGGCGACTGATTTCTTTTTTCTGTCAAGCCTATATTTTATACACTGGCATCTCACAGGTTAACATCAAAGGGCCTGAACATAAGCACACTGAAGGTAATGAAAAGACTCCCATTGGTGTCTGTGGGTTTTGGAGCAGGCACAAAGTGAAGAATTTTGAAGCCTAATTTATTACAGCAAATAGAATCAGATCAGGCTATGAAAGGTGTCTGAAGTTCCACTTGGTGATCTGTATTGCTATCCAGCTGATGAACACCATTACTCAGATTAACCATATAATGTATTGGTATTCTGTGAATTTGCCCTGAATGATTAATTTGTCTCAACAGTATATTTTAAAGATTATATGATGGCAGCATTCATTTTAATTCTGTGTTTTCTACAGAAAAACAATAAAGAATTGGTTACAAAGCTGCTTCTGTGGGGTACATTTATTTATTGAAGAATCTATTTAAGTTCCAGAATTCACAATTTAAATTTCTTTAAGGGAACTTAGTACAAATTATAATTTATAGATAACAAATAGGCATCGGCATCTTTAAATGATCCTGAATTTGAAAACCTAAATATATTACAGAAGGTGACTGTATGTCTTTATGACATAGTTCTTTGACAAGCAGATGTTATTAGGTAGATAGATAATAGGTGAGATGTTTTTATAAACCATATTTATGGACAATTTTTTCCCCCTTTGCCACATATATCTAAGTATTCAAGCAATAAAAAAAACCTTGACATTTTCTTTCCATTATGTTTCTATTATCTCTGTTCACACAATAGTGTGTTGTGTTTACTATTGGTGATATGTAAGCTTTGAAGCAAATCTCCATATAATGGTAAAACATTTTTCTTCAATCAGATACATTCTTTTTAGACTTATCATAAAATTTCCATACTGAACTCAGTTTTTTTCCAAATTTAAATAATATGAAAGGGATTTGATGGTTACAGTAATGAATGCTATCTGCTCTTGGTAACTAGGACATACAAATCTTTTCTGTCCAGATAATGTTACAGTATCACTTCATTACAAAATGTCACAACAGAAATTGTATTTTGGATTTTTTCATGCTTATTATTTCCTTTTACAAAGCAAAACCTTTGCATTTTCCCAACTTTCTTCATAATGAGAGCTTCAGCATAAAGAACAGCCTGTATTTGTACAGTGGTTTCAGTCACTTATCAAACACTTGCTGTGTTCCAGATAATTTTAACAAATGCACCAGTGTGTAACCTTAAAAGAATTATGACTGTACAATTTCTTCAGTCCTCTTGCTGAATCTCCACTGATGTTAATAGAATATCTATATTCAGAGTGAGGCGGTATTGTAATTTACCACTGCTCTTACATCTGTGCTAATTCACAGTTCTATAAGATAAATCAGGAATGGGAGTGAATCTTTTATGGTTTGCATGTTATTTTGTTACAAAAGAAGACCTCGGGACATCTATACTATGTGTCTCTACAGTTGTCTCTTCAAATTCTAATTTTTAGCCATCTATTTTTTTCCATTCCCAATTTTTTATTAAGGTATTGCTTGAAGTCCATCAATTGCATCAAAATGTTCCCTTTCAAGTGTATCTGTCTGCTGGATATCTGTTTGAATTAATCAAATACGTACTTGAGACTTGATTCTGCAACCATGACTCACATAGAAATAGACTTATTATTGAGTCATGAGAGTTAGGATTGGGTCCATCACTTCTAGTCTGTACATTCCCTATTGGATTGTACAGAAATTAATTTGATTTCCTTGAAAGCATGTAAGCAGACAAGTAGTTTTAGAAATATTTGAGACTGTTCCATTACAAATGGATTCTCAGGTGACTTTATGTTCCCTGGGATACAGGATACTTAGAATACATATAGTGGGAAAACAGTAAAAAGTGATATAGCAATAATTATGCCTTCTTGCCTGATTTTTGGTAAGCCATTCAAATTTTATTTACTAGACTTTATTTTTGGTGGAAACAGGACTATGAAATTAAAAATACAAAAGACACTCCCCATTCCTTAAAAATTACTGCCCACATGTTTTTAGTATAAAATGTAAATATGAATGTGTTTCATTACAGTTGTTTCACGTGTCTTGCAATGTGACATGTGCATTGTCTTTGTGGAGATTTGGGTTATACTGCATTATAGCTAGTTAAATCTTGTTCAAGTTACATACCAGACTGGGTGCATAGCAGCCTCTTGGCTTGTGTACTGTAAGGTGTCTACATGTTCTAAGGTCTCCAAAATTCATATAAGTAGTTGAATTCAGGTTTTAATAGACTGAGTTTGGCTTGACTGAGCTTTTAAATACGAACCTTCAGAACTGCATATTACACATTAATTAAAAAGATGTTTCCAAAGAGAGAGAGACCACTGTAGTCAGGAGTAAATCTATCCCTGGATTTAGTCAAAGTAAATAGATTGTGCACTGCAGAGATCTACACGGTGGGAATATGAGACAGAATTGCTGTTGCAGCCCAGAAGCTACAGATACATGTATATATCTACTGGGCCTGCCTCCTCTCCTGGCCCACCCCTAGACCCAGTCTGTGAGGCAATCCTTGTGTTGTCCAAATTCTGCCTCCCTCGCCCTTTTGTGTAGTGGAGCTGCAAATAGAAGAATAGCGGGTTTAGCACTAACATATCTCCAAGAATGATATTATAGTGCTAGCCAATCAGCATTTTGGAGTGTGGATATCATTCTCAGTAGGCCTCCATTGCTTTTAAGGATGTTATTTTGAGACCGTTTAAAGAACATTTTGCCATAAATTATCACAGGATCGTAAAAGTCAGAGGTAGCTCAGGTGACCCAATAGATCTTTTTTATCTAATAAACTTGCACATGAAATGATTCTGTTCCCTAAATTCTATGAATACCTCCAGTAGAGATTTTCCCTAATCTAATTTTAATGTCTCAAGAGGTGAGGCTCGAAGATAGCTGTAGAGTAGTCTGTATACCCAAATATCAAGAGGTACCAATATTGCCTCTGGTCAGTTCAGCCTCTGAGTTATTGTGGGTGTGTGCTTTTAACTGCACACTGTTGTTTCAAACTGATTTTTCTTTTGAAATTAGTATGACAGTTCTCAGGTTTCTTCTGTACATATTCCTATCTATTTGTAAATATAGAATAGTTGTTTTAGATGTGAAATTAGCATAAACAATCTTATGCTTTGATTTTAAATTGTAGTTGCTTCTGTAAACAGGCCCCTTATAGTAGAGATACGTGACTTCAGAAATCTGCTAAAGTGCATTAGTAGTCAAAGTATATTTCTGAGGTAAAACACTATCAGACATAGAATCCAATGTGTTTTTGAATCATTTCACTTAATAGCAGAGTGCTCTAACAAAAGCTGTGTTCTCAGAGCTGCTGTAAAGAATAATGTCAAACTGAAGTAATTATTGTTCAAACATTTTCCATACTCTATATTATGTGGGTTTTTTTCATATTCATATGACTTTTCTATTTTCATTGGGCCAGATACAATGAGTTTAATACTTTTTTTTATTAAATTCCATTTGTAATAACCAGAAATAATTCTATTCTCCTGCTCTCTGCAGTACGTGCTTCAGCATACTGCTCACCTCTCTTTAGTTTGCTGAAGAAATACAGGGTGAATTCTTACTGCTCGAGTGCACAGGAAATAAAAGGTCCCTTTTTAATTTGATACACTACAAGATGTCATGAATAGAGCTTTGGGTATTTAAATACTCCTTGTCTGTATCTTCTCCAGAGCAAGCCAGTTCGGATAGGAAAGGCTCAAGCGATTTGACCCAACGGGAGTCCATGTAAACAGTTGTTTCTATTCCTTCTCTGGTTCCTATGCTCTGTAGATGTTTCCCTGCACCCCCTTGTCTTAGAAAGCCATCTGATGGTGGGCAAATATCTGGGCAGCCTTTTTGTGGGCTCAATGCTGCAACTGACTGAGTCTGCTACCCCTTCAAGGTATTCAGCCAGCCAACCAAGTTTTGAGAATTACAAGGACTACTCTCCCTGTAATAAACCAAGGAGGAGTGGTGTGGTTTATCCGTATTTTTACAGACTTGGGGTTTTACTGCCACTCTCCATGCTATGAGGAATGGATATGAGAAGATGCAGAGGCACAGCCTCTCCACACTGTTCTTAGGCACCTGTCTAAGAAAAGAGGAGGCCAGAGTGGGGAGGTTGTTGGAGAAAATGAAAGGAAAGAATCATTAGCTCCTACAGACTGGGTCCGAATAATACTCACTGCCGCTACTCCACTTACGTAGTGTAGACAACACCTCAGTAATGTCTCTGTATTGTTAGTAACAAGGAAAGTTTAGATTAGAATTAATAATGACCCAGATTTATTAAAATTAATAGCAAACCAGAGTGATTTAGGAATATCTGGACTAGAAGATCTCAATGTAGTACATAGCTACCTGCAAATATGGGAAGTATTTGTGCAGTGAAAGAATTCAATACATTTTCAAAAACTAATGTTGCGCATTAAAGTACCTACTCATCCAAATCAGCTGGGAAGGATGCTGGCCTAATCAAAGACCTCAGAAAGCACTGCACTTTTTTCTGTCATTGGCAACTACTTCTATTTCACTCTGCAAGACAGGAAAGTGTCAATTTTTTCCAGCCTCTAACTCTGGGACAAGACATCACATGTATATTCTGACACATTTCTGGACAATGGACATTGTGCCTTCTCTTGAATTTCTCAGCATTGTGTGTATAGTCACTTTTCCAAGGGTCTTTAAGGCATCGTTGATAATCTTGTAGAAGAAGCTCCCGACTATCATTATTTGTATTACACTAGTGTGTAGGAGCTCTACCTGGTATTAGGTGGCCAAATGTCATAGGTTCTGTACCTACGAATTGTAAGAGACAGGGGAAATCGACAAAGGTGATATTATTATTCTAATTTTACAGATGGGGAATTGAGACAGATTAAAAACCTTGCCCATGATCAGGTTAGAAATCTGAGGCAAGCAGAGCAAAAAACTGAACTCCTTACTCCTTGGTCACAGTTCAGTTCCTTAAACACAAGATCATCCTTCTTCTCAATATTTAGTCAATATCTATTCTAAATGTACCTTTACCCGCTTCAGATCATTGACTTCTTGTTTTTCTGTTCCCTTGTAATCTAAACAGGTCTTTCCCAGTCTAACCCTTTAAACATACTTAATTATACACTATAATGAAGTCACTTCTCACTCTTCCTTTTTCAAGGCTAAATTATTCACTTCTGAAAGCTTTTTCCTAAATAGTGACCTTTTAATCCCCAGATAGGCATTGTAGTCATTCTCATTATAATTTCCACCAATTTCAAAGGTGTTTTAAATAGACGTAGTTAAAGAGAAAACATTTAACAGAAATAATAGTGGGGATCAGAGAGATTATTATTTGTGGGGAGAGTTTTCTGTGCAATAGAAACGTTTGGAGGGGAAACTTAAAGAGTTTGTCTGCATTATTTTTTATACAGATAAATAAGTTGAGTCAGAATTCCAGTGAAATATTAAGATCCAGGTCCTCTGGTATGTTAAGGCTGCTTTGTGTAATCTACATTTCCATCCACTTTTCATACTACTATTTTTTCTTACTGCTTCAAGTAACAAAAATCCTTGATTAAATCTACTGTTAGGTAGCTGATGTTGAGTGGAATAAGAACATTTCAGAAGACATACTTTAAAAAAATATTCAAAAAGACATTCATCATATTTGTTGTGGAGTTCTTTCTTAGGTAGTTAAGGTTCCTCTAGCTAATGCACTCTTGTGCAATTACATCATTTGCAGGAGGAAGATGTGGGTTTAGATAGATAAAAGGACTAGGAAGGAGCCAGTGGGATCCCAGATATTAATAATTTAAGTCACTGTCTCACTGTACCACATTGAGTAAATCACCCCTTCTTCTGAACAAAATAACTGCAAAATTTCAAACAAAGAGCAATTTCACTGAAAACCAGGTGGCCATGAATTGAAATGTCTCAGGTAAATAAAGGAACGATGACAACATAGATGAGGAATAACTGCTATACATGATTGTAAAGTAGCAGACCTGATCACCCTCTTTTCAGAGTAAAACCAATTAAAATGGTGAAATTTTTTTTTGGCCTTTTCCCTTTGTTCATGACTAAATCACAGAGC
Organism: Sternotherus odoratus; assembly: GCA_032164245.1. NCBI lineage: Eukaryota > Metazoa > Chordata > Testudines > Kinosternidae > Sternotherus > Sternotherus odoratus. The sequence goes on along the minus strand of JAVMKO010000014.1, from coordinate 23,663,094 downwards.
TTCATGTTAATGCATGGGGTAACCTACAGCTGTTGAGTCACCAGTCCCTAATTCTCTTTCTCACTTTCTTGGCTATCCTTACGCCCACTGCTTAACGGAGATATATTAAAGCTGTATCTTGATTTTGTGGTAGCATGTGAAAGGGGGTGGTGGGGGTGGCTGCATAGTACATCTTGAAACAAACAAGGTAATTGTGGATGCATTCATATTCTGTTTGCAGTTACTTCATTATAATTTTTAAACTGTAGCCTACAGAAAATCATGTCTGCTTGCAGCATTCTTAAAAACTGTTCAGGCAATCAACTCAGAAATCATATAATGATTTTGTTGTGGCAGAGACATAGGCACTGAGTGTTATTTTTGTTATATTGATAGCATGAAAAATACCTATCAGCACAGCCGCTGTTAATTGCAAAAAAATATTACCTGGCTTAGTTGTGTGATGTCTTTCATGACATGCCATTAGCAGTGTTTCTTCTGCAAGGGATTTTTCTTAGAGTAGAAGTAACTCAATATTGACAGAAAATGCAGTGTGAGTCAGTCAGCACACTGGCTCATAAATGATGTGACCTACATCTAAAGTAAAATCCTGTATAAAATTATCTGTCTGAAATAATAACTCTAAAAGTGACATTTGCCCTTAGATATATAGATACAAATAAAGGGTAAATTAATCATAGTGGATGAGTCATTGTAAAGATTACAAGGCTTCTGTGATATTGTTGTTATGAAAGTTTTGTTCCCTAAAGATGCTGTACACCTGATAAGGTTTTAGAAATTTAATTGAAAAAGTTTAATAAAGAATTAAAATGTTCATGTGCCTTTTTGCTGAAATACAAATGAACTATGAGATTCTTTATAAAAGACACTTAGGTGAATAATGTCTTAGCATGCCTTTGAATACCATATCAACTTCTTTCTATTGTTAATAACATGGTTAGTTTATTGGGTGAAATGATTTTAAAATAAATAGCTTCTGTACTGATATTACAAAAGATACCCTTATCAACTTGTTTCTGTTTCACAGTGTTGAGATACTAGGAAAGGAGATACACTTAAAGGTCATTGCTTATGCCGTAGTTATGTCTTACAATGCCTGAATGATGTATTTAAAAGAGTGAGTGAATACTTATAACTTCCAGGATTGATATTCTTTCAGATGGTGACAAAGCATACATCTATCTAGATAATGGAATAGATTCTTTTTTTTATGTGTGTTTATTCATATAAATACAACATACAGTGCATTCAGCTGTGATTTATGAATAACTTTTGAAAACGCATGAGGAACCACAACATTAAAATATGATTTTCAATGGAAGGTTAAAAAAAATGTTGAATTGAATTGCTTTAGTCCACAGGGAAGAAAGCTGTTTCATTTAGCCCCTTCTCTGGATTTGGGGTATTTGCCATCCAATATGTTGGAAGAATAAAGACACGTGGGAATTAGCACCCAACTTCCATTGACACGAGCCACTCAGACCCTAACCTCTTATAGAATTTTAAAGGGAGTTGGGCACCTAACTCTCTTTTGGATCCCTTTTTAAAATCTCAGCCAGCCAGCCCATGGCAATTGTGTTGTCTGTCCTCCGCTGGCTCTCTGTTCGCTTCCTGATCCAATTCAATGGATCAAGCTTTTAATTTGCTTTGGCCAGTATCAAATTCCAACAATGTAATATCCTAGCAGTTTTCCTTTATTACTCTAACTCTTGCATTTTAACTCACGTCTTCCTGCATCTATTCCACTAGAGTAAGCTGCCTCTCTGTAGCAGACAGGAAACTTTACATAAGAATTTATTTACTAAAGCAAACTTTTTGTGAAGCATGATGAATTGTATTATAATGAAGAATCCTGGATTTTTCCTTTATAGACCTGGCAGATTTCTGTCCCAATGGGCTTTATTTTCCTTCTTGTCCACTTGTGAGGGGGCTAATACTTATGGATGTCAGTTGGTTCTTTCCCTTTTATACACATATTTGTTTCCTGGATCTCTGTAGTTTTGTGAAATCTGGGTACTTCTACACTACCTGCTGGATTGGTGCATAGTGACTGATCTATTGGTGATTAATTTATTTCATCTACTGTAGACGTGATAAATTGATCCCTGAGCTCACTCTCTGTTGACTCCTGTACTTCACCTCTGCGAGAGGCGGAAGCGGAGTCAACAGGGGAGTGGCAGCGGTCAATTTGCTGCAGTGAGGACGCCCGGGTAGGTCGATCTAAGATATTTCAACTTCAGCTAGACTATTAGTGTAGCTGAAGTTGTGTATCAGAGCTCTATTGCCTTCAGTGGCATTTCGCCATTCATACCAGTATATAGTTTGACCCACACATTTGAGAGGATAATAATAATACAAAGGGAGATTTATTATAAAATAAATAATTATAAACCCTCTCCAATTAACCCCTCAGCTCTTAGTTGATCAGGGTTTCAAAATATATAAATAAAGTTGATTTAGAAGTTTATAGCGATATTTTCCATCATATAATAATAATAATGAGTTCTGATCTAGTGCTTTTCATCCACAGATCTTCAAACACTTCACAAAGAAAGTCAGTATCATTATCCACACTTTACAGATAGTGTCACTGAGGCACAAAGAGGGTCAAGCCGCTGGCAGAGCCAAGGAACAAAACTCTCTCTGTGTGTATAGAAAACTTCTCTCAAACCTTAAAATAGCCCTATTGCTTCATAAGTTTTAAAATGCTACTATTGCTGAAGGATATTGCACTTTGATAGTTTAATAAGGAATCTGGTCAGAAGATAATATTAGAGTACAATCTCTAGTTAATTTCTGGCATTGTAGGACTTCTTTGGAAATATAAGAAAGCAAAGAAACCCATAATTTTGTATTTGTATACAAAGGCATTTTTAGTGTATTCTCAGATCAATAAATCACAACAAAAAAGAACCTAGTTATCTGTATTTCCAAAATGAAAACACTTACTAATTTTTCTTTAAAATGGTTCTGAAATGTTCCCCTGGATTATTAAATATCACAACAAAGCCATCAAAGGGTTATGCCTGAACACTATATGTATAAATTACAATAATACACCTCTAAACGTGCTATTTATATGCCCAGATATGGCTTAGAAGTCTGTTCCTTCTCCTTTACAATGAATACATGTTCAGGCAGTAAAGATTAGAAACTAATTATGCACACATTGTCAGTACTAATATTTGTACTTAATTTGATTTACAGTACACCAAATAATAAACCTGACTAAAATTATAAAAAATTATGTGAACAGCCATTAATGTGCTCTTTTATACTGGCTTATTCAATTTTTAAAAGCATATTAAATGAGTTTTAATGTTTTTATAGCAGATGAAAGGCATGTAAAGCCAAGATAAAAACCAGTGAATATGATTATTTAGCAGTAATATAGATTGCTTTTACAGTGTTCTATTCGAGCCCATTGTGTTATTATGTATTTCAAGAGATGAAAAGAAATCTAGCTACAATTAATTATTATGAATTGAAAGCAACAATTAGGAAGTAGCTAGTCACTTGTAATAGGAAATAGTGAATGGGAAAGCATTGGGAAAAAAGGTTTGAACATGTTCTCATTTTGCTGCTGCTGCTCATTATTGGCTGAAGAAGGATACACGCTGTAACATGTCACAAGGATTTAGCTTTACAGGCTTAGGACTACTTGAGGTTGAGCATGTAGCTAAGGGTGACATACTTATTTCTAAGGAGGGAACTTCTAAAATACTGTTGAATAAAATACTCCAGCTGCAACACCTGCATCGTTAAAATCAATACATGTCTGTTGAGCCACCCAATTTAAAGGGAGAAGACCCTAAAGGAAGAAACTAACTATATAACAAAAACCATTGAAACTATTTTTAAAAACAAAGTAAAATTGTTGAAATGTCCAGCTTGTTGCTAGTTTTACCAGTGTAAATTCTGAGTACCCTTCCCCCCACAAATTATCCATAATTCTTTTTACATGAGATAGTTGTGCAAAAATCAGGGCTGAGGATAATAATAAAGACGAACATTTGTATTTCATTTGTTATACTGTATCTCTTCAATTCAGATAGCAAATACTCTAATTAATCAGTACTACTAATTGCTATCGTAGGGACATCAGCCTCTGGTAGGTTATGGGCTGTTCTCACCATATCTGTTCCATCTACTTGTAGACATGGCAGATGGCTCCCTGACAGGGCTACTTTCTTCTCCTACCCATTGATTAATGCTGTTGTCAGGATAAGTGTGAGGAAGGGAGTAACCATCATTACAGCAGCACAATGCCTATTTATCTCCCTGCGGAATAACTGATCTTTCCAAGAGGGATTCTGTGTTAGGCTTCTTCCTGTTTAAAATCGTCTCTATTTAACTGACAAACAGACAGGAAACTACCTGCCTTCCATATGTAGACATTGGCAGGATTCACTGAAGGTGCTTGGTCACTTCCCCTGACATCTTTTTGATCAGCCCAGTAGCCATAGATGGCAACTAAGTGGGTCAAGGTAAGGAAGGCAGTTGCCTTCGTGGACTAAATAAGCTTTCTGCTGCCTCTATCAAGGAGGCAGGACCAGATAAAAGAGAACCCCCTGAACTTGAAAGTACTTGCAGGTTAATTTTCAGACTTGATAGGACTCTGTATTTATATTCCCTATAGATGCTGACAGCAATAGTGTTCCCTCTATAATAAAGTTATAGCTAGCTGTGCAAAGCAGTTCTATACAGTACATTTAAAAAACAGATGTTCTCTTAGCATGTTTAGAGTTTCACAGTAGATTAATGCTTCAAAAGAACAAAAAGCACCCTTAAAATGACAATAATAGTTGCTTAAACTAATATTTATGTTGACATTGATCTATTTTAAGTAGCCTAAATACCTCAGAAATATTAACTAAAGTTTAATGCATTTAAGCAAGGCAAATTACCACAGAGGCAGAATGCTGAACCTTAGACAAATTGTTTAATTAAGTGAATAGTAAACAGTGACTTTCCTTGCCTCTTGTTTGTACTCTTTTTTTCCCCTTAGTGTACATCTCTAGTGCTACATACAGATAGCGTATGATAATAGGAAATAGGTTCATATAAAAGAAGAAATGCCCAAATTCCTGCATGTTTCTGAAATTTTTCCTTTCTGATACCAGTTTCTCCAACATGATGCTAAGTAATAAACCAATTTTTCTAAAGATCATCCCTGTAATCTTATAAGAATGCCATTCCTTATTTAGGGGAGAGGACTATAGCTGCCAATAGCAAGAAAGAAGTATGTAGCACTTTGGCACTCAGATTTGTGTCGAATTATGTCACCAGCACTGGCATTTGATGTTCTGTTATCTATCTATCTATTACTTTCAATAAGCCACAGTTCCAAAGCATGTGATTTAATGTTTTGCTATCATTTCCCATATTCTTTATAATAGTGTGAGTTTTATATAGACTACCCTATTTGATATAGTTTCTGTACAAGAAATTGAGCTGGGTTTCTAATTAATTAACTGCAAAAATCATTTGCTTTTTTTTTTTTACATCTACTAATTCAAACTTCTCTATATTTCATTTTAATGCGTTCATAAATTCATATCCTTACATTGATACTTCAAGCTGATTAGCCAGGACTTTAAAAAATATATCATTAGCACTAGGTCATGTGATATTTGAAATGACTACTGAATTTTTTCATTTCTTATGCATAGTTTTTAAACCAATATATTACTAAAATGTTTTGTTCTTTCAATAGTTAACCATGTTGCATCAATTTTATGAAAAAAGTCCACCCACATTGTCTTGGGGATTTTAGAATTTAGAATCTTTAGATATTTGTGTAACATAGCAACTATGAAAATAAATAAATTGGAGTTAGGCTACTGCACAGAATAGAAGCAAGTCATTTACTTTAACTCCTTGCACTTAAATTCAGTACCCTTACACTAAATTATTCAGTGGCTTAGGCATATGTTGTTTACTATGGAGGATGTAATTCCTGAGGTGACAATTGTGATGCAAAGGAATTTTATTTACTTGTGACAAATTTGTGTCCATTCAAGTGACAATAAAATGTATGCTTCAACTTGCATAGTTTAGTCTATTATTACTTTTAATAAATTTTCCACAGCTGGGACAATCTGGTTCAGTATAAAATATTTTCATAAGCAGCAGCAGTTTGTGCGGTAGCCCTATGTAATCTATGGGTAGATTCAAAAATGCATTGTAGACCTTTGTAAAACAAGTCCCTGAATGTTTATAGTACTATATTTAGACAATAGAGAGTCATTGTAAAAGAGCTATTACATTTTACTAGAAATTGGGCAGTTTCAAATGTTTATTAGAAGATTTGAGTTATTTATATATTCATGCTTTTAAAAAAATCAACCTTAGAAATTCAGGGGGAAAAAAAGGAATAAAGGCTAAATACTGCCCTCAGGTACAAGTTTTACATTTTTCAGCCAGATCTGCTTACTATTGTGAGTGTTCACGTTGATGTAAAACATTACACTCTATAGGTTCGTGGCATTGGGCCTTCCATTTTTCATAAAAATCAGTGTCCAAGCTGTTGAAAGAATTATTCTGCTGCAGAAGCGTCCTGTGTTCTGAGAGAATCTTTCAAGAGATGGTTGTTAGGAAAGCAAATAAAGGCAGTTTCACATGCTCATGGAAAGTCCTAGAACTGGCAAAGATGTTAACAGCTCAGCATGATGCATACATCCTTCTTGAGTGCTTCAAATCCATCACTCCAAATGGCAGAATTCACATTTTTATTGAATTCCCACTTCTTGCAGAAAAGATGCATTTACATTTTTAATAGATTTTCAACTTCCAAAATAGTACTTAACTTTCCACTGGTGCCAATCTCCTGGCAATTCTGCACAGACTGTGTAAAGCTTATTAGTGTATTTTTGTAACTCTCTGTTCATGCCCATGAATGTAGGTTGCTGAGCAAAGAGAAATAAGGCTAATTAACCAACCAGTTAATTACAGGGACAACACCAAGCTTTTGTCTGGAGCAATAACATTTACATAATACAGCAATTCAAATTTTTGGTTTAAAGGAAGTTTTGAAGACTTGCCTGTTACAAGGATGAAGCTGAAGGGGCTGATTCTGAGCTCATTTACATCTGCATGAGCATGGGTCAGCACTAAACCAGTGTAAGTAAGATCTGAATCAGGTTTGAAAACTCCCTTAGTGCTAGTCTGAGGCGCTAGGTTCAGCCCCGTGTGAGGAGCAGCATACAGTTGTACCATCCCAAGAGGAGCTCTGGCTCTGAGAGGCACAATTTTTACCCTGACTCCCTGTTGCGGCCTAGAGGCATGTGTGTGAGTAATTGGTTTTACATATTTTTGGGTTGCAGCCTACTTCCCCCTCTCATACCCGCAGACAGTTTATGAGAGCATTTGAGCAGAGGAGATAAGTCCTATTTTCTCCCACTACTTACCCTTCTCCATCCCATTCCTGCCCACTTGCTCACAGTGAGAAAATAGAAAGAGCAGCCCCTTGGTTCCCACCAACATGGCAGACCCTTTCATTCCCCAAGCACAGCTGGATAAGGACTAGACACAATCTAGCTGGTAGGGAATAACCACAGATATTAATCTCATAATGCCACACAGAAATATTAGCCTTGGGTTTTCAATCGTGTGGTAAGCATTCTTCTGTTTATCTCCTTTCCCTTCTGCTGCTAAAGACAGTGAGAACTTCCTGAAATGTGTGTATTCTAGTGCCCCTTTGTAGCATTGCAGCATGAGGGTACTGTAAAGTATAGTTTCTTATACCCTCTACCTTGAAAACTAATTTAGTCTCTTATATATTTCAGTTCTTTCCGTGTCATGGTATAGATCAGATTCAAGTCTAAGATGGGATCTTGATCCTGAATGTTCAAGGGAACTCAGCTCTAGCATACTGTCTTAAATCCATGTCTAGTACAAATTATACCACAAGTATTTTCCATATTCATGCATTACCTAGTACAGACCTGGTTAGTCTTTTTATGCAAAATCTGTCAGCAGAAACTGCTGATGCTAAACATGCTGTTGTTCCTGTTTTACAAGACATTTCTGATTTACAGCAGTTTTGATTACATATATTTCTAACCTAATTTACATCTCAATAGAATTATGCTCCATGTGTTTGCACATTGTTTTTGTTGAGGCCTCTCCCCTGAATGCTACCTTTTATCCCACCTCTGGCTTCAACATAGGAATATGTGTTGCCATCTTGTGATCTACAGAGCATTAATATTCTGCAATATTCTATGGGGGTTGTGCTTCACTGAGCAAATTTTTACCTGAAAGCCCCTTTTTTAATATAAACATTTGCTTAATATTCTGTACATTTAGTGTATTTTATCAGCATCAATGCTTTACAAATAGTCATTTAAATTCAGTGGGAACTGATTATGCATAAAGAGTAAACCTTTTTGTAGGAGATTTAATAATATACACATCTATATATATAAAAGTCAAGTGGTGTATGTATGTGTGTATGTATGTACGTATGACTGCGAACTCCTCCCGCACCGTTTGAGCCAGAGACTTGAAATTTGGTATAGTGAGGGGTCTTGGGGTCTAGATGCTGGTAAGGGTCAAAAATTTTTGGATCTCACCTCTGACGCCCCCCAGGGGTGAAAGTCTTTCAGGGCCAATCACATCGGCTGGGCGGTTAGGTGGTGATGATGTCATAATACCCCCCTCCAACAGACACCTCACTCGCTCAGCTCACCCCTCCCTCCTCCAACGGAACCCCGGAGATCCCTCAGTTCTCTGCCCCTCCCCCCTCCCAACGGAACCCCGGAGATCCCTCCGTTCTCTGCCCCTCCCCCCTCCCAACGGAACCCCGGAGATCCCTCAGTTCTCTGCCCCTCCCAACAGAACCCCAGAGATCCCTCAGTTCTCTGCCCCTCCCCCCTCCCAACGGAACCCCGGAGAGCCCTCAGTTCTCTGCCCCTCCCACCTCAACCCCGGACTCCATCAGCTCTGTGCCCCCCCCCCCCCACCTGCGAAGGTCCCCGGAATCCCTCGGCTCTGGGCCCCCTTCCCCCCCTGCGACGGATCTGAGTTGGGTTTGGTGGGATGGTAAGTGAGGTGGGGGTGTCGGGTTCGGTCGGGGGGTGAGGTGGGGGTGTTGGGGTTGGTCAGGGGGTGTTGCGGTTGGTGAGGGGGTGAGGTGGGGGTGTTGGGTTTGGTTGGGGGGTGAGGTGGGGGTGTCGGGTTTGGTCGGGGGGTAAGTGAGCCGGGGGGGTGTCGGGGTTGGTCTGGGGGTGTGGGAAGGTGTCAGGGGGGTGAGGGGTGTGGTGTGGGTGTTGGGTTTGGTCTGGGGGGGGGAAGGTGTTGGGGTGGGTGCCCAGACCAAACCCGACACCCCCCCGCCCCGGCTCACTTACCCCCCGCCCCGGCTCACTTACCCCCCCCGGCTCACTTACCCCCCGACCAAACCCGACACCGCCACCTCACCCCCCCCACCAACCGCAACACCCCCTGACCAACCCCAACACCCACCCCTCACCCCTCACCCACCCCAACACCTTCCCACCCCCCCAGACCAAACCCGACACCCCCTGGCTCACTTACCCCCCGACCGAACCCGACACCCCCACCTCACCCCCCCCCACACCAATCGCAACACCCCCCGACCAAACCTGACACCCCCCGGCTCACTTACCCCCCGACCGAACCCGACACTCCCACCTCACCCCCCCAAGCAAACCCGACACCCCCACCTCACCCCCCCACCAACCACAACACCCCCTGACCAACCCCAACACCCACCCCTCACCCCTCACCCACCACGACACCTTCCCACACCCCCAGACCAAACCCGACACCCCCCCCCCGGCTCACTTACCCCCGACCGAACCCGACACCCCTACCTCATCCCCCCAAGCAAACCTGACACCCCCACCTCAACCCCCCACCAACCGCAACACCCCCTGACCAACCGCAACACTCACCCCTCACCCACCCCAACACCTTCCCACCCCCCCAGACCAAACCCTACACCCCCCGGCTCACTTACCCCCCGACCAAACCCGACAACCCCACCTGACCCCCCCCAAGCAAACCCAACACCCCCACCTGACCCCCCGACCAAACCCGACACCCCCCTCCCCCCCCGGCTCACGGTGCACTGTGTAGCACACAGATTATTAAATACACTGTTCGGTCGGGGGGTGAGGTGGGGGTGTCGGGTTTGCTCAGGGGGTGAGGTGGGGGTGTCGGGTTTGCTCAGGGGGTGAGGTGGGGGTGTTGGGTTTGTTTTGGGGGGTCAGGTGGGGTTGTCGGGTTTGGTCGGGGGGTAAGTGAGCCGGGGGGTCTTGGGGTTGGTCGGGGGGGTGGGAAGGTGTCAGGGTGGGTGAAGGGTGGGTGTTGGGGTTGGTCAGGGGGTGTCAACTGTCTGCCCCCTCCCCACCTCCGACTGACCCGAGCAACGCCGGGCACTTATGCTAGTACATTATAAAACTCATAAAAATGGCTGGTGGAGGTACTTCATGTGGACAGAACCACATCTTGGTATTTCATCAACGTTTAATATTCATAAATACAAACATTAGGTTTTAAACTTAAAAACCCTCACACCTATACAATGTTTGTCACCTTTTAAAAGTGTTTATCAGGCATCCTTTGAATAATGATTAATTTTAACATAATAAAATAGAAAAACAAATATGCTCTTTTACAAAGGCACAATTATAGCTGTTTGCAGCCCAGAAACTGAGGCACCAAACCCTCATTGAGTCTATTAGCAATTTTGGATTATTTTGTTTAAACAACTCTTTGAGCCAGTGGGCCAAATGGGACCCGATACAACATGAGCTTTGTGCACTGAACTTCGATCTACTTCAAATGAGACTACTGCTCACGGACTGCTTGCAGGTTAGGGTCCACATATGGAAAACTTTGGTGGTTAGAGAAGCAATGGTGCCTAATAATCTGATCAGAAGTCTGAGAATTAATTCTTGGCCTGGCTCCCCTGCTGACTTACTGTGTAACCTAGGTCAAGGCACACTGATCAAAATGTTGCTAAGGTTGGGATCCCAAACATTAACTTAGGTACCTAGATAAGTAGCTTGATTTGTCAGAAGTGTCAAATACCGGCAGATTCCACTGATATCAGACTAGCTTGTGGGTGCTGGGCATCTCTGCATATCAGGTATACCAAATATAGATTTCATTGCCTAATTTTAAGCACCCAAGTTTGAAACTTTTGGCCATAACCTCTCTGTCTCAGTTTCCAGATGTGTTGAATAGGGAATATAAATACTTAGCTACTTCAGATGGGGGTATAAGAAATAAATAATGACCTTTTTAAAAGAAGCATTTATTCTAAAATATCCTGTTGTCCTATCAGTAGCTGAAAACCAACCTGGAGTCTATATGTAAGCGACTGTGTATTTGTATAAGCGACGTGGTGGTGATATCCATGGGATAAATTATGGCACCATGTGGTAACTTTCAGAGTCTTGTAGCTATGCTGAAACTCAGTCATTCTATCCATTAATCCATCTTCTCCATGGCTATTTCTAAGATTCCAAACCTCTGAGTAATTGATAAACAAATGATCACCAGAATATTTCCTTCTTATCCCCCAAATATGGAATTTCCTCACAAATTTAGGATGGTCTAGTGTACAGGAAAAGCAATATTTAGCTCAGAGCTAGTAATAGGTCCAATATCTGGTGGTCATTAGGGTTGGAAATACCTCCTTCCCACTTTCTTTCCAATTCTATAGTGTTTCTTTCTATTCCAGTAAGTTTGGCAACCTAAAGGCTTGGAGTTTCAAAGGGGACCAAGGTGCTCAACTTATACTGAATTTGAAAAGTTCAGTTTCAAATCTTGATACTATGTCAGTAAAAACCCAACCTCTTTTAGAAAAAAAATTTTAGGTTTCTAAAACTCCTCAACTGTATTTCTCTCCCTTGCATATATTTGCTTCTCCCTTACAAGTGTCATACAATTGGATTCATAGCACTAAAGACAGCTGGGTTTACATGTAGACGTGTCCCACAAATAGTATCAATACTAAGTATTGATAGAACACTAATCTTTTAGTGAGATTTTGACATCTGGCTTTCCCATGCTCCTTTGAAAAATGCCAGCCTATATTCTTCAGCAGTATAGTATTGAGATAAGACACAAGACATGTTCCCATGTGATTTTTATGGCACAATATGCTTTACATTGGGGGCCTTATTCAGCTCTTTTGCAACTCAGGAGTTACTCCACAGAAGTTGAATGGGTAAGTGTGAAGGAATGCACTATCCCTTTAAGGGACAGGGTAGAACCTATGGCAGGACAGCCTGGTGGTAACTAAAGAGGACATGCTCATCCTGGGGATGGGCTGTTTAAATAGGAACAGGAAGCTCAATGGGTAGAGCAGGTATGGCAGGAAGGCCTGGCAAGGCAGAGAAGCCTAGGAGGGGAGACAGGAAGCCATCCATATCACAAGAGATGGTGATCTCTCTTTTTAGCTTCAAAAGACTAATCTGACCAGGCTCAGAGACTGTGTTTGAGAAGTGCAAGTGTGGGAACTCTGAACCAAAGTCCTGAGATGAGGGCTTTAGAAATGGTTTGCTGTAATTGCTCCTTCCCTGAAAGCTGTTTAAGGGGGGGAGGGAAGGGCATACTATTTTGCATCAGCTCCTTCTTGCCCCAATATGTTAAAGCAATGGTTTTCAAGCTACAGCCTGCTTGTGGCCCACAATGGTAAATAGGTTGAGAACCACTACGTTAAAGCAAATGTATTGATGCACAATCAGGGAAAGTAGGGTGAGGATCACCCGCAGTGCCACATCTGGCCCCAAGGGAGCATGCCAGGGTAGCTCACACTTACAGACAGATGTAAGGATGAGAGAAATCAGAATCCATCATTTTGTGTATACCTCAAAAGATCAGGTTATATACATTATTTCATTCTGTATTTGGCATTGAATACTCATTTTAATATGCAGCTGCTGGCAAGTCAATAAAAGTAGAGAAAAAATTATACCTCTATAAGATCATTTCCAGTTAGACAAGACACAAAGCACAGAAAAAGTCAATATCCTAAGCAGGTCAGAATACAGTATTTCAATAATGGCAGAATGAGCAACTGTCATTATATTACATCAGTATCTATCAGAGTAAATAACTATCTGATTTGTTAGTTTACTCTCCCACGCTTTGATTTTTATCTCAATAAAATTGAACTTGAATCAAATTAATATGCCCAACTTAATTTTTTTAAAAGAACATTTAAAATTAGTTGCCTACAGAATACTATGAGGTATGAATCATGGTATGTTAATGTTAGTCGTCTAGGTTGCTGTAATTAATTTCTCTTTTTTTGTAAAGGAAACAATCTGTTTCAGTAGTAATGTAAGTGGAATTACATGTTATGGTCTGTCGCTTTAAAAATAAATGTCTTGGTTTGGCTTTGACATTTATCTTTCATTGGCATATTGTTATCCTGTCAAAATATATAATTACATTAGTGTCCTATCTAAATAGAAACAATTTCATCACATATAGTGCATGGTAGAAAAATATATTTTCTATCCAAAAGATCATTTAAGGGGCATTTTGTAAAAATGTCTAAGTACATGGGAACAATTAGCAAAGATAACCAAATAAATCATCATAAGGACTAAAGTTGCGGAAATTCTCTTTCCTGCACTATTGTTTGTCCTACCTTGAACTGCTAAAAGAAGAGAGCTGAGCCAAGAAAGTGCATTCAGATCTGAACCTGAGATTAGGTTTGGCTTTGAAGCAAAATCAGGGCTAGGATATGGGTGGCTTGGCTTTAGATTCAACGGGACTGAAATTTAAATTTAAAAAGCTGCATTTTGTAATAATTTGTCTTTAAGATGATTAAATGAAATTTCTGCCTCGCCTGAACTGGAAAAAAATTGAGACTTAGATGCCTTATGGTTTTGAGTCTAGTCTGGAACCAAAAAAACACAGTGGGAGGGACGTTTGGGCCCTGGCATTTCACTCACCCTCTGAAATTCAGTTTGGTTCAGATAACCTTTTTGATAACTTCTCTGTATCCATATAGTGCCTATCATATGGGGTCCTGATCCTCTAGGCTCTCCTGCAATACAAATAATCACTTATAAAAATCACAAGGATTTACTGGAACTCTGCAAATCACAACTCCAGCTGTCTACACTGATCATTACAATAATAAATAATAATGCTAATATGAAATTGTAGTTTTTGCTCATCTTTAAAAGGACTATCAGATTTTTTGAGTACCCAATACAAATCAAACCACTCTTAGCAATTTACCAGTCTTGCTCGTATTTCATCCATTAGCACTTGCTTGGTTTCATGTGACAGTGCTCGGTGAAAATTTGTTTTTATTATTGTATTTGTGACAAATGGCATGGCATTTCAAGATGTGAGAAAAAACTGCATAGTTGTACAGTTGTTTATACTTCAGCAGAGGAAGAATGCAGGAGGGAATGACACTAATTTTCTTGTGTGTAACAAAATCCCACCCACATTCCAGATATGAAGGTGCCCATAGGCATTTTTTAATCAAAAAGAGGTGCCTAGAATCATAGCCTGTGAGTTGCTTGCCCTGCATGTTCAGAATAGCATGTTCAATCCTGGATACCAATTATTTTCACATAAAGGTTTCTTTAACTAGGGATGCATTGCACAAATTTCCTATTGTCCAGTGCAAATTAAACTAACTAAAGTTTGGCTTTTCTGATTATATATTGTATGTAACCATTCCTTGAGATTGATTAACGTAGGTACTTTTGTTCACATGTCAGTATTCTTTCACTTCTGTCTTGCTGTCTATGGTTTGTTTGCTAAATATAAATTTATCGTACAATTGATTACAAAACTCAGCTAACTCACTGTTGTACTGAGAATTCAATTTATTGTTTTTAGATTTTTGAGAATATTGACCTTTTAACTCTAACTACTTGTTTTGCTAATTAATTTGTGTAGCTTCTCTCAATATTTCCATGGCAATTGCTAAACTAATTACTGCATTTCACCAAGATTAAATGTACTGGCTGCATCCCATAAAGTATTAAGGCTAATTTCAAGAGAGGAATTCAATTCAGTGTAATCTGATTGCCTTCTCGATTTACAAAGACATGATGAGATCTCAGTTGTTAAATGTCTACAACTTCACACTTCGGACATACCCAGGACATAATGCAGACACTTGGTATAATTTGACCACTTATTAATAGATGTTTTATAGAATGCTGCCGGGAAAAAACAAGTGAATCCCAAACAAAGCCATTTCCTTCTGGAAAAATATTATTTAATGTAAGGCAATTGTTTTATCTAACCAATCTGATTCATGTTCCTCCTGGTGGACATCAAGGTGAAAACTCAAGATTCTTTTATATTTTTTAAAAATTTCAACTCAAAAACCAATATTAAATGTTTTCATTTTTGAAAATGTTAATTCTGATGGGCACTTATAAAAAGGGCCCCCTGAGAGTATTTTAATATCAGAAATATACCAGTATTTCAGCAGAGGAAGAATGCAGGAGGGAATGACACTAATTTTCTTGTGTGTAACAAAATCCCACCCACATTCCAGATATGAAGGTGCCCATAGGCATTTTTTAATCAAAAAGAGGTGCCTAGAATCATAGCCTGTGAGTTGCTTAAACTCCATTGTCCTGGCTAACATTCTCTTTTACATACTAAGGACCAAATTCTGTTTTCAATGTAATTCCAAAGTTACTCTACTTACAGATCTGGACCTCAAATTATTCCAGCTGCTTATCAGAAATTTGGCGGCATGTTTTATATGACATGGATTGTTTGCATGTTCAATTAAGAATTGGGGATAGAAATGGCTGGACAGCAATGAACATGGCTCTTTCTTCATGTGTGTGCTGTAAATTTGTACATACAGTGTATATATAAACAGGTGTGATTACACAAAATGAATGCACAATTGCACATTCACAGGTGCATATAGCCTAATTTCTTAAGTCAGGCCCATAAAAGCTATTCCACTATTGGATGTACTATAATTACTGCACTGCTAACACTTAGCTCAGTACTTTGATACCATGGTCACCATATATGTTCCGTAAGAAATTGAATTCTATTCAATTACATATCTTCTTTGGGCCTTAGAAGAGTTAATTTAGAGGATGTACTTTGTATGCACTAAAGAACATACAAGTTTGAGATATATTTTTATTAGAGAAATCACACAAGATCTAATCTCTCTTACTGGCTATGTGTTGTGAAAGATATCATTTTCTAGTCCGTGAATGAACATATATTTTCTGTGATGAGAATTACTCTTTCATATAACTGTTATATCAACTGAAAGTTTCAGTTTGTTTCACTTTGGTTACCCGACTCTGTTATGATGGGAAGAGAAAATTAAAAAGGCCTTGCAAAATGTGTGTTGAAGTTGTTTGGGTTTGGATTTGCAATCGTGTTACCCTAGAATCAGAATAATGTACATAATTAGTCCATAATTTTCTACTGATTTCTCTAACTCTTATTTTGGTGTCAAGGGGAGTCTGCTACATTTAAACATAATCCCTCTCAATCACACCTCTGTACAGTGTCTTTCACATCTTGCTCCTGCCTTGGGCCTTTGACTCCAGCGTGGCTTCACCTTGGCACCAGTCTCCTGACTTGTCTTAACAACTAGTCCCAACTCCGGCCTTTGATCCTGATCCAACAGACACTACTGGCCTGTCCACCTACACTCCAGCCATTACATGTCCTAGGTTTTTTTCTGAGTCATTTGAGGTTTGCAGATACCTACAGTTTCACTCATGTCACATCCAGCCCACATTTTTAGAGTAATGATAAAGTAGAATGTGCAGTAAAGGGAATAAAACACCTTTCTAAATTCCCAGATACTCATCTTGCCCTGTTGGCATATCAGTCAACCCTACTAGCCATGGTTTCAGTCCTGCGGAACTGCTGATGGAAAAGAAGTTGAGGTCCATTATCCTAATAATCTCTTCCCAACTAAACTCTTTTTGGTTTGATTGTATGAGACTACAGAAGAAGGAAGAGAATTGTATTTAAAAAATCAGAAAAGGAACCTTACCATAGAGTCAAATTCCTGGGAACACTGAATACAGGATTCAGTTTGGGTGAAAGAATCTAAAGAAAAGGGCACAGTGCAGGGATGTGGCAGGACACTTCAATCCTACTTTGTTAGACTGGTTATTGTTACCAGGTGGACCTCCAATACACCCTGATTGCTACCCTGAGGCTGCCTGGGAACAACCCCCTGCTGGCCCGCATAGAACCATTGCATGTCCTCCAAATTCTGTTCCTGCAAAGCAATATCCAGCTAGAGACAGCTGCCTGCATTCCCAGAGGATTACATAAAATCTTGAGAATTAAAGAAAGTCAGAGGATTAGTAGCTGAATGACCTAAAAGGCATAATAAATAAGATACTGACATAAGGCTGAAGATTCAGGTAGTCAATCCTGCTGTTCAAAGAGCTGTTTATTCTTGTTTTATGTTGATATTTCAGTTCTGTCATATGTTTAAGGTAAAGTTAAGATAGAAGTTTTATTACCTTTCCCTTTGCAGAAAGGGGAATGTAGTGTGAGTCGTGAATGAGTAGAGTAAATATTGGGGGGGGGGGGGTACAGCCTGGAGGTAAGAGTTTGTATAAACATGAAATCATCAGTCTTGCATTCACCATAGTCACGATGTGCTGGGTCTTTCTGATCTCTACAATTATCTCGCTACATTTCTTTATTTTATTTTATTTTATTTCATTTTTAAATATATGAGCCAGATCCTCAGCTGGTGTAAACTAGAGTACCTCCTTTGATATGTAGCTGAGAATGTGGACAGTCTTTTAACCCAAACTCTAAATAAGCCAAACTGAATAACACTGTCTCTTGTTCATTAGCGGTGTTCGTAACTCCATTAGTGGCACTTTCCCCATTGGTATTAAACAAAAAGTTGACTCGTATCTGTTGGACACTGTCAGAAATGAACTTTGATTTCTTCCCAAAAGACATACATAGGGAAGATTAAAAGGAAATATTCAGACTGTGTAACTTATTGTTAAAAAAAATTAATGTGGCTGATTTTAATGAATATGGAGATGGTATTTCAGATCTGTTTGAAAACATTCATTCAGATAACATCAGGATTTTCAAAACTGTTATGAGTCTGCTCATATTGTTTTAAATGTAATTTGAAAAGCTGTGCTGGTTAGGGACCTTTTTTACACATAGACTCCAAGTACTTGTCCAAATGTAATAAAAGTGTCTACAGTTTTCCATTATAAAGCCTACTTTACATGTTCTTGAAAATTATTTTAGGGTTGGATTAAGCAAAGGGTCCTGGAATAGCATTCTGGGCACTGTCATGGAAATCAGCATCCCACTTTGTGCATTTAAAACACCGAACAACCTATTTATTGGACTCCAGTTAAACTAATCTTTCTAATAACAGAAGGTTGGTTATACCGGTACTTTCAGTTATACTCCCCTGACTAAAATGCCACAAGATCAGAATGCATCCCTTAACTTCTCAGAATTAGCACCTTGAATATGGATTAGGGCTTGCTCCTGAAGAAGTCAAAGATTGTGTAGGAGTGTCACAGGAGTTGGAGATATTTGGCATTAATAAAATCAGCTGGCTTGGCAGAGGAGCACAGACAGAGACTTAAAAACTTGGCAGGAGTGAAGTTCCCTTGTACCCCCTCTTCTACTCAATATTCATATTGTAAATTTGGGAACCACATCTGCTCCCACTGAAGTCAGTGGGAGAACTCCCACTGAGATCGACTGAGTTTTTGAGTGAGAGCCTTGAGTTTTAGTGTGTGCAAAGTTTTGCATGCCCAGATTTGTGTTAACACTATAAAACTTTTAAGAACCTCAGTTCAATTAATAAGAGGAAAGATATGTAGAGCTAATCAGGCTGGAATTCCAGGTGAACTTTTGGCTTCAATTGACACCTGTCATTTTGCTCATCCTCCTTCTCTCCCCCCCGTCCCCCCCACCTTTACTTTCAACACAGTGTTAACTAGTACCATTATATCAGCTAGGCTTGTTATCTAAGGAAAAACATTTTTAAAAATAGATTGTAATTTCGTGCGAATATTGCTAGTGCAAAGTTGCAGGCATGATGGCACTTGCAAGTAAGCGGACTGTCCAACTACTTGATTGCACCTACATGGCAGGTAATGAGGCATATGCTTTTTATCACTTTTTGACCATCATTATTTGTGGATGAAAGACTGCACTCGCTAAATAGGGCCCCTTTCAGAAACAGGCTCTAAATATTTCCGGCATTTTTGGGGTTAAAATCAGACCTTTACTTTCAGATTTTGACAGTGGAATTTATTTTAGTATTCACATTTTTAAAATGTCCTTATTGCCTGTTTAATCGATAGCCCTTAGAAAGTTGAAGTGGATAATATACAATAGAACAGGTAAAATATAACAACTAGGGAGTTATTAAAATGCAGATTTTTGGCCATTCTGGAGGGTAATGGCTCTGAAGCATATCAAGGTGTGCTCAGGGACTCTTTTTGTTTGCGTTTCCTAATAGGACATAATGACTGCTTTCAAGCCATTATAGTCCATCAGGTTAGTGAGTCCATATGCTGAATATCTTTATCAATAATATTTTCACTGAGAAAATGTACCATATTTATGATATTGTGACTCATTTTTAAAAGAACATTCATTTTTTCTTTCAAAACCTCAGAAGAAAGAAATGAACCAGTCACTTTGAAAAGAGGATTTGTTGTGTGTTAATGCTCATTAAAAGTTCTGGCTTAGTGGAAATGGAGTCTGCTATTCTCTGTTTTTCCAAGAGATCACGATAGATCATAGGTAGTGGCTAACCAAGCTACCTCATGGTATCATAGGACTGGAAGGGACCTTGAAGGTAATCTAGTCTAGTTCACTGCACCCATGGCAGGACTAAGTATTATCTAGACCAGTGGTATTCAAACTAGGGTGCGCGAGACCCCGGCGCCGCTGCTGAATCCTGCCTGGGAGACTGCCGAAGTCACGGCCTATTTTTGTCCCGCCGAAAGAAAGTGGAAGCTTTCTATTCGGTGGCATTTCGGTGGACATACCGTGGGGGCCGCCAGTGGAGGCAGGACAGGGAAAAGGGGCCGCAGCGCAAAAAGTTTGCAGAACGCTGATCTAGATAATCCCTGATAGGTATTTGTCTAACCTGCTCTTAAAAATCTTCAATGATGGAGATTCCACAACCTCCAGAGGCAATTTATTTCAGCTTTTAACTACCTTGACAGTTAGGAAGTGTTTCCTAATGTCCAACCTAAACTGACTTTGCTACAATTTAATCCCATTGCTGCTTGTCTTATCCTCCAAGGTTGAAAGGCATTTTTCTCGCTCCTCCTTGTAACAATCTTTTATGTAGTTGGAAACTGTTATGTCCCTTCTGTGTTCTCTTCTCCCGACTAAACAAACCAGTTTTTTTCCATCTTCCTTCATAGGTCATGTTTTGTAGGTCTTTAATTTGTGTTGCTCTTCTCTGGCTCTCTCTAATTCACATAGCTGGAGTAGCTTAATTTAGGTCATCTTAGTGTAGTGTAGACAAGACCTGATAGTGCAGACAAGGCCTGAGTCTTGCTATGTCTTCTTTGCATAGCTGTAGTGGCATAAAAGGGATTAAGTAGCCAGTTTAATACAACCTGTGGGAGATACCATAAATGTAGAGGGAAAATCCCATGTGGTTTAGAGCTAGCACAGCCAGCCCTGTGCTTTCCTCCAGTGTAAAGGCCAGCTACAGCATACTGTGCTTTGAAAATTCCTGGCTGAATGATGACCCTTTTGGGGCAGCTGGGACATAATTAAGGGCAGCCCTGAGTATGAGCAAAACCGGTGCCTGATGTCTCCAAAATCAGAGCTAGAGTTTCTTTGCTCCAGCCTGCAGTGACTGGGCACTCCGTAGAGTCTGAGCCCTCTGTCTCTAGTGCGGATTTATTCTTTGTCCTGTTGATTGGTGCTACTTAGAAGGGAGGCCAAGCAGTGTTAATTCAGATGCTGGATTTTAAAAATATAATCAATGATTGGTGGGTTTTTAAAAAAATTTATATACAACTTCATAAAATAAAAGAACTCGATCAACTGATTTTAGGGCCAAACTATGACTTTTGTATTACTTAAAACTCTTTGAGTAGGAGAGGGGAATGTTGTCTGGATTATAAATAAATGTGTTTCATTTAAAATGTTCTCTGCCTCAGTCTGATACGGTGTGTATGGAAGTAATGTGCAGGCTCCCCCGCTGCTCAGTAGCTGTCAATATTGGTTTTCATGGCTGGGCACATTCACCAAAATAGTTAAAGAAAGACATTGAGAACCTGATCCTGCAAGCCTGTATGCATGCAACTCCCATCCACTCAATGTTCCTTTTGAGTGCTTTTCTAACATAGTATGTTGTTAATAATGCCATTTTTCTTATTGTTATACCACTCGGGACAGAGCCAATTCTGAAAATTCCTTTGGCATAGGGGCCAGCCCGGGGTTGAGCTGCCTGCAGTGCCAGTTTAGGGGGGCGTCAGTGCATGTTGGGTGATCCCCAGCAGCCAGAATAACATGTGGGGTGGAGAGAGGGACCGTTATAGCTGGGTTTACAGGAACTCCTCACT
The DNA here is from genome assembly GCA_032164245.1 of Sternotherus odoratus. Lineage (NCBI taxonomy): Eukaryota > Metazoa > Chordata > Testudines > Kinosternidae > Sternotherus > Sternotherus odoratus. The sequence continues at coordinate 23,641,537 of JAVMKO010000014.1, read as the reverse complement.
TAATGTTGTAGTTATGTTCCTGAGAATTGTGACTTTGAGCGAAATTATGTTAAGCGAATCCAATTTCCCCATAAGAATAATGTAAATGTGGGGATTAGGTTCCAGGGAATTTTTTTTCACCAGACAAAAGACTATATTATATATATACACACACAGTATAAGTTTTAAACAAACAATTTAATACTCATACACAGTGGTGATGATTGTGAAGCTTGGTTGAGGTGGAGGAGTCAGAGGGTTGGATATTTCCCAGGGAATGCCTTACTGCTAAATGAACCAGCAATTGACTGAGTTCTCAAGGGTTAACTCTCACATTCTGCAGCAGGAAAGGAGGGAGGGCAGACAGAGACAGACACACACACTCTGTGTGTGTGTGAGAGAGAGAGATTCCCCTTTAAGTATGCAGACTCTTAGGGTAGGTCTTCACTACCCGCCGGATCGGTGGGCAACAATCAGTCTTTTGGTGATCAATTTATCGTGTCTCGTTAAGATGTGATAAATCGATCGCCAATGGCGCCCCCGTCGACTCTGGAACTCCAGCTGCTGCGAGGCGGAAGATGGAGTCGACGGGGGAGCGCGCCACCGACTGCCACTGCCATGAGGACGGTAGGTAAGTCGGCTGAAGATATGCCAACTTCAGCTTCAGTTATTCACGTAGCTGAAGTTGTGTATCTTCAGTCAACCCCTTCCACTATTGTAGACCAGCACTACACTACCTGCCTTGCTAATTAGGTCAGTTTGCAGAAACCAGAGAGCTTGCAGAGAGCTCCCTCCATCGTGTGTCCGTCCCACTCTATGGAAGATGGGGTAAGCGGAGTGCAGGCGCATAGGGGAGGGGCATACCCTGATATTAGTCCCCCTCTTTCTCTCCTTTCCCCCACCCATTGCAAAGGAAGTGGGAGTCTCGGAGAGCAGCTCCAAGGCAGAGAGCAGGAGCAGCACATGGCAGTTTGGGGATGGACAGCTGAACTGCTGGCAATTGATAGCCTGCTGGACAGCTGCGGAACAGGGAACTTAGGGGGGCTGCTGGTCCACCCTGGTTCCAAGCCCCCACCAGCCAGCTGCAATGGGCTGCTCTTTCTTCAAGCAGCGAACAATGTTAGACGAGAGCATTGCACAAGTTTAAATGAGCATGTTCCCTAATTGATCAGCAACAAAACAACGTTAACTGGGATGACTTTAAGTGAGGAGTTCTTGTATATTAGAGGAGCCACGTGGCTGCTCTAATTTATGCTCATTGATAAACCTGGTCATGGACCACTCATGCAGAACTGTCCAGACCTGAAGTCTAGGGCTTTAGAAAGCTCAAAGGCAGTGAACATGCATTCTTTCAGATCTGGTAAATTTAAACAAACAAAAAAATAATCCTAAAATAAGACTCCACTTTGCCAAGTTTCATTCCAAGGCCAATTTTCAAGACTGAACAGCAAAGCCTTGGAAATAATCAGGGGTTATGATTAAAATAATGACCGCTCCTTAACTTCCTCTGTAAAAGTGGTGCTGCAGTAGTACACAGATCCTGTAAATGAGAGAGATAAAGTAAGTTTAAGTAGAACCAATATGTGTCCAGATATTCTATAGCTCTTATACCCTTTCTATCCTGTTAATTTTACTTTACAGTGTGACAGTGATGAATTGATGTCAAGCCCTTCCAACTGCCAGGTAGACTGTATACACATTTATTAAGATTAATTAAAAAGTAACAAATCGTAAAGTAATAACATTAACAACTGGTGGAAAAATGTAGACATTTTGACAGTCTTTTTGAATTTCATTAAAAGATGGTACTGACAAAAAACCCAAGAGACTATTTCTACTTTACTAAAGAAATAGGTCACAGATTCAATTACAGTCACTGAAGCATGGACTCAATCTATCATGGCAAATTAAGTACATTTTAGCAACCTACTTTCCTTTAAAAATTTTATAGACACTTTCACTGGAAGAAGAAAGACTATAGAAAAAGAAATTGCAAACTGAGGTTTTTTTTCCTGTGCTATGAGTGTTTGGCTTATTTACGATAGGTTTAAGACACATAGAAAATCATTATGGAATGCCAAGATATGCACTTACTATTTCGCTTTCCAATTTTCATCTTTAATTAAATGAAGTATCATTTGGGCTTTAACTAGGAAGCATGGCGCAGTTAAAATGTACAGTACATCCAGTTATAGGCATTGTTCTCTTAGTGAAATCAAAGGACCTATTTCCTTTTTAAAAAAATTCCACTCCACAGCCTTTATGCAGTTTTGCAACAGATCTCTAGTGCTGAAAATGTGTTGTACTCCCAGTCCCAAATAAATAAATAAAGGAAGGCACACACAGCCTGTGGATATGGTTTAGCTGAGTGCAAATATTGGAATGATGAAACACTCTTTTGCCCATAGCAGAATTGATTTCATGTTGACAACTGGAATTTATAGAGATCTTCTTTCAACAAAGTAGCAGCAGCCATATTTACCACATTACCACAGCAGCAACAAAATAGTGGCAAACAAGAGAACAGACAAATGAAATGTGATCTATTTCCTCTCTAAAATTAAACCCTAGGTTTACTGAAGTAGCCCTAGGAGATTTGTGCACTTTCAAATGTTAATGACCTTTAGGTTATAGATTTATATGTACATGCAAAGTTAGCTAACTAGATCATGAAAATGAGACTAGAGTGATAGTGGTTATCAACAACATAGTGCTTCTGAATAAATGTATGTTAATATTTTGATCTTCTAAATGTCTTTTTGGAGGGCCTGGTATGTGGCTTTTTTTCTGTCACTTCATAAGACCATTTTACAGCAACTTGGATCCTTTAAAAGCAAATGGTTCTTACTGCCGTTCAGTTTTCACTGGTTAAATTTTCAGGACCAGATTCACCACTGCACTACTTCAGTATACCTCCATTAAAGTCAATGGTGTTACACGCAGACAAGACTGAAGGAGTCATGCTCTCCTTATGCTGCATAGCACAGGGAATAGGAGGCATATAATATGTTTCAAGAGATACATTCTTCAGTCTAGGGACAGATATAAGTGCAAGAAGGGGTGCTTTCACTAAAAAGCTAAACATGAGGGACAGCATATGGTAAATTATGGGTGGGTTGAAAAACCACCCACCCACCACACCTATTGGTCATCAGGTTCTGCTCAATTTTTTACGCATATCTGATAACATAAAACAGGTCTGCTTTACTTTATGAATGTTGATGTAGTTAATTTCATTTTTCTAAATATGTTTCCACTTAAAATTATTCCACTTGATTTCTGTATTGGAAGTATGACATCTAAGGGTCTCCTGTCCTGATATTTTACATGCTATGGCTCAGACCCCGGATTCGGGGTGGAATGAAAAAGATTTAAACTAAAGACATTGGAAATGTTCTCCATAAAATCCAGACCTACTGAAAATGCACCTGTTTGGAGTTATGGCCAAACTCCATACTCAGCCCTAGTAGGTAGGTAGATTTTTATTATGTTCACATACACATCTTTTAAGTGAACCAGGGCCAATTTGTTTTAATGTTCAAGCTACCCAATGTGTTCAGTCTTCCATAGGTTTGACACAAACCTAGAGAAACTCAAGTTTCTTCAGAGTTTTAAAGCTAATTTGAAATGAGAATCATAGTAAAAACTCTAAGATTAGGACTTGTGATGGTTAAAACTGAAGAAAATGTTTATATGGTACCACATGAAGTTAAACTTTTGAGTATTGTGCACAGGTTTCATCTCAACAATATCTGAATGAACACACACATGCACAAAGACAGTATCTTCATTTCAGTTTATTCACAATCTCACGTTTTCCACATAAGAATGACAGCCTTGAAAATTTTGTCCATTCTAATTCTACCAAAATAACCAATACTACAACTTCCTTTGAGGATTCCAATAGCTTACCTAGAGAATAATCCTCCTATAAGCATGTGCAATATGTTACATGTTATTTTTATGTATCATCACTAATAAAAATCTATCATTGAACATGCACATTTTAATGCAATTTATACATCAATACAAGAAAAGTGGATAGTATATAGGTACCCTCTGTAGATGTAACATAGAAGGAAAGAGTTAATGATTAAATTTTAGGATTAAACATCAGGTAAATGGAGAGGCTCAGAGATTAGGATGGCATCATGTTTCAGAAAAAGTCATAAAGCCAGAGAAAGAAGATCTTGAGATGAGAACACAGAAGTATTGACTCGTTTTAGGTTCAGGGAGGCAGTTCTCCATGTGAGGGGAAATATGGAAGAATGACCTACATCCCAACTGGAGAGGCTGGGAGAAGGGATAGAGCTTAAAGAGCAGGAGGAAATCTGTGGAATTAGATTTAAAATAGCAACTTGGCAATACCTAGAAATTCCTGTATCCAGAGAGAGAGAGAGAGCTTTTTATGCACTAAAACTTTCCAAATCCTGTTTCTAGAATGATGAGAATTTAGGAACCCAAGTATTGTAGTTACAGATTTTTTTTTAATCAAGGTGGAGAGTTCTTAAATTCTTCATTGAAGTCATCAGTAGTCCTCCTAGTGTCCTACTTTCCTACAACATGCTCTAACAAACAATGGAATGATGTGCATTGAGACATATTTCATAAACAGGTTAGATAAAGGTAAAAATAGCTTAGGCTAATTACCAGCATCTGCTAACTAGGTAGATGCTTCATAAAAAAATAATAGGGCCTCTCCAGTTATAAATATAATATTATTTATTATGTTCATATTACTGACAGAGTGCAGGGGACTTTATACAAGACCTATATGACAACGGGCCTGATTCTACTCTTAGTTACGCAGTGGTGTAAATCAGAGGTGAGTCTGCTAATGCCAACCAAGTTACAATAGTTTAGCAGTGAACAATCTGTGAACAGATTGAACAAGAACAAGCAGTGAACAAGAACAATCTGTCAGAATTGTCCCCTCCTTCTTCAGGCTGGGTAGTATGGTTAAGTATCCTCAGGTCTCCATCTCATTTAATTTAGCCATGGCTTTTGAATGCCTTATTTTGTATTTCACAGAAACACGGTGGTTAAACCGACAGAAGCTCAAACCAGGTGAGACTGAGATTATGATAATAGGCTGGAGAGGCAATGAGAGATACATCTAGGATAATACCCACCCCACATATAAGGGTTGTGTGGTTGGCCTTCGGCTGTATAATTCGCAATGTGGGAATATCGTTGAACCTCCTCTGGCTGTTGGATAACCATACAGTTTCTAGAAGGTTTTTTTATCTGTCTGGTCTGAAGAACATGATTATTTATCTCAGCACTGGTCCTGTGCTCCCCTTGGGATTAGACTTCTGTAATGAGCTCTATATGAGTTACTACTTTAATCAGCTTGGAAGGTGAAGCTGATGGAGTGTCACTTATTACACTTGTCTCTGCGTGAGCAGATACTAGTGCTCTGGAAAATGCACTGGCTTTCTCTTTGATTCTATAGTCGATTTAAGGTGTTGGCTTTGACTCAAAGTCCTCAAAGTCCTATGGAAAATTGCTGCAGGTACAAATGGATTCCCCCTTTGGCACAAAGAGCTACTGTCAGGGATTTTCCATGAGGTGCTTCTAATTTTCACACTCACTTTGCCCATGTTGATCCAATAAAGCCAGAATTTGGTGATTTTTAGAGCAAGTTTACAAGGCTTATCTTATTTATCCAGGCTTTAGGGAGGGCGTGTCTTGTTAAGGACTGGTATTTGTGCGGCATTTGGGTTTCACTTTTTGCACAGTTATTTATTTTTGATTGAAGTGAAGTTACTCTTTTATACTTTTATAATACTTTTTATAATATACTTTTACTTTTAATTTAGGTCAGAAGTGCCTAGAACTGCGCCAATAGGCACTTTATACATTCTTGCTTTGTTTTTTATTTTAAATGAAGGGGGGAAATGGATTTATGCAACATGCCTCGCAGAATACTACTATTTTAAATGGTCTTCTGACTCTATTTTGAATCTTTTAGCTATGGTTCATAGAAATGTACTTTTCCTGAACCTTAAGACATCCACATTTGATGTTTTTGAATTTTCCAAAGCCAATGCAATAAATAACAGATTCTATTTAAATAATAACAGATATAGTAGTGAAGAGACTATCATTTTAAAGGGTACTAAGAGTCACCTGGGTAAAGATGCACAGGCAATAAAGCCGTGATTCAGCAAAGTACTTAACCGTGTTCCTAATATTAAATATGGCAGTAGTCTAATTGAAATCAAGATTATTCACATGGTTAAAGATAGGCGCCTGCATAAATAACATGCTGAATAAGGGCCTAAAACAGTCCCTTCAGAATTCTGTTCCAATGTCCAAAAATGTTTCATATAGTAGTCTGATCTGCAGGACTCCTCACACATTGATATACTGTTACCTGCTAAGAACTAAGCGTCTCAAAGCAATTTGCAGAGGAGTACTAAGCCTTACAAGGGACCAGCAAGGAGTGCTGGCACAATATTATTTAGCAAAGGTGGTTTTGTGATTTTTGATATATCTAAAATTCTATTGCTCAGTGACCTTTTATAGCAACATGTCCATCTGGGTAATAATTTCATGTTAGTACACCCGGTTAAATTGCTAAGTATCTAAAATGCCATCTGGTGTGAGACTCACTTAAGTTGAATCTCTCACCAGGAACACTTTTTTGTTTCTGTACTTATTGTTAGAACAATTAAAATGGGGAAATATGATTTATGCTAAACAAATAATTAGAAGAACAGTCAGTAACCATTTAAAGGTAATATGATGAGTGCAGTATACGACCCTGAATAAAAGAGCCAGTAGACAAAAGAGCTATTTAAAGATTGGTAGACATTTCTTTTTTCTTCAATAAAAAGATATACACCTAATTTGAGAGACCCAAACTGCCAGACCACAACAAACATTGGTCTATCTAGGCGATCGTGTCTTCCACAGCGGCCAGTTCTGGATGCTTCAGAAAAAGGGGCAAACCACTATAATGCATCTAATTGTACAATATTGTAATAGGTTGAGACATTTATTACTGAACTCAGCAAGTGAATGCATGATGTCTTGAACCATAAGGTTGATAGGTCTTAGAATTTATTTTTTAATTAGAGCTAGTACAACTGTAGAGGACATTATGATTAATATAAGTGTCTAGACCTTCTTGAGTTTCTTATTTTTTCCCCTCACTTATATAACTGAGATCTGTGAAGTTACCTTCCCATGTTTTCAGGCAAGTAGTGAAGCAACTGTACCTAAACGATCAAAGTAATCATTAAACATTAAAAAAAGCCATAACCTATGGCAGTGGTGAATTATCCTCACCAACAGTAATAATGGTAACTGTTCTTGGCATCCTTTTAAATGGTGTTCTACCACCTTTTCTTTGCTTTCATAAGCAGAAATCCTGATCCCACGCTATGCCCATTTGTGCATCTGGCTGGTTTACTGGTATCTGATCATGGAAGGGGGAAAAAATCACCAGAATTCAGATATATAACCTGCCAAAATAGACCATTTTGAGAGTCCTATGGAACACAAAATATCTGCATGGACCTTGGCCAACCCGTTCCCCACTGCCATTCCCTCTCCCACTCTGCTAAAGTGAAACCGGGTAAAGACATGCTCTGCAGAGCATGACTCTGTATCCAGCTCTGCCTTCTTGCAATACTGGGCTCGGGAAATGTTTTTCCATGGAGAGACGAGATGGTTTAATGAATTACAAAAACATGTATTTTATTTCAAAAACTAAGCCAGTATCTTAAGTAAATAACACATACATATTTTAATCAATAAAACCATAAATAAAGTCTTCATGTCAGACTGGAATAATTGACTAGTTTCTCACTCTGAAAGTCTGAGAATGAATTAAGCTCCAATAACATCAGTTTGCTGTCTCAGCTAGGTTAGCACTTTGCACCATAAATAACCACACATTTTAGCACAAATTTATTTATTTTACAATTTATAAAATGCACTCATCACTAGGAGTTCTGGCATGTGTACAAGGATAACAGCAAAATAAAAACATATTGACTAGTGTCAACTAAATTCAACTGCTTCAACATGTCACCAATGTGTGTGTGTAAAATCTCACCACCAACTTCTGGCAAAAGCATGAGTAAATATATAAGCCTTACACATTGGCCTGAAAGTCAATGAACTAGTGGACTATCAGTGGACTCTTTGTTGGAGAGTTAAGAACTCCCCAGAAAAAGCTCCCTGATGCAGCCCCACATAATTCAAATCTATCAGGTATGACTATATTTAAATCTGTTATCAGTAGCATTCTCAATAGTCGCAACTGCCAGAGTGATATAAAAGGGGAGAGTCCATTTCTAAAGTAGCTATGCTGGACAGATATAGCTCAATATCAAAACCTTGAACAGCACCCACAAACAAATTGGAAACCAATGCAAACTTAGTTAACACCACTGACACATTCTTTATCAGCTGACGCATCTGAATGGTCTTCAAGGGAAGTCCCAGGTAGAGTATGTTGCAATAATTAATCTCTGTGTGATAAAAATAGGGATAATTTGGTAATCAGGTCCACATCAGAAAGAAAAGTTTGTAACCTTCTGTTCAGACAGAGGTAGAAAAAAAGTTGCTTCATGCCAGTGAATAAAACTGAGCCAAATTTTGGATAATAAATTTGGATTCAACTGAAGTTTGGAAATTTCGGATTGGAATGAGCATTGGTGCATTTAGATGAAGAAATGTTGCTGATCGAGTTGTACAATTTATATTATTGTATCCATTCCAGACTTGTAGGGAGAGTTTCAAAGGCCTACGTGTTGGATAGGTACGTTAACTCCCATGGAAAGTGAATGGAAATAAGACATCTAAGAGGCAATTTTCTTTGACAAATCTTCCTGCACCCTCTGATGGTGGCTTGAATTAATGTACATTTAGGTCAATGGGTTTAAGGTCAGACCCACAGTTGGCGGTACGGCTGAGATTTGGGTAAGTGAAATACTAGGTTGATTTACAGTGCTGGACATAAGTAAAATAAGAGGCAGAATTCTATTTGAAATGAAATTCTGCCTCCTTATTTACCTCTGGCTGTGGATGCAGAAACAGCTGGGGGTTCAAGTTCATTCAAACTGCAAGCCGCACTGACAAGTGAAGGTGTGATAACAAGGGCAGAGACTCTGGAAATAGCCTTTACTTGCTTCCCCATCCCTACTGTCCTCACTTTCAACTTGTCTGGACTGAGTGTCCTCCAGCTCAGTCTCATCCATACTCTTCTCTCAAATGAGCACTGGAAGAGCCAAGATATAGTACAGATTCAATGATAAAGAGGCGCAGAGCTGTGTCTCATGCTTACTGATGCTAGCATTGCCCACACTCTGTCACCTTCTTCTTCAGCAGTATCTTATGCGCATTGCACAAATGATGTGATAGGATAATAGAGCTGGTTGAAAAACAAAATAACATGTTCTAAAAAAAATCTAAATGGCAGCAAAAATGGCCTAGGAGGAGGTTCTTTGTTTGTTGGGGGAAAACAAAATAAAAAAGGTGAAGAGAATCATTTTGTGCCTGATGCACTCTGGCTGTGTTTGTTCTAAGTTAGCAAGACTTGTGTGCCACAGCAGAGACAATGGTAGGATGGAGAAAGTGGAAAGTCAAAGAATACGTTCCACTTGCTGTAACACCTGCTTTTGATCTGAAGCTGTAATTGGATGAGATTTGGAAAACTGCTGGCATCACAGGGATATTAATATGCTCCTCTTACTCTTTATGCTGATTGGCCCTGTGGGAGTTGTTATATATCTGTCAGTGTTCAGCTTCCTCTTGCCCCTTTCTTTTTCATGGGGAAACAATCAGCTGATGTTAGAGATGCTGGGTTTTCCTTCCCAGCCGATATGCTTCATCTTCATAGAGGGACATATCTATACCTTGTTTGCATGCATAATTAATATAATACTAGAACATGCCCAAAATGATTGCATAATGGTTATATAAATTGAATCTTAGCCTCTGCAAGTGCCATTCTCTCCCCTGCTATACTACGTATTGGACAATGGCTTATCTACCTGCGGTTTAGTTTTCTTTTTCCTGTTGTTACCTGTCAATCACTTCTGTGCCTGAAAGATCTCAGTGACTGTGCCACTACAATATCAGAAGGTAAAGTTGGATATTGCTTATAACTGAACATCTCAATTCACCTACAGATATTTATGTAAAAAACATCCCTGATTAATATCTTCACCATTTTCCATTTCAGTGGATAATATCCAGTCACATAAGGAAGTTCAAAAAGGTACTGTTAAATTAGAGTATAAGTTTGAATCAGGTCTAACTAGCACAGAAAGAAATTCAGTTACCAAACCAACAAGCTTTTCTGGCAGCTAAACCTTATTACTCCATCTTGTGGAAGAAACCAAAAACAACAGAAGTGGTTCTGTGACACTAATCCAAAATGTGTTAGTCTGTCTAGCTGCAATCTTTATGTTGCAACAAATGTCTACAAATGTGCTGATCTCTACCATTATTCTGGAAAGCACTTAAGCACATGCTTAACTTCAACTTAGTTTCCTGGGACTTAACCACATGCTGAATTGAGACCTAATGATACCAATAGGAAGATCTATTTTTGTTTTGAGATTTTTTGGGGGGAGTTTGGGGGCTTGTTTGTTTGTTTTAAACAATAGCACGTGGATCTTTAAAAGTCCGAGCACCAGGCTGATATACAGAAGACAAGACAACAGATATGGTTTTTGGGTTCCAAAATTAAAATGTTTTCTGTCTCATGTCACCATATTTCCATTCATCTTCCTGTCGGGATCATTTTATTGTTTCCGTGGGCATGGACTTAAGATGGTCTATGTTCAGTTGCCAGAAGTTGTTTTCTTTTGGTTTGTTGTCACTGCAGCTAGGAGTGTGCCACCCAGCTCGGCTAGACAGACACACACTAGCTCTGCATCAGCTAGCATGCTAAAAATAGCCGTATTATGACGGTTACGGTATGGCAGTGCTCGTGCCATCCACCTGAATACAAGGCCACCTACTGCCTAGGACTGAACTTAGGTGACTATGTTGGAGCCCATGCTCCAGTGTTCACACTGCACATTAGCTGGAGCAGAGCTAGAGTGTCTGTTTTCCTAGCTGCAATGTAGACATATCTATAAGTTTTGATCTTGTTCCAGAAAAAAACTTTTCACCACAGAGTCCTCCACCGAGAGAAGCAGATTTGTTTTGGTTTGTATGAGAGTTCTGTCTAACTAAGCTGCTTGTTAATTAGTGGTATCACACATGGATATAACATGCTTCAGAACAATCCATCATTCACCTTCTTTGCTCATGAAAACAGAGGATAACACCTCCAGACTGAGAGAATTAACTGAAGTCAGTTTGTATATTGTTAGGAAGCAGAAATGGAACATGTATTGGAATCCGCCATCCCAATACCTCTGGTAAAAGTAGTACTAGTTCCAGTATGGCTGGGTTGTTTTATGGCTGTTATTTCTTTAAGGCAATGTTCTGAAATATTTTATGAGAGGTAGTGTGTTTAAAAGATTTTAAAATCTTTGGTTTTAGTCATGCATTGCTCTTCCCAGTGTAAAAATCTTTTTAACCAAACGTGTAATGTAAGCACAACACTGACATCTGGTGTTTAAATAGGGCTTAAAATTGTACAAGGCTAGATTGGTAGGTACTGATACTTAAGGCTGACAGGTATTCCTAATACAAAATATACGTCTGGCATGGTCTGTCGAAGTACTGAGGGGGAAAAAAAACATTAGGACACGGTAAAAAGAGGCATATGTTGTTTATTAATCATGAAGAACTCAATATAAAAATTTTCAAAGCTCATGGTCCAGATACATTGTTGGCAAACAACTGACTTTAATAAAAACTTTCATAACTCCATCAATGCTCAATTTGTCCCATCTGTTTTCTGCAGTATTACCACTCAAGCATTCAAAAATCATGAGCCAGGCCACACAATATCATGATTGGCTTCAGAATAATATTTTAAAAAGTAATATATCTGAGGTCCATTGTATTTGCTCTCTGGTTTTTGAGCATCTAGGATTCATGTTGTCAGCTTTTTCTCCATAACCATGATTGTAGTGACATTTACATATTTTTAGAGTATTTTTAATGAATGAATCCTGAGATTCTCATGTGAATATGTGACTCCAGGACTTAAAGAAAAACCCTAATTATCAGAACAAAAAATGAAATTATAACATTGCCTTCAACCTTCAGATTCACAACCAATTCCTCCCTACTGGTCAGAGTCAAGTCTAAAATGGCTCCCCCTCCAGCCCACCATGGTTCTTTCTTCCACCTTCTGAAACAAAAAGTACATGCCAAGAACTTAAGAGATTTTGTTTTTGCCATATTACTTTCCCAACAAACAACTGAGTGGTTAAAGTCCCTCATTAATACCAGGTCTTGTGTTTGGATATCTCTGTTTGTTCTAGAAATGCGTCTTCCCCCTTCTCCTCATGATTTGGTAGCTGACAGTAGACCCCCTACAATGAAATGGCCCCTGTTTTCCCCCCTTTTATCTTCACCCAGAAACTTTGAAGTTGTCTGCCTTTCACCTCCGTCTGGACCTCATAATAAGTATATGTATTCTCCCATTCCTGAACAAGCTATACTCCTCTGAACCAATATTCCAGTCCTGAGATTTATCCCTTCAAGTCTCTGTGATGCCAGTGAAGTTTATTTATTTAGTTTATGTACTAATATTTCTAGTTCTTCCTGTTTATTCCTGGTACTCCTTGCATTTGTGTACAGACAGCTAAGAAATTGAGCAGATTCCCCATGTTGCTTCTGTGACCCTATTGTAATTTCGATTTCCCCCTCCTCCTGCAACATGTAGCCCTCTATTAAGGTCAGACGTTTTACACCTACCTGTTTGATTTTGTCACCTGCTCCTTTTGAACCTAGTTTAAAGCTTTCCTCACTAGGTTGGCAAGTCAGTGTACAGAGGTGCCCTTCATGTTCTGGTGGATTCTTCCCAGAAGTCGTCTTCCTGGGAACAGCATCCCACCTGTGAGTCATTAGTCTCCCACAAATCCCTCAACACAGAAAGTTTAATTTGAGACTTCAGTCTTAATTATGTTTTCAGCCACAGGCCCTTTATTAATAATAATGGTACCTCATAGGTTTGCATAGTCCCTGCCCATACAATATACAGTACAATGCATTTGAGTATACTCTACTCACACGTTTGTAGAAATGGTTAAATCTTTTATGAATGTCAATGCTGAAAAGAAAGCCAGTTAAGATGATTATTTAGTACACTTTGTTTCTAAATACCAAGAACAAAAACATGTGCTTTTGGTCAAAAACGGCTTTTCAACGGAAAAACAAGGGAAAAGAATGGAAATGAAGTGCCAGGTGTATATCTCCTCTGCGCAACTGAGAATGAGCTGTATGCACACATGGAAAAGTGTACTACATTTAGAGATACAGTAAAGAAAGTGAAGTCACCATTTTCAGGCTACATGCACTACAATGCAGTGCCTGATTATTATGAAATGTAAACAAAAGTCAACATAGACTCCAAGTGACTGTTAAAGTGTAACTATCACTGTGAGAACCAGTAGTGTTGAAAAGCAAATATTAACCAAATAACTCCACTCTGTATATTTAGAATGAACACATTTCAAGGCCAATATAAATATTTTCCCCGGTTTCCAGCAAGCCTTATCCTAAAATCCTTATCCTCAGGTGAATAATAGCATGTTCCATGTTGTGCATTCACCTTCAGAAGGGTTAATTTGCAGGTTGGTAAAAGTGAATGCAGAATAAAAATAATTATCTCAAGATAAATTTGTGATGGCCTGTTCACATTATTTGGGTGGGATGGATTTGGTCCCTCAAATGATCTGTCTGTAGGTAGTTGATTACATAATCCACAGTTAATGTGTCCCAATCATCATCCTGTCCCTAATCTGCCATTTTGGAGCATGATTGCTGAGAAGTTAGTAGTGAGGCAACACAGTGTATCCTAGAGCTTTGTCATTCTGGTATAGAGACCATGCTAGTTTCATTGACTCAGTCTTGCCCTATTGATGATCAAAGATCTGGTCCCATGCTGCTTCTTTGAATCTGTCAGTCATCTTTGATAGCATTGGCATTGAGGTTTTGTGGACTGAGCTGTGAACCTTAGCTTAGCTGAATGAAATCACGGAGGCTGTTCTATTCTTTTCTTCAGAGAGATCCAGGTAGGCACATTTGGTTGTATTTCCTTAGTTTATTTATGAGATGGTCATGGAAGACAATATGAAAAGCCTTAAAGTAAAGTCAACATATGCCACATCTACCGTTGCCTCTGCTGTCCACTAGGATTGTTACCCAGTCAAAGAAAGCTATTTGGTTGGTTTGGCACAATTTGATCTTGACAAATCCATGCTGACTGTTACTTATCACCTTATTATCTTCAATAGGCAGGTAGTTGCCACAGTGTGGGTGGCAGCACAGGCTAGCTGCTTATATACATATCCAACTCCTATGTAGGCTTGTACAGCCCATATTGACTCCCATGCTGCCACAGCTTCACTGCTATTGTTATTTGAGCTAGCTAAGCTAACACAGATATGTCTATATGTGCTGCAGTCATACCTCTAATTTCTGTGTAGAACCAAATTTAAAAATACTCATCTCAGGCCAGATTCTCATGTGCTTGCACATCAAAAAGAAAGTGAGAAATTCACCTCCAAAGTGGTCAAAAAGAGAGAAGAATGAAGGGAGACAGTTGCACTCCTATATTGCGGTCATTACAAGAAGATGGTGGAAAGTGCCCTGAATGGGCTTCTCTTATATTGTCCACTCTATGAGTAAAAATAAAGTTCTAAGCTTTTTCATGGAAATATATGTAGTGCCGAAAAGATCCTCTTTTTGACAAGAAGCAATCTGCATTTTTATCCTGGATTAGTCCAGTCAGAATCAAAGATTGGTTAGATGTCAGAAAGAGCCTACAATCAAATCTGATGATTTTCACTGGGATATGAAGCATCCTTTAGATCTATGAAATACGTTTTTTTAAGAAAGTAAAAGTCCATTAATCTTCTTGCATGTCATAAGAACACTGATCTTTGAAAAGCATGTGATATTTTGAAAGTTATTCATACATTTTGAAAGATATTCATACATTTAAACTAGAAAGAATAAAATGCGCTGGTACAGAAATTTCCACCATCAAGCAAAATGCATTAATAAAAGAAAGGAAGGGGTTGTTTGTTTTCTTTGGTCTAGCAATAGGATACAAACACCCCCCGACTTACGCAATCATTCAGTTCTGGAAAGCCTTGCATAACTTGAATTTTGCATAAATTGGAAATGTATACCCGTACGTTATGCAAACATTTCCGCAACTCAAAAATCCTATTTCTGTCGTATGGAACTTTTTCCATAAGTGCGAATTTGCATAAGTTAGGTCTTGTGTAACCCAGGGAGTGTCTGTATCTTATTAGTATATCTGGTAGGGGAGACTACTAAAAAAAGTGGTGTTTTTACACATGTACAAATTTTAATGAAAGATTAGGATTTTTAAAAAACGTTTTTTCAAGATGTCCAGTTCTCCTATATGGTATTAACTGATACTCTTCCAAAACATTCTGAAGTCAATTAGAGCTCTGAACTTGCAAATGTGACCTCTGCCGATGGATCCCTTTACTTATGCAGATTCCAGTGACTTCACTGGGACTCCACACGGGCATAAGGATGTGGCATCCCAATAAAGTCAAAAGGGTGCAGAGATTTGCCCATGCAGATCAAATTATGATGTCATGGGCTAACACAGTAGAGAGATTGCATCCCATGGTAGCAAAGCTGCAACAAACCATTACTTACTTCCCTATGAGAAGAATTTTGAATAAGGTCGATTTCAAACTCTCACTTGGCTCTCCAACTCCAGTCTCCTTTGGATTCATCTGCTGTCCTGCTTAATATCTTCTAAACAAACAGTCAAGCCTAGATATGTAGTAATTACATTGAATAACTCCATTGTGCAGCAGATATATAGAATAGAGCTGATTGGGAAATACTCGCTTTTCCTGAGGGGAAAAAAAAGAAAAAAATTAAATCTCTTTTTGTTCCCATTGAAAATTTTACAAGTGGGTTTTGTATGTGCGTGTGTGTTCATCAAAAAAACTGAAAACTCCAAAGCGGAAATATTTTTACCTATGGGTTTTTGAGAAACCCCCCAAAATGTGGACAACCATAGCAATTTTTGTACAAAAATTTCCATTTAATTGAAAAGCCATTTTTCTTTACCAATGTTTTTTTTAAAAGTTTACAGAATTTTTTCAACCCGCTCTTACACCTAGTGATTCAGTTTTGAAATGAGTGGCCTAAATAACTAATCTTTCTGACTACAGGTACTACAAAAAAGGAGCTCATGAGAACCTGACTGAATTGAGTTTTGTGCACTTGTTAGAGAAATGAGCTTAGCTCCATGTTGATTCTCTTACTTGTTTGTTGTGTGATTTGGGGCAAGTCATTGACTTCAGTGGGGTTTCATGAGGGTATGTCAGTCCCTCCACTCACAGTTAATTGAAGGATTAGGATCTGAACTTCTGTGTACCTTAGACCATTATATGGACAAAGATGCTATGAGACTTGCAGCAAAATTTTCAAAAGGGTCTGTGTAAGCTGGATGCCGAACTCCTATAGAAATCAAAGTTAAATGCCTAATAGAATTTTCAAAAGCAGCTAAGCAGGTTAGGCACCTGTGTACATCTTTAGGCTCCTGAATACCTATGAAAACCTGACACAGCTATTTATGGCCTCATCCTCATGGAAAGTCAGTGAGACGTCGGATAGTAAGTCACTTCAGTGCTTTTGAAAATTGTACGCGGTCTCAATAGGACTGTGTCTCTGTGTTAGATTTTTAAACATACTTAGGTGCTTAAAGATTCAGATAGATGCCTAGTGGGATTTTCAAAGGCACCTGATTGCTTAAATCGTATTGATTTCAAATCCCTCTATCTGCATGCTTAGATACCTAAATACCTTTGAAAATCTGGTCCTAAGTCATTAATCAATTAATGTTGGTAATGTAATTTACCAATTGGTAATGTACTGCTGATTGCTAGGCTGAAAGGTGACATAATAAATGGAAGCATTTCTATCTGTTTATGTGCAGGTAGGTTGGTATTTGTTTTTTTATTCTTTTGTTTTTTATTTAAAAAAAAGCAATAGTACTAGAATCCACTCCTTAGAATGAGTCAAAAAACCTTCTGGTAACCTAAGCAAGAAATATTATAAGACACATAATTTTAACAGATGGAAATAATATTTTTCATCCATTTTCATAACAGCAACATGAAGTGCCACTGGAAGTAATAGATCAGACTCTCACAGCATTATGCAGATGCATTACAAAAAGAATAGCTTTGTTCATTTCTGTCATTACTGTGTCAGGAATAGGTAATAACAATGGCATTTTGGTTTTGTATAATTCAAAGGCAATGAGTGCAAGTATTGTTTCTCTGTTCCCATCTGTGTACTCTAGAGTTGAAAATTAGATGTTCTAGGACCAAAAATAACGTCAAAGGTAATGAGGTCTCCACAGGCACATACAGAGTTTATGTTAAAGGGATGAGTCAGTGATTTGCATAGAAATAGCATGAAGAGGGGGTTGAGAGATTGTGACTTAATTATCTCTTTGAACAGTGACACCCAATCAAGTTTTAGTGGCTGCATGGGGACATTTTAACATGTAGAGGAGAAACTTCTCAACTTTTACAGACTCTTCTGATCAATGATGGAGGACTCAGGGGGTGGAGGTGTTTATAAGTTTTGAGGACGAAGAGATGAATTTAACTCTTAAACAGGCTGAACACAACTGGGTCCTGAGGTGGGATGCATGAAGGGACATAGGTGCTGCCACACTGAGTGTTGTAGCACCTAACATCGAGGAACCTAGAAAAATCCCCAGAACAACACTGCAATCCAAAAAGCCCAGTTTGACACCCAAGTTCCCTATGGACTGAACAGAGAGACTGGCACCTTGGAATGTGATCCACAAAAGCCAGCATGCCAGCTGGGGAGTTGCCTAAGGTAGCCAGTTAGAGTCTTGGCTGCAAGGAGTTGCCTAGCTCTGCTTAGCTTATCTCTGGAATAAGGTAGATTATGTGCCTAAACCTCTTCTTTTGTGAATGAGTTAGGCACCTGACTTGCTGCACACAAAATAACTGGAGGAGGTGAAGCCCACTGCATAACTTTTAGCCCAGTGGTTAGTGCACTCACCTGGGATGTGGGAAACCCAAGTTCAATCCCCCCCCCCCCCCGCTGCAAGAGTGGGAGAAAGGATTCAAAGTGAGGAGTGTGTGGGGGTGTGGGGGTGACTCCCAGCCCTCAGAAGGGAGTGCTAACCACTGGCCTATTTGATATGCTGAACTGGGGTTTCCTCCGTCAAGCCTGTTGAAGCTGTTGCACTATGAATACATAATTAGAGTGATTGGAGCAGGGGAACTAGAGCCAGGGTCTCTCCCTGCCCCTATCTGATCCAGTGGCTATTTAAATATTTATCCACAGTAGGAAAGTCAATGGAAGGGGTGGAAGACAGACAATGTATTCCAGTGGTTAGGGCACAAAGATGTGATACCCTCTTTTCAAATCCTTTCTCCCCTTCTTGCAGAGAAGGCCTCAGGTAGAAAACTTTGCTGCTGTGACAACCTTCACTTTTCAGTCAGACTCCTATGAAGGAAATAATAGCACTCAGCAGATTAGAGTTGAATAAGTCTCCTTCCAGGAACCTAGATGGAAAAATAACATTCCAATAGCTTTAATACTAGAAATTAATTATTATTTTGATTAGTAGCTTGATCCAGGGTTGAACATAGCTTGAATTTGGATATGGCTGGGTATTTATGCCCAAGTAGAAAGGCTTTTCCCCAGCACTCTTCTATGAGAAGGATCAAAATTCACTAATTAGACAAGCTAGAGTTTCCAGGGATTTGCAAGTTCAACAGGCGAAACGATAAATGTTGGTAAGTAAGAGCTAATTATCTTCAATTAGGTACTGGACTTCAGGTGTTCTGGGAACATAAAAAGAAGAGACTAGCAGAGCCGATAAGACTCTGGTTTTGGCATGTTTATTTGTAATCAGGTGGATGGAAAAGGAAACTTGCTGGTCATATTAAAAAGTTTAGGAAATACAAGCTGATTTTGTTTTCATGTTTTCACTTAGTAGAACAAAACATGCCTTACCAACATTATCAGGTCTCTATGCCTGCTGGAGTCTAACACCCACTTGTTAGGGGTGCCATATGACTCTTGCCTCCACTTTTCCCTGAATCTTACCATACTTGAACAATCTCCCACAGTCACTCATGGTTTCCCCATTCATTTCATATGTTCCTAATACATAGGACTGGCACTGCTGTAGAAAGGGAAAAGATTGTTGTTGGGTAATGCAACAAATGTTTTGCTTGTTTTTATAGTTGCATAGCTACAGGACTGTGAAAGAGGGATGTTTTCTAGTTTGCAAAAATCCTAGACCTAACACTGCTAACTCAACATAAGCTAACGAGATATTTGTATTCAGTTTGGGATTGATTTGGAAGAAATACTGAACTCTAAAGATAGGAAAAAATCATTTAATATTTAACAAAATTGCTCTGTGACTATTTGCTTTTCAATGAATTGAATGCCAGAAATGTTTGGGAAAGTTTTAAGCAACTTCTGAAAAATGTTTGTGGAAAATGAATTTAAAATTTGTAACCATATTTACCCAGAAACTTAAATCTAAATTTATACTCTTCCAGTCGAGAAATACATGTTGTGTCCAATCTAAAGAGCTTAAATATTGAATAGTTATAATTAACAGTCCAAGACCAAGAGTTATTTGTGGAAATTTGTCAAGTCACTTTTCTGATCCAGCATTTCTCCTTCACTTACATCATGTCAAGTCCTTGTGATCAAAATGACAGCAGCAATATCCTTGTTGCCACCTTACGGCCACATTTAGGATATTTAACCTAGCATTTAAATTTGTAATAAGCAAATCCTATTATTTTGAAATTCATATGTATTTTACATGCTCCTAGAGGTAAATGGTTAGATCTGGGTGTTCTTTCTTCGTGCTGCTGGTAATAATAGAGGAGTTATGCTTGTATAGTTCAACTAAAAAAGGGTAGACTTTTATAGATTCCATACTGTCATTGAAGTTAGAGATGGAAAAGATGTACTGGATCATCTAGTTCATTGCAGAATTGCTTTCTAAAGTATGCTGTATCCAGTCTAGATTCAAATATTGTAAGTGGTAGAACTTCCTTTGAGGAGAGGAGGGGCTATTTCAAAATCAATAGATCTCC
The DNA here is from genome assembly GCA_032164245.1 of Sternotherus odoratus. Taxonomy (NCBI): domain Eukaryota; kingdom Metazoa; phylum Chordata; order Testudines; family Kinosternidae; genus Sternotherus; species Sternotherus odoratus. The sequence continues at coordinate 23,621,300 of JAVMKO010000014.1, read as the reverse complement.
ACATTTGCTATCTGGTCACCCTGCTACTTAAGAAATGTTGACCTGATTTTTCACACACATGTACTTTCCCGTAATCCCAATTCTAAGAAATTCCTCTTCATTCATTGGAATCTATGCCTTCAAATATTTGCAATCCCATCTCCCATGGTGTTCATTTAACCAAGCTATACAGTGCAGTTACAGCTCTTTTATCTCTTTAAAGTCAGTCTCTGTTGGTCATAATCTTGGAGTGGTATTTTCTCCCTCTGAAATGCCTGCAAATTGTCTGTGACTTAACAAACTGTATACAGAAAGGCTATTACACGTCTCCTCTGTAATGTGATGCCCATGTAGGGAGCGCAAAACTGCACTAACTTTTTTTTTTTTTGGCTGCCATATTATACTGCAAACTTGTATAATCTTTTCTGTCCGCTGTCCTCTATAGGTTCACCTCCACATGTTACTGCTTTGCAGGGTGACTAGATGCCCTGATTTTATAGGGATAGTCCTGATATTGGGGCTTTTTCTTATATAGGCACCTATTACCCACCACTCCTGTCCCAATTTTTCACATTTTCTGTCTGGTCACTTTGCAGGGTGGTTGGGTTGTTTGCTAAGAACAATTGCTTTATATCACTTTGTGAAGACCCATAGTGTGTGGCCTACTTTTGTCATACTATCGTCAGAAATGACAGACAGCCATACAATTGCTGGAAGCTGTTTGGTGGCACCATCCTCAGATAATGTGGAAATCACAGCATCCAGGACATTAACATTAACATGTGAACAGCTTCATTTTACCACATTGACATAACTGCTGCCACCTTGTACCCAGTGTGCTAGTGGAAGCATCCACTCTTGCGATGTTACCAAGAAGTGAATGTTAGGAGCTGTGTAATTTGTTTTCATTACAGAGGCCAAAAAATATATATTTATTTTTACACCTTTTCACAATCCAGATTCCATATGCAGATACAGAAATTTTACTTATAAATATTTTTGGGGCACATTTAGTTGAATTATCCTGCAATTGAGTGATAACTCTATTCTGTTTCATAGAAATCCCTTTGGGAGACATAAGGACAAGGAAATGTAGTAATTTAAAAATCTGATTTCATAAAATATACTTTAGAGTATTTCCAGCTGCAGCATTTTTGTTGCTGAAATTTCTAGAGTCTCTGTTTTACGTGAAGTTACCTGCTAATTAAATTTAGATTCTGTTTACATACTCCATGTTGTTTAAATATTTTATGGTACACAATGGAGTCTTCAGCTACATTTGATTTTGCTAAGTGTATAAGGTACTACCATAAACTAGAAGATCAATAAAAAAGGATCTGGAGACTCTTTTCAGCTTATATTTCACAAATAAAACATTGATGCTCCCTTTTAAGTTGGCCATCACTCATCCAGCAGGTTTCACAGACAATAACAGTTCATTAGTAATTTCGGGTGGAGAAGATGTATGATGTTGTAAATATTTAAAATCAAATTTGAAAAAAAGGACAGAGATGAATGTGATGAGAGTAACACAGTGCTGAAGGCAACGTTTTCAAAGTAACTTATACTTGGTAGATATTGTTTTCCATTGTAGGTGGCAGTATTGAAAAGGAAGTTAAGCTGAATCTGAATCCTCAGAAGATAGACAAAAATGCCTTGTGGAAACTTACCAGAAAGTTTTGAACACCAAGTAATAAAAGAGCTGCAGGCACATTCAAATCAGGTGACTATGTCACATGCTGGTGCTTTGCACATAGGTAAATTTCACTCCATGTTGTCTTATTAGTTTCAAAAAAATAACATGGTATTGGAGTATTACACAGTAATACTGCTTTGTTTTAGTTCTGCCTACAGTATATATCTTCTTAGGCCAATAAAAACATTTTTGTTGGTGGGGAGATGAAGGAATGAGAAAATCTCGGAAGGGGGATATCCTTTTGACATGAAAAATTTCAGTCTGACAATCTTTTCCATATACTAACACTGGAGCTGGTGATGCATTTTGTATTAGATAAGGTAGTGGGAAGTTGTCATTTTTTTGTTTCCTTTAAATCATAGAAGTGAGAAGTGGGAAATAATTACATTAGGTCATCATAATCTATTCTCCTGCCATTGCAGGATTTTCCTCTGCACAGTATACAGTAGTTAGAACAATTACTTTATTGAGTGTACTGCATTACATCACAAGCATATGGCTTAATTCAGTACAAAATACATCTGGTTTTGTTTTTGTTTGTTTGTTTTACAGTGAGGAATCTTGCACAAAACTATGCAATCTCATGACATCCCATGTTGACATGGAAATCAATGTATTTGTCTCAATATGGAGTCAGTAGAACATAATTGCTATAGAATTTGCACAATTATTCCCAAGAATTATGTTTAAACATCATGGAGTGATACCATGTTAATTTTCCACATGGACTTATTAATCTTTAACTCTTATCGAAAAAGAGTGAAAAGATCCCTCACACCCCAAAAGTTTGAATTCTCTTTGTGGTGCAGAAATTGCTTACCTCCACTCTTCACTGATCTGTTCACATGATACCTTGTGTAGAGGAGCCTTTCTTTCAAAGGTTTCTTCCACAGCCAGGATGTGAGAAGGCCTTGTAGCATGCTTTAAAGGTCAGTTTACAGGTACCTGGACAGACTGACAAGTGTGGAGATACTGTCACAACTGAGAATTCTCACTAAAAATATCCTTCCACTGGGCTCTTAGAGTTTATATTTTGGGCTTTTTAGCTGATCTCACGAGGAGAAAGCAGCCAAAACCCAGTTCACATAGGATTACTGATTAACACAGACACCTTGAATTGCATTTGGAAGGAAGCAAGAAGCAGTGGGACATTCAGAGTAAAAATACACGTTAAAAATCACAAGGTAAGGTAAGTTAGTACAGAAAACAGCTGCTCAACATTATAGTGGCATAGTATAGCATAAGCACATTATAGTAGACAGACACCATGTGTCGAGGTCATGTCTGACTATGATGAGGTCTGCATGCAAGAAGAAAAGGTCGGTCTTCTTGCTATTTGTAAATAGCAAAGAGATATAGAAGTGAAAATAATAGCACAGCTCAACTTCCAGACAAATATGCTATTTTACAGAAGTTGAGAGACCGAGTCCTTTCCTTAATTTGGGTACTAGAAGTAATTTACTGGATGTGAGGAACTGAGGAAAAATTTCTTCAGCTTTGGGGAACAGCCCATCCTTCAGAGCTTTCTGACTGTCTCATCTGTCACTGCTTTGATTTAGAGAAGGCATATCTGTCTGAAAAAAGAGGGAGGAGTGACCAACAGTTAGTACTGGGCTGCTTTTAGCTCCAGTGACTGAAAGCTTCAAGCCAAGGATAGCTTCAGCTGACTCCAGAGCCTTAAACATTTGTTTGTTTGTTTTTAAAAAGTAGAGGACTGTGAAAGTTCTCCAGGCGATGGCTCAGATGTGCAGCCTCAGACAATGGCACAGGCCTTTGGACAGTCTCAGATAGGTTGGATTGTGTGAGGGAACCCATGTCCCTCGAGGTAGAGGTGAACACAGGAGAAAAATGAGATTGCTGAAGAAAAGACTGTCATGGGTTGAGGAAGTCACTAAGCTCGCCTGAATGTATAATGGTTTGTGTGAACTTACAACCCTCTTCTCCCTACAAAGAGGCCTCATCCATGTTATTAATTCAGACATTGAATTAGACATTAATTCAGTGTACTTTGATGAAGACTTAGGCATTACTACTGGTTTAAGTCATTGCAGCCTCTCTTTGGTCTGAGGCAGTAGAAGTGGGAGTGGTTACTTACATCCCTAGAGTAAATTCAGGCCCTCCTACCAGCATAAAGAAAAACTCCTGTGAAGCAATGAGTAGTTGAAGGAGCCCATAACAAATTTGGTTTCCTTTCTGTGAGCCAGTGAAATTCACTGGTAGCAGATTTCTTCTCACTGGTGTTGTATCTCTCACTCATTCGTGATGGGTCTAGCTGTTTAGATAAATTATTGCTTGAGTGTGGTTTCAGAGTGAGTTGACTCGTGCAAATGACTGGCTGAGGTTAGGGATGGTGTTTGTAGTTTCTCTGGTTTATGAGATTTGTACTTTCAGATCATTCAGAAGATTCATAGATTCCAAAGCCAGAAGGGAATATTGTGGTCATCTCATCTGACCTCCTGTATAACAGGTCATACAACTTCCATGAAATAATTCCTAGAAGAGGTCTTTCAGGAAAAAAAATCCAATCCTGATTTCAGAATTAATAGTGATGGAGAATCCACCAGGATCTTTGTTGTTTCAATGGTTAATTACTCTCTCTGTTCATAAACCCACACTTTATTTCTAGTCTGAATTTGTCTAGCTTCAACTTCCAGCCATTGAATCATGTTATACCTTTCTCTGCTAGATTGAAGAACCCAGTATTTAATATTTATTCCCCATGTAGGTACTTATGCAGTATAATTAAGTCACCCGTTAGCCTTTTCTTTAAGATAAATAGGTGTCCATAACACTGATGTTCATCCCCACACCACAGGCACTAATTGGCGTCCCAATTGGCAGGTTGAATGGAAATGAAGAATGAATTGCTCTCCAAGTCCCTCCAAGTTAGAGTTGAACTTGAGACACATATGGAGATGTTTTTACTGCTGTTGCATGGGCTGTACCTGTCCTTTGGATAGAGTGAAGAATTCATTCCCCAAGCTAGCTAGTGTCATCTTTCACAAGTATCCAAGTTCAGTGACAGGCAGAAACATAGCGAGGGAGAGATCTGATCTTTTGCTGTGTAGCATAACTGCTGGCATTAGTACTCCATAAATATTTGGGCTTCCTAACATTTGCCATTGCAGACAATGCCTAATTCTATCCTTAATTCTAGTTGTAAAGCATCTGCTTTCTGTGTATCTCAGGCTGCTAAACTGATTATAGTTGATCCCCAGGAAGTACCATGAGCATCCATATGAAAATGTTAAGACAAAGGTGGCATATAGGCCTACAGATTAATTTGCTAAAGATAACCTGTACACACCATGCAAAAGGGCATCAACCATACAAAGTAATGTCCTTCATCTCCTGCACTCTGGCTACTTTGAATCATCTCTCAGTATTTGGTTTGCCCTATAAGTAAGCAATAATGCCCAATGGGGCATTTCCTGTCAAAGCCAGCCCTATGCTATGCAAGAATTGCCAGGAAATGCTCAACCAAGAGGTCTCTGCTGCTGGTATGAACCATGTTAAATTAATAAAGAAATACAAACTTTGAGACCATTTATCAATACAGACTTTTAAAAAGTCATTTAAAAGTCATTTCATTCCCCAGAAATCAGTGGGGCAGCAGGACTTCATTTAGAGCTCTTTATTGGATACCATGTAAACTCAAAAAAACAGTAAATGTATTTATTATATAGGTTAGATACTAAAGTGGCTTGATTTTATAGCATAGAATGTTTAGTTTGAAATAAAATATGGAACATTTTAAATGTTCATGAAATCAACCTTTTCATACTATCACTGTTTCAACATATGCTACAGTTATGTAATTTCAGGACAGGTTTGTTTTCAGAATATAAGATCCAAAACCAACTAGCATGCTGTATGTCACCTACAAGATAATTAGCTGAAGGTGATACATAGCACAAATGGGGAATTTTGTTTTCTTTTATGAGCAGCATTGTTTAGTACCATTGTAATCTGTGGAGCTTGCTGATGATTTGTTTGATATATTCAATTATTGTATTTTTTAAATAATTGTCACATTTCTAGAATTTTAGACAGCTCTTTTCAGCGAACTAATGCACAATCCTAGTGAATTAAAGTGTAACTGCATAGATTCCAATTTTATAGAGAATTTCTCTGTCAGTGAGACACCTATAGAATATGAACGCAAATCTTGGGGGCCCACATTCACATAAATAGGTCTCATGTCAGTAGTCCCATGTGATCTTTTGGGATCAGACGGACACTTGGAGAGATGTATGAAAATGTTCTTTCCATATGCATGACCCCCAACAGACTGGAATTTCTGATAAAGAGCAGCCCAGCTGGAGATTTTCAGTTTCTGTAGAAAAGTGTGAGTTGATAGGTGACATTCTAGTCTAAAGCACTTTGAGTAGCTGTACTATTATTTTGATCTTCAAAAGAGATAATACTGGGCTGCTACTGATATAATGTATTGCTATATAACATCTTTTTCTTAATATTCCAGTGTTCATATATACAATATCTATTTAATATATGTGAAACTATATACACATGTATATACATACATAAAAGGCTTTGTCTTATTAAATGACCAGTTGAGATCAGTTATTAGCCCTTATTTCATTTATTATTTTGATGTAAATAAAAAGCACAGTTCCATAGATGTCTGAAATGTCAACTGTCATAGCAATCGGGATATAGCATAATCAAAATATTTTTATATTGACCTGTCCTTTACTGTTGCACTTAAAATAAAAGAGCAAATCAAAATAAGGTATGTTCATCTCCACTCTTTTGCTTTATTATTTGTCATTTATTTTTAATACATAAGTGACATCTGATGTATTACTTAATCAAGAGAAAGAGAATTATATATTGCACATAATCAGTTATTTTTGCCATATCAAAAAAATTAGACTAACAGATGAGGAAAATAAATAAGATGAACTTTAAAAATGAAAATGCTTAGCCTTTGGAATTTTAGTTGACAGCTTTTGAAAATTAAATTATAAGTCAAGTACTGATAGGTTTGATATCTTCTTTGCAGCTTTGCAGATGATGTATTGCAGCTTTAATGGAATATCATTTATCATCTGATAATAACAAATGTAGTATTTCTGAGCTTGTCATCTCTTCTGTGATGACAAATAGTCCAACTTGTAGCAGTGATAATGGGATTTTATAATGATCTCTCCAAACTGACTCTGCAGTAGTGTAAGCTATTTTTCTTTAAATCTCAAAATATCTATTAAATGTAGATTATAAAAGTCAAGCTTCTGAGACCTGTTTGTGTGTATAGACAGCCATATCACAAAACGCCCTTTGACTTCAATGGTATCAGAATCAGGTCCCTTGAATTTGGTAGGGAACAACCACAATTGTCTAGTTATACTGAATAGTATGTTTATGGTTACAGTATATTGCTTGCAACAAGAATCCTGTGGTACAATCCAGATATAGTCCTCAATATTAGGTATAAGTTGTAATAAAACATAAGGAAAACAAATATAATCCTGAAAAAATAAATTGATGGTATTTTTAAAAATATGGTTCTAATCTAATCCATTTCATTCATATTCGTTTAATTAATACCTTCCATGTAGAAGAAAAGTCCTTTCCCACTTAGTGGTTTTTTTTTTGTTTGTTTGTTTTTTAAATCTAAATGATTTTAACTAGAGCTTCATACATGTCTAATATTGCCATACAAATATCTGTCACTGCCTTGCATATTTTCAAAATCTTGTAGCTGGACTGATTTGAAGCATGTTTAGGCCATGCATAGTGTGTTTTGTGGTTTGGTTTGGTTTGGTTTTTTAAGTGTTGATTTTCTTGGCTTTTTAGAATACATAATGTATTAAAATAAATAACTACTATAAAAATATACCTTGGATTAGCAATAGCTGTTAGGTCCTTATCCAAAGGCTATTGAAGTCAGATATTCACTCTAATAAACGAGGGCAATATGGAATGATTAAGGTAGTTGTGCAATTCAGACCTACTTGGAGCAAAATCATTGTCATGATATTTTGTCATGGGCTTTTTGGTTACGTAACCAGCTATATTTTCAATTTCAATAGTTGGTATTTCTAGCAACATTCAAGATTTTTTTCATTTCACATCTTAATTTTAAGTGAACATATATATCTTGATACCTTCTCAAATGATTAATAATTATAACTTTAGTCTTCTCATAGTATCATAATGTTGCATATAAAATGTTGTGTAATCTTACATCCTACCCAGAAAAACATTCTAATATCTTATATATTCTGTCTTTAAATTTTAGTGCAATAATTTACAACTGGATATGTGCCAGAATGTGGACTAAATTAGACCAGTCGTTGGAAGAATCCTTCTCAAACAGTTTTAGGAAATTAGAAACTAAATTTGAAAATGTCAAGTTGGCACAGCATTTCTACTTGCTTTCTTGAATATTTGCGAGAGAAACATATGGTACATATGAATGTTTGTGGAAAATGAAAGTAGGCACTAGTTCCATCTACTGCTACCTCTCTCATTTGTTGTGTTTTTGCTGGCCAGTAAAGGCAATGCTCAAAACAGATTTCAGAGTAAAATGATCCCTAAGACCCTGGCCAAAGCCTGACACAGAGGCAACTAGGAGGTTTCAAGCATAGCGCTCTCAGTTAGACGCACATGTATGTCTATGCCATGGTAGTATTTGTTCCTCAGTGACTGTAAATGGTAAACATTGGCTAAATTAAACACCAATATATTTCAGTAAGTCTATATTGCGGGAAGATGAAATATTGCTGTAAAGTTCTTAATAACACCACAAAGAATACTCTGTGCTCTCAAAGCACTGGACCATAGCCCTCACACTAATGCAGTTCAATGAGATGGTCAAATGTTCATATTTAAGCACTTAGCAGATAGCCCAACTAAAGGCCAGAGTGCAGTCACTGAGGCAGTAGAATAAACCAGACAGATGTGTGGCCTCATCCTTTGCAACTGGGCTCTCCCATGCCCACACTACCCACAATAACTGTGTGTGAAATGGAACAATCCACACTTAATTCAAAATTTCAACTCAGCTCATGGTACAGCAATCTAAATTTGGAAGTGCCCAAATTGTGGTGTGTGGCCCATGGAGTCTCTGCTAGTTGTCCACGGACAACCCAATCTCCTCACATGGAGCTGGCCTTTTCTGTGTCAAGTTTCTGTATTTCATTAAGCACCAACTAAACCTACTTATAAATAATGTTCAAATTATTTATTTTCCATATAAGCAGTTGTTAGTTTCTGAAGGGATGTTATGTCACCATGAATACCTCTGAGACAAACTGTTAAAATGTGATCAACATTTTTATGAAGTTTGAAAACTCCTAGTCTAGTTTTTCTAGCTGTGAGGTCTTAAGTAAAGCCAGAGTCATGTGTCTCAGAAAATATTTAAAATTTAACCTTTAACATAGCTCCTCCTCATACTATAAGCTGCTTACACCATCTTTCTGAGAGAATCAGGAGCCTGGGGTCTTGATCATGTCCTGTGTGACTAAAGTGACAAAATATACAGAAATAATAACAAAGACTGAATGCATTCACTGAACACAATTCACATGCAGTCTGTAGGCTATTTAATTTTAGTTCATTTGCACATAACATTCAGCAAATAATTTCAAATAATTAACAAAACTGTAACAAAATCAGTCTGACCATGGATAATTAATGATGAGAAAAAGGAAAACCTCACTGGAAAAATGATTAATTATGAATAGTTCACCCAGCTTTACTTTGGAGAAATCCTATATTATACTTAAAAGTTAAGAAATATTCACCCTCAAATGACTGGTAATGGGTATATCAAAAAATTTAGATGAAATATTTTCCTCCACTTTGTGTAAATAGGGACATGAAGTGTGAAGTCTGGAGGTATTGACTTAAGGATGACAGATAAAGAGCTAAAAGTGTTCAGCTTGGCTAAGCAATGATAAAGTGGGGGATACGATAGCCATCTACAAGTATATGAAAAGCATTAACATTAAAGAGGGAGAGGAATTATTTACTGCCTTATACAAGGATATGGCTAGAAAGGTAAAATTTTGGCTGATTTATCAGCAAAAATCTCCTGACAGTGATATATATCAGATTATGGGAAAGTGGTTGAAGTCCCAACCTTTAGGATATTGTAAACCAGACTGAACAAACCACTAGATAATTGACCCTCCAGAACAGTCCTGCACTGGCAGGCAAGGAATGGGCTCAATGACCAAGTAGACTTTTCTGACTTTTTATTTTCAGAGTCTTCTAACTGGGATTGGTCATCTTTGCGTGGGTACGGGGAAAAAATGATTTAAAATGTTTATTGTGTAGAAATCGCTAGGTTATCAAAGATTTGGCATATCAATGAATGGGGAATCCCATTCCATCCGTAGATGAATGCCAGAGACTAGAATTTCCTACTGAATGCTATGTTACAGCCTTGAAAAACATGACTGATGTCCAGAGCTAATCATTTGCCTTCTGTCAGTTCGACTGCACATTCCTCTTTTAATGCGATCTAACCCCTGCAGCAGCTGAGATAGTGTATATCGTTTCTATAGCACAGACTTCCATTCATCACTGAAGAAAGAAGCCCCATCTTATTTCCTCTCTTCCTAGCTTTACAGACCACTATTGCAGATACTTCAGTCAGACTAAAAGGGCTGAAGTTTAAAGTTTTCTTTCTTCGTGGATTAGTTCTTGGGTTTAAATCAAGAACACACATCTAAGTTGACTTTATCTTTCTGTTTTGCTTTGGCAATATAAGCATATGAGGGACAAATCTTCAGGAAGCCTCTGTGTTGTAGGAGTTTGCATATTTGGAACAGACGCTTAGCTGACGTAAACTGATGTTGTTCCATTGACTGGAACAGCATAATGCTGATTTACCCCAGCTGAAAATCTGATCCATAAACTCTACATTTGTTGATGGAGTAATGTGGAAAAAATGCAAAACTACCCAATGTATGTTAACGTGGATTGTATTGAGACAAGTGTGTGTGTATAAAACAGGGCCACTGAAAAAAACCTGATCTTCTATATAAAAGATTCTCAGTTTATCCTGTGCTGAATGCCATCTTTGGATAGTCAGTCATTGCAGCATCACACATAGGTAAAGACATTATTTCTGGAAAATATACGGGCAAATCCCATTTAGCGTCAATGTCTAAGGGTCCAGTCCATCTTCCAGTGAAGACAATGGGAGCGTCTGTTGACTGTAGTGGGAGCTGAATTGGGTCCCAGTAAATGCCAAAAAGACTACATATTCTTTCATGAATGCAACATTTTCTCTGTGTGTTCTGTATTTTAGTATAGTGACTTATGTCTATAGATTGTAAAATCATTAGGGCAGGGAATTTTTTGTCTTTGGCCCAGGGTAACTGTTGTAAAGAACCACTCCTACCTTTGGTGCTGTATTAATAACAGGGTTCAGGCCAATCAGTCCATTAACAAAGAGGAAGGCTAGACTAAATATGGAAGGAAGGCAAAAAATGTTCTTGCATGTCTTTGATTTATGAGATTAAAAATATAATTTTTGACTTTAACTCCAGTGACGAGAAGATCTAGATGTTCCCAGATGTGGATCAACAAAAACAAAGAAGTTTACTTTTTCCTCCCCTCTCTAGAGTGAATCTTTTGACTGAAAGAACCAATCTGGGATGCTACAAAACTTAACTTTGCCAATGTGTTTTTATATTCTCTTCTCAGACTTAACTATCTGAGAAGAAATTATTAGAGAAATTTAATAAAACTGAAATGCCTGATCCCTGTGAAATAGACTGATTACGGGTTTTGCCTTGTACTGCAATTTTGAATTTGACAAGTCCTATTAAATTTAAAACTGAATATCATATATCATATGGTGATGTTTGTTATTAGCATTATCTTTCCTAGACATATTTGAATGTCTTTTAATTGAAAGATATAAAAGTTAAATTCTGGTTTGCTTGGTTAAGACAATTTATAAGATGTGGTCTTTTCCTTATCTTATAAAGACTGTGAATTTCTGCAAATGTATTTAGGACAGAGTTGAGTGAGTAGTGAGAATTATTCATGAACTGTTTGGTGAATTAAAACAGAATCGCAATTGGACCTTGTTGATGCCCATGTAACTTGCTGTTCATGATCATTCACGAGTGTAGTTTTGCTCATAAGAATATTTGTGGAATGCAAATTTTACACCCACAGTCAAAACTAGTCCAATTACTCAGTGATTGTTTCATAAGTAGACAATTCATTACCGGTGAAAGCAGCTGCAGAAATGTATAACATTAGGAAACAGAAACTGTGTCAGGTGCCCTGTCATTCAGCTCAGACATGAAATACACAAAGGGATACATGTAGCCTGAAATAGTTCACAAAGAATCCTGAGACAGAAAGTCATTCATACAATATATTCTCAAAGCAACTTTACACAGGGCAAGCATTCATAAACACTCATTATTGGTCATACATAATTTGAGAATAGGAAAGATGGCGCAAATGCACTGAATAAATAGTATATTATGGGTTATGTGCCCAGGTTTATTAGGGATTGATAGTGATGGCATCTGTCATGTACTGTACTAGATATGGACTGGCTACAGAGCTTGCTTGTAAACATCAGCTCTTTAATGATTTGCCAGGTATGGCTGAGGTTCATTCAAATGAGGCATTTTATGCACAGTGTCACCTAGTGGCCAAACGACATAATACAATTTATCGTTCCATTAGAGCCTCCATCTTGGCTAACGCTGCGGGCCTTTGAACTAAAAGCATGTGTTTCTCTACAGCTTAAGCTACAGAGTCAGTTTCTATGACTGGGGGGCTGCAACAGACATGCATCTTCTGTGGATTGGGTGCATCAAGGGGGCACAGAATGACCAATAGGTTACATTAGCTGCTACCTAAAATCCAATACTCTAAATGACTTAGGTTGTCTTAGCTTAGATTGTACTATATTTCATTATTACCATACAAAGGACACATGCCAAATCATTTGGCCACATGATTTCCTGAGCTGCACAGACCAAAGGCAGAAAACTGAGGTGAACAACAGTACTTGTACTAGGTTTCCCAACAGTCCCATATTACATGGAATGTCCTTATTTTTTCATCTTTGTACAACAAGAGCAGGAGTTGCTTGCAAAAAGCAGTAAGAAATACCCCTAGAAAATGTAGGCAAGTTCTGATTATTTATTCTTCTTGTTATTTATTAATGATGATAATATCGGGAGGTGGGATGGGGTGCTAAGAAAACAGTCCCTTAATTCTGAAATACAATGCTGGCAACCCTAAGCATAACCACACCCAGCATGAGAACACAGGAGCTCTTCCATGCAAGTGCTACATTGTCAGTGCTACACAGTTCTGGAGGATGTAAGGGACAGACGCTCTTTGTACCATCATCCCCCAACAAAGCTGCATGGGACATAATATGTGTATAAAATCATTCCCACCTCCTCAAATATCCCCTAAGAGTTGGGTCAGGGCAGACACAAGTAGCCAAATCATAACAACGTGGTTCTTTCAGGAGATGTGTAGGGCCGGGAGAGGTGAGGGCCAGGAATCTATGTGAGGGCTTCTTGTACCTGTTTTCTCATTGTAGAGGTGACATGCCCCAACAATTTTGTGGTCGTATCCAATTTATAGCCAGAATTGTCAGTTTTATGCTGGTTTCTATAACTATTTTGCTATTAGCTGTCTGAAACAGAAAACAAACAATAATCCTGTGAAGCGTGACCAACACTTTAGTCCATGGCACCAACTTCTAGTGAAAATTAGGAGATCACCGTCACTGCAGGGACTTCCTCATTTGATGACATAGTTGCGATCAGTGTTCCCTGTGTTACAGGCAACTAATATGTTGTGTTGCACAAAACAATTATATCTTTCTCTGCATTGTATATGTTGCCCTGTATATCTTAGAGTTCTGAAGGGGATAAAGTGATTTGCATCAGTTTTATTAGCAATAGTACAAAAGTATATATTCTGCTTCTTAGAATCCTTTGTAAGGGCAAGGCAATAAAACAATGTATCAGAGGACAGATACTGTAAGGAGTACAAGTACTATTGTTGCAGCATATCCTAATCTAATGTTATGTGGAGGTGGTTACATACACACAAACTATCTCAGAGAAAGAAAGGATTGACATAATACTATGAACATGGATATTCAGTGTTAACACTCAGATGTCAGTGGTCCACACTACACCTCTTGTTTAGGCAGCATACACACACTTACCCCCTCCCAACGGACCCTGGGTTTCAGTTGATTCAGGCTGCTAGGGGTCAGAAGCAATAGAACAGAGTGAAGGAGCCGTCTATCATTTCAGATATTTCCCCCACCCCAATCCAAAAATCCCTCTCAGAAAGCTGGAACAAGTATAAACAGCCTGTGTCTAACTCATGTTCCTTCATCTGTGCTGAAATCCCCTTTAGTGGAGAGACAGGGGTAACGCTGAGTCAATGATTCAAAAGTGATGGAACCAGGTGTCAAACAAAGACATCTAGGCAGATGTTCTTATTCCCCAGATGACTCCTCAGGATCAAGCACTAGCATGATTGGCACATTATAAGAGAATAGAATGGTGGATTATGGCAGAGAAACCCTTACTTTGTTCATAGGTGGGAGGGGCACGCTCACCTATCCAACTCAGAACAATTCATAGAAAATTCTGCAAGTGAAGCATAGTTTCATCTCATCTGTGCAGATGATTTACCCATTACAGGGATTTTACTATTAATAGTTGTAACACTGATCTTAGGCCTGGGCTACACTGGGGAGGAAGGGGGGTCGACCTAAGATACTCAACTTTAGCTCCCCCATTGACTCCACTTCTACCTCTTGTGGAGGTGAAGTTCTGGAGTCTTCGGGGAGCGCACTCAGGGATTGGTTTGTCGTGTCTACAGTAGATGCGATAAATCAATCCCCAATAGATCGATCACTACCCACTGATCTGGCAGGTAGTGAAGATGTACCCTTCTAGTAATAGTATAGGCACAATAGGGTGAGTCCCCTAACTTACATCAATTTACAATTGAAATAATGCCATTCACTTCAGTGTTGCTACTCTAATGTAACTGAATAGAATTTAGCACTTCTGGTCAGAATATATCTGTACATTAGTGGTTCTCACACAGGGGTCCTGGGCCTCCTGGGGGGGCTGCAAACAGTGTTAGGGAGTTCACCAAGCAGGGCCATCGTTAGTCACTGGGGCCCAGGGAAGAAAGCTGAAGCCCCACTCTAACAGGCTGAAGTCCAGGGCCCTGAGTCCTGTCACCTGGTGCTGATGATGAAGCCTGAGCAATGTAGCTTCACAAGGGCCCTGTGGAATGGGGCACGAAGCAACTGCCCTGCTTGCTACCCCCTAACACTGGCCTTGGCTTTTATGTGCAGAAAACCAGCTATTGTGGTACAGGTGGGCCATGGAGTTTTATAGCATAGGGGAGGCGGGCTCAGAAAGAAATAGATTGAGAACCTCTGCTGTACAGTATATAATATATAACAGTAAGGTTTGCACGTAATCGTGCATATGTCTCCGTGATACCTACACACGTTCATAGATCTGTGTATTTCTAAAAGATTTGTGTAATGAAGGGATTCATAGTTTAGGGAAAGTGCATTTAAGTAAACAAGCTACCGAGTGTTCTTGTTCATCATGGCTCTTATCTTAATAACTAATGAGGGTGCCATAGACTGACAATGAAATATTTTGAAAATAGTTTTAATGTATAGCTGGCAGAGGACCTGTTGGGCATTGATAAATGAAACAAACAGAGATGGTGAGCAACCTCTAAAATATTAATGCCCGGGTTCCATACACGCTAATGGAGAATATACCTGTGTCTTACATAATATAAGTGAACTGTTGTGTCCTGCTGTAAAGCTGAAAGGGGCACTTCTTGTCAGTGGTGTTTGTGTTTTGTAAGTAGAGCTGACTACTTCAGGATACAAAGCGCTTGTTAAGCAAATGATCCAAAAGGCAGGAAACAATGTCTGAACATTCATTTGTAGTTGCTATAACTAAATGTAGGTTAACACGTCCTTCCCCCTGACAGTATAAGAAAACTTCCTTACCACCAATATTGCCAGTGCAGAGCATAGCTGTAAGTAGAGTGTAAAAGCTCCTGAAAAGAATGGGTTTGAGGAGGTGGAGCTACAATCACAGAGGGGAAAGAATGCTGCATTTTGAGGGAACACAGGATCATAATACACTTCCAGGGTTCTGGCACCCAAATGAGAGTGGGAAGGAGATGGGGTCTGGAGTGGGGCAGCTGCAGCTGCCCCACTCCAGTAAAACAAGGGTTAAAGCAGCAAACTAGGCTGATTTTCTCTGTAGTGTTTGACTTAATTGTCTTGTTCATTGTTGGCATGTGCTATTAAACACCTACTATATTCTTCAGTCAAAGTGCCTGTTTTTCAGAGATGACCAAAATAGTCCCTTTATAGGTATTACAAGCCTCAACCTATGTGAAATGTTTAGTTAGTTAATATTTATATGATACATTTATATCTTTAGATGGAAGGTACAAGAGACATCACTATTTTATGTTAATAAGATGCATTGATTCACTGCTTCAATTATTTCCTTCCTCAACTGAAGAGCTAGGAACTCGCATTTTAAAAGTGAGTTTACATATTGAAAAATAGGAAAAAATTACATTTTCCTTACTGCATCATACAGTGGAACCCCACTATAACGCGAGGGATGAGAGCCAAAAAATCCCATGGCACTAAATGCGGATTCGCGTTATAGCGGGGTTCCATTCCCGGCAGTTGGGGGCCTAAGATTCTCTCCCTGCTGCCCAGCAGGGGAGAGAAGCTGTGGCCGCACGCCTGACAGGGACAGAGAACTGTGGCGATGCGGACTGCAGCCCCGGAGTTCTCTGTAGAAGCTGCTGGCCCCGTGCCTGCCAGGGGCAGGAGATGGCAGGAGTCCCTGTCCCGGCAGGCGGGGGCGACAGCTTCTCTTCCAGTGGAGAGAAGCTGCCGCCCACGCCTGCTGGGACGGGGGACTCCAGGGCTGCATGCAGCGGCTTCCTGCCCCGTGCCTGCCGGGATAGGGGACTCCGGGGCTCCGTGCAGCCCCGGAGTCCCCTGTCCCAGCAGGTGCGGGGAAGTGGCTTCCACATAGAAGTCCCGGGCTGCAGTCTGCAGCCCTGGAGTTCTCTGTCCCTGGCAGGCTCGGGGCCGCAGCGTCTCTCCCCTGCTATACAGCAGGGGAGAGAAGCCGTGGCCCACCAGCCTGCCAAGGACAAAGAGCAAGGACTTGGGAGCCATGGTATAACCACGCTATAACCAAACTCATGTTATAGTGGGGCGCGTTATACTGGGGCTCCACTGTACTTGTTAACAGTGGAAGTTTAAATTCTCACCTAACTGGAAACTGAGATAGTGTCTGGTAAGTTATAATAGGAATAAGAATACAACAGAATGATTAATTTATATTCATGAAACCAGGCAGAGCAGTTTAATTACACATAGGAAGCGAAGCACAGGTACAAAAGCCAGCGATATGATAAAGTCATTAAATAGTTTAATTTCTTTAATGATTGTAGCATTTCACAGCTATAAACTTTCTATAGAGGGCACAAGTATTGAAGAAGAAGAAGAAGAGGAGGAGGAAAGTGTAGTATCTAAGCAGGGGTATATGTGTGTATGAGAGATTTAAATTAATACTTCAGACAACCTGAGAAACAGCTGCTTGTTGACTAATGGCTTACTGTGCACCTCAGCAATCCTGTCATCACCTGAAAATCATTTATCAAAAACCATCTGTTCTGAGTGAAAAGATAAAAGGTGTCAATATTCAATGTATTATTTGTAACTTGTAGAAGTGAATGGTTTTTAAAATGTCTCTTAGTTGGTTACATCAGGATATATGATCATTTTATTAGGAGTGCGATATTACTTATCAATGTAAAAATATCAGTAATTGGCATGCTAAGAGTATAATTTTGATTTTAAAAATGTATTTTTCCACATATTAAATTCTGTTTTGGTTTAAATTTAACAAAGTGTCACCATGAAATAGATTTATTTTATTTTTTATATTGAAAAATAGAGTCCATGAAAATATTTTCAGTTCTTAGGGTTCATAGAATGAGATCTATCCATTTCCAGTTATTGGGATTACAAAACCTACATTTTATTTTAATAAGAAATGTACAGGTCAGTAATCCATAGTGTGAATTTATATACTGTACAAGACTATGAACTATATTATCACATATATTGTGTTATTTCACTTGCATGATTATCTTTGCAGGCAAATTTTTATTTAATTAAATTGAAAATTGCATCAAGATTTTTAATACATAATGCACCAAGCCTGCAGCTAGATGTACATGATGGACTATCAAGTCTTCTTTAGAGACACATTGCTCCATTGGGTCAATAATCCATGAACAAGGAAGGATTTATATGATAGTCCATAGTTGCTCTTTAGGAGCTGTTATATTCTCTCAGGGTAAAAAGCAGGTAGGGCATACACATACCAAAGTTCATACAATTCTTAAAAAACTAGCATTCTTAATGTACTAGACCTCTAAACATTAGATATTTAGATATTTTAGTGTTCTCAATTTGCAGTTTTACCTGTAAAAGGCCTTATCTACCAGTGTTTAACCACTTGCTATGAAATGAAAATTAAGGACAGAAACTTAATGAGGTTGCTATGCACAAAGCTGAACATTCTCTCTTTTCCAGAATTACATGTGTTTTGCTGCTTTGTATTCCAAACATAATGTAATTTAAATGTCAATACAGTATTTTAGTGAATAAAATGGTCAGCAAAGTATAATGCATTAATATGAAATCATTATTTTTACTGGTCCTCATTCAAGAAAGTATGAAAGGACCTGCCCAAATGCTGTCCTGAATGGAGATGCTTTACTGAATTGGAACTGTTTGCATGAAAACCTTATTTCTTCAGAAATACAAAGGATGCTGAATATGTAATATATATATTTTTGTGTGTGTGATGAAGCAAATCTCCTTTCCCAAGTTACTAATTAATCCTTATTATTAAGTTTGAAAATGTCACCTTTTAGGTTGAAAGTCTCTGGGCAGCATAATTTCAGAATGAGGGCCCAGCAGTACAAAATGACTGCAATCAATGATCCCCAAGGATATGGACCCCCAATGGAGTCCTCACTTGGCTGTGAGGCCAGATCATCTCTAAAATGCATTTATTCAGCATCTCTCAGGCAGGGTCTGTCTGAAATGTAACGCTGCTCAACGGTATTGCTGACACCTTCTCCAGCCATTGCAGCTCTCCCCACAGGCACAGAGTGAAAATTATAGCCCTGGATCCAATGGAGGTGAAACTGGCACAAACAATATAGGCACATTACTTTATTCATTGTACTCAGCTTTCCAAAATGAAAATTTTGTCAGTTTCACTCTTTTTTAATAGTCTATTTCTAGACAATTTAATTTTCAGGCTCTCATGCACTAAGACAACACTGCAGTGTTTGGGTTGCAGTCACTGCATGGGAAAGTTTATTTAATTGCTATTTTAAATTAGAAATGTTTTTGAGTTGTCTTAAATTTAGCAAAATCTTGCATTATCATAATTTCAGTTTGATCTAATAATGTCCATGGTAATTTATAACATCTACAGATATATCCATCCAAAGTAATATTTGGCATAACAGAAAATGTCACCATGTGGTCTATTACAAACTTCATAAATTAATTGTTTTTTAAATAAATGAATTGTTTTTAACACTAGGGGGCAGCAAAGTAATAAGTATCTATATTCTCTACTTTCCTTTGGAGTGTTGACATGTGACCTGGCAGTTGGATAATTTTTGATATTGTCCTGACACATAAACACCTACAATCAGGTTTTCAAAGGTTATTTGCACACTAAAAGAGGAATTAACAAAATGAACTTACATGCCAAAAGTCATTTTGAATATTCTACGAAGACTGTAGTCTTATTATAAGATTGTTTTTAGAAATAAAAAGCCCCAGTAGCATTAACTGTGTGTGTGTGAAATTTAACCAACAATGCATTTAAAATCAGTCAGACTAAATGTTTGTGGGGAAAGTGTGTGCAGTGACTAATAAAATTAAAAATAAGAACAGGCTTCAGAGCAGACTACATGATCCACAAGAAGCAATTTTTAAAATTAAATGTGTGTATGTTCTTAAGGTTGCATGGCACTTAAAAACAGTGACGTTAATATGAATAACAACTGTGTTGATGATATATTGTTGTGTTTGTTATTGTGGCATTTTACTTTTAAGTCATTACTCTACCTTCAGCATAAAAAGTGAACGAATTATCAGAGTTTATTCCATTGACTTTCTCACACCTTGAGAAATAGCCCATTTGTATTATCACAGTTTGATATATTTCCTATTTACTGAGCTTCTTTGCCAAGCTGGCATTTTAATTTAATTATACTTTTTTGTTAATGGTCTTTATTTTTCAGTGTCTATGTGGTAAAATGCCTTTAGGGCTTGATTTTTTTATTATTATTATTATTATTTCCCATTTTTCTAGTGCCAAGCTATAGTGCAAATTTATAAACTGACAAAATTCAGTGTAAAATTCAGAGAGGTGGAATTAAGGAATCTGTAAAGAAATCCTGCTTAAATGATTAAGTATTTCCTCACTTTCAGAATGTGACTGCTGAATATATTTAGTTTCATATTCTGCTAATTAGGAACAAAGAATGTACTGGGTAATACAAATAAGGGCTTGAGAACATTCTGGCAGTTTATTATGCTGTATCTAAAATTCTTATCAGACTCATAAAAACATAGCACTGGAAGGGACCTCAAGAGGCCATCTAATAGTTCATCCTCCTGTATAGAGGCAGGAACTAATCATGAGGCCTACTGCACCACTGATTTTAAGGAGTTTTCCTATTTACTTCCCTAAAGCAGGGACAGGTCCTTAATCACTTTAATTAAAATAAAATTGAGCGTCAAATGAAATAGTCCTTAACTTTGCTCCTTGATTTAGCAAGATATTTAATCCTGCAAACTTCATTTGCAATATGTTAGTCCTCTTTCCAGTGGCATATGCTTTCAAATCTCATCTAGCCCCTTGCTTCCAGGAAGTAGATGTCCTTCAGATAGTTTTAGCATCCTTTTATTTGCACTCAGTGCTACTAAATAATATCCATGAATTGCTGGATCTTCTTTCCTGGAACATTAACAGAAGCTTATGGTGTGACTCCTAGTCCAGTTTGCCATGACAGTTTGCTTTGGCATTTCCCATTAGTCAAATAGAAGAGGATAAGTATTTCTCAGTGCCATGAACATTGCATACTACAACACAAATTGGGAGTTTTAAATATACAAGTAAATGGATCCCATGTTCTACTGGTATGAGAAAGTGATAGCAGTTAGAGCTATCCTTCAGCATTACAAGCTGTCCAGTCAAGGACAAATACCAGAAAAAATCCATCTAAGAAAAATTACAGGAATGGAAAGATTTTTTTAAAAAATGAATAGCCTGAAGAACAAAATGTATTAATAATTAATCCGTAATATTTTATTTAAGTGGTGTCATATGGATGCCAGGGTAAAACAATACAGCTAAGATTACAATAACCCAATCTCCTATGTCACGGACAGAAGAAAACCAAACGCAAACAATACATAGTACTTTTCTGATCACCTATATCTGCATTTCTTTGGCTTGTGGCTTTTTAACTTGGATGCTCTATCTGGAATGCAATCTCTAAGAGTTCTTGAGTCTGTTCCCTTGCTCAAAACTCCCATTAAAACCTTCCTGTTTCCTAAGCGTAGGATTGATATGAATCCTTCTGCCCCATTACACATCTACCCCCTACCTTATCCATCACCTATCACTCCGACATTCAGACTTTCTCTTCTTTGGGACTCCACTTCCATAAGCTATTTTTCCTTGCTGTCTGTGTGACAGCTGGTGAATCCAACTCTGTGCAATCTATCGATATAAAAGTCAAATGGTGTATGTGTGTATGCGTGCGTGTATGTATGTGTGTATGTACGTGCACTTACTCCTTCCACACCGTTTGAGCTAGAGACTTGAAATTTGGTACAGTTATAGGTCTTAGGGTCCTAATCAGGGTAAGAGTCGAAAAATTTTCAAATCTCACCTCTGACGCCCCCCCAGGGGTGAAATTATTTAAAGGCCAATCACATCAGCTGGGCAGCTGCTGTTCTCTGTGACATAGTTATGATGTCATAATACCCCCCTCCAACGGACCCCGCACTCGCTCAGCTCTCTGCCCCCTCCAACGGACTCCGCACTCGCTCAGCTCTCTGCCCCTCCCCACCTCCGACGGACCCGAGTTGGGTTTGGTCAGAGGGTAAGTGATGTAGGGGTGTCGGGTTTGGTCGGGGGGTAAGTGAGCCGGGGGTGTTGGGTTTGGTCTGGGGGGGTGGGAAGGTGTCTGGGTGGGTGAGGGGTGAGGTGTGGGTGTTGGGGTTGGTCAGGGGGTGTTGGGTTTGGTTGGGGGGGTGAGGAGGGGGGGTCGGTTTTGGTCGAGGGGTAAGTGACGCGTGGGTGTCAGGTTTGTTTGTGATGGTAGCTAGGGGTGTCGGGTTTGGTTGGGAGGGGAAAGTGAGGTGGGTGTGTCATGTTTGGTCTATGAGTGGTGAGGTGTGGGTGTTGGTCAGGGGGTGTTGGGGTTGGTAGGGGGGTGACGGGGTGTTGGGTTTGGGTGGGGGGGTGAAAATGTGAGTCGGGGTTGGTCGAGGGGTAAGTGAGGTGGGGGTGTCGGGTTTGGTCGGGGGGGGGGTGAGGTGGGGGGTGTCAGCTTTGCTCTCTGCCCCCTCCCTCCTCCAATGGACCCTGCACTCGCTCAGCTCTCTGCCCCCTCCCCACCTCCGATGGACCCGAGCAACGCCGGGTATTTTCGCTAGTTTTTTATTTTAAATCTCACTATGAAGCATGCGGTGATACTTTGGATGAAGGATGTCATATTAAACATGAAGACCCATGTTCTGCACTGTACTGAATTTTGGTTAGTGCAACAGGAATCTGGTTGGCCATTAGGTCGCTTATTCTGTCAGCCTTGACATACGGTAGAATGCCTGACATGCCCTTCCATATACCTGATGCATACATTTCACCGGAGGTGGACATATTGCTCTGTGTCGTCTGAGAGTTTCCCCTATGGCATAGGTAATCTGGCCACGTGAATCTGCTTTCCAGCTTAAATTGTGTTTTATTGATAAGAGTTCAAAATCTACAATACTATAACTGTTATCATTGATACTTATTCTCTACATTCCAGCATTGCATGTCACCTGCAGTGTGAGCATTGACATGGGCAGCGGTTTTAGCTCTGTACACAGCTTTGGTGAGACCATTACTGGCATACTACATCCAATCTTGGTGCCTGCACTTTTTAAAAAGGATGTTGAAATTTTGCTGAAGATCAGAAAGAACCCTAAAAATGACTTGAGGTCTGAAAAATCCTGTCGTGAAGTGAGATTTGAGAAGCTCAATATATTCAGCTTCTCAAAAAGATGATTAACAGCAGGTTTGATCACATTTTACAAGTAACCACATGGGGATAAGAGATCTGTTACTAGAGGACTCATAACTCGTCGATGAAAGCGTAACAAAATCTAGTGTCTGGAAGTTGAAGGCAGATAAATTCAAACTGGAAACAAGGTGCAATTTTTTAAATTGTTGGCTTAATTAAGCATTGGAACAAAGTGGTAGATTGTCCATCATTTGAAGCCTTTAAATTAGGTTTGGATTGAATGTCTTTCTAAAAGATACTATCTGTTTCAGCTAGATTTTAAGGCCTTTCTTATGGAGGAGATCTGATTAGATTATCATAATGATTCCTTCTGGTCTTAAAATATAACTCTAAACACTGGCATAACATAGAGCCCCAGGTTTACAGTGCCATAGCTGGAGAAAGGTTTTTGTTTTGTTTTGAATTACAGTGGTATCAAGAAGAGGTGAAGTGTGTGTCATTACCTCCTTATTTGGACTTTTTTCCATAGGAACATTAGAGGAAGCAAGTATGGTCTATGCCTGAAAATAAAGACTACATTTTGTTCACCAAACTCTTTAATCTATTGTGCTTGCTTGCATTACCAAAGATATATGAAGCTTTTAATAGAAAACTATCCTTTTGCAGACCATGAAGGGGAAGAACAGTAGATAATAACATCTTATTTTGCAATTTCCTCTGTAAATGCTGGCTGGATAATTAGCATTTTCAGTGATTGAGAGCAACCTTCAAAGACAACACCATCAAACAAACAGAAGGTTGATTGTTGACCCAAACGTCAGGATTAATGGTTTGGCATTAACAGTTTACCTGTAGTATGTGTTTGGTGCTATTGAATGTGTCTTCACCAACACTGTAGGATGTCAGCTCAAATATCCCAAAACTGAAAGATACTCTCAAAATATCTAGTATTTGTGTAATATTGACACAGAGCATTAGGAAACTGATGTCCATTGAACTAAAAGGAGAGGAAATATAAATGATCGTATTAAACTTTAGCTGGTGCAGAATGCAACTATATATTTTCTGACAGAGCCTGGGTGTGGTTGCATTCAGAAAGTTTCTTTGTCTAGGCTTCTCACTGTCAGCTGGATCTGTTTATTTGCCAAATTTTGAAATTTTGAGTAAAGATTTTGTTGAAATTTTAAATCTTTTGACCAGGTCTATTTATGTTCCTTTTTTTAAAATCTAGGTAGGTTTTTCTTCGTCTCTGACCCTTTAAGATATAATGCTAAATTGGGTCATGAGCATTAGATTTTTGCCTTTAAGCCATTTAAATGGTGTTAAAGTGACTTATGCTGTAGTGACATACCATTATAAGTGGTTGTAATAAATCAATTAATTGAATCCATAGAAAAGATAATTATTTACTGTTCACAGGTAATTATCGTTCAAATATTATCATTCCATTCTTTTCAATGAATAGGGATAGATGCATCTGTTGCCAGATTAGCTGCTTTGGAATACAATTCTTAACTTTAACTGAGACTCCCTACATGAAACTTCTCTTACACAAACATGGTAAATTTTGGAGGACTGTTAAACTTTAATTGAGTTCTATTTTACCTATGCAGCAGCTTCATATATTATCATAATGCAACAAAGAAATTCCCAAATTGTGTTTCCAACTATTGCTAGGTCTGGAAAGGAAGAAATTCAATAACTTGGGGTTTTCAACAGGAGGGAAACTTGTGAGCAAATTTTGTACAGCTGGAATTCTAAGGAAAGACTGTTGCATAAAACAGCAGCTTGAAAATAGAATGTTATGAGAAGATAGTTTAAAGTTTGGGGTTAGTCTATTGGTTCGGGGAAACCCATAAAAAAAATGGAGTAGGCTGATAGCTTGAAATTTAAATCTCTTGAATACAGTGATGGAGTGTCAGCTGAACCCTGAATTTTAAAATCAATGTATTGTGAGAGGAGGTGTTACTTGAATTCATTCAGAGGAGGATTTTAAGACCTTTTGATAAAACCATCTAAGTAGTGAGTAGCTACAATTTCTCAAAACTAAAGGCCATGCAGCAATGACCACAGCGGGTGAACATGAGCAGAATTGCAAAAAATACTTCAAAATTCTTCAGAAAGTATGTTGAAAAATTGGAGAAGTTTCAGCAGAGACCCAAAAATTATTCAAGGCCTGGAAAACCTGTCCTAGAGTAAGAGTTTTAAGAAGCTCAATCTATTTATTTTATCAAAGGAAAGGTTAACAGGTGATTTGACATGGTCTATAATTACCTACTTGGAAAGAAGCTTTCCGATTGTAGAGGGCTCTTTTTATAAAAAGACAAAAGGATAATGAGATCCAATCGCTTGAAGCTGAAGTGAGGCAAATTCCAAGAAGAAATATGGTACATGTTTTAAACAGAGATAGTGATTAACCACTGGAATAGTTTACGTAGGGAAGTGGTGGTTTAGCTATCGTATGCCATCTGTAAATCAAGATTGGACTCTTTTAAATATTCTAGTTTAGCTATAATTTATCGGGTTGATTAAGGAATCACTATATGAAGTTATGTTAGTCCAGAAGCCAGAATAATTGATCAAAATGGTTCCTTATGGCTTTAAAATCTTTGAATATGTTGATTTATTTTAATCTAACTCACTTTATGGCTACAGCTCGAAGCAACATAGACAAAACAACACAAGAAAGGCTGGGCCAGATCTTCTGCTTCTGGAAATCTGAGTAGTTCTACTGAAGATGACTGGAGCTATGTCAATTTCATCCCATTTTTTGTCCAAATACATCTCTTCTCACAAGATTGTTAACATTACTTGCCACAAACAAGAGTTTTATACACTAAACGCGAAAATGCCCCTCTCGGAAAGTATATGAAGTGTTGGGCCTTCAGAAACAACAGTTCCTCCACAGTCTCTTTTGCAAGGAATGGAGGAAGGGAAAGCAGGGTTTAGTCTCCCGGGGAAAGAAGCAAAGTCTATCTCCTAAACCCTTGCCATCTTCCACAATCTGTTCAGATCACAATAATGTGCCTGGGGCATAGTGTAGGCCCTGTGCTTCCACCCTGGCTCCAAGGCTCTTCCCTATGCCATGGCAGCATCGGTCCTGGGATTCCCCGACGTGAAGTTGTCTCTCCAACTCCACTGTAAGGAGTTTCCACTAATGTACCGTAAGTGACAGAACTAGAGAGAGCCAAATTCCAAGGAGGTAGCTGGACCCTCCCTCCCAAACACATACAACCTCTGAGGAGGAGTAGATCTATGTATGTAGGGTCACTTCTGGGCATGGACATTAAGGATATGATCAGACCTTAAATGTAGTCACATAGGGAGTGTTCATTGATTGCCTCATTGTTTTTCAGCACTTAAGGCTGAAGCCGCCCATAGACTTAGTTGCACTCACTGCATTCTGCTTTTTTACTAATACTGTTACAGCTTTATACAACTGCAACCATTACTGTTTCTTTTGCCTTCTTCTCTGGAAAGTTTCAGAGAGTCGTGCACATGCTGTCTAATGAGGTTTACTGGGCCTGCATACTAAAGATGGGCAGAAATCAGAGGATGTGGAAGGGGACACTAACTTGACCTCCAGCATATTGTTTACCAAGAACATCCTTCCAGTGATGTGTGGCTAGTCTCAGGTCAACAATTAATATCTCTTAGCTCTTTGAAATATGGAGAAAGCAGCATTTCTTGATGGTGGTTGGTTTTTAGAGCTATGTAGAACAGAAAAAGCTGATGTGAGATGAAAAATTGTGCCAATGTCTAATTGTGCAATTATATCACACATCATCAAGGTATTTAAACACTCAACACACTTGTAAACCAAGTTATAATTAGCAGAAAGAGCTCTGGTCTAGATTCCTCCATTTCCCCCAAACAGCTGTGTTTTATTATTATTCACTTCATTTTTCCTCTTAAATTCTTTTATTTCTTGTTTTTGTTGGAAAGCTAAATCAAAGCGGGAGTTTTACATTCAGTTCTGAACACAGTGAGCTATGTGGTAACTATGCTTGGCTTGCAGACATGAATTGTAAAGTCTTGCAACTGCCACTTCAAGGGCTCTGTTACCTGCTGTTGTTCAACTCAGCCATGTGATTCACAGTTCTGAAAGAGAGAGAGGGACAGTCTTCCAAATAGCCTGGGTAAATTCTATAGGCTTTGAACACTAGGATCAAGAATTTGAGTTTGTCTGTGGAGAGCTATTGAAGTGATTGCTGCACTGGGGTGAAGCACGGTGAGGTGTTTTATTGAGAAGGTGAGTCACTTGCTAGACCAGTTGAAGCTCTTTTCAAGGCTGACATTTTCATTTCTAGACACAATCAGCTGCAGTAAGTGGATAAGGTAGACTGAGTCCATAACTGTCAGAACAGGGAGGCCAGCCAGAGATGAAAAAGGCCTGTCTGAGCTGATAAAATAAATCAGAATAAAGTAACAACATTTTTGAGAAAAATGTCTTGAGAATTTGTGTCCCAATTGTTGACCTGCTTAATTATTTATCATATCTGTGACAATTTGAGCAACAAGAAGTAGCAAGGAATCCATACGGAGTTAAGGCCTTGAACTAACTTGATGATCTGAGGACAGATTCTCTCAATAGTGAGTGATATTATGATGGTACCAATTTTCCCTCTTTCCCATCAGCTATACCTGCTCATTGATTTGGTTCTGTTTCAGCCATTGTTCTTCTTCCAGGAGCTTCCCTTAGCCAGGCACTGGGATTGCTGGATGAGGTTGTGATTGCATTAGATGTAAAGGAGATTCTGAGCTGGGTGTATTAAGTCCATGCTATCTCCCCATCTCCCAGAGTGGCTTCATCGCGATATTAAATAAAGTGTGGAAGAGAAAAGAGACTAAAGGTGTTTAATAAGGGAGCCCTCTGACGAGAAATGAGCTCATTCACTTGAAGCAATTTCAGTACACTTCCACTAACTGCTGC
Source organism: Sternotherus odoratus (assembly GCA_032164245.1). Lineage (NCBI taxonomy): Eukaryota > Metazoa > Chordata > Testudines > Kinosternidae > Sternotherus > Sternotherus odoratus. The sequence goes on along the minus strand of JAVMKO010000014.1, from coordinate 23,593,293 downwards.
TTTACACTCTCCTGCAAAGCAGATGCAAAATGGTGTTTCTCTTAGATCCAGGGGGATATGAATGTGAAACTTGTCCAAGGGATTCTGAAGCAAGGCAGTTGTCTACCTTTTCCCATATTGCTTTGTCTGGCATTTGATGGGCATGGAGACCATAATGCTGCAATAACTGTGGGAAAATATTTCCCTATTATACTAATGATTTTTGTTTTCTCTGTCCAATAATCCCTGTCCCAAGTAAAGCCTATGACATATACTGTAGGGAAAATTCCATTTGGGGGTGCAGCAGTATATAAACAAGAATGCTGTAAATCAAATGTTTGAGTCTGTTTACCAGCCAGATTTTCCAGGAAGATCTCTTAAATCTTGAATAATCCTCCCTGTCTTCAGTAATTCTCCTTAACAACAGTTTTCAGGACTTAAGCCAAGCGCACAACTTTCCCTTCCCATTCATAAATTGGGGCTCCTATCAACTTTTTTCACTCTTCTTTCATTGAAATTAAATGACAGTGGTTGGCTGCAATAACCTACTTTCTTGATACACGTAAGTTTTGCTACAATATTCTCGAGTTCTTTTATGTTCACATCTGGTTTTAGTGGGCTGCTCACCAGAGACAGAACTGATAATGGACACTCTTGTGCTCTTTGGTGTTATCATTAGTTCTAAGGTTGGCACCCAGCATTGACAGTATGTTCTTCTTTAGAAGGCAAGTTTGGTAGCTGGACAATAATATAATGATTTTAGGCAGAACATCCTTGGTGCAAGGAGGATTACTGGAAGCAGCATGCTATACTCTTGTTTTTGTTAATGTCTATGACAATTAACTTTATGCCTATTTTCTTCCATTTTAATGATATTTTAAAGACTGACCTTTGTTCTCTAAGGAAGTTAAAGTCAGTGTATAGGGAGATATGTTTTCACCAAGATCTAGAACACTGAGAGAGAAAGAAATGTGAGAAAAAAGTAGTCATTTTACATTATTATAGTTTTACATTGTTGTAGCATTTACCCAAAGGATATGAAAAGTACACTGGTGTTAGAAGGCAATGGGGCTTTGACTATGCCAATGGATTCTGCCAGAAAGGCTTTTGAAATACAACATTAAAAGTATTCAGTGAAAGTGGAGAGAGATGGGTGACTTGCAAATGGGTATCCTGCAGTGATGAATAATATGCATGTGATGGGGTGTCTGTCTCAAAGTGGCATGTAAGGGGTTAATAGGAGCACTAGGTTGGGCGCACAGGAAGCAGCCAATGGGAGAGAGGCTGTGAGGAGTAGCCTCTGGACAGAGCTGGGTCAGTGGCTGCCAGGAGCTCGAGGAGAGAAGACTGTCTCCCTAGTTGCTACAACCCTGGAGCACCTTGGACAGAGCAGTGCTGGCAGGGACCTGGGGAGTGGAGAAAGAGCTCCACACAGGCTCCTGGGACTCCACAGGATGCTGTGACTGTGGGGAAGTGGCCCATAGAAATGCAGTGGCAGTCAAAGCAAAGAAATGCAGTAAGTGACCGTGGTTCAGAGAGTCCCTGTGTCGGGACCCGAAGTAGTGGGCAGGTCCAGGTCCTCCTTGCCCCCTCCCACACTTGTCACTGGGAAAGTGACTGGACAGTTGGACTGCCTTACTAACCCCTGGAATGGGGTAGCACAGATGGTGACACAGCTGGAGGGCTGTGTCTTGAAGAAGGTCCCTGGAGTGACACAGGTCAGATAGCAGACATGACAGTGGATGAGGCACCCCTGGGAGAAAACGTACTGACCTGCAGAGACAATTCCCAAAACGGTCAGAAGGAAGTGCCAGCTTGGTGAGCAACATCCCCTACTGTCTGATAGCAGGAATTGGATACCTAGAAAGATGTCTAGGGAAGTGAGTGAGAGTACATGAAGGAGAGAAAATTATATGATTTTTCCTATGCAATAAACATATATTTGTTCTAGTGCATGTTAATATTGACCACAAATATTAAAAACACATGTTCACGATGTAGAGTTCAGAGTGCTTATTTCAACAGTGCTACATGGCCATTATCATCGTTTAAAAATAATTATATTCTTCAGATTATAGAGACCAGATGTAAAATCTATGCAGTCTACTTTGTGGAAGCATAAAGCAGTTTCTTCATCTCACAGAGTAGCTTTAAATATCCATTAATTTGGTTACAGTAAAAAAGGATAGGTATTAGTTGAGAGAAATTTCATTGCTTCAGTTAGCCACTGTATGGTATGTCTTCAGTTGTCGGGAATTTTTAAGAGCTATTTCTTCTCTGTGGTATGTACTCATTTCAAATACCAAAGAAATCTTATATGCAGAAATAGATCTAGTATCTTGATGCTTTCTGAAAATTCAGTATCACATTTACATTTAAGAGTTGTATCAGCATCACTTTTTCCTGCTTTTACTAGTGTTTGGTAGTTCGTCTGATTTTTATCATTATGAAAATGGAATGTACATTTGCACTGACCAAAGCCTAGCAGATCCATAGTGGTAAGAAATACTATGGCGGTGATCTCTATGTGGAGCTAGCTACAGTTCTCTTCTCTTAAATACCTTGGAAAGGGGATTTTTAAAACATGAGCTCAATGTTTTCCAATAGAATTTACCCCAAGGGGAGGAAATTCCTTCAAATGAGGAAGGACTGTATTACTTGGGAAGGAATATTGTTTTCCTGAGGTGCTGAATGAAATATGAATTAAAGAAAAAACTTTCTGGAAAAGAATTTTAGTATGCTAAGCTGTGAATTTTTATTGTGAGAACTTCTGGCTTCCTTTTAGAAGATGACAGCAACATGTATCATCTACATCATAATATTATGTGGAATTAATTAGTGTTAAATCATGCTGTTAATTTGTTTTCGATTTATATTTTATGTTCTCAAATGAAATAAAACACTGCATGGCTGGATAACTAATAAGCCTGAAATAACCCATTTAATAACTGAAGAACACAGTGTGTGAAGTAAGAAGTGAGTGAAGTAGCAAAAGAGAAAATAAAGTGAAATAAATATAAGTAAAACACTAATTGCTAACTCAGACCCCAAACTATCAGGGATTCACACATTTTAATTCTAAAGACATCTACTCTTCACAGTCACTGTCATGGAACCAGATATTACACAAGCTAATGAACATTGTGCTTTGTAGCATACACAGCCCATTGCTTTAACTCATTTTGAATACTAAGTGATGCATGGGCTTTACACTGCCCCACTATAGAGGTATGGACTTCACCTCAGGATAGGCTCTAATGTTTGTAGGATTGGGCTCTGAAATGTTAAAGAATTGTCACTTATCCAATTAATCTTAAATGTGTATAATATAGATTAATAATTTGAGAGATCCCAAGGACAGAAGGATTCATTGTGATTGTCTAGTCTAATGTCCTATATGACACAGACCATAGAACTTCCCCAAAACAATTTATAGAGCAGATCTTTCAGAAAACATCTGATCTTGATTTTAAAATTGCCTGCGTCATGAATCCAGTGATGAATTACTTTCACTGTTTTCAGTGTGAATTTGTCTAGATTAAAGAATTTATTAAATATTTCTTCCCTATCTAGGTACTTTAACCTCCGTTTCTTAACCTGAATAATTTGAGCTTCTTATCTATCATGATAAGGCAGGTTTTCTAACCCTTTAATCATTTTGGTGGTTCTTCGTTGGAACCTCTGCAGTTTGTCAATATGCTTCTTGAACTGTGGACACCAGTACTGAACACAGTATTTCAGCAGTGGTTGTACCAGTGCCAAATAGAGAGGTAAAATAACCTCTCTCCTCCTTCTCGAGATCCCTCTGTTTATGCATCCAAAGATCACATTAGCCCTTTTAGCCACAGCATTCCACCTTCACCCCAACATCTTTTCAGAGTCTCCGCATCCCAGGATAGCATCCCCTATCCTATATGTATTGACTACATTCTTTGTTCCTAGATGTATATATTTGCATTTAGCTGTACTAGAAAGCATATTTTTTGCTTGTAGCTAGGTTACCAAGCAATCACTCTGTGTGTGCTCTTAATAATTTACCACTCCCCCAATTTTTGTGTCATCTGCAAACTTGAACAGTGATGATTTTATGTTTTTTCCAAGTCATTGATAAAAATATTTAAATAGTGTAGGGCCAAGAACCAGTCCCTGCAGAACTCTACTAGAATTCTCACCTGCTCAATGATGATTCTCCATTAACAATTATATTAGGAGACCTATCATTTAACCTGCTTTTAATTCATTTAATGATGTCATGTTAATTTTATATCGTTCTATTTTTTAAATCAAAATATCGTATGTTAGCAAATCATATGATACCAAGTCAAATGTCTTACAGAAGTCTAAGCATATTACATCAAAACTATTACCTTTATCAACCAAACTTTAAATCTCATTAAAAAAAATCAAGTTAGTTTGACAGGATCTATTGTCCACAGACCTTTGTTGATTAGCATTATATCACCCTCCTTTAATTGTTTATTAATCGAATCTCATATCAACCTCTCCATTCACTTGCCTTGGATCTATGTTAGACTGACAGGCCTATTTACTCAAGCCATCCCATTTACTCTTTTTAAATATTGGTACAACATTAACTTTCTTCCAGTCTTCTGGAATTTCCCTAATGTTCTAAGACTTATTCAAATGGTTAATGATTTTGGATGCAAGTTAGCTGGACCTGCTGATATAAAAATGTTTGTTTGACTTCAGTAGCTGCTGTCTAACCACCCACAGGACTGCACCCCCTATCTAAGCCTCCCTCCTCCCTGTCCCCTGACTGCCCCAACCCCTATCTACTCCCCCCCGACAGACCCCCGGGACTCCCTGCCCTTTACCCAAGGCCCCGGCCTGGCCCCAACCCCCTTATCACGCTGCTTAGCACCACCAGAGCAAGACATGCGGCCCGCTAGGAGGTTGCAGCCCCACCCCCTTACCAAAGCTGCTCAGAGCGGCAGGAACACAGGACCCTCCAGAGCCAGCCCTGCTGTTACAGCTCTGCCCCGGAGAGGCGGGCCAGAGCGCTGGTGGCATGGCACACTGAGGCTCCGGGAGAGGGGAGGAAGGTGGGGGATGAACCGGAGCAGTCTCCCTGGTGAGCTCAGGGGCCGGTCAGGAAGGACCCATGGTCCAGATGTGGCCCGCAGGCCATAGTTTGCAAACCCCTGGTATAGAGTGTTATCATCATCACATAAAATCCTACATCATCTATTTTCCCCCCAAACACAGATATATTTATTGAACCCATCTGCCTTTTTGATAATTCTACCATTTTCATCTGGGAAACGGCCAGTATCATTAATAAGATTATTTTTATTCTTAATATACTTTAAAACACCTTCTCATTGTCCTTAACTCTACTGGATATAGATTTCCGCTTATGTTTCTTTTCTTCCCTTATCAATTTTCTACAAATCATAGTTTCTGATTTAAATTCATTTCTATTAACTTCCCCTTTTGTCCATTTGTTAATTTTTTAAAATTAAGGCTGCCTTTTCTTTTCCTCTGAAGCAGATCTGTTTTTAACCAATATGGCCTTCTTCAATTTTGAGATTGTGGATTTAGGGGCATCGAGGAAAGTATTCTTAAAAAATTCCCAATTATCATTCACATTGTTCTGATTAAATTCTTCCTCCCAGCTGATTTGGCATATACTTGTTTTCAGCATTGTGAAATTGACCCTTTTAAATCCCCAAGTATATGTATTACTTTCCTGCACATTATAAATGTGATCAAATCATGATCACTTGTACATAAGCTACCATAATTTTAATAAAACTACTATACATACAGTATACAAAGCACCAATTAGTGACAGTTCAGCTTCTGAGGTTGTTCTGTTCTTCCTTGTACTATATACAGCACAGGTTCTTTTTTAACTGTTAAAATATGTGTGTTGGTTATAAATGTAATACTAGAAAAATTGGTTAAGTTGTAGGAAGAAAAAAGTTCTGTGAACTAAATGTAGTTTGGTGAATCCCAAAACTGGTCTGACAAGTTGGCAAAAACTTGAACTCAATGAAGATTGGCCACATGTAATGTACAGCATGTGCTGAAAATTGTTTAATAGTTTTATGGTACACATGAATAATTAGCTAATTCCAAGTACAGTAACAATATTTAGCACTTGCATAGCACCTTCCATCTTCACAGGACTATTAATTAATCATCATAAGACCCTTGTGAATTAGGTAAGTATTATTGTTAGAGTACAGTGAATAATTCACAACAAATAATTTATCTGAGGAATGTAGTCTCCAGTTTTGCTATCAGAACACCCATGATCAGATTTCTAGAAACATTATTTATTAAATTATTCTATTTTTGTTATTTTAAATAACTGTACTAATTGCACACAATTATCTGTGGATGTTAGTGATTTCAGCTTTAACTGTTAGTTGGTTGGATACATGCTTACCATTAAATGCTGCACTACTCTTTGCCATATGTGCTAATTCCACAAACCTTACCTAACTGATGATGTAACAGTAAAGTTCCAGTCCAGTCGTCACTGCTTGTTCCTGAGTTGTCTGAAGCAAAGCAAGTGTCCATCTCCTCAGACTTGCTTCTATATCCCACTTTTGCAGGTATATCTGGACTACGAGGGGAGCTTGCTGAGTGGAAAAGCATAAAGTCTGCACAAAGAACTCTAGTATCTGCAGAGAAGGAGATGGCTGTCGGGCTGGCATTGGAACATGTATATACACCTGCTCCTACTGGTATCCCAGCTCCACCTCCAACCCCATTACACCCAATACCTAGGCAGTCCTCTAAGAATCTTAAGCCACCAGAAGGAAAGAAAATCAAGCAGAGGTAATAAGTGGTAAGTGTAGCCATGATCCCTTTACGGGGCCACCCCTGTGACTTTTTGAACACATTGTGATCATACTGACTCTTTTTTGTGTGGTCCCTAGAAGCTATAAAGGCCACATCCCACATCCTAACCATGAGATTGTAGCTAACTTCACTTATTAAATCCTCTCACTGCTCACCTGAAAAATTGCTAGTGGACATTCCCTCCCTGACAGCCCTGGGACTGTGTCCACTTAGATGCTGGCCGTGAGATGCTGGCCTTGAACCTCAGCTCTACCACTTGTGTGTGGCTCATGTACCTATCCAGAATCCTGAACCCGCTCTCTCATTGTGACTGCCCCTGCAAACAGGGGTATTCCTGCTCTCATGGCAATGCTGTGTACAACAACCTGTGAACTCTGCATCTTGTCTTGGGTCACCAGTCTGATGCCACCATCTAGGGTCATAGTCTCTGGTCTGGTAAGGCTGTTTTGCACTGATCTGGAGGTACATTAAGGGAGAAATCTGGCTGACTTGCTAGCTACTTGCCAAGATAACGCCAAATCAAGACAACTCAGTAAAATTAATACTAGAGTATAAAATTGACTTACCTTTTTTAAGATCACCCTTTATAAATACATCTCTCTCTCTCTCTCAGCTTATTCAGTGGCCAAATGTAAGTGAATGGGCTGAAGCAGGATCCTGTAACTAAAAATTCAAATTAGCTGCTATTGCAGCTGTTGAACAAAGGATTGAGGGTCAGGCTGATCCCTGAAGGCAGGAATCACATTCCACAGCTAAAGAAATCCTATTTCCCAGAAAGGGAGAGATACATAGTGGGGCAGGATACTTTTTTAAACTACAAGGATGATGTTGTTTGTAGTAGAAAAGGAGGGAACAGTAACAGGAGAGAGATTTGTTCTTCTATTTTTTTGTTTGTGTTTGAAGGTGGGGTTTTTTGCATGAGCATAATAAATGTACAGCAGATACAGTCAAAACAAAACTTTTTACTTATAGATGAGATTATAAATTCAAGGATATTCCTTATTAGGGACCTGATCCACAGCCTATTGCAGCAAATGGGAAAAAGGTTCCCACTTGCTTTACTGGGGTTTGGCTCAAGTCTTGAAAGTATAAAGCAGATCTGCTCATACCAGTATTACCTTACTTACAATTTATGAAATACAATGAAAACGTTAACTACTCTCCTATATGTAGGATAAATAAGCAAAAAAGTGATTATGATTGCTGGATTTCATAGCATATTTAGGAAACTTTTGCCCATTAGGTTTAAAGAGTAACCTGTAATGGAGAGTACTGGAAAGAGTACTACAATTACAGCTGGATGGGAAACTGCTTTCTAGTCCCACAATCATTTTCAATATTTTTAAAAAAATTCCCAAAGTAAAAAAAAAAATCCAAAGTCAAAATCTCAAACTTTTTCATGAACAAAAAATTGTACTATTTTTTTACTTGTGGCAACTGAAACATTTTGTTTGGATAATTTTGAAATGGTTTGATTTCAACATTTTTAGCTTTTTTGGTGTAAATTTTGCTAAAATTTCTAAATGGAAAGTTATTTCAACTTGATAAACCTCATGCCTTCCAGTTCAACAGTGTCAAAATGGGATATTTTGACAATCTTGAAATAGTTTACTAATTACAGTAGACTCTCGATTACCCAGAATTGGATTAACCAGGATGTGGATTAACCAGAATGTCAAAAAAAATACATGCAACTCGCACGGCCGGCTCTGGCTTTGCTGCGGCCCCAAGCACACACACAAAAAACCCCTACCAGGGCACAGGGCAGTCAGTGAACCAACACCCTTTCCCCCCGGCACAGGATGGCTGGTGAATCAACCCCCACTTCCCATATTTCCTATTGATGGTGATTATCCAGGATTTTATTAACCAGAATTATTTTTTCCCTATCATCCTGGATAATCGAGAGTCTACCGTATTTAAAAAATTGTTTGTTTTGTCAAATCTGACATTGTTTTGTAAACAATTTTGGTATTGACAAATTGGCATTTTTGAGTGAGAAAAATGATTTGTTGAGAAATTCCCTAATGGAAACCCACTTTCTTCACTCTAATGTGATAATTTTCCACATTAGCTCAAATAAAATGTTTGTTTATATTAATTAAAGTATATCGTATTGTCACCCTCAGTGAACCTAAGGTATTATAGACTTAATGTAGGGAGAGTGTCATGCATGAGGCCACATAAGGGCATATATAACCCACAACTTTAAAAAAAAAAGTTATTTAACTTTTAGGAACACTAAAAACACAAATTGTGTCACATAAAATTAGAAATCAGCTAATAAAATAGCAATAACTGACCTGCACAATGTAAATTTCATGAAATGTGCACTTGTGTAGGCAGCAAGTAACAGCTAATGAAGGGAGTTTACAGAGCTGATTAACTAGGCCTTATGCTTTTTATTAGACACATTTTGCTAATCCCTAAAATTAAGGAATTCCAGGTGTATGGAGCCAAATATGCAAATGATTTCCTTCCGAGTAGCTGCTGATTTCATAAAAGGTTTGCCAAACAGTGAAATAAAACACAACATGCATAATGTGGAAAGCTTTCCTGTGCATGAGAGAACAGTCTGGCTTTCAACAGTTCAGACAAGCGCAGTGTGTTGTAAACTCGCCACAGATACAGATTTGAACAAAGCTATAAAATAAGTATAACTAAGTAAATGAAAGGAATGAGTAAAACCAAAGCAAAAAATGCTGCTGCTTCAATTTGCTTGAGTAAGTTTGGCAATCAGTACAGCTGAAAACAATATACCTCAAAATTAAACTGATCAGTAAGACATACTGAGCTCTGCTGAAGCAGAAGCAGATGTAAAATGATAAATAGAGCTATCATAATTTGCTAGAGATGTATCAGTTAGTTTGGTGGTATTATAGCGCTGTCTATGCTTATTCTAATGTATGTGGTTACACTCTTAACTGGTGTATTGGCTTACAAATGTCTAGCTCACATTTTAACTCTGTAGGTGAAGTGCTGGTCCCACTGAAATCAATAATAGAACTCCCTTTGATTTCAGTGGGGCCAGGATTTCACCCTTTAATTAAAATAAATAAGTAAATAACATCCTCAACCCTCTTGCTACCATCCACTGTGTTCATTTGGCCCCAATTCAGCCAGGTGCTTAAGCACACGAGGAGTCCCATTGACTTCTAACCCTAATATTAGACTTGTTCATGCCTTTGAGTGTTCTTTAGTTTTTCAAACCCAGTAGGCTTTAAAATTCTCACTAAATGTGAGGGGGCAGGGAGATGGATGCATTGAATATTTTATGCCCATGATTTATAATATTACACATGGAAATGTAATACCATTTATGTGCAGTCAGCTCAGGAGATTAGAAATGTACAGTGGAGTAATTTCAAAACTCCTTTTGCTTTCTCTCATCCCTTCTATCTAGCACTCCCCACCATATAATATATACTATAATACTCTAGATAGCAGATCTCAAAATGTTTGTTTTACAAAGGAGCTCAGATGGGGAAACTGAGGCACAGATGGGTGCTCAAAGTCGGTCAGTGGGGCTAGTAGCAGAGAGGGCATAGAACCGTGTCTACTGAGTCCCAGTCCAGTGCTCCATTCACTTGGCCATTCTATCTGGAGTAGAAATCCGCTTGTGTTTTACTTTTAGGTGTGAAGGTGGCAATAAGAGTTTCTTGTTCAGATGAATTGCTATCTACCTTCATCTACTATCTACCTTTGATTTCTCAGTAATATTTTATGTGCATCTTTCCCCCCCCCAAATAGTGATACTACCAAGAGAATAAAGTATTTCCAATTAAATATAATGTAAAGGGACACAGAACACACTCTAATAACATGTGGAAATATTTTGCCATATTTCACAGGAATAAGTCAATACTTTTACTGTATTTCTTCTACTTAATCTATCTATCTATATACAAGTCAAATGGTGTATGCGTGTATGTTCCCTTACTACTTCCACACCGTTTCAGCTAGATACTTGAAATTTGGTACAGTTATAGGCTTTAGGGTCCTAATCAGGGTAAGAATCGAAATTTTTTAAAATCTCACCTCTTACACCCCCTAGGGGTGAAATTCTTTCAAGCTCATTAACATCAATTACACAGCTCACATAACATCATCCGGGCAGCAGGTTGACACATGCTGTTGTCTGTGACATACTTATGATGTAATACAGATAATCAGATAACAGAGAGCTTAGTGTTGTGTCGCACAAACATAATTAAATACACTGTTTTTTTCGTAAATAGAACCCTATTCGTTATGCCGCGTAAAAAGGGAAAATGTATCGGAGAAACCACATCTAAATGCAAGAGAATGAAATTAATTAGACAAAATGAGACTTCTGAACAAAATTTGTATTAATAAAAAACATTGTAGGCTTTTTACGTCCCAGTTTCCAATTACAAATACCCCGAGCAACGCTGGGTATTTTTGCTAGTACATTTATAATGGGGAGTAGGGAATACTAAACGAATTCACCCTTAGGACTCTCCCCTGCTGCAAACCAGTCCCTGTTCATTGATGTCATTGGAAATACTTGTGTAAATCAAGACATTACTCATGAGGGGTTTGCAGGATTGGGCCTTTAGCTGGCCACAGTCACAGCTATTGGTATTTGATGATTCGGCCTGATTCATCTCTCACTTTAATGTGATTGACTAGTGCAGCACATTGAGCTGACAGAAACTAATACGAACTGAAGTGGGATGCTTCTAAGGGCTCACCCTTTAAAGCCTCCATACTGAACACACTCAGCCTTGGTGAAAGTTCAGCTCCTCATGCCACAATTGTGGCTTGTGTCCATCTCAGATTGGAAATATCCTGATGACAGACTGAATTAAATGTCATTTTTGCAACTCTTTCTTTAATGCCTATTAGCTCAGTGTCTCACTTTCTGCTAATTATATTAAAAAGACTCTGGTGAGAAGACTTGGATGAGGCTAGAACAGCGGTGTGCAATTATTATTACTAATTTGTCAAGAAACAGAAAGTGTCAGAGGTTGGAGTGACAGCAAGTGATCACACCGTGTTAGCACTCAGGGCACTAGTTCACAGTAAGTGTTGCATGGAACATGCCAGTGCTCTTTTAGGTCCCCCAGGATAGATGTAGGAGAAAGTGATGAGCGGCAGTTGTGAATGAGTGTTGTGTGGCAAAGGTCAGAAGCAATTGTTTGCAGTGTGCCCTTTGCCAAGTGGGGTGTATTTAATCTCAGCCTTCATCTTTAACAAGCTGTGGTAGTGTACTGTAGGCCACAGTGTGAAAAGAATACCTTCACATGGGATATCATTTTAGACTGAAGTTAAATATTTTGTATAAAACCAAAGGGGGAGGGACACTCTCACAAATGAAATTAATAAACTTATTAAGCTAATCATAAATACAAAAGCAGCAGCATATTGCAGCCTTTATCATACATTCATAACAAAACTGTATAAAAGATCTTTTACAGCTGCATAAAGTATGTCACACATCCAATCCACAGGCAACAAGAGTAAATACAGCTCAGAATCGTATTAGCCAGACCTGTGTGTAAAACAAAGAATTCTTTCATGAATGACCCTCATTAGTGCAACCAATGCACATGTTCAAAGTCTAGGCATTACATGGACTATTATATGCTAAGAGCTCTGCAAAAGAATAGCTGAGTTTTTGGAAAGGAAATTAAAACTGTGACTTAGAAATTTTGTTTAAAATAATTGCAGACAAAAGTTTAGTCCTGCAGCATGTAGTTACACGAGTAATTTTATTTATGTGAGTAAGCCCAATGTGACTACTTTAGGGCAGCATGCCTGGCACTGAATGTTTGTAAGAACAGGTCCAGGTGAATATACCCTTAACAATTACATTTTAAAAGTCAGTTTTAGTAAGCTACATTAAATTAAAATAGAATTAACAATTAGACTCCAAGCTATTGGACCCAAATCTTCAGTCAAACCTCTTCTGTGCCAGTCCCAGAAAGTGTTATTGATGTTTCTTCTTGTGTGTTGATTCTCTTAGCTTTAGTTTTCTTGGCGTTAATTTTCAGCCATATTAACTGTGCATGGGTCTGGAGAGGATCTGTTTAAGCTTGCATATTTGTAAGGATATTGAAAAAGGATATTGAGGTTTTCTACCTTCTCTATGAAAGCATCTGTTGCTATTTTCGCTATAAAATCTTATGTATCTTTCCTTGCACTGTTTTTGATTTTGTTCTTTGTGTCATATTCCTCCTGGAGTCACTGTTTCTGTTTTATTCTTGTTGTGTGATTTAGTTTGTTAAATTTTACATCATTTTTAAATTTTCTGTCATATATTTTCAGACAACTATTTGTTGTGTGTCTTCACAGATTGTGATGAAAATATCCTTTTCCATGTTTCCTTTTGCTTTATGATTTTCCATCGTCTTCATCTTCAAGCACCTGGAATCTGCTTGCAAGCACAATTTTAAACATTTTTTGTATTGTCTGTTTTATCTTCTTTACATTATAACATGAGTGTGTCTGATGTTTGGTTCTCTTTTTTTCTTATTTTTTATTCTCAATTTAGCTACCACTAATGCACAATCTTTTCCCATGTCTACCACATTCCTTCTATGGACATCTTCTCAAGTTCTCCTCTCTTGTAATGTGATCAATTTGGTTCCCTGTTCTGTGGTTTGGTGACCTCCAGCTTATCTTGCAAATAGTGCCATGAGGTAAAATAGTTCTTCCACTGATCATGTCATTAATTTTACAAATATCAGGAAACTTTTAATCATTTTCATTCATTTAATCAAAGCCCTGTTACTATACCAGCATCATGCAAAAATACAGCCCTGGCCTTATCGGAATTTGATATTTGGAGTTAGAAAAATGAAAAACATTTGCAGATATTATCACAGACGTATATGAGTTAGAGAGTTGATTGTCTTTTTGGCCAATTTGTGAACAATTCAGTTAGATTTATGAAAGTAAGGATGTTGCTTTCCTATAGTCTATTGTTGGGAAGTAGTTTTGTGACTAAGTTTATTGGGGGAGATATTTAAGATGCCAGCAGTGTTTTCTAAAGCCGTCAAGCTGACCGGGCATTACGTCTTAAAGCTGGCTATGAAAGAAACTTGTGCTCTTTTAGGACAGTTTGCACATTTGGTAATATTTATAAGCAAGATCCTGAAAAATCAGATCCTCCAACAAAGTTCCTAAGACCATATTTAGGTTCCTAAATAAGTGGCTGACTTTCAGAAGTGCTAAGGCTGACTGATTTCAGTAGGAACTACTCATTGTTCAATATTTTGGAAATTCAGCCAACTTATTTAATAGCTTAAATATGGTCTTAATGCCTATTTTTTAAGTCTTGGCCCAAATTAATAGGTGTCGCCCCTCATAACTTTCCAAAATACTTTCTGTGCAGTTATATTTGGCACTTAATTCTAGTCACTTTAAACATCCAAGGAGAATATTATGGAAATGGGGTCAACTAGAGACTCTCATCTTAGAAATAATTTCTCAGTGTTACTCTAGGTCTAAATAAAATGACAAATGCACATAGTATCAGTTTATTCCAATAAAGAGAAATAATTGTACAGAAAAATCATTTTACAGACACAGAACTATAGTCAGTGTTTGGAATAAACTCCCAAAGGCAGCAGAAATAATACCAAATATAGTTTCAGAAGAGTTGCACAAGTGTATGGAAGAAAAAATATTGTGCAATATTGTACATCTATCTATGCAAAAGGGTGGGAGGAATGGACCATGCACAGACTTTTTGCCCTCGTTTCATCCTAAAATTTCCCATTATACTGTTTCTAAGAGACAAAAGAATATTCTCAGTTGGACTCATTGAACTAAATCTGCTTTATGGTCTATCTTTAACATAACTTCAAAGATTGTGCAAAAGCAACAAAAAGTCCTGTGGCACCTTATAGACTAACAAACGTATTGGAGCATAAGCTTTCATGGGCTAATACCCACTTCATCACTTTTGCAGATCCAGACTAACCCAGCTACCCCTCTGATTCTTCAAAGATTCTGTACCTAGTAAGAAACTGTGATTTTGTATATGATTCTTTGTAATTGAAAGAGCATAAGGGCTATGAAGATACATATAATAATTGGAGTGGCATGCTCAATGCATGTGATTCATTCGATTCTGCAGCTTGTTTACCTGGAAGTTCACTGTTCTCAACTGTATATAAACCAAAGATGGTGAGAAAAGTACTGTAAACATACCGGTATGAAAAGAAAACACACTGTTCATATTATAAAAGGTGAAAATAATCTGTGACTATGGTTAGAGATTAAATTCGTGCTGTAATGCTGTCTTTCACATGGTATAAACCATCAATATAGAAATCGAGCAGTTCATGAGAATATTGGAAATCATTCTGGAATTGAAAGTGTGGGGGCAAGAAAGTAAGATGAGATTGAATCAGAGTCGTTAGCTGCTATTTTTCATGTATGTTTTGTTACTTTAATTTTCTAAACAAATAGAGTTTATCTTTCTAAATCTCTAGTACATCTAGGCCCCGAGTCTCTATGTCCCTATGAGTGGTGTATGAAGCGCTAACTTGTATTGCAGCACAGGTATCAACAACGGCTAGGCATTGGCCTTAGTACAGTACTGATGCTACAGTGCTATAGCACTGCCGTGTAGACACTTCCTACACTGATAGAAGGCGAGTTTCCATCATTGTAGGTAATTTTAACTCCGAGTGGTGAGAAACATTCTTCCCTTGTTCTACGCACGAGTTAGGCTGACATAGCTGTGGCACTCACGTTCCTCAGTGATGTAGAGTAAGCCTAAGATTAAGCATTAGGCACAGTCCTCAGCACTGAGTGGAAGTAGGTAGCAGGACCTTTGTATACATATTTCACTACTTCAAAAAACATAAGGTAAAATAGAGGAGGATGTAAAGGGAGCATGGGTGTGAATGAGAAAACATGAGTTTTTTCTGTGAACCTAAGAACAGGGCCCATAACTTTTATCCCTGCTACTAGAGAGTCAGAACTTTGTGACCACACAATGTCTCTTCCATTGATAGAGGTTTGCTTCTATTGTGCACCTTGTCCTGCTCCTCACTTTCTACCCTGTGCATAAGCACAAACCTTCATTGATGCCTAAATTCATGGGACCCTCTGCTGTTTACAACTGGAACTGTACTCTTGACACATGCAACTCAGGATGCTGACAGCAGCTTCTAGTGGCTGAAGCGAGAACTACCACACTAGTTGTAGCTCAGCCAGAACTCCTGGGCTTCCAGGAAATTCTTGAAAGATCACTAGAAGTTTAAAAAAAGAAAGTTTTGAAAACCATGAGAATTAACAGGGTTGAAAATCCTTATCTGCATTGTGCAGGAGCAAGTCCAGAAAAGTCAGCATTTATCAGTATTTATGACACAGTGGTATGTGAGATACTGCAGAATTTCCCTGTTCCTTCAAACAACAGAAAAATGAGCACTCTCAGATACTGGATGTGGTGGCTTCTGGATAGATAATCTTACATACTTAATAGTATCCACTGTAGATTTTCTTTATCAGAGGACAGAGCAGTTTTTCCTCCAATGTGCACACCAATTGCTGGCAGTGTTTAGGTGATCTAAATCTTGACAACATTGGAGTTCAGCACTTTAAAGGGGAAAAAAAATCAAATAGTGCATTGGCTGCCAACTCAGCAGGATGCTGGATGTCTTGACAGTATTTAAAGTTGCTAAAATTATTTGCATAATGGCCATTAGTTCTAGTGCAAAAGAATAGCACAACTCATTCCTCTTAGGAAGAAAATGAAGTTTATGTGAAAAACAGCCCCTGATTTCATCTCCTGTAGTAGCAAGAGAGGGCTGAATGCCAGTATTTGTGCTTAATTTTTTTAAAGTGACAGTACTGTGGAATAACTAAAAACAAATTGACTATGTTAAATCACAACAAACATCATAAAATAAAATGTAGCAAATTAAAGTCCATGTTCTCAAAGCACAATAGATTTTAATAAGGTGTTGACTAACTCAAAGATTATATCAGTCTAGTAAAACACATCACAAAACCAAGTAGTTGGAGGTCAACATGTCAGCCAAAAAAATGAACTAGGATAGTTTAGCACAGGATTAGTTACTGAGAAGCAGAAAATACATTTAAAAAGCAGATTTTCCAGAATAGTAAGAAGAGACTCCAGTCATCTAGCTAAGAAACAGTACTCAGAATTATTCCAAGATTGGAGAATTCTAAAAGTGGATAAATAGAAAACTATTATGTGTATCGCGGAGTGGTATTCACCATTAGCTGTTACCTTCACATTAGAAGACTGAATTTCAGCCTGCATCCTATTTCAATGTGAGCCTAAAAAGAGCCCCTCCCCCCCCCAAATCTCACATGCCACAGTTTCATCCTAATGTGAAATTATCCTGGGAAGCTTGTGGAAAAACAACAACAATAAACCAGTAGTGTCTCAGACACTTCCTTTTTTGTTCACTCTTTGAAAATGTTCCTCCTTTTTTGGCTCATTCTCTCTCTAGAATGACTGAGCCTTCGGACCATACATGTGTTTTGTTGCCCTTGCTGAGCAGAAGTGCCTTTCAGCATGTTTTGGAGGATTAGTGTATGTAATCCATATCAAGGTAGACAGAAATGGTCCACAAAAAGAAATAGGCAGGGACCTACCCCATATCAAAGAAAGTGCTCTATCTACATATTGGACAAGGAGAGTTCCCACATCGGTTCAGTTCATCAGAGCAGATGTATAAAGGACAAGCTGTGGAAATCTAGGATGGATTTCACTAATTTAGTTTTAAGGACATTTTTCCATACTGTTTAGGAATGATTGGATTGTCATTAATTTATGCTATTGTAGGAATGTGACTGACTGGGGAAGAAATTCTAGGGGATTGTTAAGATATTAGTACGGAGCCGTTCAGTCTATCAAGAGTACAGTAGACTCTCGATTATCCAGGATTGGGTTAACCAGGACGTGGATTAACCAGGATGTCAAAAAAACTATGAATAACTTGCAGAGCTGGCTCTGGCTTTGTTGCCACCCCAGGAACACACAAAAAAACACCCCACCAGGGCACAGGGCAGCCAGTGAACCAACAACCTCTCCCCTCGGCGCATGGTGGCTGGTGAACCAACCACCCCTCCCCATATTTCCTATGGATGGTGGTTATCCAGGATTTTATTAAGCAGGATTAATTTTTTCCCTATCATCCTGGATAATCGAGAATCTACTGTATAACTTTGTTAACCAGAAAGATGTGAAGAGTCTTTAATCACAAAGATCTGTTCACTTTAACACCAATTAATGGATAAATGCTTCCTTGTTATAATATAAGGAGCTTTACTGTTTTTCAAAGTATGTGAAATAACAGCTTTACAAAAATATTGTAACATTTTTTGATATTTCAGCACTGTGAAATTGAATTTTCATTCTAAGCTCTCCTTCCTGCAAAAATTTATTCATGTGTGTAACTTTATACTAATTATTAGTCTTATTAATTTTGATGGAACTACTCATGTAAAGTTATCCTTATAATTAAATCTTTGCAAGATTGAAGCCCAAATTTTTACAATCTGTACATCAGATTATGAAACGTTATTGCAGTTTTCTACACCAAAGTTGATTTAGATGTTAGAATGATCCCCCCACTCAAATGTAATATGATCCCCCCCACTCAAATGTAATATGATCCCCCCACTTCAAATGTAATATGAAGTACAGGTCAGTTATAAAGGTGAAAATTAGCAGCCTTATGCATATAGTATAGAATATTGCCCTAAGTGTCATCTATGTTGGAAAGAGAGGCGCAATACTTTCTTAAGATAGTGAAATACCAATAACAAATCTTTGAGCCTAGATCTTAGCATTTACTTTATAGTTTTTGTAATACACCAAAACATAATTTCTATAGTCCAAGAAATTATTGTGCATGCTTCACAGTACTAGTAAGTAGCCACTGACCAATTAATGCTTGAATAGGGATGATATACACTGTTAAAGTCTAACTAAATGTAACCATATCATGTTATCCATCTATGCCAAATACTATTAAATGTAAAAATTATTCCATAATGAAGCATGTGATCAATTGTTGCTTTTAGCCAGAAAAGAATTTACCCTTTGACTTATGCAGAAGTATATTTTCATAGAAAAGGTGGTTAATGACATATTCCAATGGGTCCAAATGCCATCAACACATAAGCTGCCAGAAATCCTATTACATTATCAAAGTATGTGAAAATTGTCCCCCTCTGATGTATGATGTGTTTAGTATTCTCTCTGTAACTCCAAAAATACGTTTGCTAATATGTTGCCTAATTCTGAATCTGAAGCTTTTTATTCTTGTAAAACTTTTTTTGTTTTGTTCCCCTGTGTATAGTGTCAGTTTTAATTTAATTTGCCCCACAAGAGTACTGTTCCAGCTCAGGGAATGTAATGTACTGGCAGTTAATGAGGCTTAAAAAAGGGGTTTTAGTAGTACTACTGCATTAAGATTTAATTTCTCAGGGCCTGACTCTACTCTGTAATGCCAGATAAATTCAGAAATAACTCCACTGCAGACTCTGAAATTGTTTCTGATTTTAACTGGTATAACTGAAAGGAGAATTCAGTCCTCACTTTTCCCTGAAAGTCAAGGCTAAATGAGCTCTCTTTTCGAATTCTTTAGCAGCTCGCACAAAATATGCAATATGTATATTTTGGGCCAACTTCTCTGTTAACGCTCTGTTAGCTTTTAGATATTGTAAGCAAGCAAGGAGCCTACAGTACAATAAGTGAGGTCTTAGATGTGTGAAATAATGACAATTTTATTTCAGTTATTCAGGACTGAACCTACATGTTAGCATGAGACACGATAAGGGAACATTGTCCTTTTCTCACAAAGCTGAGTGCTTCATACTCCTCCAATATTGTAACACGTATTCACACTAGATGAAATGCCAACTGTATGCTAAGGGTCAGCTCAAGCCTAGTCATCCCTAAAGTCCCATTTAAGTGTTGCTTTGAAAGTTTAAGGTGGTTCACATGCTTTGTACTAACACTCTACCCTTGGGTGAATTTCACTGGCCCACTGTAATGAACACTCTGGCCCATTACAACAGTTCTTACACAGCCAAAGGAGGTTCCTGTTATACACAATGTGAGTCCAGGCATTAAACTGGGATGGGAGAAGAGAATTTTGCTAACTGTCTGAGTCAGTTCTAACATCTGGCCACCAGTTGGAAGATGCCAGTATTTATATCCAATCTACTGCACTAACACCACCAATATTTATATTATTAATTTTTATATCCAATCTACAGAACCAATGTCAGAGTGTGGCTGTAATGAAAATATTGTTACTTGCTAGTAAAAACCAGCCTTCTTGCTAAAGATCTGGACGAGGAGCCAGGAGGTTCATTTAAGTAGCATATATTGTTTTGGCAGAACATGAACTGCAGTTTGCATGAACTACATAGTAGGGAATAACTGAAAAATAAAGTGTGAGCACCAATAGACGCTCACTGGAAGACCTGGAATTGAAAATGATTGGGTGTTGTGAATTAATAAGTGAACGATTAAGAAAGAGGAAATATAATGCACAAATTGCAATCTTGTACACTGTATTTACTTGACCGGGTAGTTCAGGGGGTCTTTTTTCATACTGGTGAATGTTTTGTAGACTGTACACAAGAATCGCTACTAAATCTTTGCTGAGAAGTAGGGAGAGATCACAATTTTTAGTGTAAGAACTGTGAGGAAGATTAGTGATGTCAGCTGCTGAGGTGCTCCTCTTATAATGAGAACATTTATAATCTGGAAATGCATAAGGAAAAATAGATTCAAATTGATTGTACTAAAATAAACATGAATATAAAAACATTGGGTATGTACCCCTGCCAATGCATTTCAAACCTAAGATCATGAGAGGACAATCTGCCCTGCCACAAAAGGCAGATTTTACTGATGCCTTTCCATTATACCAGAGGCCAAACTAGAGAGCTTTACTCAGGCAAACTCAGTCAGTGGGACTTTCTCTGAGTAAGGAAACAGAGCCTTATCCAAAGGCCTTTGAAATCAATGGAGAAACTGGTATGGACTTCAATGGATTTTGAATTAGAATCTGTCATGAGAGACATCATTTACTGAGACAAAGGGTCATCAGCTTTATTTCTGAATACTGTCATAACATATGAAAGATAGATTCTTAACCTGCCCTTTCCCTGATGCTTAAAAATTCCTGTCAGTTAATGGCAGGTTTGCCTAAGCAAAGACTTCAGGACTGTGTCATAGATTTCATGGTGAGAAGGGATCATGTAGTCCAACTTCTTATATAGCACAGGCTATAGAACTTTGCCAAAATAATTCCTAAAGTAGATCTTTTAGCAAAATGGCCAATCTTGATTTTCAAATCGCAAGAGATGAAGACACTACCAGAACCCTTAGTAAATTGTTCCAATTGTTCATGTTCCCCCATGATAATAATGTGTACATTTAAAAATTTACACATTATTTCTTTTGACAGAAAGGGCTTGTCTACCATTACAGTGCTGCAGCTGTACCACTGTAGTGAAGATACTACCCTTGCTGATGGGAAAATGTCTCCCATCAACCTAGTGTAGTCTAGACTGGGGACTAGATCAGTATAACTTCATCACAATGTAGTTATTCTGACCTAAATTGGTAGGGTAGACCAGGGCTATCTCAGCCATAGGAATGCTACAGCATTCACTTCTGTGAATGTGACACTAAATTCCTTTGCTAGGCCCCACATTTTTAAAAGCAGTAGCATTTTTCTGACTTACTCAGGCTCCTAAATAGACAGAAATCAATCAAAACACAACTTTTCTCTTTTTGTGTGTGGTGGTGACCATTGTAGAAATGTGCTAACCACATCAAAGCCCAATGTCAAAAAGAAATTGGGAACACAATACACAAGCATTTTATCTATAACAAACCCACATTCATACTTAGAACCAAGTCACTACAACTACAGTATCTGTGTGGACTGGTGTAAACAAAACATTGGCTCAATATCTGCTCTAGTCATCTAAGCATCAAATCACTTTATCAGATAAATGATTAATTGAATGCTGCATAAAACACAGAACATTTTCTTGGGGGTCTGTTAATCATTCACTGATTCACCTTGAGGGTAGGATAAATGGTGGATTAACCTGAATTTAATTGGTTCCTTCTTAGTCCCTGTACTTGGAACAAACACCTACTCCTTACGTTGTTTGCTCAGTAATTATAGTAACTGTTATTTCATCCTTACAAGGTTCTGATGAAATGTCATAATTTCCCCCCAAAAATTACTACACTAAAATTTGAATAAACTCTGCATTCGTTGTAATAGGTTAGACATCTCTATTTTCATCCTAATAATTTAATTGATATATTTATTTTCTCATCTCAGATATTCTTGAAAATAAGTGAAAGAAAACATTTGCTACAGTTACAGACTTTCAAAATGTTGCCTTTATATGTTTTCTTTTTAAAAATTGATATGAACAGGGAATTTCTTCAGATCAATTTTAAGTAAAAATGGTTAGTCCTAGTGGTGTGACTATTGTTGTTGTTTTTTTGGTATGAAAAGGTTTGCAAAACTAGTTGAGGTTAACAAATTTTATGGTGCATTAACTATATTAGGACAATTTCCCCATTCATTACATTGAGCTTTCAACTATTTTCCCCTTCCTTTTAACTATGTTTCCCCCTCCATAGTTGCAGGTGGTAATCGGCTTCCCTGTCTTCCCCTCCTGGCTTCTGGCAATCAGAGATTCAGGGTCGCCCAGAGCATCCCTGACCATCTTGGCTAATAGCCAGTGGTGTTCCTATCTTTCATGAACTTGTCTTGTTCTTTTTTTGAACAGTTATAATTTTGGCCATCACAATATTATATGTCAATGGGTTCCACAGGTTAATTGTGCATTGTGTAAAAAAGTACTTCCTCTTGTTTGTATTAAACCTGCTGCCTATTAATTTCATTGGTTGACCCCTGTTTTTTGTATTGTGGTAAAGGGTAGCTAATACTTCTCTATTCGTGACCATTTCTAAGACCCAGGCTGACATCACTTAAGGAGCTCCCAGTGAACTTGGAATCTGTGGAAAACACAATGCACATATACAGAGTGAATTTCCAGCCACACGAAGTGGAATTACAGTGGTGCTCCTTGGTTGGACACACTCCTCTAAAGAACATCACAAAAGGCAACCTTTTTGTTTGAGCACTAAAGTAAAGAAAACCTTCTTAATACATTTTTAGTAATTAACGTTATATATACTAGAACTGCTCAAACAAGGAACATAGGAATTCTCAGACTGGAAAAGATCAACACTCCATTCCAAAATCTTCCTTTCACTAAGTGGCCAATACAATGTACTTCAGAGAAAGGTGGGAGAAACTCTAAAATGGACAATTATAGAAAAACTTGCCCACGGGAAGTTTTTTAGTAATACTGATATGCTGGTCACTAGTCATGCCGTTAAGCATGCTGGTTTGTATCCACTTAAACATACCATAAGAGAGTCAGACTGACTTCCATACTCTGGATCTATTTCCAAATTTAAAGTATGGGTTTTTTAATTCTTGGAGATTTGAGTAACTTATAGCTAGAGTGGAAAGTCTCCGTTCAAGGCAGAGTATGACAGCAGAATATGTTGTCCTAACCATTGTCATCAGCAGCATGCAGTCCCTGCTCTATAATAAGCTTAATACATGTTTTTAGTGCAGACAAATCGCAATTGCTTCCTGAACCTCAATTTAGCTTATTTTATGGATATTTTAAGTTATGAGTTTAGATGAGATTTGCTTCCATTGATGGGCCTAATAAACATCAGTCAATAAATAAAACCACATTATTATTTGAAAGATACAATATAATTGACTGCTGGCTATTCTCTAAACACATATAATCAGTTTTGCTACAAATCTCAGCTGACTGTGTCTTATTTTATGAAAAATAGAATCCATGGGTGAACTTTTTTCTTCTGCAAGCCATAAATTAAAATGTGGTTCTTGTTAAGTGCAGCTTCACAAATTAATATGAAATATAGTGCTTTTTCATAAGCTTTGAGAACCAGATTTAAAAGCATATTGGTGTTTGTGCACAGCAGGCAATAATGATCCATTATCCTGCAAGCAGAGGAGCTAGCAGCAACACATAAATAAGAAGCAGTTGGACCATCTGCTTTGATTTCTTCAGCATCCCCAGAGGATGTGTGCAGGAGCTGACACTTCTCTCCATCTGCCCTTACATTATCAATTACAGTTAAATTATGCTGCATGCTACAGGGCTGGCAGATATGGATTATAGATTGTGGCACCTGAAAAATATAGAGGAAAATACATATGTTGCAAGCCAGCTGTTTATTTACAAGTCTTGACATTTTCCCTCACTTTCTCTGCTGCCTTTTTTTTTAAGCTTCCAAGAGACATTTCAGTTTAGTGTGAACTTGAGAAGAAATTAGGTGTAACGGCATAGCACCACATGCATAATATTTCAGTTTCCTTTTTTTACAGCTGAAACTTGCATGGAGCACAAAACATCAGGTTGAACAGATTTTAAATTATGAGAAAAAATAAGTTGTGAAAACATCTGGGTTGGCTGTTACTGCTTGTTATGTTTATAAAACATGTTAGAACAGGAGGGGCGATGCACCCTGTACATTTTTGACAGCTTAGAAATCATGTGTAAAACTGTAACTTTTATGAAATGTTAAGTGTTTATTAAAGCTCAGGGAGTGGTAGAAGCAGGAACTGAAGGCCACAGCTCTGGTATACTGCAAGCAGGCACTCTGCTGAAGTGTCTTACCACAACCCATAGGAACGTTACCCTCTTTTGACCAGGGAATAATTTTGTTGCAAATTCATTCAATTTTCGACCTGTTTGATGGATGGTTGCCAGTCGTGCTGAACTGCAGTTTGGTTTTGTGGTATGGTTTTCTGACCATTAATGCTGACGTATGAACACTACATAACAACTTTCCTTTTCACCCTGACTCTAAATGGAAGCCTGGCACATTCATCAATTGTATCAGTCCATTACCTCAATATGGGATTGTTCTTAGACATGTATAATTCCAAACGTTGCCTGTTTTACCTTGTTCATAGTTTCTAACAGTATTCTATCTTCTACCATTTTCAGTATCCTTAACTCTAATAAGAGAGCAAAGCATTTAGCAAATAGCACCAAGTAATAATAGTTATTTGATTTAGTTAGATATTATCTGATATCTATGAGATATCCTTCTGACAATGTTGTCTGATCAATACTTTATACATGATGTTCGAATATTGACTAATGGTTACGTGGTACAATGTGAGCAAATAAAGCACAGCTTTAAGACTGTGTAGGCTATACAATGGGGGATAATGCTAGACACTAAATTATCACGTGCCCCATAATAACAGGAAATGAGAGATAATACATTGACTGTAGTATGGAAATTAAAGGACCAGCTCTGCTCCCATTGAAGTCTATGGCAAACTCTCACTGGACCACATCTATCTATTTAAGGTATCTCCCGTTAGTAAAATGTCTCAGTACCTCATAGCCTTTCATTTATTTATCCTAACATAACAGCACCATGATAAGAATTATAGATCTCATTTTACAAATGGGAAACTGAGGCACATTTAAAAGAAAGGAAATTAAGGCCTACAGCCCAGATTTTTAAAGGTATTTAGGCATTGCATTATTCAGCATTGCAATACCTAACTGATCTAGGAGACTAAGACTCATTGAAAGTCTGATTTTGAAATCTTGAAATCCTCCATGAAATGGAATTGCCATTCTCCGCCCAGCTCGTGGACTCATGTGGTTAAATAGAGTGAATCAGTTTCCACTCCTAAGGATCTGACTTTTTCCAGAAGATCAACATTTCACACTTAGAATGGCAGTGCATTTCTAGTAATTAACATGAAAGTACAAGGTGGTTATTAATAACTATTTATAATTATTAATTTAACAATAATGTATATCCTTATCTGCATCCTTATTTGCATCTAACTTGTGTATTCATCTTAAATGTACAAATACCAATAATTTGTTGTTGTCTTTAACTCAACAAGTGTCCAAAGTAGTTCCAGGGGATAGGTAGAAATCTATCATTTCAAAATCTGTGCTAACAACCCTAATCGTGCTGCTCTGAATTTATCTCATGCTACCAGTTTATTTTGTAATGGCCTACTGATCAAAAACCAAATAATTTTGCACCTTATGAAAGTGAATTCAGTTTTTCATTTAACTTGGTGGTATGGGAAGCTGTATCTCCAGCTTAGAGCCTGAGTAACATGGAGACCCTCTCTGATGAGTTCATAAGCAGTTCACAGACAGGTGGGATGTAGCAACTTTGCAAGACACTGTTTAAAGATCTTTGACATCTGAGAAAGCCACAGAATCCAATAATCCTACTTTCAGAACTCCAGGGTGTCCTCTGAGATCAATCTCATATCTAAACATCACATAAAGAGAGTGCATTGCATTATAGACTGTTTTTTATTGAACACTAACTAAGTAACAGCATTAGACATTCTTGAAGAAGGGCCTTTACCAGTGGGATTAGAAAGGGTTGTCAAATTCTGAAATTTTTACCCATGATTAAAACTGCACTTTAGAAATTGTTACATTATTAATAGAAGTCAGTTTATCCCCATGTATCTTTTATCAGTATCCAACAGATTATATATAAGGAATAAAGTGGAGAATGTTTATCTGTGCCCATGAATAAAGGGGATTTTAATTCTCTCTTTTTAAAATCACCATCATATCATTGCAGATACACTTTCAAGTATATAAAGTGGGGTGGGAAATGGAGAGCTCAAGGTTTTTGGGGGGTTTATGGTTTCGGTTCCACATAAATTAAACAGAATTTGGGGCCATCTGAAAATATAATGAAAGTGTCTAAGAAGGAGTCTCATTATATTAGAAGTGTTTAGCTACTTCCACATATCACTCTGTGTGTGTATATGTACATGTATTTGTATGTTTATGTGTGTACAAGTTCAGTTTTCATAGAAGTTGAAGAGGAAAAATTCAGAGTGCTATGCATGTATTTAACAATAGTGGGCACACTTCATAATTTTGCTCAACAAGATCCCTCATGGGTCTTCCCCAACCAAAATAAAACCAAAAACACCTGTAATGTGATTCTGGAATAGTTTCCCTGAATAAGTCCATGTATGGACCCCCTTATACTAGAATTAGGGCATGAGATGGGGGTGTATACGCCACAGGCAAGGAATAGGTTATGTGGGCCTGAGGCCAATTAATGCATCTGGCTGCACCTGAAGGTATTCCAAGCTTAATTAGTCATGAAGCCCAGCTGGGGGGAAGGAGCTGGGTGGTGACTATGTAGTTTGCAAAGAGCCTGCAGGGAGATACTCTGCAATTGCAGGGTGTGTTTGAGCATACAAAGACCGTGAGAGTCAGTAGAAAAGTGTTTGGCAAGAGGGGATAAGAGATGGAGAGCAGCAAGCTCCAATGGTGAACTGATAATAAGGCAAGACTGGGTTTCCAGAGAAGCATTCAGTTAAGAGGAAAAAACTTCAAGTCTCAGGAAGGCAGAAGGTGGTTTTAAGTGCGTGTTTTATTTGGGATTTTAGAGGGCAGCCCTGTGAGTTCTGTTCTGAGAGAAGGGTAAGCCTAAAGAGGTTTGTGGGGAAAAGGCCTGAGAAAAGGTCAAAGTTGAAAAAGCCAAGAGACCTTGCCTGCTTGCTACAGGATTGTGAGCTGGAACCTACAGGACTGGGAGGGCCTGGGTTCTCCTACCAGCCCCTGGAGCAGATGATGTGCAACCCCCTGACATAAGGGGGTGAGGACACTTGAAGCCCTGAGCCAAGAGAATGCAAGAACCATAGAGTCCCAACTCAGTGCTGAAGACTTATTTGATGGACTCTCTGTTCACTCTTTAGCCCCCCTCCTTCAGGGGTATCGCCTGGAGGGCTGAGCTGTGAGAAGAGACCACTGCAGGATGAGAGTGCATGTTGGCAGAAGTGCTCGAGAGGAAAGAGCCTGCTACTCCAACAGTGAGTTCCCTCTTCTGTAGGGTGCGTCTTTCCAGTTTAGATTAATCAGTTTTGAGTAAGTGCCTGCACATGTAGTTATTTTGGAATCTCGCTATTGTGCTTTACATTTACACTCTCCCTTAATCTGAAATTATCTTTCAAGTGTAGACTAGCCCTAACTATGACTGAAAAGGCCATTTTATTACTGCTACTACAATCCACCCTGTCTTGTGTAGCAAAATGTCTGTGTTGTTACACTGATTTACTGCCCTGTAAAAGTCATACTTCTGGTCTTGATATGCCAACCTTGGAAACTTTTTTTACTGGATGGCCCTGGGAAGCAAGTTCCATATGCCTAACATTCAGAGTCAGTGCTTTATGTAATGGGGGAGAAAAGTCTTTTCTGTGTTTTGCTATCTAAATCTGCTCATATAATTGTTCTAACTAAATCTGTGCAAACAGAATGCAATGAAATGAACCAGACAAAAAAAGTCTTTCGCCCAATCTTCTTACAAACTGGAAACTCAGGCAATGTTCATTCAATGTTTCAAACCTGTGCTTGCTTTGAGTGAACATCACTCCCCCCCCCCCCACCACCTTTTTATTGAGTTTTTGCTGTATGTTATGTGACATTCGTTTTTTGCTCTTGCATTCTTGTTGAAGTCGTATTTTCAGTGTTTCTACATTCCAAAGCAGGTTTTATGCGCCCCCAACCCTGCAGCCCATTACTGCTACGATTGATATGTCATCTGTCATTTGACTGGCTAAAACATAGCAAGTTGACAGTTTATGGGTTGATAAGATATCAACTTACTGGGTAACAATGGAACATTTCAGTAACTGCCTTTCAGAAGGGTCCCTTCATTTTTAACAATAGCTTAGGTCCCCATAAAAGTCTGTAAAAGCCCACTTGCAATTGTATGTGTAAATTGGGGTAACTGTGGAAAGGATCAATCTGTGTGCGTGCACATGAGTGTTGTCTATTCAATCATGGTGGTAAACATGTAATAATGGAGGACTTCTGTGTGTAGATCTTGGATTTTTTATGTGAATCTGAATTAATACAGAGAGGCTTGTCGTAATACTGTGTCTTAAAATCCTGACGCTCTTTTTCCTGAAGCTGTTTAGATGGTCCCATGATTCCATCTTGAACTTTTTTATTTTTTTTTCCCCAAGAAGTTTCAAGCTGATGCACTAAATTTTCTACTTCTCTTTCCATTCTTACATGGAAACTTCAATAGTGAAATATACAACATAGTAGTGTGCAAGAAGATTGTAGTGGTAAAGACTGCTAACTACAAGAGAAGTGTTACTTATTTCATGACTGACACGGTATCTGTTTACTGTGTTTTTTGTTGTGACATAGGTTGATATAACATGGGAGTGTTTGCATCTTAAATAGCAGTTTATTACTGTATATTGTAATATGACTACAGAATAGTCAGTATAAATATTATTTAGGACTGTCAAGGGATTAAAATTGTGATTAATCGCACTGTTAATAGAATACCATTTAAATATTTTTGGGTGTTTTCTACACTTAGATATATTGATTTCAATCAATACAGAACAGTGTACAGTGTACACTTTATATTTTTCATTACAAGTATTTATACTGTAAAAAAACAAAATAAATAGTTTTTTTCAGTTCATCTAATTAATGAGTTCTGCAATGCAATATCTTTATCATGAAAGTTAAATTTAAAAATGTAGAATTATGTACCCCTGGAATGGTAGTTGAAGTGTTGGCTACAACAGTGCCATGAGAACACCTGTTCTCAATTTGACGTGACGTTGTGAATAAGAAGCAGGCAGCATTATCTCCTGCAAATGTAAACAAACTTGATTGGCTGAACAAGAAATAGGACCGAGTGAACTTGTAGGCTCTGAAATTTTACATTTTGTTTTTGAGTGCAGTTATGTAACAAAACAAATCAACATCTGTAAATTGCACTTTCATGACAAAGATTGTGCTACAGTGCATGTATGAGGGGATTTGAAAAATAGTATTTTATCATTTTACAGGGAAAATATTTGTAATAAAGATAACATACACTTTGTATTCTGTGTAACTGAAATCAATATATATGAAAATATAGAAAACATCTGAAATATTTAATTTCGATTGGTATTCTATTGTTTAACATTGTAATTAAAATTGTGATTAATAATCAATTTTTGAGTTAATTGCATGAGTTAACCGCGATTAATTGACAGCCCTAAATTTTTGTCCTAAATAAGCTGGCATTTCAGGCTCATGTCATGACAAGTGTGGTACCTTTTCATGTTTCTCCTTTGAATCACTTGTCTGCATTTAACTGTACTCCCAAAACAGTACCTTACTAGTACTTCGGTACAATCTAATACTTTGAAAGTTGATATCCATTCCATGAATACCATTTCTAGATGGTAGTAAAGTAGTAGCAAATCAGCTTTTCAGCCTCTGAGTGATTCTCGAAGTACTGTCTGTCTTATTCACAGACCTGTGAATGTCAGTGACCAGCAGTCCCAATCCAGGAATGCCCTTAAACTTTTACTCATGTTTAAATTGTTAAATAAACACATACTTAAAGGGTTTACAGGATTGGGACCTAGAATCCTGCAATACAAACAAATATATTCCTTTATGGGCATTTAATAATGTTGTTACCTCTTTCCATTACAAATAGTTTCAACCAAACATTATTACTGGAGTTTTACACAGTAAATAGAAGTCCTATGGGTATTATGATGGGCATCTTATACAATCTGTATTTTAAAAGTCTAATATGCCATGGCTTTAGGCTTACAGAGAAGTCAATAAAATTAACAGTGTGAAATTCTATTTTCATTCATTGTAATGGTTTACAAGTATATTACATTCTCTACTTCATTCTGACATTAGTCAATAGGTAACCAATGTAAGTGTAGTTCATTTATATTTGAATTGATGTTCTGTCCCCCATTAGCATATGTTTCTAATGCATTCTGATACATTAGTAAATAGGCTTGTCTGATTAATCATTAGCACATGAAAAGAATTAGCTGTCTACTGCCAAATGGAATTATTGACACTGATAATAAGATGAGGTACTGTATCATCTGGAAGCTGGTGTTTTTAAGGGAAGGGTGGAATTTGATGGCATTTCCATTTTAAACTGAAATATTTTTTTCATATATTGAATAAGATTATTCCTCATTCACTCACTTCATTGTATATCTTCCTTTACTCTGTACTATGAATATACAAAGCTGCTAATGATTAAAATACTTTCAATTGTGCCATCTTCAATTTTTCATTCATACTAAAGAGCAAGTATAACTTTTCCTTTAAAGCAAGACTGTAGAACCACAGCATTGTGATGCAGAGGAAAAAAATAAAATGAAACTTGACCATGCAATGCTCTGAATATTGCAGTAGGTTTCTACTATGAGTCAGTGTGACACACCTAAAAGGGTCACAACCCATCATTTGAAACTATTCTGTGATTCTCCCTTGTTCTTGTCTGCACCATTAGATTTAATAGCACTCTGGTGTGATTGCCATATACGTTAAACATAACTATATGATAAGAATGCAACTTAATCTAACAAAGTCTTGTAAATCACTTAACTATTCACACAGTAGGGTCATTCTAGGCTGAATATTTGCAACATATGATGAAAATGTTGCCACCATTCAACTTGCTTGCACTGAATACTTCTACACTTCTTCAGAGGTGTGGAAATTCATATTATACAGTATGTCTACAGAATGCTGACAAGAAAACTGAACATAGTTTTTTTTTTACACATCGTTAACCTCCAATATGTTCAGTTAACATTGGATACCAAGAGGGGGAAATGTGTTAACCATGTTGTAAGCTCTTATTAATAACACTGCATGGCTCTAGTTAATCATCTTGTAACATGTGCAAGAAAATGTTTAATTCAGGTATTTCTGAGAACTTGGTAGCCAGGCAGGATTAGACGAGGTAGGCAGGAAGAGGACAAAGGGACTACTTGCTCTTGCTATGGTTGCTCCTGGCTTGCGGGGGCAGAGGTGAGTTGCAGAAATATTGTCATTAATGTTTAGCAAGGCACCTTTGTGGTAATAAAAGTCTAGTCACATGGGCAATGCTGCTGCTTACTCTTCTCCTCCTGCACTTACTATCCCTGCTTAAGAAACATCAGCTATTCATTTACTTCAAAGAGGAGACTTGCTGCAGATACCGCTCTAGTACTGGCTTCTAAGGAAACTGGAGCCACTTGGCAAGATGGTAAACATTCATATATCTCTCCTAGTCAGCCTGCAATGAACTCCAGTTGTGACACCTGCCAATTTCCCCTCTCCAAATGGCATGCTGTTGAGGCTACAACTCTGCCAGAGCTCTTTTTAGCAGCCTCTAAACCCTCTAACAGTCGGGTCCAGACACCACGACTACCCCAGCAGAGAACGGAATGTTTAACCCCACACAATGAGCAGCTGCTTCGATTGATTACGTACGATATTGTACTATAAAGGAGCATCACGTATGGTCTTTTATGAAAACTTGTAACGTTCTGAACTGGGTGGTCACTATGAGATGCATCGATTCATAACTAATCTATACATATATCAGCGGTGAAAGTAACTTAAAGGATTTACTGGTACTCCGGAGTCCTGAGAGGGGAAGGGGTGTGGGAAAAGCGGGGATGGGGTGTGGGAAATCCGCAAGCCCTTTAGATCAGGATTTAAAGGGTCCAGGACTCTGGCTGCAGGAGCAGCGATTTAAAGGGCCCCGGGCTGTAGGCAGCCGGAGCCCCGGACCCTTTAAATAGCTTCCCAAGCCGCCCTGCCGCCACTACCCCAGGGCTCCGGCCGTGAGGCTCTAGCGGCAATTTAAAGTGCCCGGGGCTCCAGTCACTGCTGGGAGCCCCATCCCCTTTAAATTGCCGCCTGGGGAAGCCAGTCCGCCCCTGTACGTTGGCTCTTGCCGGTACGCCAGACCGGTGCTTACTGACTTATTTGTACCTCTGACATATGTATATAGGAAACTTTGCTCAGAACCTGTATTAAAATTTCAACTACACCTCACAGGAGGGAGGATCATCTCCCATTCAAGTATTTACACAAAACCACCTCCAAGTAACAATCCATCTGCCAGCCAGGAAGAGATGATGGTGGACCACTAGAGTTAATGGAAAGAGACTGGAAAATTCCAGCTCTCAAGCTAAGAGGGGATTTCTACAGTCTGAATAAGTGGGAAGGGGAAAGTAATTTTAAAAGTAGGCTTCTGTTTGAG
Organism: Sternotherus odoratus; assembly: GCA_032164245.1. NCBI lineage: Eukaryota > Metazoa > Chordata > Testudines > Kinosternidae > Sternotherus > Sternotherus odoratus. Next base: position 23,560,310 of record JAVMKO010000014.1, on the reverse strand, counting down.
GCTAGTTAATCCAGAAACGGAAGGCCAGCCTCTTTCCAGGAAGTTGCCTGACACTAGATCCCTCCAGGCTACAGTGTGTGCTCGGAAACTGTTCAAAGGCAACAGGTAATTTGTATTAGAAAAGAGATTTTTACCTAATGTAGAAGTGTAAAGCCTGAGGTTGCATCTTCATTCATTTACTGTGTAACTTGTCCATGTTTACTCTCCCTTATGATTTCATCTCTGAATTTTTTTGTTTTTTTCCCTATAAATCTTTTGTTTGCACAACAGAGAGCTGCTTGGGGTAAAGACTGTGTGCCAAAGTAAGTTTAGTGTCAGGAGTGGAGGGGGCTGATTTCTTGCCTTTGGGCTTGATGAAACGGGGGAATGGTTCAGATGCCTGGCGGCTAAAAATTCTGAAGGACTGATTTGGGGAGATGGGGCTGGTGGGGAGCTGTTGGTGTCTCCCAGCAAGGAGTAACTAGGTTGCTAGGGCCTTGTGTTGATGTCAGGGTTCTGAGCCATAGCTGCACAGCATAAAGGTTACAGTTCAAGTAGTGACCGTACATTTCCCTGGCCAGGGAGCTCACCTAAATGTGTCATCCTCTTTCCTCAGTTTCACTTTAAATGCCTCCCGTGGCACCATGCTGATGCTTTCCAGACAAGAGGAACACGACCACTATTGGTTCTCCCTTACCTGAATATGTTCCCCACGCCCTTTCCTCCAGCAGTGGACCCCAAAGGATTATTCTGTGCACAGTGGCCCGTACCCAGTGAGTGGTCCATGTTCTCTGCTGCTTTTCAGGCTTCTATTAATTTCTAAATGTGAGTGTGAAGCCCAATGCCATTCATATGCTGCCTTGTTGACTTCATTTTTATCAAGGTCCCTGGGGGGGGGTAGGTGTCCCCGCCCCCGAGTAGTGAGCAAAACGTGACTCAAATCTGCGGGCTCGGGGCCGTGGGCTCGTCCTTACTTCAGGGCGGGCCAGTTCAGTGGCTCAAGTCCGTGGGCTCGTCCTTATCTCGGGGCGGGCCAGTTCAGTGTTCAAGTCCGTGGGCTCGTCCTTACTTCAGGGCGGGCCAGTTCAGTGGCTCAAGTCCGTGGGCTCGTCCTTACCTCGGGACAGGCCAGTTCAGTGGCTCAAGTCCATGGGCTCGTCCTTACCTCGGGCCGGGCCAGTTCAGTGGCTCAAGTCCATGGGCTCGTCCTTACCTCGGGACGGGCCAGTTCAGTGGCTCAAGTCCGTGGGCTCGCCCTTACTTCGGGGCGGGCCAGCTCAGTGGCTCAAGTCCGTGGGCTCGTCCTTACTTCGGGGCGGGCCAGCTCAGTGGCTCAAGTCCGTGGGCTCACCGTTACTTCAGGGCGGGCCAGTTCAGTGGCTCAAGTCCGTGGGCTCGTCCTTATCTCGGGGCGGGCCAGTTCAGTGTTCAAGTCCGTGGGCTCGTCCTTACTTCAGGGCAGGCCAGCTCAGTGGCTCAAGTCCGTGGGCTCGTCCTTACCTCGGGGCAGGCCAGTTCAGTGGCTCAAGTCCGTGGGCTCGCCCTTACTTCAGGGCGGGCCAGTTCAGTGGCTCAAGTCCGTGGGCTCGCCCTTACTTCAGGGCGGGCCAGCTCAGTGGCTCAAGTCCGTGGGCTCGCCCTTACTTCAGGGCGGGCCAGTCCAGTGGCCGCAGAGCCCTGAGTCTATTAGCGTGGCCCTGATCTCAGGGTAATGCGGTCCAACGGCCGGAATCTATTGAGAGGGGCCACCACGTGTGGGTGTGGCGGCCTGGAAAGGGGGGCCTGGAGCCCACCTCCCACCCCTGGGCCCCGACCCAAGGTCCTAACAGCGGGTTGGTACCCCGCTACCAACTCAGTGGGGGGATCCCACCAAAACACGCTGAGCTAGCTCTGGTGGGAGGTACCACTCTAGCCCTTGCCCTTGGATACCTTCCGGTGGGGTCTCCCAGGAGGTCCTGGATCCCTTGCAGACTGTGGGGTGCGTTGTCCCCTCTAGCTGGTCCCGATCCGGGGCTTCTGGTAAGCCATGGTCCGCGGTCGTCTCCGGTCCCAGTCCTAGCTTACCCTCTGCAGGAGCTCCCCAGGCGCATCTTCCCTCCTCAGCTGTCTCCCCTGACTGAGCTGCTCTCCTTGCCTTTATACCAGCTGAGCACTTAGGGCATGCCCAGTACGGTGGGGGCAGGGCTTCAGCTGTGAGAGCTACAGGCTTAACCCCTTCCGCCCCAGTGTGGGGCTTGCTAGCCCCATCACAGTCCCATAGCCCAGCCTTAGAAGGCAATAAACTATAAGCCCCTCCCCTCCACGCTACACTTAAGTCGAGCAGTTTCACAGGTCATTCAACTTTGGGACTAAAACCTAATTTTCAAATAGGGAAGTTCTGAAACTTATCTTCTCAGATTCACGGCTTTTTAGGTCGAATGTGCTAAATTTGTGTGTGTTGGGGGAGGGGGAGCGTTTCCTGGCTATCCTCTCTAGTGTTGATTGGGTGATGTAATTTGGCTACACCATCTAGTGTTTGCCAAGTGGATTAAATAAATAGAGCAGAATTTGCCATTTCACAATCCTGCTGCTATTGGAAAGCAAGGATTTTCTTGTAGACAGCAATGGCCCACACTCAGATTTAGGCCACACATAATTCAGTTATCATTTTGGTGGCCTTTTAGACAACAGATTCATGTGAGCCAGGTTGTGACCTTGCATTCCCTTGACAATGGTATAGGATGTCCCCAATGTCATTGTAAGAATGACATGTCCACCTGCATTAACAAATACTGAAGTTATGTCCTGTTCTTCTTCTACTGTAAAACATCTGTTCAGGGTTCTCTTCTGCCATATCTATGGCACAGAAATAACATGGATTAATTCAAAATCAATGGCAGAGTCTTCACTTGCATTCTAAAAATGTAAGCCTGTTCCCCACCCCAAAACCCTGTATTTGGTTACCCCAAGCCCTGTGTTGGTCATGCAAAAACATTTTCTGCTCTTAGTTTGTAGTTTTGTTTGCAGAAACAGGTACACCTGTAAATATTGCAGGCATGTTTAAGAAGTCCCCTTTGAAAAATTCACCATTTATATTACAGAAAGTAACATTTTTCTTCTGTTTAAATATAACATTTTCAAATTTTAGTTTTCTTCCATGTGATAGTGTGTAGAATAATTAAGTTCACTTCTCCTGGAAAAACAGACTTAAACACCAATAAACTGATATGATCTTTTGTAAACATGAAGGCTGAGAGACTTACTTCTATATAAAAAGAAAAATAGAAATAATTGCACTAAGTAACTTCAAATTACAAAATGTACAGCATGAAACATGTCTTCCTTAATTGGTTTTCATTTTAGGAATACTTAAACTAACTTTCAACTGAACACTTAAATTCATCATCCAGTGTCGTTAAGTAGGATGACAAACATTGGCTCAAAATTAGGCATGCTAATAACCTCAGTTACTTATAACATTGGTAGGATATAATTAAAAGGGTCCATTTTTTTGTGGTGGTATTGGTGCCTCAAAAAAACTTGAGTTATCTATCTAGATTTAACATTAAAGCACAATTGGGAACCTTTAGTGTGCATCAGAGAGTCTAAAGGGTCTAAAGGTTGGGCTAGACACTGAGAAACAGGGAGATGGTACTGTTTGTTTTGAGACTTAAGTAAACCTGCACTGTTGGACCCCAAATGAGGAGGAAGAAAATGTGAAGGTGCATTTGGCAACCATATTATATGTGTGTTTGGTTTTTTTAAAGAAAAAAAATCTCATCTTGACAAAGTGCTGCACATAGAATTAAGATACACAATATGAAAAGGAAATAAAAAAATCAAAAGACTGCAGAATAATTTGTGGTAACAGATTGATACATAAGCATCAACATGCATTCAAATAGAAATTGCCAAGAAATTATTTTAGACACTTTTTATAAATAATTGGGGAGGGATCTGTCCCATGAGAGAGAATTCAAAACTTATATCGGCACCAAATTCAAAAGCCTAACCTATGTTCACTCAAATTCATGTTCCACCCTACTAACCCTTGATCATACGTGTAACTTTTTCTTAAATGTAGGAGTATGGCAGTGAAACTACTGTGGAAAAAATACAAGACTGGATGCTGAGGTTTGGTGGAATTTACCTTTGCTACTGCTATAGCTAAAATCTTTAGTTTGCATGATTATTCATCTACTAGCATTTCCTAGGTTTTGTTTAGAGGCCAAATTAGTGCCTGAACTTGTAGCCCTGCTGTACAAAAAGTGCTGACTTTAATATGTCAGTGGGACTTTTACATGTGCAAAGATGGTTGGATTAATCTTTTACTCCATGCTAGAGCTATTTCAGCTCAATGCCCTACTCTTTCCCATATTGGAAACTGAAGCAATAAGGTCATTGTTTTATGAAAAATATGAAAAATTCATGATATATTTTGGTTTCTCAAGTTGGATTCCTGGAAGTAAATAATACTAATAGTATATTTTCCACATGCCTTTCAGCAATTACTGTACATTATGTAAATACCAGCAGGTAAAAAACTGTAAATCTGAAGACATATTGACCTGAAACAAACCTATTTTTACTGAGAAGTAGTACCCTTTTTGTGCCTTCTTACGAGACTGATTCATGGTGTAGCAAATTCTTAATGTCCTAAAACAATGCACAGAAACACAGTAAGAAGCCATTCTCAGTGCTGAGGAAATAAAGCAAAAGAAGTTTATTTTAGTGAAAATGTCAAACTTGGTTGAAAACCATGCTGTAAAATAGAAGTGTGAAAATCCTACTTAAATTGTGAAGGGGGAAATGCATCATCCTCTACTACTAAAGATACTCCAACAGCAATACATACAGAAGAAGGGGACAGCAGATAAATATAGGTGTTTTAAAGCAATTGTACATTGATAAAAGGGACCAACAATAAATTATAAGCTTCTGTCTGGACCTTACATTAGTGGGTTTTTTAATGTAACTGATTGTATTAAGTTTCACTGCATACTTTCATCTAATATACAAATTTTCCAGTAAATTAACTTTCCCACATTTGAGTTATATTAGATTATATTTATGACATTAAGTTCTAACCTACTATGTTACAAGGGCCTGGGTAAAGGCTCAGCAGAGTTAGCTGTGTTTCTTATAAGAGTGTGGGTGTGTTCTGTAGGGTGCCAGGGATACAGAGACACAAATACATCCCCAACATACACACTATGAAATTTTGGATTTGCCTTAAAAGTGCAACCACTGTCTCCAGGTTACTAGTGGAATCTAAGGGCTGGCCTTCACTAGGGAGGGAGATTGGCTGTAGATACGCAAATTCTGCTACGTTAACAACATAGCTGAATTCGGCGTATCTACAGCTGACTTACCTGCTGTCCTCACGGCGGCGGGCGGCGGCTCGATCCCCCGTTGACTCCAGCTTGTGACTTTTGGCAAGCTGGAGTTCCGGAGTCGACGGGGGCGCCGCTGGTGATCGATTTATCGAGTCTTGACAAGACGCAATAAATCGATCGCCAAAAGATCGATCCCTGCCGGCTTTAGTGAAGACAAGCTCTAAGATGATGATAATTTGCCATTGCAGTATGTAGATCTGCAGAGGTAAACCAGCATAATGGTGACAGAAGAACTAAGGCCATAAGGATATAAGCAGCTTCCAGAACTATAGACATTTGTAATACAAATCTGAATAATCACACACCGATAAACAGAAAAGAAAATCCATTGTTCATATATAAAAATATGGATTAAGCTATCCATAGATTGAGAGAGAGCCTTATCAGAGGTTAACATAAACAGAGATGGAAGTAAACTGGTCATGCCCCATACTGTCACTTCATTAAAAAGAAAATGAGGGAGAGGGGAACATAACTTATTTCATAATACTACTACAGTATTTGAACTGATCATTTATACCAGATTATTGCCACAAATTTTTAAAATTTTAATCTATTTCTTTAAACTTCACCATTAGTTAAATATATTATGTATGTTTTTGTTTCCAAAAACTCTTGTCCAGTTATACTGAAAGTAGGAGACACTTGATATGGATTTAATCAAGCTGAAATTTTATTATTTGATGTCTGGGACTTCCTGACATAAAAATGTACAGTTCAGGCAACTCCATGTTCATGCAATAGCTTCTGCCAGCTCCCCATCATTTTTCATCCAGGTCCCCCATCCAACCCACGGCTGGGACCTTACCATCATCACCTCTCTTGTAGGAGTGTTAGGGTGGGCTAGAAGAAAGTGGTTCTGGCTCCCTGCCCAACCAATCATGGGAGCCCCAAACTTCCCCCCTATTCTGTTCTTTTAACCAACACCTCATTTTTAAGTCCTTTACCAAGTCCTTTCTGGTCACTGGATGCCTTCACTATGGACTATCTGCACTGTGCATCTACCCTAAGGAGATGTCCTCGATTAGCATAGCTGTCTTCCCCCAACCCACACCCACACCCAAACACAGTCAGGTTCTCAAACATCTCCACTGCCCTTTTTTATAGCATCCAAAAAGCTGTTGGCAACCAAGTCTGATAGGTGAACCCCATCCTCCCAAAATCACTCTGGTGCTCTATATGCTATGCCAGGCTGTGAAATTAACCACCCTCCTCTGGATACAAGGAATGTGGCTACCTGATTATTTACCCATTTCAATGGCAAAGTTTCCATTGATTTCAGTGGTGCAGATTCAAATCCTTAGAGGCCCAAGTCTCCAAAATGCTGAGCATCTCCTGTGAGAAGCTGAACTCTCGTTGACGCTCATTGAATTCCAGCATGCTGAGAACCTTGAACCTTTGAGTTCTTAGAGATAGGGACAAGCCATAAATGTTTGATTTAGATCTGACATTTCTCCAAGTTTATAATGTGGCTCTGGAGTTTGATTTGGATTTCTTGTAAATGATAACATGGTGAAGTACTCTCTAGTCGGGTTATGAGTCCTATCCAAATGACTTGGTTTGTCTTCTGTTATGGTAGGCATTTGCTTACTAAGAAAATGATCTCAGACATGTTGAGGACCTTCAACTCCCATTGCACTGTAGGGAAGTGGAGGAGTGCTCAGCACCCCATAGGATGAAGCCCTAATTAGCATTGCTTCAAAATTTGGGTCCATGGTGCTACAGATTACACAGGGCCCACACTGGGGGAACTTGATGGGGCCAGCAGTGAAAGGAGGACAGGGAGACACTCTCCAAGGGACAGTGGGTAGCACCCACCCTGGGAGTCTCTCGCACCCATAGGCTACAGATTACACAGGGCCCACACTGGGGGAACTTGATGGGGCCAGCAGTGAAAGGAGGACAGGGAGACACTCTCCAAGGGACAGTGGGTAGCACCCACCCTGGGAGTCTCTCGCACCCATAGGCTAGCTGGAAGAGAGAGGAGCTGATTGTCTAGCATTCATCAGCTCCCAAGATTTAGCCCAGCACAGGCTATATAGCACCTCTTTTGGCTCCATTCCAGCTATTCACCTGAACTAGGAATGGGAAGCCAGCCTGACAAATGCCGTAGGTCTAGCTGATCACCTGTTTAGGAATTATTATTATTTTTCCTTGTGGGCCAATTGGCAGAGGACCAGGGGGTGTTTTGCCTTTCTCAGTGCACCTTCTAGTCACAGTGGGCTGAGTAGGAACACGCTTAGGACCTCACTGAGGTACAGGGGTGGAGTTGTTTATTCATTGCAAATTGTAGCCAGGTTCCAGTGTGGTTAAGAGAATAAAATGAACAGTTCCCAGAGGTACCTTGTGTTGGTCCTTAGGCTCATCTTATAGGGTGAGACCTTTTGGTCCTCACCCTGTTGAGATCCTCTGTCCCCCTTGTGTGGGGAGGGTGCTAGGACTCAGAGCTGAGTCCTGGTATGTAGACTGAAGAGGTCAGGTCCTATGTTATGGGTTATACTATATTAAATAGCTATAATATATAGAGGAGCAGTCATTCTTGATCAAAACTTACTACAAATGTTTTTCTTATTTTTAAGGTTATTTCATTACAAAAGGATTGCTATTTTATTTTATATGCCCTAGCAACTATGTATAATGAAAATGATAACCCTTAAAATAAAGTGAATGCATGTCCAATGATTGTTTAAGTAGTTTATGTATTGCATTGTAAGGAATTTATAAATTATTTATAAGGCATATACACATTACACTCTAGGTTGTTTATTACCCTTTATAACACATTGTTAAATAAAATTTTTGATTAAAGGTTCTCTGTCAATCATATCAAAGTATACTGAAATGTTGTATACTTCATTTGCTGAATTTTGGTGATTTGACACTGTGGTAGAACTGTTCAAGATAATAAAGTGGTAATAAAATGTAACAGCAGATTGTGTTTTGTTAGTTTCTCAGTAAAAAATGAAATATTTTGACTCAACAACTAGAATAAAACCGAAGGAATTTTAAAACAAGTATGCTTATTTTGTTGGATGATATGACATTTTCTGTAATAGAGCAGTACAATAAACTGAAAAAACTGTAAATATTCCTTAGCATACTGAAAGTCAAATAATACTTTAATTTGGTTGGAAAATTAGATTGTTAGAAGTTATGAGTTAGCATAGAAAAATTATATATATTTAAACAGTCTGTAATGCAAGACCGTGCAATTAGGGATTAATAATAATTTGTTGGCATCGGGCTTTGTTGCAAGGAGTACCCAGAGGTCACCTACTACAGGACAGGCCCCCCCAAAACCCCCAAAACAGAATGCCATTAGCCGCCACCTTCAGCCCCCAACTAAAACAATAGTAGAGAGAGATTTAATAATGTTAGTGTTCCCAACATTAAAGTCGGGAGAGAAGCTCTGTTCTCAAATGAATATGCATGGCTTCAAGCCCAGATTTTGACATCATCCAGGAATCCATGGCCTCATTGGAGTCTGTGACAAAACTCCCATTGACTTCAATAAGACCAGGATTTCATCCCAAATTTTTCCTAACACTTCAGGAATTTTGTTTGTATATCAGGTATTGTATTTAAAAAATGAAATGATAAGAGAATTTAAATAACATGATTCATAAATTAATGACGATAATTGACATGGTCAGCATTAACTCCAGGTTCCGTTTTTATCTAACCCACCAAATTTTAGATAATCTACCTTTGGACCACATCTCTATATGAGGGAATGCTTTTAAAATCCACTGCACAAAGACTACAATTTAGCAAACATTCTTAGCTTCAAAAAGTACTTTTAAAAAGTCAATATAAAAAATGAATGAAAATACTCGGCACAGAATACCGCATGCATTTGCTTTTTTTCACTTCCGTCTTTTTTGTCTAAATCATGACTTCATGTCTGTAGAGCAGTACATATCAAGCAAGCACAATCTGTTCATCTCTGAGATTATCTGGACTGTTCATGCTGATTAGTGAAAGTAGAGACTGACCTGTTCACTGTGTTTTATGTGTATAATGGAATACGTTCCTGCTGGATTGGGAGTGGTAAGACAAAATGCTAGTGCTTTATGTGGTCCTTGTAGGAAAGCAGAATATTTAACACAACCAGTAATGCCAAATCCTGGTCCCCTGAAGTTAATGGGATTTCTTCCATTTAAGGGCCTGATCCATCACTGTCTGAAGTTAATGGAAAGACTCCAAAGGGACCAGGATTTTGGTTTCAATGTGATTTCAAAATTCTTGTACCAAATTCAGCCAGTAAGATTTGTAAAATGCAGTTGTTACAGAGCAGAAAGACGGTGCCAAAATGTACAAATAACAAAGCTTTTAAAGAAAACAACCCCGTAATTCCAGTGGAGAGTGTTCAGTGCTGAAACCCACATGCAGCTACCTATATTTATAGGACACGTGTGTACATGAATAGGATGTCCCCTTTGCTTATTGATATGCTCAGACTCCTACTGTCTCGGCTGCCATTATCTGTTTGCCCACACAAACATTGGGAAGCTTTGTCCTTCTTTTGCATCAATATGTCTAGCAGCTTTAAATGTATGGGGTTGGGTAGTAGTTATGTAACATCTTATTTTTGTAACATTTTATTTTTTATGCTGTTGATATTGGCTGTTTCTCACTGTGGCTTCCTGTATGGTGCTACAAAGGACAAGAAGATAGCGATGGTTATTGAATATTTGTATTGTATACCATTCTACGATTGGACATCAGGTATATGTGCATTTTTGATCAACTTTCTTTAGAGTCTATTCATTGCTATAAGTACCTGTATATTTTCCTGACTTGTCACCCCTCCCCCCACACACCCATATGCCTTTTGTTTGCATTCTAAATAATCATTCCTTTGATTTATGCAGCATGAATGGTTGTAGAAGGTGGATATGAAACACAATTGCTTTAGCATAGAATTCTAGAAAGGCAGGACTGTAAAGGAACTTCAGCAGGACTAAGTAAAGGAACTACACTTTCCTTTTCCCCTAAAACATTTAGATAATCTCTTTTAGTGTCTTTTATGTTCCTTGCTTGGTGTAACTCACTCTGTGCTTTAGCCCTTCTGATTTTGTCTGTACATTCTTGTGCTATTCTTTTATACTTGTTTCTGTTTTTTGTAGGATTTCTTTTTAATTTCAGGTCATTAAAGGCCTCCTGATGCAGCTATATTGGCCTATTATTTTTTTTCCAGTCTTTTCTTTGCATCTGGATCATTTGCCATTGAACATCTAATATTGTCTTTTTGAGACGCTCCCAGCTTTCCTGAACTCCTATATCCCTTATTCTTTTTCCCCCTCGGATGTTACTTATCAGTTCCCTGAGTCAAATCTACTTTTTTTTAAGTCCACTGTCCTTATATTGCTGCTCTCACTCCTTCCTTTCTCTACAATCATGAAATCTATCATTTCACCAAAACTATCATCCACATTGCTTTCCACCTACAGATTCATAACCAATTTCTCCCTTTTTGTCAGTCAAGTCTAAATTGGCTATTCTCCTGCTTACATTCCCGCCTCTGAAACAAAAAGTTGCCCCCAGTACATTCCAAGAACAATATTACTTTTCCAACAGATGTCTGAGCTGTTAAGGTCCTTCTGGACCTCATAACAAGCGCATATGTGTTTGATGTATAGAGTAATTCTCCTCCCCTTCCCATCCTTCCTGAACAAGCTGTACTCTCTATACCAGTATTCCAGTCATGAAATGTATCCCACAATGTCTCTGATGTGAATGAAGTAATAATTTAGCTTATGTACTAATAAGTCTAGTTCTTTCTGTTTATTCCCTATACTCTTTGCATTTGTGTAGAAACATCTAAGATGCTGAACAGACTCCTCCACTGTTATCCATCATATAGCTTCTATGAGCCTAATATTATTATCCAACACTCCTAACCAGCATGTAGTGCTTTTTTAATGTCTGTGTTTTTTATCCCTGCCCCTTTTTTGTAACCTGTCCTCTTTGAACCTAACTTAAAGGCCTCTTCGCTGGGTGGTGTGTAAAAATGCTTTTCCCGTTCTTGGTTAGGTGAACCCCATCTCTTTCCATGTTTAACTGTTAAGTTTCAGATTTGGAATAGCACTGCCAGAAGGATGATTATCCTTAGTCTATCCTTGAAATGCATCCAAATATTCTTTTATGGGTACTCAACATTGCAATATTGAAAACCCTGGGTATTTCTGATCAGTTGCACCAAGTGATCACCCTGTAATTTTCAAATGATGTTAACAATTTTAAAATGCAGTATTTTGGTGATTGTGGGTTCTGAATGACAAAGGGGGCAGATATTAAAAATGAAGGTCATATTACGAATCACTTTCTATCCCTACTAAAAGTTGGTTTCTTTAATCACCTTGCTACTTCAAGTGTAACTTAACTTATTTTACGACCTTTGCCATAAAAGATCGAGATCTAAGGAATCTTACTCTAAACATTCTTTCAAAGAACTTTGTGCAGTCAGCACTGGCTGGTAAAAAAAGCAACAGTCACACCCTTCAGTGTTTGACATTTTTGAGCACTTTCTTCATTTTTACCAGATTCTTTCTCATTAGGAGTTTTCTGCAAAAATATCTGTGAACCTGGTAGTTTTTTAATAGCTAAAAAAAAATTAAAATTAAAATCATGGCTCTCTGAAAACTCAAAGCCTGAGAGTAGAGGACCAGATGCTGTAGCTTTATAAATTAAAAAGGCATTATATATAGCCAGCTGTACCATATAAACTTAGATTTTTATGCTATGCTGTGGTGTTATGTGTATCCTCATTTGTTTTCAACATCTGTTCAGACCTGTCCATACCTCCCATATATTAGTTATAATTAATCATAAACTGGAGCATTTTGTATGTTTATGAGGGTTCACCTAATAAGTAAGTTGTTATAATGTACTTATTGTGTGTTTTGTAGAGAGAAAATTACGTTCTATAGTTGTTGCTAATGAATAGAGACTTTTTTATGTTTCTGTGTGTATATATATATTTGATTTCTCAGGGTTAGATGTGAAAACAATAGTTTTGAACAAACAAATATTTATTAACTTCAACAAATATTAACCGGGACAATAAACATTAGAATAAGAGTTTAAAGGTAGACTACAATTCCAGAACACGTCTGACTGGAGGGGGGGGGGGGAGAGAGGAAGGGGGTAGTTATAGTAGTGGTTCTCAACCAAGGGTCCTGGGACCCTGGGGAATCGTAAACAGGATTCAGGGGGTCCGCCAAACATGGCTGGCATTAGACTCACTAGGACTCAGGGCAGAAAGACAAAGCCGCAACCTGTGGAACTGCAACATGAAGTACTGAGATCTCCTCCCCCCACTCCCCAGGATGAAGGTGAAGCCTGAGCAACTTAGATTTGTGGAGCCCCCTGTTTGGGGGGCCCTGGAAAGTTGCCCTACTTGCCACCCCCTAAATCAGGCCCTGGATTTTATATTCAAAAACAGTTGTGGCACAGGTAGGCCATGGAACTTTTATAGCGTGTTGGAGGGGGCCTCAGGGAAAAAAATGGTTGAGAACCCCTGAGTTACAGTACATAGCAAGTAGAGACATTTTAAAGTGGACTGAAGATCTAGCATGCTTGTACTCTAGCCTTGCACGTGTGTTAATTTTTTTATTTTTTTGGCCTGGGTGTATTTATAGTCATCCAGGTATAATTTACAGTAACATAATTTTGAAGATAAGATCTTCAGGGAAGGGACTCTCTATTTTGCGTATAGGGCCAAACACTGAAGGTACCCTGCTCTAGTTTTGGACGTTTTAGAGCAACTGTAATATAATAAAATGGCTTAAATTAGAAATCATGAGGTACAGTATATTGTGACTGAGGTACAGTATATTGTGACTGTCTACATGATTTTTACAGAAATTTTTATATTTCTGTAAAAATCATGTAGACGTTGTCTTTATGGTTCCTGTTGTGAAGTACTTGGATTTTGCGAGACAAGGCACACACACGTGGTTGTATAAAGCGGATGAGTTTATTGGAAGGCCTCGGTCCCTCGAATAGGCGTTGAGGGGCTCAAGTCTATCAACGCGACCGCAGGAGGGGTGCCTAGCACTCCGGAGCCGTTGCTAGGAAGGAAGAGCCCACAGCAAAATACAGGTGTGGGTTTAAGTACACTCACACATTTGCATCTCATACATGCATCTCATACATATATCTCATTTGCAAGCGACAAATTGATTGGTTACACGCTGTTCTGCCTCAGTTTCCCCACTTAGTTTCCCACGCATTTGTTCTCACACAGATGGGGTAAACACTCATGCAGCTGGGAACTGGTTCCCAAACACACAGATAACAAGAATCCAAGGTCCTTCTCAGATTGATACCATCATTATGCACTCTCCTGGAGTTGACTCAGAAGCGTAACTGCGCCTTCTAGTGGTTGCCCGTCACAATGTCTTCCAGTCTTAACAGTTCCTTAGTTCAAAAAAGCAAATCCAAATGTAAGTCCAACCCTTACACCTTGTACAAAGCAAAGTCCAAATAGTCATTGATAAGTTCTGCTATTATCAAGAATCAGATTTTTAGAAGAGTATAATGAGTAGGTGACAGAAGCCACACCTCTTGCTGTCCTCATAATGACAGGTGTCACTCAGCTTAGTTCCAAACTTAATTACTTTCTGTACAAATTGGTTGTTCCTTAACTCTTGTTGTTGAAAACTGTTTTTGTAAGAAATAAGGCATGATTAAATGGATGTTAATCGTACAAAAGGTATCAATCCCACAACACTGAAGTTTCCAACCTGCATAACTCTTTTGTGTCCCTCAGTTTGGCTCCGAGTGCCACATTTGGGTTTTGGCAGATTCAGTTATGGGCCCAGATTTTTAAAGATAGTAGGCCATTACAATTATATTTCTTTGTTCAGTCACTGCAGTCCAGATTTTAGAGGTATTTGGGCATTGCTGTGGTTAGTATTGCAACACCTAACTGATTTAGGAGCCTAAATCTCATACTTTGGAGCTTAAATCCCATCAACTGTCAATGAGATTTTGGCTCCTAAATCATTAGGTGTTGCAATACTAACCACAGCAATACCTAAATACCTTTAAAAATCTGACCAAAGAAAACATCCAACATTTTTCTACATTCCAAGAATTATTTTCCAAGCCCTCTGTAGTGATTCTTAACCAAAAATATTGTCGCTGTTTGGGGTAGAATGTGAGTTCTCTATCTGGGAGCTATGCCCAGGCCTAGGAAGACTGTGCCCGCCCCATCCTCTCTTTCTTTATGATTAGATAGGGGGCATGTCCCAAAACTATGGGACTCAAAGTTTTTCTGTTGTTGTGTAGGACACAGTGTGGCAAAGCTTAAGAATGACTGGCATGAGGCCTACTTTCTCCCCGGAAATCCCCCGAGGAGCAGTTATCTAAATTAACATTTCCTAGTACATAATCACTACTGAACGTAGGGGTACAGAATTGCTGAGACTTGGAGTTTTGGTGAAACAGCATACTGTGCAAATCCTGCTCCTCTTGCTCAGATATGCAGTTCTCTTGAAATTAGTGGGAATACTATTGTGATAATTGAGCCTCAAGTGTATCCTAATTGTGAGGTGACTCACTTTTTACAGTTGAAAGGTCAGTTCATAAGATGTCACACTAACAGATGCAAGACAACCAGATGGAAAAACTGAATTAGTTCAAACACAAAAGACCACCGATATCAGATAAGATGGTGGCTGGTAAACAAGAAAATATGAGTCCAGAGATTAATGATGCAAAATTGTTGTGTCAATATTAGGCCTAACTGGTGGAAAAAATAATGATGGGATGGGTTATTCCACCAGAGAGGGGGACTCAAGTAACATTGCTACCTCTACTAGATACAGGTGACCAACACTTGGGAGGAAATGGGATCAGACTGTAACAACAACAGGTTCTGTTCATCTCAACGTTACTTTTTCTCTTCTCCATAAAAAGGCAGATATTTGATACAATCTTAGATACGGCTAGGAGATGGGAGTTTTCTTCTAAAAATACTCTCCAATTAAAGGAAAGGGAACAAGAGATATCTGTTAAAATGAAAGCCTTATTTAATACTTTATATTTCAAATGTTTCAACTATTTTTCCTTCTTTTTAATCTTTAATAAAAAGTTAGATGTATATTTAATGATGTGTTTTCCAGGATACTAATCAGGCTGAAATTTATACCAAACTATGGACCTTGTATAACACTAATTAATGTTGCACAGTGACTGGGTTATGTTAACATCTTTTGGTCTACATATTCTATCTAAATTAATATGACAGTACACACCTGAGTCAGGTGAGAAAGATTTGTCCCCATCTATGCAAGTAAATCAAAACAGACTCTAAAATCTGGACATTTGGTAGTTTTTGCTATTTGTCAGATAAATACAAAATATGACCACAAGAGTATTGGTGGACAGAACCTTGCATACTGAAGAAAATAGAGTTTTTTTGATAGATGCTAGCAAACCATATACATCCTTGTTTGATTTGATGGTTTATTTATTGCATCATCAGGTATTCATTTTAAATGACTGCTTGTTTCTCTATACATTTGGGATTACCATATGCTTATGTACACATTCTTCCTATTGTAAAAAACTGCATTTGTCAATATGTACACCCAAAGAGAGGAAAAGAGAGCGCCATTGGATCAATGGATGTCAATGTTCATCAGCTGAGGTCCTCTCCTGAATGTTAAAGGACCTGATCCAAAGTCTATGGACTTCAAAGGGCTTTGGATCAAACCAAAAGTTTGATGTTTAAAATATTCAGGTGTATTTTTGCATTTGTATAATGTGTACATAGGTTATGGAACTTTATAGAACCACTACGGAAAGTTGTAGTGAGCAAAATCCCTATCAGCTGTGGACACGGTGGTTTTAAACTTCATAGAAAGAATGCAACATACTCTTTACTGGCTGTTATTAAAACCATCTTCCTGGACCTATTAATGTTTTCCCTTTTGAGGAAGGCTCTCACATTGTGTGTTTTGTTTCAAATTTCTTTGTTGCTCATGAAGAGGACACATTCTTTCAAGATTGGCACCTTATTGTAAGTGGATTGGTTGTTTGAAAATCTTTGTGGGTTGATATTCTGTTTCACTGAAAGAAAAATATGGTGATAGGGAACAATTTCTTTTCCCCTCCTGGGCTACTGCTAACCTTTTACCCACAACTTAAATAATTTTTTTGGCAAAAAGCAATTTTCAAGAACTGAATGTGCCTAAAAAGTATATTTTCTTTAAATCGTTGGCTCATTAATTAAAAGTAAAGCAAGAGAAGTTTTAAAATATCATTAAAAAGTGGTTAATAATCCTTAACACATTTCAGGGGAAATGGCTGTATTATGATGACCGTAATATTGTTGTTTATTATTTCTCTATGTATGAGATACCATTAAGCAATTATTTAAAATGTTAATTAGTTTTAAATAATAGTTGAGGTACTGTATTTGCCATATAAACATTTAAAATGTTCAAAATTGAGAGTACTTTGGGGGATTCTGAGAGACTCAAATGTCTTTAAATTTGTATTTGTAACTTGTCAAGGTTTTCAGAAACGTACGTTTGACTTTAAGGGCAGAGGAGAAAGTGACAGTTCAAGATGGCTTACAGGTGGTATAAAATACATAAAATGTTGCATCAATATTCATACAAGTCAACTCTAAGTTACTGTGTGCATGCAATTCTGGAACTGAAACTAATGTCCGAAGAACTAGAACATTAAGTGTTACTAATTTTTTTCTCTGTATCCTCACTCCTAATGCATTGAACTATAAAAGATATAGACCCTTCTCCTTGCACCTCTCCAGCATTTATAGCATTATGACTAGTTAAGAGGCATATGTCAATCTAAAACTTTTGCTCCCAAAAGTTTGAACTGGATATACCTCGTAACCATAAGAAACTTAAACAGATTATATGAAGCTGCCCAACATGGTGTCACTGATTAATAATGATTGAATCTGTAATAACCATGCAAATGTAAACTATTCATTTATTTCAAATACATGTGAACTGTGTGGATGGTATCATACAATCTAGTGTTAGTCTATTCACTGCATCATAAAAATTAATTTGTCTAATTAATGACATTAGTCCTTTTATCCATGCATAATTCATATTAATTGATAGATCTGCCTAAAAAGAATACCTTTTGGAAGAAAAATGATCCCATTAGTGCAAGTTTAATCCAAATCAAGGCTGACAAAGCATGGTGCTTTCAAGGCTTATCTCCAGCTTTGTTAATTGTCATAAGCATTCTAAATTGATTATTCTTACATTAGCATGGGACATTTCATTCATCAATGGTTTGCTGTAAAGGAAATTTGTCTAATGGCTTTCGGTAGCAGCACTAAATAAGTGTGTTGCTCCATTTTTCCGCGGTAGCTAGAGGGGTATTCAAAGAATATTAATTCACTAAGACTGAAAAAAAATAACAGCCAAAATATATAGAAATATCATACAAAATTAGATTTTTGACATTGAATAATTTTTGTGATATTCATTTCAATAGTAATTGAGTGCATGCAGTAATGCTTTTATTGCTTTTCTGTTTCATGGATGCCTTGATAAACAGTTAATGTTACTTTTTCTTATGAGTGATGTTGCTGCACCTTCCAGGGCCACAGGGGCACAAAGTGTAGGATAAATTAGTTAAATATGCATTATAAGGAATTGCTTGCAGGAACAAAAATTATAATGTACTCAAGTTACGTAATGTTCAGTCTTTTACATTACATTACGTGATTACAATACTATCTGCAGAAGATCAAGTGTATTGTTGGTCAACATAAAATGTAAGTGAAACACTTGGATTTCAAATTTTGTGTTTCTGTCTTTGCAATTTAGGATATAATAGTGCAGTTCAAATGTATTCATAAACAGAAAGTACTATCTCAAAACAATCCACACAGATTCATCTGTTTTTTGCACATGATCGGATGGATTCATTTTCAAACACTATGCTTTTTTTTCTTTTTAATGAGCATTTAGTTCTATTGGTAAATGGAATGTAGTTTATATGCACTTTTTTACGATACTCTAGTTTCTTTTTCCCTGTTCACCTTTGTTTGTCTTGCACTCCCTTACATTTGTTAATCATTGGGAGCCACTGTGGAATCAAATTTGTGGCTGTGCCAAGAATTTCAGGAAGCTTTTTATAGTACTTTGCAATTGGAGGCATGCATCATAAAATGAGTGGGGAGGAAGGGCACAAACTGTCCAATAGAAATGGAAGATTTGTTTTCTTGCTCCAGTTCTCCAATACATTTTTTCACTTTGTTTGTCTGCTGGGCCAATCATAGTCTTGCAGTGCATAAAAGGGGGCTATGCTTGTCATCCATCACTCTGATGATGGTTTAAGGGGGCCCATGATACAACTCAAAACTCTTTTCCTCCCCCTATTCAAACCATAGCCTTTCCTCCTCACTCATTCACCCCCTTCCAGGCCATAGGGAATAAGTTAGGGCTTTGGCTTATCTTGTGGATTTTTTTTTAAGTTTCTCTCTGTATTGTTTCTCTCTGTTGATTGTTAACACCTAGTATCGTTTCTGTGGTTGTATTTATTGTACAATTTCCTGGTTGTGTTTTATTTGTCACAGCTTTCTGTTTCATTTGGGCAGGCTCTTTTTGTAAACTGTAACAAGAAGTCTGAGTTTTTGTCAGTTAGATAAATAGCTGGACTTTTCTTGAGTCAGTGTGGGCTGAATGTGAAGTGCACAACTGCGCAGTTGGTGAGGCTGTTTCCTATTGCCCATGCAAAAAAAGTATCGAGTTTTGTGTGCTGCACTCAAGAACTGAATGCTCCATTAAAATGGAATGTAGCTGTTGAGGGAGGGACTTTGCTATTGCTACTGATTTTATGTGGCAAGTGCTCAGATACTACCTGATGGATGGAAGTATAAAGACCAGGGATAGATAAATACATCATGACTGTGGAGAATGGGCAATCCCTTGGGTAACTTGGGACAATCCAAGAAGGGCTTTGAAGATGAGATTCAAAACCTTAAGTCTGACTCAATAATGGAATCAGGGCACCGCCTGCAGACATGGCTTAGATGCTCTATAAGTAGTGCTGTAGACATGGGCTACAATTTGGCAATGCCTGTTTGCCTGTACAGCAAGTCTGGTTGCTATTGTTTTAACACTGATTATGAAAATAATGTTACAATGTCAGTCTTCTTGGTGACAAATGCCCTTTGTCTATGTTGTTTTCAATGTAGAAAATCTATAGAGGTATATCCTAAACCTTCACTATAATCTGAAATGTATAATTTAAGATGGAAAATTCGGAAATACTGTATTCAGGATCCATTAGAAGCACTTATAACCACTTACTGATTCATTGCCACTTACCAACGTGTTATCTAAACTTTGTTGCACATCAGTCCTGATTTGGGGTCCAGTACTGATTTCCATCGTAGTGCTAAACTGAATATCCTCCTCAATGAAGCTGTGGATAGATGGCACTTTAAATCTAACACCAGTTCCTGCTGTCTAAAAAAACATCCCTTTGTTTCAATAATGACTTTTTTCTCATCCATTTTAATACATGTACCAAGCATTCTCCATAGGGTTCATGTTTCAGTGAGAAAAGAATACTTCTTATAGTTCAGTTTGCTTTACAGTAGACAATGTTTGGGAAGGACAGAGATATTCCATATCCCACAACTAAAATATACCAGATGTGTAGCTTTTTTCTGGTTAAAAAAGATCAGTAGAAACA
This sequence comes from Sternotherus odoratus, assembly GCA_032164245.1. Taxonomy (NCBI): domain Eukaryota; kingdom Metazoa; phylum Chordata; order Testudines; family Kinosternidae; genus Sternotherus; species Sternotherus odoratus. The sequence continues at coordinate 23,540,250 of JAVMKO010000014.1, read as the reverse complement.
TATAATATTCTTGGTTTCCTAAAAGTAATTTAATAGTGCTTTCAACAGAGAATATGATACTTCAGTCTTGTACAGTAAAAAGGGAAAGCACTCGCTCTATATATATCATATATATGATAAAAAAGGAAATGAAAACAAATGACCTGTGTTTAAAATCCAATAAAATACAACAAATAACTTACTGATTGATATTAATTTTAATATATATTTCCAAGTCATATAAGAATTAATGATTGTTCGAGTAATGTCATTTACCAGTGTCGACACTTAGCAGATTGCTCAGCTTGACACATGGGTCTGGTAATTTTTATTATTTTAAAATAAATGGAACTAGCAGGTTTTTACTGGCCATTCAGTGAAGTATTATTGGGTTCCAATATGCTGCTCATGTGCTCTGAGTTTGAAGGATAAAAACCAAAGAGGCAGTTTTTCTCATTAAAACACAACAGTGAAATAAGATACTCCTGTCTCCTTCCTATACTGCACAAGTAAAAGAACACAATATTTCCCCCGAGTGCTTTGTTTGTTGGGGGGTTCCTGTAAGTTTGTTTTAAGAGAGAAGAGAAATAGGGAGGGGTTTGGACTGGCTGGAAGACATTTAATGACATTATTTGTTTACCTTGGAGATGTCTTCAAGAGGTTAAATTTCCCCAGGCTGACTGAGAGAATGACTTTTAAGACTCCAGAACAACTGAAGCTCAGACACCATGGTGATGGGTGCAGCATAGAACAGAAAAGAACTGACCTACAATAAAAGAAACAATATTGGTTTCTTGCTATTTCTTCTGAATAAGGGATAAGTGGAAGAGTGGGTTTCAATTTATCAATGCTCTCCTAACCCTTATCCCTTATTATGTTGAGGCAGACCAGGCATAAAATTAGATCAGAATGTCAAATACCCTTATATCAGAGATTTTTTGAGCTGGAGTTCTGGTGCATTACATTACAATTCTAAACCCAGCAGTAGAATCCAAATCCAGTTTAAGATTTTTGACTCCAGCAATGGAGGATATTCAGAGCTGAGTTTTTGGTCTAGACTCTAGTCTAGGCTTATGACTAGCATAATACAATAACTGAAGAGTTGTGATGGACATTCAAGGACAAAGATGATTGATATTGTCATTCTGAATCCAGCTCTCCACACAATAAAACTGAAATCATTGCACATCATCCGTGTTCTCGGTGTGCAATACTTAAGAGAAATGATTATTAGCTCTAGTTTCACTGTAGAAACATTGAGTGATCTCACACTCTTGATGTTGATTTGAACCACATCTGTGTCATAGAGTACTGCTGGTCCACAAAGAGACTCTTTTTTTAATGCTTCCTTAGTGGTATAATCAGCAAAGAGTGATCTACAATGCAAGTGATATCACACAACTGCTAACAAAATAAGAGATTCAGATACAAATCTCCCATTCAGAAACGTGAGAGTTTGGGAAATGGCCTGGTAGATTTTCGTTCCTTCAGTCAATATGTGAATGATACTTTGATATGAATTATTAAAGGAGAGCTATTAGTTTACACAATGCTGTGCAACAGGCTGGTCATGGTGTTTTTATCTGTTCGATACAGCCAAATCCTGTTTAGGGTGGCACAGATAATGTGCAGAACACCAGGCTTTATGATTAGGTCAGCAGTGAGAATGTATGGTGATGGGGGCCATCATAAGAACCTGCACAAATTATAATTGATTTATATTACAGCACCACAGAAAAACTGCCATGCAGTGTACAGACATAAAAGATGAGGCCTAGTTACTGTTTATATAGACAAAACAGACAAAGGATGTGGGACGAGGGTAGACATAGAAACAGACTGTGTAAGGTGAAGTCAGCCATCATAATAGTTTTTTAATTATTTGTTTCTATTATCCACCTTTTTCTTCCAGGCACATTAGCTTGCCTGTTCCCTCTTCTGCTACCATAGTCAAATAATAATCCTTCTTTCAATCCTGCCCACCCCACACCAAAGATTTAGGGCTTAATGTGAGACATTTACTCCACTTTCATCTTTCAGGGACATCTGCTCTAAATCCATTCTTGTCACTGAATGTGGAAAGAAATGGTTCTCATAAGCTAGCAATAGCTTACCAGTAGGGAAAATGCAAGATGGGAGGAAAGACACAACTATCCAAATGTGGTACAGTTTGGGCTATCACATACATCTAAAAATATAGGAGGCAGTGCTTCAGAGAAACACATGACAGTTCATTCACATTATAAGTTGAAGAATTGTCTCCCAGAGATAAGCACAGCTAAGATATCCTGCTACTGGACATAGAAAGTTCCCCCTAACCAAAGTGCACATTTAGGGGGCATAAGCAGGATGTGGGGCATGCATCCACATTCGATTGAATCTCACCTTGGAGGGACCCCCTTACTATAATCTAGGCTCTGAATTAGCTTATTTCACCAAAGGCAGAATGTTTTCCCTCATCACAGGATGTTTGCTCACCATGACTAAAGGTCAATCCAACTCGCACAAAAGTTAAAGGAAAGAGTCCCATTTACTTTAATGAGAGTTGGATCAGACACTTAAGAAGTGGTATAAAGGATGTAGCCACTGGCTATATCCAACTCTGCCTACATCACACCAAAATCAATCATTCAGTAGCAGCTTGATGAATGAGGAGAGACTGGGTGGCTTGACAGTAGTTTTGCTCTAGTATTGTTTGCTATTTAAAGGAAAGCTCTCCTTTTCCCCAGCACTAGGGGAAATTTTGAATGTTAAGCCATTTTGAATGTTAAGAAGTCTCTCAGCACTAGTCACTAAAATATATATGCTATAAACCAGGGTGTAGTCAGGTTTCAGCAGCAGGGGAAGCGACCAACCAAAAGTCAGCTGAGACTCCCAAGGCGCCATGAGAACAAAAAGGTGCCACTTCTCCCCCCCCCTTCCCCTCCCCAAGGGTGCCACCAAAAAAAAAAAAAAGGTGCCACTTCCACTTTTCAAGTGCAGAAAACAAAATTTACCTGCTGGAGCTGCTGCTGAAATGCCACCGGCGGACAAAGAGGTGAAGCCTTAGGTGCCTAACTGCCATTTTAAGTGCCTAAATCTCGCAGTCGGGCTCCTCTGGGATACACAAAGCTCATTATCAGCAGCCCCTGAAACCTGTAGGTTCCTAACCCACTTTTTGCAATAAAATTTTCCTGGGTGCCTGTTTCTGCCCCTTAGCATGTGCCGTGCCACCTCATGCCAGGTCTCTAGATACCCGAGACCCATTGTAATGCATACATGGGGGGAAGACTGGTATTCCCCTACCTAACTCCTGCTGGGCCAATCCGGTAACAGGGCTCAGACCTTGCCTACTGGGCCCCAATAGACAAGCTTACACAAAACTGAGGAGGTGGTTGTTCCCACCTTAAAACTTTTATCCCAGTGGCTAAAGTCCTCCACCTGAGATCTGGGAGATCACCAATGTAAATCCCCCCACTACCTGTGGGGGGAGGGGAAGGGATTTGAAAGGGATCTTCTATCTCACAGGTGAGTGCTCTAAACACTGGGCTAAAAGTTATAAGTTGGGCACTGGCACCAGTACCATTTCTACCTCTTGCTCCTCAGTTTCTTACCAAAAGCATGTAGGCGCCTGATGCCAAAAGACGGTTTTCAGCTGAGACTCCAAAGCATAGGGAGGGGCCTCGTTGCAGCCCAGATTTAGCTTCCTATCTCTAAGAGATGGGTAGGGTTCAGCACACACCTGTTGGTTTGGTGTCTACCATAGACTACCTTAGGCAAGGATCTACCTAGCATGCTAGTCTTTGTGGATTCCATTCTGTGGTGCCTATCTCTCCCCATTCATTTTAAAGGGAGCCTCGGCGCTTCCTCAATCTCAGTGACTGGTCTTTGTGCCCAAGTTTCTTTGTGAATCTAGCTCCCATTGGGCTAAAATATGTGAGCTTTTTTCTGACTTCACCTTTTTACTGCAACTCCACGAGTGAACAAGCATGACAGAATGGAAAGTGCTCATCGAAAATGTGAAAGGTGTAGGAGAACGTTGTAGCATCTCTTGTACATGCAACATGCCTGCTTTGGAATATGATGTGCCAATTAGACCAGGCTCTGTTATAAATTAGCATTATCATGACTCATCCGAAGAGACTTACAACACTGATATTCATAGGAGCTCTGCTGCAAATAGAGGGCACTACCTGACCTAATGTTTTTGATCAACTACTAGGAGATGGAAGATTTTGCACTATACTGGGTGCAATCAGATTTTCTTCATCTCAGTCCTATATGAAAAACCTCAGCTTCTAACATGTTTATGAAAGATTATCTTTTCCGTGTTTTTCCCCTTTGCAAAGCAATTTCAGAGGAAACAATGGTCTACCACCAAATAAGAGTTTACTAAAAATAAAAATTGAATTTAGCCTGCCTGTTGACAAGCTGATTGATTTGTGAGCTCTTATGACTGAATCCTCTCCTAAATGTGCTCCCATTTATCATGTGTAAGATTGTTTCACAATCAATAGCAGCCTAGGATACAGTCTTTTCTGCCATGGATATGTTGAAAAACAACCAGCCTTCCCAGTAATACTGCCAAGTTTCTTAGACTGAATTATCAAAACAGTTTAATAGTGTTTCATAACTTAGACGTTAGTGCAAAGCATGTTCTGCTTTGAAATTGTGATTTTCAGTGTAACTTCTAGAAACCATCTTTTCAGGAGAACAAAAATAGGTTAAGATTGGATTTTCCCTATCCCTCTTCTAATGGTAAAATCAGGTTTTACATTTAAAATTTCTCTGGTTCTATGCCCTTTAAAAATCGGATTTCTTAAATTAGCTTTTTAACATAATTATTAGACACTCTATGGAATGTACTTCCAGTGAACAGTCTGGAACAAAGCTTTTCTGTGTGTGTTCTTCCCCATTCCCCAATCCTTTTGGAATAGTTTTTAAATGGCTCTTGTTTAAACACTTGTAAATTATATTTTATAAATGATAGACAAAAATACCTTTATTCCAAACCCAGCATAGTGAAGGGATTGGAGAAATCAAAATAGGTTGGAAATGAGGCAAAGCTTAGGAGCTATTCAAATAGTTTCTAGAATGACCTAGAACGTGGCTGTGCCGATGCAGCTGCCTAAGGGAATAAGGGGGATAAACCCCCTCTCCCTTGCACTCCTCTGCATGGCTGCATTAGCCTTGCCCAGATGGTAAATATCAATGGGAACATATGGGCTGCACCCTGATAGTTTCCACTATACAAGAAAGTGGGGAGAAGGTAGGAAGAACCATTGCTCCACTACCTTATAGACTCATAGACTTTAAGGTCAGAAGGGACCATTATGATCATCGATTCTGGCCTCCTGCACAACATAGGCCACAGAATCTCACCCTCCCACTCCTGTAATAAACCCCTAACCTATGTCTGAACTATTGAAGTCTTCAAATCCTGGTTTAAAGAAGAGAAGTTGTTTTGAACTGGAAAACTGAATTTTTGTTTAGAAAATGTTGAAACATTTCATTTTAACAATGTCCAAATCATTTCCCCAAAAGTGTTGAGCTGAAATATTTGTTCAAATTGTTCGATTTTGACAAATTGGCATTTTCTGACCAAAAACAGTTGAGAGACAAGATATGTGAGGTAACATTTTTTTATTGGACCAGCTTCTGTTGGTGAGAGAAGTTGGTTCAATAAAATATATTACCTCACCCAGATTGTGTCTCTAATTTCCTGGCATTAATACAGGTATATCAACACGGCATATAAAAAAGGTTGGGAACTATTTTTACTCTCGAGTATTAACATTGGACATGATGGCAGTGGATAGAAAATGAAGGAATAGGATGAAAAACGTGCAGCTAAGAGAGCTTCTTATTAAGAAACAAATGCACTGGATCAAATTCTGCTCTCTGTTATGGCAGGTTGAACCTGGGTTCACATGGGTATACTAAAAGCCAAATATGGTTCATTGTATCTAGGGCTCCAGTTTAAGTTACCTAAACTTGACCTTAATTTTAAGCATCTGAGTAGTTCTTTTGAAGTCAATGGGACTACTCAGGTACTTAAACTTGGATGTGTGCTTAAGTATTGTACATGCTTAAGTTCGTTGCTCAGTCAAGGTCTGCATATGTTCTCAGGTATCATTCTTGAAAACATAAAGTAGTAAATTCTATGAAATTCCCATATCTTATTATTTTTTCCAACATAAATTGTCATTAGGCCTTACTGTGAAATGGGAAATGATGATAATTTATACATACAGACAGATAAATGACTCAATTCTTAGTTACAAGGAATTGTTGACAGTGATTACTGATACTCATTTTCTTTATGCACATTATGTGAGACAGGAAACTCCAGGTTTAGTGGCCTTTCATGTTTTTCAAAGTAAATCAATCACTCGCATAATAATTATTAATTATTTCATGTTGACAGACTGTTGTACTGGTTTATGACAGTTTAAAGCACTATACAAAATGCTGCAAAATGGGACTACTGATAAAATACTTTTCAGCTCCAGTGATAACACAAATAATTACCAGTCACTTGTAAATAACTAGTGAAGTAAATTGAAATGTTTGCTGTTGAGATTCAATTGACTGCAGCTGAAACCTTTGGCTGTCTAGATTATAAAGTTGAAGGTGTACAACAAAGATTTTGGTCCAAATTTCAGTGGATTTATCCAGTTCATATCCGACTCCCTTTCCTGAATATTAAGAACACATGTGGTTAAACTGCTGTGCAAGATACACACTGGCTGGTTGTGAATTTTTTGCATTGTGCTGACTCTGATATTTAATTTCAAATCCAGTCCTCTGAGCAGTAGTGTTCTGAATATTTTGGAATATTATCTAAGCTCATTATCCTCCAGTGCTTTCATACCAGAGTCCAACATTCCTAATCACCTAGTTGAGTTGAATCTTTCCTACAGGGAACACTGGGAGGTGTACTAACCACTGAGCAAATATTCTTCACTGCTGTGCAATGTGGAAATGAACCAATGGGAGCACCGAAGGGATCAGGAAGAAAGAGAGACAGTTACAGTGCCCATATGTTTTCCCCCAAGCCTTTGAAGATCCTCTGTTAGAATATTTGTGCTGCTGTGGGTTCTGCTAGATCTTGCAGGGCATAGTTAGCCAAAAGGGGAAATAGTCTGGAGGAAAAGAGCTGCTCTTTGTGTTTGAGTTCCCCACTCAGCAACAGCAATGGAGCACTGCATGGCTGAAGGAGAGCCAGGCAATGAAGGAGAGCCAGGGCAGACTGGCACACTACCAGTGCTATGGCAATGTGAACACTCAAATCTGTGAGAACTCACCCTCCTGTCTCCATGAGTCCGTGGCATCCACAAGAACTGCTATCTACTTATGCCAATCTGCCATCAGTCCTTCTTCAAAATGGATGTTTATGCGCTGGGGTAGAGGGAAACCAGGGATTTGTCTTTTAATGAGAAAAGGAGTAGATTTGATTCCACAATTTCTCTTATGCGGTTTGACAGGGGAGAATTCTTTACCTGCAAGATCTGTTCTCACACAAATAGAGATAGGGCAGCTAGGAATAGTAAGTAAAGATTTGTACTGTATTCCTTCCTGGCTCTAAAATGAAAGTCAGATGTGACCACGAGAAACAATTTTTAAGCATACATTACATACCATTATAGTAACCCGTTCTTACTGCAGTTGTTATGTAATTATACTTACACATGTGCAATTCAAATATTGCATGCAGAATAATTCAGCTGTTCATAGTGAGTTCTGTTGCTTGCCATAGGCCACTGAAGCTTTTCTATTTACAAAAAAAAAATGTCCACAGGGAAAGGAGGAATCATGTTATGAATGCAGATGGTACATCTGTAGAGTTATCCAGTATTATACCTAATTGAATGGCTGTTGCAGACTGTAAAAATCCATTTAACATTCCTTTTTTCATTTTACTGTAATGTATCACTGTGATCAGGAAGTTTATTCATTTATAAACACACCTTATCTTTAACATCTCAGTCATATTTAACCGAGTTATCATTGTTTATATTGTGTAGATGACTCATTTCCCTTTGCAGGCTGTGCAAATCATATGTCACATAAAATATCTGACCTTTCTCTTCCCAGTCTCTGTGGGCCACCAGCTGATTATTCAAAGCAATGCTCAGTATAATAATATCACGTTCAAAAGAAACAGTGAAGGAGAAAGGGAACTCCACCTTGAAGGTGACAGATAGTGTCAGATCATGGACATTTAATATCGCTGCATGTTCAGAATCATTACTGAGAGGAATTAAAAGGAAAGTAGGACAGAAAATAGGCAAAGTATGGGGGTGGATCAAGAGCTGGGTGGAACAAGCAGTCTAGCAAATCAAGGTTTTTCCTTAACTTTACTGTTTTGTTCAAGTTATCTCTAAAAAATCAAATGTCCCCCTGGTGACTATCATCTCAAACTGGGCCCGGCTCTTGTGATACAAGTCAGTCCATCCAGTAAATGAATTGTAAAGTCAGTCAATCCAGTTCACTGGTGATTTCCCTTCTGTAGAAGACTTCTCACATGACAGCCATTGCTGTGGCTGTCCCAAGGGACATCCCGAAGCGAAACCTCCATGCTGCGTATTCCTTGGTTGCTGTGATGGTTTCTCCCTCCTTTATCATTTACTTGCTGAGTTCTCCCTTCTCCCACTCATAACAAATCAACGTGTTAACTGCAACGGGCTATTTTTATTTGTATGGTGCTAGTGAGTCAGTGCCCCAGTCGTAGACCAGGGGCTTACTGTGTTGGCACGTTACTAATACATTACCAAAAAATGGCCCTTCCCTGGAAAGTTTAAAGCCTAAGTACATTAATAGATGCCTGTAGGATTAGAATCCATTTATAGCTCCAAGGCATAGGCCTGCAACTATTTGAGCTAAGGCCAGTCCTTACTTAGCCACAACTAGTAGTTACAGATCCCTTATCCTTTCATTTGTCCAGCTATTAGAGGTCAACGTCCAGTGTGTACATATAAACAAAGCCTCGATTTTTGCATCCACTGCCTCCCTTTTTCTTTCTTCTCCCTCTCTTACCTTTACCCCATTCTGGACAAACATCATGGTGAAGATCCATTACTCACACTATTTCTTCTGAAGAGCAATGTGCTGCCCTTGGGTTGCTCCCAATGCCATGCAGTATTCTTGGGAATGATGCACGCAGATACAATTTTACAGGCTTCATTCCCATTCCCACCCCTTCATTATAAACACTGTTTTCCTCCTATTTCTTCATTTTCATTGCTTCTTCCTTGTTCTGCTTTTGGTTAAAAATCCACATTCTTTTTCTGTATAAAACCTCTGTTTATGGCATGTGTCAGGATATCATATAAACTACTGCTGGATCCCACCTGTATTTTTTAATCTTCTTGGAATATGTGCATTTTACCAGCGTTGGTTGTTATTGCAATGATTTTAGTGTGTGTGTGGTTTCCTAATTTGCTAACCTTTCTATTAAAATTAATATTTAGGTTTTATATCTTTCAGACTGGAATAATGATGTTAGCGTTATCTGATGTTTACATCTTTTAGTCACGAAAATGTTCCTATTTAGGCTGTAACAGGCCACACACAAGTAATCACAATAAATAGCATTTAATATGTTTACAGTAATGGAAGGATGAGGTTAATTTCTGTTTTTATATTGATGGAGTCAGCTGGGCTTGGAATACTATTGTTTACAATTAGCTACATTTTTGTTGTTGTGCTTTACCCTCAAATTAAATCTTTATTTCAGAAACTAACCCCAGGGATTCCCTGTTATACTGAATGTAATAAACAGCATTAGCTGATAGCCTATAGCTGATGTTCATTTGTAATTAGGCTTGTGTTTAAATAAGAATTATTTTCCAAATTTTAGTGCAATAATTTTCTCTCAGATTTATTTATGAAAGGCTGGATTAAAAGTTTTCTCCAGTCAATTTGTTCTGTCTCCACATGTCTATAAAGCAGGGTCATTCGGGTGAGGATGACATTCTTTCACTCTGCTTATGGTCCATTTTGCAAGTATAATTTCAGGAGCCAGGAGGAGGAAAATATTGAAAGTCAATGGGGGTTGGGAACCTAACTGCCGGTTGAGCCTTTCAAGATCCCCCCCCAGGGCATTGTGTCAAATGGTTATTGCAACAAGCTAATGCTGTGACTACAGGTATACAGCTGGTCACCCTAGTAAAAAGAATAAGTTATTTTCTTATGAGTCCACGAGGCCCCATTTCCTTCCTCTTATGCTACAGGGTAGAATGTAGAAGGGACCCAAAGGTCTACTCAGTATCAAGCAGAGTGCCCCAGGGATTGGTCCTGGGGCCGGTTTTGTTCAACATCTGTATCAATGATTGGATGATGGGATGTATGGCACCCTCAGCAAATTCGCCAATGACACTAAGATGGGGAGAGAGATACGTTGGAGGGTAGGGATAGGGTCCAGAGTGACCTAGACAAATTGGAGGATTAGGCCAAATGAAATCTGATGAGGTTCAACAATTCTGAAATGAGTGTCCTATGGAACAATGGGTGAGCCACAAAATTTTGGTCATCCGAAAGGGAAGGAACCTTATGAAGTATGCTTTGCTTTAGTGGAGCTCAATCTTTTCCATAATTAGCCCCCGTGAGATTCTTTTCATGTAGCCAGGAATCCCTTCTGTTTAGCAGTATGGGAAAGGTAGCGTACTGGTGTATCCTACTGTAGTTCAAAGCACCTGAGAAACTTCAGCTTCCCGGTCCTGATGTAAGGCTGATATACACAGTGTCAGCCACTCACTTAACAGTGGTTCAGATGTTGTGTGTCTCATGCACAACTTTTTGGTGCTTTGGATTCTCTTTGTAAGCTAGCAAAGAAAGACCAATTGCCACAGCAAAGTGAAGGAGCTGAAATAGACTGGGCACATCACAATACAGACACTGTTAGAATAAAGCATACTGTTGCTCTAACAGCATATGGCAAGAAGGTCGTCTTTCCTGAAGAAAATGACTATATAAAAGGGGCTGGGAAAGACTAGAAGAGATTGTTAATACCTTCTTTGTGGACTGATTTCATAACTGAAGGATATTTTCTATTTTTTCCCCGTTGGTTTATTTTTTTATTTACTTTCTTGTACAAACACTTGAAATGTAGATTTTTAAAAAAAAAAATCTAAACATATCAAAGGCCAAGATAACTTGAATAATGCAAAAGTAAGCAAAATGTATTGGTTTACACACAACAAATTGTCTAGCGAAAGAGTCACAATGTAAGATAGTTATGACTCGGAGAATGAAACGTCTTGTGATGGGGGTGTATGTACTACACACTGGCCCAGCAACCAAAAGGTTAACACAGGCATGGCCGTTCAGTGCATGGCCACCTTGCAGCATCTGGGAGGATAAAAGGACTGGGAAGCACAAGGGTGGGGCGGCTACCAGAGGAGTGAGCAGGCTGGAGAAAGGAACTCCTGCCAGAAAACAACTAAAGAGCTGCCTAGAGACAACAGCCCAGAAAGGAACGAACTGACCAACAGACTGGAGATCCTGCAGAGAGCTGGGGAATGTAGGAAAGAGCTCAAGGCACTGTCAGAGTCGTGCTTATCTAGCTTGAGGCCCCTGAGCTGGAACCAGTGTAGAGGGCAGTCCTGGGTCTCCCCTACCACCCCCTTGATGGACTTGAGTGAAGAAAGGGGTTTTCAGACACCTAGGCATCACGAATAAACTGACAGCCCCACAGACTTGCATGGTCTCAATATGGTTTCAGAAAAGTGACTGAAAGGGCCCATTGAGAAATGCTCACCTAGGAGTTTGAAAATAAGAAGTAGCGAATAAAGTTTAAAAGAATTGGGTATTTGTCTAAATGTGGCCAATCTAGCATTCTTCTCCTGGTTGATGTTCTCTGCCAGTCCATTGCCTTCATTTTAATCTAAAAGTGTTGTCTTTCACCTCCTAGGTCACAAGTTTGTATATGGCTGATAATGACTGAAGTAGCTGCCATCTGGCCTATATTAAGTTCTTAGGTCATGGTTATTGGTCTAGATAACAGTCGAGGGCTATTGGTATCCCACCATGAATAAGGCTGTAACTCCATGGCAGATCAGCTTGACGAAACTCTGCAGGTGAATAGAAAATTTTTGTTTGTTGGACTACCAGTGTGGTACCTATCATAAGCACAAAACTAATTTAATTTAAAACAGTCAGTGTGTGTGTTTGTGCAGTATTTAGTTAGTGTCCGATCTGCTCTTAAGTTTGTGACATAGAAAACAGCCCATTGTGTTGTGGTAGGTTTTTTTTAATCTCCTTCAATGCATCAGGCAATATAAATTGGTTAGTACTGTACTCAATTAAGTTCTCATTCCTTAGTGAAAATCCCACTGTCAAGACTACAGTCTTGAATTGTCTATAATATCCCACTATGGTTGCAAAAATAAATAAATCTCCTGTGAACAATTGATCATTTTTACCCAGTTATGTGTGCCTCTTTAATAGACTTATGAAGTGGTATTTCTGAAACCCAACCAGACATAGGGATGTATTATTATTTCAGACTATTACTTGCTGTAAAAATATATTTAAACGGAAGATAGAAAGCTATGTTAATTTGTTCAAATGAAAATCTGTTGCATGATTGTGGTCGGAAACAATTATTCATGTTGAGTTGTGCCTTGTTTGAGGAACAGTCCCAGCAAAATTAATAAAGACTAGATTGACACTAACTTACTCACATTAATGAGCAGTTATTCCAATATTCAATGAGAGTACACAGGTTGAGTGACTGCTACTAATGTAACTAAGGAGCCCATAATCTGATCCTAAGTCAGTAAGTGCATTAGAAGCTGACCTTCACATTTCAGGAAACTTCTAAGTGGAACATGACGTTTCCATAAGCAAACTGGAAAAATGTGGTCTAGATGAAATTACTATAAAGTTGTTGCACAACTGCTTAAAAGACTATACTCAGAGTAGTTGTAAATGGTTCATTGTTAAACTGGGGGGACATATTTAATGGAATCCTTCAGCAGTCAATCCTGTGTCCAGTGCTATTCAGCATTTTCATTAATGACTTGAATAATGGAGTGAAGAGTATGCTTTTTAAATATGCAGATGACCCCACAGTGAGAGCAGTTACAAGCACTTTGGAGAAGAGGATTAGAATTCATAACTTCCTTGACAAATTGGTATGAATTGAACAAGATAAAGTCAACAAAGACAAGAGCAAAGTACTCCACTTAAGAAAGAAAAAATCAAATACACAACTACAAAATGGGGTATAATTAGCTAGGTGGTAATACTGCTGAAAAGAATCTGGGGGTTATAATGGATCACAAATTCAATGAGTGAACAATATGATACAGCTGTTAAAAAGACTAATTTCTTTCTGGGATGTATTAACAGGAATGTCCCGTGCAAGACACAGGAGGAATTGTCCCACTCTAGTCAGCACTGATAAGGCCTCAGATGTAGTACTGTGTCTAATTCTGGACTAGTACTGTGTCTACATCTGGACTCCCCACTTTAGTAGAGATGTGCCCAAACTGAAAAGAGTCCAGAGGAAAGCAACAAAATTATGTAAGGTTTAGAAAACCTGATCTATGAAGAAAGTTGAAAAAAATTGTGCATGTTCTGTCTTGAGAAAACAAGAGTGATTGGGGACCTGATAAGTCTTCAAATGTGTTAAGGGCTGCTATAAAGAGGACAGTGATCAATTATTTTCCGTGTCCACTGAAGGTAGGACAAGAAGTAAAGGGCTTAATCTGCAGCAAGGGAAATATAAGTTAGATATTAGGGAAAACTTTCCAAATGTAAGGCTACATCAACACTACAGCTGGGATCAACACTGAGATTGATCCACTGGTGGTTAATTTAACGAGTCTAGTGAAGACCTGCCAAATTGACAGCAGATCGCTCTCCAGTTGACCCCAGTACTCTATCCCCAATAAGAAGAGTAAGGTAAATCAATAGGAGATTTTCTCCCATCAACCCCTCCGTGGTGTAGACTATAGTAACTTGATCTAAGGTATGTTGATTCCACCTACATTATGCATGTAGCTGGAGTTGTGTATTGTAGGTCAAGTTGGTGGTGGTGGTTCGTTCGTCCGATTTTACTAGGACCACTCAGTCATCCGTAAATTGCTGGGGCTGATTTTGTCTATGTGTGCGCAGATGGCTGATGAGGCCAATACTTGCACGAAAGGTCCGATGACAGATAGGACAGGAGATGAGGAGGACATCTCCAGCAGGGTTTCTGGCATGGGCTTTTCTGGCTTGCCTCTTTTTTGTTCTACTGCAGTCGTCCTTTTGGCCTCACATGATTCGGCACCTTTATACACGGAAGAGCGCCATGTAGTCCGATTCATTGTGCTCTGTTCCCAAGAGTCAGGATTGATGTCAAACGCTTTGAGGGCGACTTTGAGAGTGTCTTTGAAGCGCTTCTTCTGACCATGAGACTGCTGTCCTTGTTGCAATTCGCCATAAAAAAGTCGCTTTGGTAGCCGATGGTCTGACATACAGACTACATGCCCTGCCCAGCGTAGCTGCGACTGCATCAAGATGGTAAAGATGCTGGGCAGGTTTGCTTGGGCGAGTACTTCAATGTCTGGGATCTTGTCCTGCCACTTGAAGTTGAGGATTTTCCTGAGGCTTGTTGTGTGGAAGTGGTTCAGCTTCTTGGCATGGCGCTGATACACAGTCCAGGTTTCGCTGGCGTAGAGCAGTGTGGGAAGAACAACCGCCCTGTATACTTTCAGCTGGGTCTGGGTGGTGATGCCTCTTCTATTCCAGATGTTGGTGTTTAATCTGCCAAAAGTTGCACTGGCTCTAGCGAGCCTGATATTCACCTCATCGTCTATGGTGGCATTTTGGGAGAGTGTGCTGCCAAGGTATATAAATCTGTTCACTGTATTGAGTCTCTGGCCGTTAATAGTGACATTGGGCTCAACATAGGGCTTCCCTGGGGCCGGCTGATGCAAAACTTCAGTCTTCTTTATACTGATGATTAGACCGAAGTTTGCACAGGCGTTGGAAAACTTGTCTATGCTGTGTTGCATATCAGCTTCTGAGCCAGTGTTGAGAGTACAGTCATCAGCAAACAGAAAGTCTCGAATAATGTGTGTCATGACCTTGGTTTTCGCCTGAAGCTTCCTTAGGTTGAACAGCTTACCATCAGTGTGGTACCTGATGCCAATTCCAACGTCTCCGTCTTTGAAAGCATCGGTCAGCATAGCGGAGAATATGATGCTGAAGAGTGTAGGTGCCAGGACACAACCCTGCTTCACACCATTTGTAACAGGAAACAGTGCAGATGACTCGCCGTTGTCCTGGACTCGTGCCTGCATGCCTTCATGAAACTGTTGGACCATAGAGATGAACTTCCTTGGGCATCCATACTTGGCCATGATCTTCCACAGGCCCTCTCTACAAACAGTATCAAAAGCCTTGGTCAGGTCGACATAGGTGGAGAACAGGTCAGACCTCTGCTCCTGACACTTCTCTTGCAGTTGTCTCGCAGCAAACACCATGTCAATGGTCCCACACTTTTTCCGAAATCCGCACTGACTTTCTGGCAGAAGTCCCTGGTCCAGATGTGCTGTTAGACGGTTCAGAAGGATCCTGGCGAGTACCTTGCCTGCGATGGAGAGTAGGGATATACCTCTGTGGTTATCACAGAGCTGCCAGTTCCCTTTCCTCTTGTACAGGTGTACGATGAAAGCATCTTTGAACTCCTGCGGGATCGTCTCCTGTTGCCACATAAGTAGGAACAGTTGATGGAGCTTTTCAATCAAGGCAGTGCCGCCTTCCTTATAAATCTCAGCTGGAATGGAGTCTGAGCCAGGAGCTTTGCCACTGGAGAGGAGATGGATCGCTTTCTGCGTCTCTAATAAAGTAGGCGGGTCATCCAGTGCCTCGTTAATGGGCACTTGCGGGAGACGATCAATGGCTTCATCATTGATGGACGAGGGGTGGTTCAGAACGCTGTCGAAGTGTTCAGCCCACCTTACAAGAATCTTATCCTTATCAGTAATCAAAGTGTTTCTGTCAGCGCTAAGGAGAGGGCATGATCCTGAGGATGTAGGTCCGTACACTTCTTTCAGGGCATCATAGAAATTCTTCATCTCATGCCTGTCAGCATAGCCTTGAATCTCATCAGCTTTTCTGCTAAGCCAAGTGTCTTGCATCTGACGGAGTTTTTGCTGTATGGATCTCCGAATATTGCTGAACTCATCTTTCTTTGATGTGGACTTGGGATTGTTAAGGTAGGCTTGATGGGCGCAGTGCTTTTCTTCCAATAGCTGCTTGATCTCATCACAGTTCTCATCAAACCAGTCTTTATGCTTTCTGGTTGAGGGCCCCAGGAGCTCTGTAGCTGTACTGTAGACCAGCCCTCTGAGTGTCGCCCAGTCAACATCCACGTTCTGGCTGTCAAGAGGGGTGGATTCCAGACGTTCTTCCAATGCATCCACAAAGGACTGTTTAGTGCTTGTGATCTTCAACGTGGCAATATTCAGCCGTTTGGGAGCCTTCTTTCCTTGTGGGCGTCTTTTATGTTGAATACGGATGTTAAGCTTGGTGAGGATGAGGCGGTGGTCTGTCCAGCAATCAGAGCCACACATGGCCTTGGTCACCCGGACATCCTGCCTATCCCTCTTCCTGACGATAACATAGTTGATCAGGTGCCAGTGTTGGGAGCGAGGGTGTTTCCACGATGTCCGGTTATGGGTAGAGAGGCAGAAGATTGTATTTGTGATGAGCAGCTCGTGCTCTGCACAGGTCCGGAGCAAGAGAAGATCATTGCTGTTACACTTACCCACTCCATGTTTTCCAAGGACTCCATCCCAGGCTCATTGCTTTCTCTGCCGCTCCAAAAGAAGGTATAACCAGAGCCCCTTTCGCATAGTTCACCTTCCCCTGCTAGCCGAGTCTCACTCAGGGCTGCAATGTCAATGTTGTATCTGGCAAGTTCCTGTCCAATTAGGGCTATCTCCTCTGAGGTCTATCCGCACCGTCTCTGTCCAGTAATGTGCGCATGTTCCATGCGCCCAATATGAGAAGAACAATCCTCAATTTTTTATTTGAGTTTGCTTTTCCACGCTAATGTAGGGTCCCCTTCAGCCGTGGTAAGCTGGCTAGGGAGAGATAGATCAAGCAATGTTTAGGGCACCTTTTCTAGCCCCTTCCTCATGCAATGCAGGTGAGCAGTGCATTCCTAAAGAGGGCTGCTCAGTTGCTTAGGGGGCTGCCGAACTCCACTGCTGCTCCATGTCAGTGAAGAGCGACCCTTTGGCCTGAGCCGCCTGTGTGCAGGTTTACGGCTACAGCTGCCAGTGTACCCTCACCTGCCGCTACGTCGCTTGCCCATCGCCACGGGACTTGAAGGATTTGAAGGATGAATGGAGTGGGGTAAATGGATGACAAGAGTGACTTGCGCATTGACTTGGTTTAAAGTGTTGAAGAGTTGCGCAGATCGTCGACCTCACTCTCTCGCTCGCAACCATCTGGATCCAGCAGCAGGACAAAGTCAAGACGACTGGAGACGGATACGAGTGCAGTGGATGACCATGACGTACAGAGTGTCTGGTCATGCCCTGAGCGTTCCACAAAGCTATGCTGAGAATCGCCTTCCTTCCCGTTGAGCCAAACTTGTGGCCTCTTCCGCGAGTCCGCCAAGTCCAGTCTTCACATGCTATAGGTAGACACGCCTATCTCACCGAGGGTTTAAGGCCCATCAGCTACCCTCAACCTGGTTTTGCCGGCCACTCGAAGCCGTTGTCCGTGGTGTGGCCGCTGCGCATGCTACAGCTACGAGGAGCCACAGGTGAGAGCTGGGTGTCAGGTGGGGACCAAAGATGGACGAGCTACCCCAAAGGGAGTACGACTGCCCCCCACCAGAGGTACTACCCCTCCCTGGGCACCCCATACACCACTAGGTCGACTTACTGCGGTAGTGTAGACATAGTCTAAGAGTAGTTAAACTCTGGAATAGGCTTCCAAGGGATGTTATAGAATCCTCATCATTGGAGATTTTTAAAAACAGGTTGTACCTACATCTGTTAGAGGTGGTCTAAGTTTACCTGCCACAGCTCGGGAGACTGGAATTGATAACTTCTCAAGGTCCCTTCTAGCCCTACATTTCAATAATTTTATTAAGTTAACTGCTTGATACCAGGAAATATGGTACATCCACAGCAGTCCATGGACCTCATGTGAGGTAACAATTTTATAGCATCAATTTCATGGTAAAGTCAACAGCTGCAGCAAGGGTAGGTTTGTGGGGGTTTTTGTTGTTGTTTGTTTTTTTGCTGTAAGGCATCTTGGAGTGTTTTTGCCAATTTTCTGTCTCAAGAAAGGTGTCTTCACATCTTGATTTAGCCCTGAATAACTCAGCAGAATCTCTAATAACAGACTTGCATGTTATAAGATCCCTAAAACATGTTAAGCTTAAAGAGGCAGTAAGTAATTTAGTGTCATTAACAGTACAGTGATTTATAAAGAGGAGTTTTTAGGTCGTTATCACATATTATGGTGGTTTATTGTGACTGACCTTTATTTGACTTTGTCAAAAGATCATGATTTGGATCCAACTTTATTCCCTTGTTGAACCTTGTAATAGGGATACAGAAACAAATTCATTAACATAATGTATTTAACCCACTAACTGCCAACACTTTCCCAATCTTATTGCCAACCAAATGACCTGGAAGGAGAATATAGTAAGTAATCCAAACAGGCATTCTAATTAACATTCTAATCCTCCCCTCCCCATTATTTAAATAGAAAAACAGCCATTTATTTTAGACATGTAGCAGACAGAGGAGCAGTTGTCCTGAATTTTGCATTGTAAATGTTACATAATGGAACACTATTTATACTGAGACTTCTCAAAAGGTAGCATAGGCCTGGAATAAAAGATCAAACCAATCATAGGAGAAATATAGCAGGGGAACAACTGAAACAACATAATATTACTAAATCTTCCTTTTAATTAACTTTCCCAACCATTGTCAGATTCAGTTGCAATATATTTGCATTCAAGATTACTTTATTAAGGTGTAATAAACTAGAGCAAAGGATCCTGTGACACCTTAAAGACTAACTAAAGTATTGAAGCATAAGCTTTCATGGGCTAATACACACTTTGTTGGATGTTATTAGCCCACAAAAGCTTATTCTTCAATACTTTAGTTAGTCTTTAAGGTGCCAGAGGACTCTTTGTAACTTCTGAAATTCCAGACTAACACGGCTACCTGTCTGATTCTAGAGCAAAGGATGACTTTGCTAAAATTTCTGTGCTTGAAATACCCTAGGCACTGGCACTGAGAACAACAATGAAGGAATTTTTTCCAAAGTGACTTTCCTAAATCCCATAAACACAAGTGCTTTAATTTGTCAGAGGGCTGAGCCCTGGCACCTCGAGGTGTGTCAGTTTATAATCCTGGTACCTCTGGGCTTGTCGTGTCAGTTATGAAAGTAAAAAAAGAAAAATTTGCTTGAGCCCCAGCATCTACTTACTTGAGCCTCAATATCTCTCATTAAAAATTAAACACTGCTTAAACAGACTATTCCTGCAGTGCCCCCCAACTGTTTAAATAGGCAATTTGGGCAGATGAAGGAAAGTATGAGCTGCAAACTTTTTCGGGGGGGAGGGAGGGAGCAAACACAGTAGCAGTGTCGGCAGCGGGAAAAACACTGGCCATGAGCTCTGTCTCAGGGTTGCACATGGATCACTAATCGGCACAGTGTGACTAAGTATGACTAAGACAAAATGGCTGTACAGTCACTAAAGCAATGGAAAATCTTCATTACTAGAACTTTTGCAAGAAGGGAAAGATCTATGTTAATCCAGCTCGTGGCAGCTGCCACCAAATCGGTCCTCTTTAATGATGAAAATCCTTATGGGGCCAATTCAAAATGCTGAGCAAGCTACAGGTGTCCCGGGTATATAACACATAGCTGGTTTAGGATTTAATTGGGATTTTCTTCTCAGATCATAACACTTTAAAGAGAAAACACACTTAGGATTTCATTTTCTTTTAGTGCAGTTATTAATCTGCTCTGAGGCTAAAATGGGATTTAAATCATAAATGTGATTATGCTTGTGGTTGGATGTTGTCTCAGCAGGTTCTTTCTGCTTGTCATTTTTGAATGACTTGCGGTGTGATATGGCATGTTGATTCTGATTGCTGCTTAAATATTTCATTTTATCATCATTTGTCAGGAAACTGACTTTCATTAATATTAAATCTGTCCTAACTAGATTAGGTTAGAATTGTTATCTACTGTACCTATGAACCCTAGGCTAAATTTCACTATCAAGATTAAAAGAATAACATAGTGTGGAAAACACACTAGCTAGTGTAAAATATGGACTCATTTTAACAAAGCAAATGCTTAATAAGTACGTGTTTAAATGTTTTTTCTGAATCAGGGCCTATAACAACCAAGTGCTGGGAACCAAGTTGAGCCAGCACTCAGATCACTCAAACACCAGTTAAGTCTCCCTGGGGTAGACATGACTGATGAGCAGATTAGAATGGTTTGGGGAGGACTGAAGAACTATTTAGCCCATTAATACAAAGACTAGAAGGCCTAGGAAGGAAGTGCCGGGAACAGAGTCTGGCTATTGGCCAGAACCAAGAAGGATCTCTGAGTGGAGAGATCTCTTCCCTCTCCTCTCCCCCGCAGAGGGCTGAAGAGATGCTGATAGTGTAAACTCTGTGCTGTATGCTCCTTCCACCACCTTTGTACATCCAGTGTAAGTAAATGGCATGCTTGTGTTCAGCTACTAAAGATCTTGGAATAGTCTGTGTAGACAGAGAACACGACAGGAGTGGACTCCCCGCCCCCCGTTACACAACTTGTATTCATATATATACAAAAACCTCAATTTTCTTTGTTGGGAATATAAATCCTGATTAAAGATGCCCCTAACTCACTTTTATAACACTACTGCATGTGGATAGAAAAGCTAATTTTTAGTGTAAAGAATTCAAAGGTGGAATAAGAATGGCCTTATCCCTTTAGACATTGATATGTTCAAGTCCAAAAAAAAGTCATTTTGATTTTACAGGTTGGCAAACGTATTTCATCAAGTCATATCTGTGCTGGATAAAATATTGTCCATCTCGTAAGTTAATATTGTACCCACAGATGTTAGAATAGTCGTGCTACTTTTCATTGAGCATAGACTAATGCCTCATGATAGTGGCTTGTCATCTTTTGTCCAGAAAGCTGTGTATCTTATTTTGGCACTGATTGGTTTGTGCCATATAATTCTTACAATCAGAACCTGATTTGAAGTCCATTTAAATTAATTAAAATTGACTTCAATGGGCTTTATATCAGCCCCTTAACTCACTACATTTGGCATTTATTTGACAAAACCAATATATCTATCTGGTGTCTATCGTTGTGCGGGAACACAGGATATTGACTAGACACACACCTTTCTACCAAAGAAAGAGGCTGTGTATACTTATACGAGCACAGGAATCTCATCTCCAATACGTATTAAAAGAAGTAACAGGTAAATGCAACCCATATGCTCTGTATACACAGAAACTATAGCAGAAAAGGGCAGCAAATTGTGAAAAGGGAGTCAATATAGAGGACCGAAGCACAAATGTTGCCCTTTTCATTAGAGTTCTATAAAACTGGAGTTATATAAAATCAAATTTTAGTTTCTGTTTGAATTTTGCATATGGAACCAGAAATGTAACTTGGAAAATAAAGAATTACTTGTGTAGTTCCCATTTTCACCTTATTCTGAACACTAGTATCTAAGTTTCCAGACACAATTAACTGTGGACACAAATTGTAGAATGTAAATGCTTAACTGCCTGATTGGCGGTGGCAGCTTTCAGTTGGCTCTGCGATCTGATGCCTACATTTTGTCCTTTACGCACAATGCAAGCCTTAATCTCAGTTGTATTCTTCACATAGCATAACAAACTTCTCCAAATACTGCAGGTCCTCAGGTCCTGAGAAATAATACTTGCTAAATATTATTAAATATAATTAGCAAAAGAAAAAGCATACAGCAAAACTTAGTGGTTGGTAACCATCTATTCAGGTTTATCCTGAAAATATACTCCGATTATAGAACGCTGAGTGTGTCTGAATTGGTGACTAGTAAACTTGTGAGGGAAACCGTTTTACCATCTTATGAGAATTTTCAAGGTTTTTAAAATATTCTCCCAGATCAGGAGAAAAAGTCCAAAATCACACTTTTTTGATTAAAAAAAAAAATCTGGAAGAAAGGAAAAGCAGATCAAGTAAATCAAAATGTTTTGTTTCAATATTTTTAAATGTCTCATTTTGATTTCAGCCTTTATTGTAAATTAATTAAAATTTATAGATGACATGCCAGATAGACCCAAAAAATTATATTTTTCATTGTTTGTTAAAATCAACCCTTTCCCATGAATCATTTGAGATTGGTTGATTTGGTATTTTCTAGCAAAATTCAGTCCCCCGCTCTCCTCCCCCTCCTCCCCCAAATCCCAACCTCTTCTGGTAACTATTAAGCAACACCACTTCAAGAATCCTAGCAAAGGGAAAAAACACCTTCATGCCATTTATCTAATGAGACAGTCGTCCAAAAACCCTTCCAGTGTCTTCCTCCTCAACAGAAAACCATTTCCAAAAGCATTCTTCTAATGACATAGTAAGATGTTTAAATTCAACATTCATCATTTTGGGTTGAAGGAATCCTTTCTTTAGGGGCAACTTGGCTTTGCACACACTGTACTAGCCTTTGCACAGCCTTTATTATAAATATATTTCAGAACTGCTGGAAAGTAAGAGTCTGATTCTGATCTAATAGTCCAAATCGGGAAGAACTCAACTGTTATAAGTGGAGTTACACACGTGTAAAATCCGTAGGTTGAAAACTAGATGGTGTCAAATATTAATCTGATTTGCATCATCTGATGCTGACCATTAGTGATTTGAAATAGAGGCAGTGAAATGCTAATGTGATTAGTTATGAATGCTAAAAACAACCAGTACATTTTCCCATTGACTGTCTGTGTGTTTTAAGAATATTTCATTACTTATGCTTCCTTTTAAAATAAGGATAAGATATTAATCACAGGCACAAAAATAACTAGCAGTTGTGACATTTCGTTAGAGTTTAATTACATGAATCATAAAATATTGCTACAATTTTCCAAACTGTTAAGCCTTAATTAATATGAACCCACAGGGACAACCTTGATAGTTCATAATACTCTGGATCGCTACTCCTACAGTAGTACTTCATATGGCCAGAAGTGCTTTATAATTTGCAAGGAGTGATCAATTATTAGAAATGAAACCAGACAAATTAATTTAATATAAATGAGGTTGTATGGGATTTGAGTAATTCTTTTTAATTACCTTTGTTATTTTTTCAATAGTCTGACAAAGAGAACCATTATTCTTCTCTATGTATAAATTCATTAATCTCATTACTGTGCAGTATTAATATAGTTTTATCACACATTCCAGAAGTGCAGCACATTGACAAACCATAATGAATCACAGCATTAGTGTACTATCACTACATTAATTTCAGGACATGCCTAGCTCATTTGCAATTTGCTTTGAGATTTAGTATAAAATGAGCTGAATAAGCATGTAATTATGACATCTGCTTCTTTTCAGGTACCTCTTTGTAAATCAGTGACAAAGGAATAACAGGTTTAAATATGTGTTAACACTCCGATAGCATGTATAATTGCAATATGGCAATGTGTAATGAAGATTAAATTAGACTGTAGTGTACCTGACATATTGAAGAGCATAATTGAGCTGTAGTAATTGTGATACTGAAAGACTATACAATACCAATATTTAAGTAAAGTAAAACGAATGTAAAGAAAAAATGTTTTAGAAGTTAAGCAACGATGTATATGTTTGCAAGGAAACAATTACCTCAAAATTTAACTTTAAAATATTTCAAATTTAGTTCTTATAGTTACTATAAAAGTATAGACAATATTTACTATCTTTTGCTATGTCTCATTCTTGATCTCGCATACATAGGCCTTGATTGGACACCCTATTAAGTCAATTATAAATATACCATTGACCACAATGGTGGGGGATCAGGCCCATAATACAGCTGCATCATTACTGTATAT
The DNA here is from genome assembly GCA_032164245.1 of Sternotherus odoratus. Lineage (NCBI taxonomy): Eukaryota > Metazoa > Chordata > Testudines > Kinosternidae > Sternotherus > Sternotherus odoratus. The sequence continues at coordinate 23,516,212 of JAVMKO010000014.1, read as the reverse complement.
ATATTGTGCATTATTTTTGAAAACTCTACTTATATGAGGAGTCCTTTCTCATGCAAACAGTCCTATTGAGTCACAGAACTAAGGGGGTTGAGGAAGGGTTACAGGCTTTCTCTTATATGAGATAAACAAGGGCCATGTGGGAAAATAAAATCTGGGCCAGAGGGTATTACAAATTATTAACTACATTCTAACCAAAGTCATTAGCACATATGTGGTAAAGTATTTATTGAACATTTTATGGTGCTATATTTTAACTTTAAATTCAAATTACTTGCAGGATCATAAACAACTGAATTCAAAAGGATAGTAAGAATATCGTAAGTTTTCAGGAAACACTTTTGTCCAGAAAAAAATATAAATCTGCCGTGTGACCCCACTGAAGTCAGTGGAGTTACGCCACTAAAGAAGTTGAGCCAGAAAAGCATTGGTATATGGAAACACCAACTAAAGTCAATAAATACAGGCTGCTTCTATTTTAATGCATTTTCTAAACTTATTTTTACATAATCATAGAACTGGAAGGAAACTCAAGAGGTCATCTAGTCCAGTCCCCTGCACTCATTGCAGGGATAAGTTTTATCTAGACCATTCCTGACAACTGTCCAACCTGCTCTTAAAAATATCCCATGATGGAGACTCCACAACATCCCTAGGCAATTTATTCCAGGGCTTAGCCACTCTGACAGTTAGGAAGTTTTTCCTAATGTCCAACTTAAACCTCTCTTGCTGCAATTTAAGCCCATTGCTTCTTGTAGTGTCCTCAGAAGTTAAGAAAAACAATTTTTCTTCCTCCTCCTTGTAACAACCTTTTACATACTTGAAAACTGTTATGTCCCCTCACAGTCTTCTCTACTTCAGCCTAAAAAACAACAACTTTTCAATCTTTCCTCATAGGTCATGTTTTCTAGACCTTTCATTATTTTTGTTGCTCTTCTCTGGACTTTCTCTGATTTGTCCATATCCTTTCTGAAATGTGACACCCAGAACTGGACACAGTACTCTGTTGACTCATATTTAACTTGTGATGCACTATGACCCCTGGATCCCTTTCTGCAGTACTCCTTCCTAGGCAGTCATTTCCCATTTTGTATGTGTGCAACTGATTGTTTCTTCCTAAATGGAGTACTTTGCATTTGTCCCTATTGAATTTCATCCTAATTACTTCAGACCATTTCTCCAGTTTGTCCAGATCATTTTGAATTTTAACCCTATTGTCCAAAGCACTTGCAACCCCTCCCAGCTTCGTATAATCCGCAAATTTGATAAGTGTCCTCTCTATGCCATTATCTAAATCATTGATGAAGATACTGAACAGAACTTAGAACTGATCCCTGCGGGACCCCACTTGTTCTGCCCTTCCAGCATGACTGTGAACCACTGATAACTACTCTTTGGGAATGGTTTTCCAACCATTTTTGCCCCTACCTTATAATAGCTCCATCTAGATGGATTTCCCTACTTTGTTTATGCGAAGGTCATGCAAGACAGTATCAAAAGCTTTACTAAAGTCAAGATAGACCATGTCTACTGCTTTCCCCTCATCCACAAGGCTTATTACCCTGTCAAAGAAGCTTTTCAGGTTAATTTGACATGATTAGATTTTGACAAATCCATGCTGACTGTTACTTATTAGCTTATCTTGTAGATGTTTGCAAATTGATTGCTTAATTATTTGCTCCCTTATCTTTCCAGATATAGAAGTTAAGATGACTGGTCTGTAATTTCCCAGGTTGTCCTTATTTCCTTTTTCTATAGATTGGCACTATATTTGCCCTTTTCCAATCTTCTGGAATCTCTTGCGTCTTGCATGTCTTTTCAGAGATAATCGCTAATGGCTCACATATCATCTTAGCTCCAGTTTTCTAGGATCCATTTCATCAGGCCCTGGTGACTTGAAGAGATCTAATTTGTCCAAGTAATTTGTAACTTATTCTTTCCCTCTTTTCACCTCTTCTGATCCTACATTGTAAGATATTTTTCTTTTTTAAAAAAATATAGTAATAGAAATCAACCACTTACATTTCTGATAGACACATTGGAGGTTTTATTTTTTTTCCAAATCCAAGTGCAGCATGAACCACAAATAAAACACAAAAATTTCATTAGAAAGCCATGACTTATTTTAGCTCATGCTTGTTTTTCCACTTCCGAAACATTTTTTCCAAAAAATGGCTGTTGTTGTGTAGCCACTACAATGAATTCCCTTTGGATATCCAAATGAAGGCACCTGAATCATCCAGATAGACCTGTGCCACATAAGAGCAGGTTTCAGCTGGCAAGTGGACTCCTGTTTGCTTGGAATTCACAGCACAGGAAGTTTACAGAGCTTCACATGGCCAACAGCCATAGCAGCTCCTTTGGGTTGCCAAAAAAACACAGTTTGGCAAATATTTTCAGTCACTTCTCTTTACAGGCTGTTCTAGTTGCATATATTTATAGCTATATCTGATCTGTGACTACACATGCCACTAAATCACAATCAGTCCTAAACTGCTCAATCAAACTGATTTTGAATAACCTCTGTTTGATTAGGAAAATAGCACTTTCATTCATAATGATATTGGTGTGGTGGCGCTGAAGAACTGTGTAGCTCATGATTAAGTTCCTCTCCTCACACTTGGATAATGCTTATTTCATTTCCTGATAGCACACAATTCTTTGAAATAATGTGTTTCAGTGACAGTCTTTGAGATTTATCACCAAATGACTTCGTTCATAAAAGCATTTGAATTAAAAATGCAAAACTTAAGAAAATTTTCCATTGTGCTCCTATGTGACTTCAGTCAATAAAAATTCATATATAAGAAGTTTTTGGATGATTATTAATTCAGAACAGGTGTGGTTTTAGAGCTAGAAAATTATGGAAAATGTGGAAGGTTTTGACAGCCTGAATGAGCTTTCAACTAATAGCTAATGTTATTAATATAAATAGATAACATTCATTTATGTAATAAAAATATAAGAGGAAAGTTATTGATTTTGGCTGAAATTATCCAAGGTAACAGCTTTCTAAGTTATTTTATTCCACTTATTTAAAATAAAATATTAGGAGATAGAAGTCTAAAACTTATGGTTTACCCCTATAAAAACAACATTAAAAAGGCATTATTTTACCAAACAGTAACATTTTCTATAAGGCTAAGTTATCCTAAATGAAAATGCAGTATGGTGTTGATAAATAAAATACAGGAGTGGGAATTGTGATCAGTTTATCTTTTTGGAGAACAGGTTGAAGTAATTTGATGGCTTGTATGCAAGTTGATTAACTCAGAAGAATGTACTAAAAGGGCTAAACATACTTCTAAAAGCTTCTATAATTTGCAATTCAAAAATTCTCTATATTAACTTTGAAAAATTACCTGCTCAGTCACAAAATCTGTCACCAAAAGATACTCAGCTTACCATGACATTGATAGTTAAGAGGGGTTTCCTCAACCATCAGAAAAAATAATAATTAATACACCCCTACTTTTTATATAGGAGGATAAAGAATTCCAGTCTTTCTTCTTTGTATGTTTGGATCACATTACATCAGTTCTAGGACAATTCTAATTATTATAAGGGAATTGTAGATGGTAAAAATGAAAAGATCTCTTCAAACATCCAGGTCACTCTATGCAAATACAGGATTTTTCACATTATGCATTCACTAGTCTTGTCTAATCTATTTTTAGAACATGCTGAACAATAGGTCAGTTACTCTAGAGACCACTTCCCTTAGGAGACAATTTAATGCATCTGTGTCAAGAGGTTTTACTGACATTCAACCTACATTTTCCCCTTTTTTAAATTTCATCCCCCAACTCCTAGTTATATCCCATGAACTAGATAATTCTTCACCATTTTTGTATTTATATGCTTGAGATATTTATAGATTGCTATCATGCCCCATATCCCCTACCCAGTCATTGTTTCCCCAGTCTATATTGAGCTCTTTTAATCTTTTCTCATAAATCTCTCTCAAGCCCTTAATTTCTTGTCCTCTTCTCTGAATACCCTTCAATTGATCAATAGCTTTTGGAAGTGAACAGTGCTGGTCACAAAATTCCAGATATGGTTGTATCAGAGCATGTTGACAGAGATCCCTCACTGTCTCCAGTGTGGTGATTCTGAATAGGCAGCATAAAATTACATGGTCCTATTTTTGCTTACCTGCTGCAATGCAATCTGATATCTAATGTGCGTTACGTTTCTTACTGCACTATTGCCTCTTGGATTCCTCTTCCCCCCCACTCTATGTATGTTTCAGGTTATTTTTCTGCAGATATACTAGCTGAATCCAGAAGGACTAGTATTTTGTTACTGGTCCATGCCAGTAGCAAATTACAGTCCCTGCACCAGATCCTTTCTGCTGCCTAATACCGTTGGGGTGAAGCGAAACTTTTCCCATGCCCTCGGACACCTGCTGGGTGTTTCCAGACCCAGGCACAAGACAAAGATGTTGGGGGCGGATTGAATCCCATTCCACTGTTTGCATAGACATGTGACTTAAGCTCTGGCAAACCTTAACTAAAACCAGTAACCGAACAGGAATCAACAGTCCTCATCCCTTGCAGCCTTTTTCAAGTGTAAGCCTGGAAGTCCTATGGTCATGCCAGTGTCCTCCAATCTGTGATCATGGGCCCCAGGTTGCAGTCTCCACCAAGCAAAATGTTTTACTCTCATCTTATCAACTCCTACTGACTGATCCTATCCTCGTGAAGGAGCAGGCCCAGAGGACCAGATGCACAAATGTCTTTAGGCAGCTAAACTGCAGATAGGTGCTTAGAGGGACTTAGCAAATGTGCTTACGTAGGTTAGGCACCTAATGCCCAATGATCCACAGGCATGGTTCGTGTGCCCATGAAGAGTCCCACTGACATGAGGCACAAGGGCTGTGCACAGATGCTACTGGAGGACACCGGGCATACAGAAGATTCACATTCATTTAAATAATATTTGCATTTCTATCACCATGTAGTGGCAAATCTGGCCATATATTTTTGTTTACATTCGGCAGTTTGAAACAAAGTCTATTTGAAGATCTCTCCTCCATAACATAAATCATGCTACATATTTATTGGTTAAAAAGCTCTCCAGTAATGTAAGATGAGAATTTTTGCTCTCTGCTTGTATATGTACATTACTACTTCATGCATATACATTTCATGGATTTAGCTATGAGTCCCCTCCTTTCTCCTCACCCATTTGGAATCACTTAAAAAATAATTTGCATTTATTTTACAGCTTCAGATAATTACATCTATATGAGTTGATGGGTTTTAACAATGTAAAATACTAGTGAAATTCTTAATGATTACAGCTGTAAAAATATTGAAGGAGATAAAATTAATAACACCACTTCCAAATGTTAATTCAGCCATTGGAAAACTGTTTTTTTGTTGAGAAATCAAGCAGCACAAGAACTTTTTTTTTTCTCGTTCCATCCACTATCCCTGCCAAGCAGCTGAGCTTTTGCCTTTTGAGGTCATAAGTTAACTCAGCAATAGAAAAGTATTTTTTACAAAGATGTCATGAATACTGTGGTTTGTTTCAGAAATCTATAAATCTGGAACTCTGTATTCTTCTTCTGAGGTATTAAGAGTCATGTTTACAACCAAATATGTTTACAACCAAATAAGTTTACATTGGTGCTTGCTTCGAATGTTCTCCGGGGCTTCAGGGGGCAGTTACTATTATGGTAGTTACTCCAAGGCAGAGAAATAAAGTAGACTCTCGATTATCCGGGATGATCGGGAAAACCTTAATCCCGGTTAATAAAATCCCAGATAATCAAGCGTCTACTGGGGGGGGGGGGTCGCCTGCCAGCCTGGGGGGGGGGAGGTGGGTGGTGGTCCCACCACCTGCCCCAGTCAGCTCCCGCTGCCAGCCTGGGTGTAGGGGACCCAGGCTGGCAGTGGGAGCTCAGACCCCAGCTAGCAGGAGCCTGCGGGAAAACTCTAAAGTGGCAGCCAGCTGAGCGCTCAACCTGGGTTCCCTACACCCAGGCTGGCAGCGGGAGCTGACGGGGGCAGGTGGCAGGAGCCTGGGGAGAGAGCCCAAAGAGGCGGCGGACTGAGCACTCAACCTGCCGCCGCTTTGGGATTCCCCCCAGGCTCTTGCCAGCCGGGGTCTCAGCCCACTGCCAGCCTGGGCTTCCTACACCCAGGCTGGCAGCAAGTTGAGACCCCGGCTGGCAGGAGCCTGGGGGGAAAACCCCAAAGCGGCGGCAGGTTCAGCGCTCAGCTGGCTGCCACTTTAGTTTCCCCACAGGCATAAATTACAGATCTCTTATCTGTTTTGAATACCTCTAGTAGTATGAAAATCTTAAACAAAAGTTCCAATGTTAGTAGTTCACATTCCATGTTTCCTGATTATAGCCCAGAAAAATAAATAGCCTATTCCTAAAATGCTGTTATCTATCTGTGGTGTATTCAGAGTTCAGCCACTGAAAAACTGTTAATGTCCATTATCACCAGATTGGTATCCCCTGACCATGCTTCTCTGATGATCTCGCAGGCAGGGGTGGTTAAAAATCGGCAATGCTTTTCCACAAAAGAATTCCAAGGAGGAGGGGAAATCATTTTATTTGAAATTTTCACAGAATCCCTGGAATTCTTGACACAAAATTCAAAGCAAAAGCTTTTATTCTGAATTAATTCCAGACAAAAAATGTTTTCAATTCAAGTGTTATTGAAATGAAAATGTTTCCTAATTTTAGGAGATTTCCTCAGAGATAAATTAGAAGGTAAAATAAAAATTCCCTAAACTGAAAATTTTTTACTTGTATTCTATACAGTTCAAATCGATTTTTTTTAAATTTGAAATATTTCAGGAATATTTTAAATGAGACAATGTTCCAGTATCGTTTGAACAGATAGTTTTTTTATTCAGTGTAATTTTGAACAAGCTTTTAATTTATATATATATTCAACTAGCCCTACACACAATACTTACAGTCATTAGCACTCTAGCAGAAGACAGAGATTGGCTCTGCTTTCTCACTGGTACACAAACTGGTGTATATATTTCCATTGTCTTAATTCTAGTTGCTCTTGATTTATGCTGGAATTAGTAAGTGATTAATCCAACCTATATTTTTTTAAAAGGTCACAGAGCATTAGGATAAATATTGAACTGTTACACACATTTAATTCTGCTAGTGTCATAAAGTGATGGTTTGAAGAGTGTGTAGTCATGATAAGCACTCCTTGGCACTGGCATTTGCCAGGAAAAAATACTCTGTTCTGCGTACTGCCAGCTATGGGCCTTTTGCTCTCATGCTTACTCACAATGAGTAATGCTTTACTCCATGAGTAGCCATGTTGATCTGAAAGGGTGAGATTGTGACTAGCACTTAGTGAATTCCTGTGGAAGCATAGGGAATGGAGAGCCTTCCCCAACCTCCTAGGGCCTGCAGAACTGCAGTGTCTAGTCTAGGTTTTTGATTAATATAAACCATGGTAGCTCCATTGAAGCCAATATAATAATATTGCCTTACATTAGGTGGAGATCTGCGTCTTATGTGTGTAGGTGGAAATGCAGGAACTGCTCCCTTTTCATATTTCCCTCTGGGCCAGGAATGGAAAGGAGGAGATAAAGTAATGGGGAATAAGCAGCACCCTTCCAGGGCTTTCACGGTGGACATGTTTCCCCTGACTTCCAGGGAGGTCTAGGAGAAATGTACCTTGATGCAGAATTCATTTCTAAGCACCTTCGTAGTGCTGCAGATCTTCATGCTAAGCTTAATGCTGGGTTTTCCCTAAATGGCATGAGTCCAGTGGAGCTACATGCGGAGTAAGGAACTATTGAACCCATGCAAAGAATGAGCATCCTTTCAAGCAAAGTAGAGTGTGCCCTCCAATCCACTCAATAAGCTGTCACATCCTAACTCACTCAGCAGAATAAGTTTAGACACAGGAGAAAGAATATCAGAAATCACAAAAAATAATGGATATAAATTGGTGTAGTTCTATTAGAGTAATGAACTAAACTGACGAATATCAATGAAGCTTGGGTTCCATACCATCAATGCAAAAAAAAAAAAAAAAAAAGAATTTACATTAACAGTAAGGACCTCATTTTACAGGCTCTGCATGTACAGTCATTCTGGTTGCATGAGAAAATACATTATGTATCTAAAAATACACATTTTTATGTATGCAGTTGTGCTTATTGTACATAAGTTGCAAGTAAGTTTTCTTTGTGTACATGCTTAGTTTTCGAAAATCAGACACCAGCTGAAGTGGCCTAGTGTATGCCTGGGATTGGAGGCTACACATTAAAGCCCAAAAACGTGAAAAGCTCTTTAGCAGAAAAAAATATCCAGACACAGAATATGGAGAGAGTGAGAGAACTCATAAGTAAAGAAAAACATGGAGCATGGTTTCAAATAGAATAAAGTATTATGTGAGAGTATAGAGTTCGTCTCATGCAAGAGATTTAACAGGGCTCCCGGGGGCACTAAATTAGGGTCAGGAAAAATCTTGATAGACGGTATTGACAGAAGGCATTATTACATTTTGTAAATTATATTTAAAGTAACTGTGGAAAAGTGACTTGGGAACCACAAAACAGAAAGAAAACACGGTAGTAAATGGAAAGGTTTATTTTCATCAAAGGATAAGTAGGTTTTTTTCCTGATGGGAAATATTGAAACAGATAAAGGAGAAATTTCAAAAACATAAAATGTAGAAATTACCAAATAGTAGAGAGGAGAGAGATGCTGGTTCATCCCTGCATACTGCTGGTATGTCTTTGCCCTTTTAATATATACAGCTATTGGCCAATTGTGCCTTTCCAACAAGCTCCATGTGTGGGGCAGAACATAGTTATGCTTTCTGCAAAGCAAGGATTCAGGATTCAGGCTCTCTCTTTACTTCCCAGTGTCCCCCTGCTTCAGGAGGGACATGCTCTGCACTAACATACCTAGTGCAGCGTACAACCCCTGTCCCATTTCCTGCCCTTTCCCAACCACTCCTCACCCAATATTTTCTTTGTTTTAAATTTCTTTATTTAGAGATCCTGGAAATCTGGTAGCTTTCTTCTTGGTGGCTGTGCTCTTTTGTACATGACTGTATCTAAGTTTCCTACAAATTCTATTCAATTGTTTTTCTGTTGGCCCCACCACATCCATTAGCATAGCTTTCCCATTGTTATTATTGTGTTGAGTGTATGTTACTCACTGACAGTGTGATTCATTGCACAAGACACAAATAGACAGTGTTTCTGTCCAGGCAGTATTCAATACTACCAATTGTTTGTTTACCCACTCTGCTTATCTTCCCTGCTATCTTTCTGTCTCAGTCGAGGATTTTCTGCAGGCAGCCTAGATTCAATTACAGCAATGGATTTCCAGCTTTTTAATTCTGTGGACTATTTCACAAAATAAGATTCCTTCACAGTTCACCTCCTACTCCCAATCTTCAAATCCTCCACTGTTTGGTTCTCCAAATTCTTAACACCCTGGATTCTGTGAACTATGGATGGTTCATGTATTATAATTTGAGACCCCACTATATTCAGGTGTCCTCCAGCATGACAGGGAGCTCTGGATTTTTATCCTTTCCACTTGCTGTGTGTCAGAATATTCATCATATGGTTGAAGACTTCTTCCCCGGAAGACCATATGTGTCAGTTTGGCTCTGGAAAACCTAAACAATGTAGGGAGAAAGAATATGAATCTGTAATATACTAAAGCCACAGCCATTGTAACTTACTCCTGAATAAACAGAATTAAATGTTTCTCAAAGAGTTGTTCCCATTTAACCTAGTTAATTTCTCAGATGTACTCTCCCCATTGTATTGTGCTGCCTGATTCACTACTGAATCAGTTGTCTGAGAAGTGAATCTCAGACTTTCATGTATCATCCAAAATGTTGACAACAAGTATCTTGCTACATTTTTCAAGTCAATTACATAGATATTAAACACAAAGTGCTATGAACAACTCTCCTCTTTGCCCTGTAATCTTCTTTCACAAGGATTTGCTTTGATTTTTTGATGACACTCTCTAGTTTAGCTACCATCCAGCTTTAGCTCCAAGTTGTTAACAAAGTAATGGTGATTTCACTTTTGACTTTGCTTACTAGAATGCCGGCATAATGTCCATAACTATTCATATATTGAAAATAATTTGTATTGTGGTTCCAAGTTTTCCCAATATTTGAGGATGGTCAGACTCCGAATTTGAGCTTAACAGTGAGCTTATTTGAGCTTAATAGTGGGTTAACTCAAGTTAATTAAAAACTTAACTTTGGTGGAATTCTTACATTTAGGAAAGTTTTTCCCTTGTACCTATATATTTGTTTGTATTTTAGCTATTGCATTTGGTTTTCATTTGTAATTTTAAATCTTAAATAAAAAGTACCAAGGCCAGATGATCCTGGAGTTCTTACTTAGGCAAAACTGCTCTGACTGCAAGATTTGGTCTGCTTCTAAAAATAAGTCATTGAAATAGTTTTCTTATAATTAAGTATACAATAGAAATACAAATATATATTATGATAATTTTTGATTACCTTTAAGTATTCAGTTGTCATGTGTACTCATTCTTGGGCTGTATAATATATTCCAAACATGCCTTTCCCCAAAACAGCTGCACTATGCAATATTTCCTGGGACATTATCTGCAAAATGTGTGGCCATTCATGTTGACAGCCTCTGCCCAGAGACAAACAAGGATGCTGTTAACAAATTGCTGAGCTCTGACTTAGTATCTACATGCTTGGCTCGGTTCAGCAAAAGAGAGCTGCTCATGAACACCCAGCACACTGTGTGATATGACACTGGGAAAGGGTGAGGTGGTTCCCACATTAAGGCAGCCATTTCTGTTAGCACACCAATACTCAGCTTTATAGTCTATTGAAAGAAGTCACTTGGGAGGCAGACTTTGAGATTCGTCTTTAGAGAAATGATTGATGATAACAGGTTGGAGTATGAAAAGCAAACTTCAGGTTTAAACAAAATGTACAAGAAATTAACGCTAGGAGTCAGGTCCTCATCTGGTGTAAACTGGTCCACTATCTCTGGCTACGGTTCCAGAGTCATAGAACTTCAAGGCAAATATTTTCCTAAGAGATTTATCTTTGCTATTTAGCACCAATCTCTGCAGTATTCCGTCTTTATATTTTTCTTCATCAACTACATTTATTTTAGCAGTAGTGATAGTTCCCATAATACTGTAGTTAAGGTCAAAATACCACTTCCATTAAGATACCCCTATATCACCATCCTGATTTTTTTCAGTTGTTTGTACATTATGAAGTCATGAACATAGAAGTTGTTTTTCATGTGTACAAAATAGGATTTTATCTTTAGTTTCTTTGCTCAATCTATTGCATACAATGGTGAGAAGATGCATGCAGTCAACTTTGTTTTTAAGGCTTTGTTTTTGTTATCTAAAATGACTTTGAATGTCAGGAGTGCTGCACAATCTAAACTTGGAAAGACTTTGTGTCAGGTATTGAAGATGTGTCTTCAATTCTCTGCCTGATGTTTGCTGCCATTTTATGAAGGTACACAGAAAAAGACAATTTCTCATAATGAATGTGCAGACTAGCTGTCAGACCTCAGACACCAGTGTGAGTGCACCCACTTGCCAGCTGTAAGGGAGTTAATGTAGACAGGGAGAAAAGGATCAGTGCAGGAGGATGCCACACTGAATGTGTTGACAGAGCGGCTCTGCTCTCCACTGGTTTCATGGGTTCACGCTGAGTCCACTTTTGTATGTGCAACTAGTATTGCAAGGATGAAGTTGAGACAGAACAGTTCCGGATCTTGCCTGGGTAGCACTGTGGACTTGTGGATTAGGTAGGCATAGGATGTAAAATTTGGAGAGGAGAGCTGTGTTCTAATACTGGATATTTTACACTCCATTAATCTTGGAAATGTTTCCATTATAAAATAACCTTGTACCTCAGTCACAGTATAGAATACAATGAGGGCCAAATTCAAAGGTGACTAAGTATAAAAAGTATAAAAAGTTGGTGTCATGAAAGATAAACATGACATCAACTTAGTCTCTTTTTAGATATATCAATTGATATATTGATAAACATATATCAATATATATGTTATGCCATCTTAAATCCGCTCTAAACTTTGCTGTACTCACTTGAACTCTTAACCATTTAACTTTCATCTTCCCTCAAATACACATTTCCTCTGAAGTTGGTCCACTGACTCTAATCTTAATGGCATCTTTCAGTATAAGTCTCACTCTGAGGGGCCTGAAGAGAAATATGTGATGAGAAAGGAAACCATCAGAAGGATGTAAGAATATGAATATTAAAGTGAGTCACCCCCTCCTCTAACTTAAATCATCCTACATCCTCTTCAATGTGTGACTTGAACTAAGCCAAAAGCTTTTATCCATCATTAAATGGATGAAAATCATTCTAGGGGAGACAAAATTAGTGGGTGTGGCCAGATTCTCCATTGCTTTGCATCTTTCGTGGTCATTTAAGCTTATGCACAAAGGGCCTGATTCTCCCACCATTGGTGCAAATATAGAGTGTGTCTGCATGCAAGAAAAAGTGGTTTTGCGCCTTCCAGTCTCTCTCCTGGGAAGAGGTCCCTGGATGTTTCCTTTTTCTTGATGTTTGAGTTTGAGTGGCTCATCTGGAAGAAAAAAAGTAGCCCAGAATACGAATGCCAGATAAATATGCATATACTAGGTACTTATCCCTGAGTTATATCATAAGACTCATTTTACCTTTTGCCTATGAATACTCTGAGGTTTAAAAAAATAACTCACTCACGTGTTAAGCCAACACATTGAATTTGTGAGAGTTATATTTCAGTTCTCTGCTTAAAAATGTGTTTCTGCAAGGCATAGTAGCTTTTGGCTAAGAAAGCATTATCTAAAAAGTATTAAGTAAATATGAAGTTATGCCAAAAGTTTTTAAGTTCATAGTGGACCAATAAATATTGTAGCAGAAGCATCTGTGATATGGTCACCATCCCTTTGGGTAAAAGGTGCTGGGTTTCTTATTATAAGGGAGAGGAGATGAAGCAATGTGAGCAAACTTTTATTTAACAAAAGAAAATTAACAAGACCTGAGAGAAATATATTTAATGCACTCACAAATGAAAGTTTCGTGCTAACAAAGCACAAGTAACCTGCAGTCTGTTTAAATAATTGTGTATATAATCACAGAACTTGGAAAAACCAAAATAATTGAGGTTAGAAAGATCTTATCTCACGAAACTGTGCTCTTGTGCCTTCATGAATGGTATTGCTTCAGAGAGGGAGTTTATATCTCTCATGGTAAACTTGAGCTGTGGTGCAGGTGTTTTAGTTTATCACTGAAAGGAAATGACTTTCTTTACACCTAATTTAATCTGAAACTATTCACAGTTTAAAATGTTCAGTAACAGTGACCTTTCTAATGATTAACACATTGCAGGTGGTCCAATTGCAGGCCAGTGGCTAATGTTTGCTAATGGAGAGACAGAATTAAATGTCCATTCCAGTGTTGTTTTCTCCCATTTATAGTAGTAAAACAACAGCTGGCACCAAACTAAGCCATAATCAGAAAGTTCTAAGAGGTTGTGATCTATTTTGTTCCCATGATAAAATAACGTATCTTTTACAATTATTGCAACACTGGCAAAGAATAATTCCTGGCACCTATTTGTAGCCCAAATATGCATACTAGACTTCAGATATTAAGGGTCAAATCCTGCCGTTGCTATCAGTCCACTTTCAGGTAGAACTCCCCTTGAGTTTAAAAAAATAAGGGCCTGATCCAACATTCCTTAATCAGACAACTGGGTTCAATAAGTGTTTTGTCTGAGAAAGGACTCTGAGCTCAGAGTGCTATATCTAACCTGAGGATACATTAGGATTTAGCTCTACATTTTAACAAATATATTGTATTGTAAGTTAGTTCCATTGTCATATAACTACCTAATATAACACTCAAAAGTCTTCCTTATAGCTCATTCTTAGACTGGCAAAAATTGAATATTCATTCCAAAGTGTTCAAACTGTGTCCAAACTTAGACACCTCAATCCATATTTACAAAGCTAAATGAAAAACTTGACTACACCTACAGCTCTCATTGATTGATACTTTAATGTGGTTATGGATACCCAACTTTAGTTACTCAAGTTTGAAACTCTTGGCTTTTGAACATAATTTGAATGGTTTATTTTTGTCATTATCTATATCCAAGATCTCTGTTTACTCTGTTGTACTTTGTTTACTCTGTTGTACACTATTTTATCCTGATTTTCCTCAAAAGTGAGTTATGACTGCTCCAGATAATGTTTAATGGAGAAGTAATGACATGTTTGGTACCTAGGCCTCTCGTGACTGCTATCAAATGGCATCTCTCTAATGTTAAGATGTTACAGCTATTCCTTATTTCTAGTAATGTTGATTAAATTACTATCTTGCCACAAAATGAGCAGCACATAGAAACCCTTTGGCCCAAAGCAACAGAAAAGTCTGACATAACATAAGAAGCACAAGATTGCAATTGTACAGTTTAATTGAGGATGGGGATTAGGTGCGGGTACCCTGGAAAGAGAGTTCTGCTTAATCATGCATACTCTTGACTTCTTTTCCTTGTTTCATAGTATTATGGATAATTACATGAAACAAGGATCTCTGAATTTGAGTTCATCTGCCCCATAGAAACAAGTGGTGCCGATATCGCAAACAAAAGATTGTTTCTTCAGGCGGTGGTGCACAGCAGGAATACTCAAAGATCTTTTTTTCATATAGAAGATGGAAAATAAAGAGAGATGGTAGTAGAGAAAATACTATATACAAAGACTTGATCCTAAATAGCATGTTTTCAGATTGTCTCATGAGGTGTCAGTCAGTGAATGGGGACACAGCACTTTGCAGGAGCAGCTCCGAAGAGTTGGTAACATGTACACAGCTCCGGCAGCTTGATCTCTGCTGGAATTGCATGTGGATGTGAATCAAGGGCTCTATATGGATCCCCACCATTGACGTTATTCTTTGTTGTGTCCTTTTCTATTCTTTCCTTTCTGGATGCACCTGTATGCATTGAAGACCTAAGAACCAATACAATATAGTTTTAAAATTAATATGTAGTTTAAAGTATCAGTAGAGCCAAATCCAAAGGCGTTTGAAGTCAATGGAAGGACTTGGATTGAGGCCATGGAGCTCAGCACTGATATTTGTATTCAGCTACAGGGTTTTCATTCCAAAAGCTTATTGTTATGCCAACATGTTTTTAAATTAGAAATAAATCCTAGCCGGCCAAATTCTTCCCTGTGCTACACCTGTGCAAAACATTTAAGTCAATAGGGTTCATGGCTAGAATGACAGTACGGCGTGGCCCAATCAGTCCCCACTGTACTGGTACAAGCTTTGACGTTTTGTTCTTTGTACATGCAGAAAATTGTTGCTGTCGTAAATGTTTTAAACATATTGTCACATTTGAAATCCATTTGGTATCAAACGTCAAGAAATTTGATGTAGAGACTTTATCGATATTTATTGGTTGAAATGTTGAAACATGACAGAATTAATCATTTTATTACACACACATATACATAGTGTATATTGCAGGTGTATAATATATATAATACTCACAAAGCATATTTAGCACTAACCCAACTCCCTTTATATCTTATCAGATTAAAACTTTTTTTCCATTTGCAGTTAGTCTTCACATACATTAATATGGGCCCTTTATTGTCTTGAAATTAAAGCTTTTGAAGCTTCTTCCTCTCTGAGAGACAAAAGAAAGCACATAGTTGACATCAAAGTGGAGACATAATGCTGACTGGTAATTATGGTGGCTTAATGTTACCCAATCTCCACCCATTTACAAGCCTGCCTTTACTTTTCTCAGCATGTACTTATTTTGATCAACACCTTTAGAAATAACTGAAGTGCCCAGCTACTTATAATATTCTGGCTGAATTTGGTTGGAAATCAGAATCCATCTTTAATCATGTACTCTCTATATAATATTGTGGGTTATTTCAAACCTCTTTTAATTACTCCAAGTAACATGTAAATGCTAGCTGGGTGTTACCAGATGTGGAACCAGACTCAAGGGTGAGATTTTACATTGAAACACAGCTGCTTAAGACAAAATCTGGGTTTGAGATGAATTTAAAAATATTATATTTATATTAAAAATAGCAGGGAATTGTATCCAGGCCAGCTAAAGATCATTGTGGCAAATCTATTAAACTTGAAAAGAATCAATCACATCAAAGTCCAAAAAAGAGGCTACAGATCTCAGCAAATGACTCTTCCCCCACAAAAATCCCAATGTAAATGCACAGACATGGAATGCTGTTCTACTTTTAAATTAAACTTTTGGTTCTTTTTGATGTGTATGTTATAAAGTGTGCACCAGAATCAAGGCTGAAATGCATCTGCAGCTTGGAACAGTTCTAAACATATTTAAGAACCCAAATGATGCATTCAAAAAAGTTTATTTATCTTTGGCATTTGAGTTTTACAGTTTAAGAGAAAGTAACTTTAGATATTCTTGATTTTTTTTGTTTTTTTGTTTTGTCCCCCCATCCCATTCTTGATTATATGACTCCACTGGCCAAATTGTTGATATCCTTAGCAGAGCATGTAGGGTAATGCAGAGCAGCTGAAATAACTCTGTACATCTTCTGCACGTTGACCTTCGTACCACGTGCATGAGGAGGGAGAGTTGGCAGCAAAACATTTATATCAATATTTTAACAAGAGCTGTGCAGGACTGGAAGAACTTATGTAGTGGTTAAGCTTTCCTTTCCCTTTACTAAATATTAAACAAACAAACAAAAACACAAACTGAAGTTTGACCTACCTACCATAACTTTAAAATATTCTTAAAATAAAATATGTATTTCAAAGTTAACAAAGAGTCCTGTGGCACCTTAAAGACTAACTAAAGTACCACTGCTTGCATCCAACGAAGTGGGTATTAGCCCACGAAAGCTTATGCTTCAATACTTTAGTTAGTCTTTAAGGTGCCACAGGACTTTTTGTTACCTTTGCTATTCCAGACTAACACGGCTACCTCTCTGGTATTTTAAAGTGACATTCTAAAATTATTGTCCTTCCTAGCTGAATCCTATCGCCACAGATACTATGTCCCTCATGATCACCTCACACTATTATCAATCTTATATTTAGTAGACAAATAGTTGACTTGAGTACCATTTCTTTAAAAAAATAAACTTTTCCCTCTGACTTCTCAAAACAGATCCATCAGATGCAAAATAACTGATCTATTTAAAACTTTTTTTAAAAAATCATGATCTTTCTGTCTAGCTTGAGCTCTGTTGTGCCACAATTTGAAGAAATAGTACAGGTAAAAAAGCCATCCTTCCCAGGGCTTCTTTCAAGCTGCTCTCTGTATCTGCCACTTGGTCTTGATTTCACTGACCGCTTCACTGCAAGCAGCACACTATAGCAGCTAAATAGAAGCAGCAGTCTCTCTCTTCTGACCAGTTCACTGCAGCATTCATTTTTAATGTTTTTTTCTAAACAGGAAAACATTCCTCCAACTAAACATTGTAAATATTTTCTCAATAGTACCAGTGAGCAATATTTAACTCAGTACCAAGGTCATTTGGGAGCAATCTACTCTGATAAAATTGAGCTTTCAGCTGGAAGAAAAATATCTTTCACCCATTTCCATATAATTTGTGAACCTATAAGCATAGTGGAGGTCTATTTTTACTGTCGATATACACTTGCAACTTCTATCACTGTTAATTGATGCTATGAACACTTATCAGTGACAGAATAGACCCGTGGGGTATTATAGAATGAATTCACTTTCTCATTCTTTTTTTTTTTTATTGATTGTGTCAAATAATACACAGAATTCTGTATTTCCATCAATGGATTCTGGTGTCAGCATAAACCCCAGGAGGGAAGTTCAAATGCTTTGTTAATGTTATCAGGATCCAGTTATGGAATTGCAGCCTCCCATGTACAGTTTGGGTACGTACTCCTGTGGGGTCCTCTCTCCCTCTCCCTCTCCCTCTCCCTCTCCCTCTTCCACTCCTTTGATTGTTCTGCTTCCTTGCCACCTTCTGCTGTCCTACCTCCACTTTCCCTTATTTGACTTCTTCTCTTCTTTTTATTCTGCCTTTCACATCCCATGGTGGTTCCCTTGACAGTCACAACTGTCATTAAATGTCTTGTTTGGCTATTTTAATGTTCTGTTACAGAGAAATAGGGTATTTTAAATCTTCTTATAGAATTGTTAACTTTAAAACATTTGAAAATGATGCTTAACCTCTAGTTAAGGAAGAACAGAATCTAAATCTTTTTTCATCATTCTTGTGTAGGTGTTACAACATGCTATTGAGAACCTCCATCTTATTATAGCTTTTAGTATCCTTCAGTTATCTCACCAAATAACCTTTATAGTGGTTTGACTTAACATAGACTAACCAAATGCAGCAGTAAGAAGAGTGGGTGAATTTAAAATTCAGTTTAGAGGAGGAGTACTTGGGGAATTGCATACACTTAATGTGGAATAACTAGGGACATACTCAATGTACTACATGTGGCCCTAACTGTATTGTAATACATTGCCAGTACTCAAGGCAGTGCATGGCCCTTATTTTTTTAATAAAAGAATAGGTTCAAAAAAGTAGCTGCCCTTGTATGGTTACATTGGAAAATGAGAAAATAATGGAAAATGACAATCCCAACTGCTGGCAATATGGTTGCATGTACCAAGACTGCAAGCCTAGAAGACAAAAAGGGTTATGGAAGGTAGATAGAGAAGTGAGGTGGTGAAGAATAATTAGAGATGAGGCTAGAGAAATAATACACAATAGTTGATTAAGGCTGTTGTTACACTGGAAGGATCTGGCTATATGACAAACCACTCAAGCGTTGCTATCTGGATATGCCACCAGGAGACTCTTGTGTACTACCAAGTGAATAAGAAGATGTTACTCTATTCCAAAATGTTATACACACACTGTATAATGTGCTTTGTATACAAGTTTAAAATCTGCCAAGGAAATCGCTGAATCCTAGGCTGCATCCTTTCATGTAGTTATAAGGTGAATGGGTTGATGTGCTAGCCAGGAACGATGTATTTTCACTTACCTTTCTTCTAAGTGATATAAACATATCACATTTATGATATATAGCTTGTACTAAGTTCCAGGAAATAATTTAGTATGTAGTAGTCTATTGGCTAGTGAGAAATCATGACCCTCAGCTAGCAGTTATGGATTGTGGTATCATCTGTATTAGTTGATTTGTATACCATTTATAATCTGAACTGGATCCCATAATGCCAAAAATAGAGCTATTGCTTTGAATTATGATCCATTAAGAGTTCAGGATCAGATAAGTTTGTCCCATGAGTGAATTTCTAGTAAGATATTTACCCTTCCACGAGACCGCTTTTTGCCTGTAGCTTTACAATAGTATTGAAGAAACCATGCCTTAGTGTTCTTGAAAGAAAATGAATTTCAGTGCTAATTGGTTAATCAAATTAAACTACTTTATTTATGTGAATATATACTGAAAGTGTGGATGAAAGACCAACCAATATTCTCATGGCTTAGATTTTCCCAAATATCAGAAAATGGTTTCTACTGTTGTGTGTGTGTGTGTGTGTAGTAGTAGTAGTAGTTTGCGTCCAAAAATTATGTGAGTAGGACATCTAAATCCTTGATTTATAAATCAGATACTTTGCAGTTGAGTTACTTAGGCAGAAATCATTGAAAGAAAAATGATTCAATATACAATTTGTAGGCACAGAAATAGAGGCCCATGTAAGGTTGGATTGAAACCCCCCTGAACATATTCTGTTCTCAATGTTCATATAAAATTCCTGCTCACAGCAGGTGTTTGCACAAAGAATGATAGTAATGTATGTCCAGGCATTTATAAAAAGTTAACAATACAGGTTAAATTCAGAGAAATATTTCTTAAAATTCTATTTCTATTAAAAACTGTGGCCATAATTCATCATAAACATTTAAAATGGCACCATCCATTTTCTAATTGCTGTTCATTCTAGGGATGAAAGAATTAAAAAATAACTTGCTGAATAAAATTAATGCCCAAATAATGATATTCAGACTCACCCCACCCCTTCAAATAACACTAATATTCAGCAATGTTCCATTCAAGAAAATGCAGGTCACTGAACTCTCCTCTGTTGGTAACAGTCATATTATTATCCTGTTGGTTAAAGATGTTAAAATATTCAGAACTCCTTTAGCTCTCTCTCCTATTCTTCTATCCCAAAGTATTCTGGGGTTTCTTGACCATAACAAAGCACAATAGCAGTGAAGGCAACAAGATCAGCAAGATTTTCTGTTCCCACTGCTGCAGAAAGCCACCTGTCCACAGAAGATGCTTCTAATGGGGTTTGGAGAGTGAATCTATTGACAGGGCCTTGATACTCAATTAGTCAATTGAAAGGTTCCTATTGGATTCAGTGGGCTTTGGTCAATCCTAAGGTATTCAGAGTATAGGCAGGAAGGAGAACTAAGTCACCTGGCCACCTCTAAAGAGACAGAGAGGTCATATTTGGGTACCCTCTAAACAGTTAACAGACTTGTGCAATATAAAAGTATTTCTTGGCCTGGGTTTTGGGAGAATATGACCAATAAAAGAGTCATTTTACCAGCATTCAAATCTTAAAAGTTTAACATCCATATACATATATCACTCAGTCATGTGCACAAAGGGTTGTTCAGGTGGAACTGAATGGCAGAACTATATTTAAGACCCCATGTATAAATCCACTCTTTACTGCAGAATTGTGCTCCAGAATCTCAGCTTAACTTTTAAAAAATGTTTCTAGCCTAATGGATATAAAGATATCACTGAAAACATGATGCCAGTGAAAATCAGTGCAATTTTTCTGGTCCAGTGACAGGCTAACCAGTCTGAAAGGAGCCATTCGTCTCGATCAGGTACTAAATGATACCGAAAGATGTCAGTTTAAAAGTCAACACTGCTATTTCCCTGCTGACCATTTTCATAGATACGCCCGTGTAATGTCCTTTTCCCATTCCTCCCACTCCCATGCCTCCCCAGGAAAGGAATTTACTTAACAAAATACAGAACACAGAGGATACTCTATTGGTTGTATTAATCATTTTTGTATTTAGGGCCTAATTCTGCAAATATTCACACAGCCCCCTCCTCCCCAACCCTCATTTGAGATTGGGGGGGCGGGTGAGGTCCCAGCCATGGATTGGCTGGGGATCAGGATGGGTAAGGAGGAGGGCTGTCATAAGCCCCTCTTCCCATAGGTGTGTACTGGAATGATTTTGGAATTACCTGCACAGTACACTTTTATCTAGTGAGTACTCCCAGACATTTAAAAATAAGTTGTGGCCTAATTAAAATGCATCCAATGTCTCCTGTACTCCTTCCAGCATAGCCAGACAATATTGAATAGTATTGGACCTAGGATTATCCCCTGCAGCACCCCACTAGATATGTTGTCCCAGTTTCCTGGTGAACCATTGAAAACTACACTTCAAGTACAGTCTTCCAAACACTTTTGGACTCTCTTTATAGTAATCTCATCTAGAACATTTTTTCCTAATGTGCTTGTGAGAATGGTATGTGGGGCTGTCAGTACCCTTAGTAAAATTAAGATATGTCTCATCTACAGCTTCCTCTTCCCCCCCCAGTCACTGTGCCAGTAAGCTTGTTAAAGAAGGAAATTAGGTTGGTTTGACATGATTTGTTTTAACTAATAGCCAGTATGGATTTGTCACAACCCTATTGTCATCTAGGTGTTTACAAGTAGATTGTTTAATCCTTTGAACCTGGGAATAATACTGGATCAAAGTTATCTTGATAGGTGTGAAATTCCTCAGATGCTCTTCGTTCCCCTTTTTAAAGATGGGTACTGTGCAAATGTAATCTTCTCCAGCTAAGGTCGTACAGTTAGTCAGATTTCTTTCTCTATTCAAGAGATGCACCTGCTGGCAAAGTGATGCTGCTCCAGCCCTCCCCTCCTCCTCCTGAAAAAAGAAGGGCAGGAAGGATGTTCCCACAGCCTTACAACTCAGTTCAAGGGATGTTGCTGATATAGAGTGGGGACAACATATGGCATGGGTCCAAATGCAGACCCTATAGAGAGATTGGCTACCTGCCCCAGACTAGTGCCCCCATCCCTGATTCACCGGGAGGGAGGGCAGATGGCGTGGCCACAGCCCCAGAATACCAGGAGGGAGGGTGGCACGGCCCCAACCCCTGGAGCCAGACCGCAGAGCAGAAGCAAGAGTTCTGGGGGTGGCGCGTGGGCACCCACTATAGGGTTATCTACAAAAACTATCGTATGCAGCTTAATCATGTCCCTTTCTAGACAATGAAATGTCTTTTCAAAATACGTGTATTTACTTATTGTCTTGGTTACTTCAAGATAGTGCTTTCTTCATCTATTCCCTCATCTTTAGCCTTTGCTCATTCATGACTGTTTTACTTCACCCTCCATCCCTGTATCAGAATACTGGGATTCAGATAATTATACAACATTTATAAAGTATGCTGAAAAACTTTCTTACACTTGCTAATAAAATTCATTATTCCCCTTTATGTCAAAGGATTGGATAAATCTGCAGACAGTGAATGTAATACATGCTATTTGTGGACACACACACAAAAAATATGGTGATTTGGTTTGGATCAGCATTATGGACCGGAAAACCACTTGAAATTGAATAAGAACTAACTGAATTATTTCTGTTATACTCCGAACCAATGTGTTTTCGCAATCTTTATTAACTTCTGAAAAAGTTTAGTTAAATTTTGTTATTGATTTTTAAGTATTCATTTACCTGGTTAGTTCTTGATTCTTGCTAAGGATTAAGGGTTACTTTCAAAGGTATCTAAATATGCGGGTAGGCACTTTGGCCAGATTCCTAAAGATATTTAAAAGATACCAGTTTTGCAACACTTAATTGATTTAGAAGTCTATATCTCATGTTCAAAAGACTTTTAGATGCTTAGGAGCTATCTAGATTTAGGCTCCTAAGTGCCTAAAACCCTTTGTGTTATAGGCTCCTAAATCAATTAGGCATTACAATAACGAGCACAACAATACTTAAATACCTTTGCAAGTATGCCTTCTTGTACTATCTGCTATCAACTGCCTATCTGCATGTTTAGATATCTAAATACCTAAGAAAATCTGGCCATAAAGACCCAAATGTGAAAAACAACCAATAACAAAAGTTAAAACTATGCCTGCCTTCTCCCCTCTTCCCCCCTTCCCCCCCTGCAAAAAATATGCTGTTGAATTTCTGGCCCAGTGGAACCAAGAAGTATAAATAATGCAAGGATTTCAGCCCAATGTTTATACCAAAGAGATATAGATAACAGTCCCCACTTGAACTTTTTGAGTTTCACCCTACTACTTCTGAATAGATATAAAAAAAGTTGGTCACACGTCCAACCAAAATCCCTCACCTTGCCTGATTTTTTCTTATAACATATTTTTAAACTCTGACTGTAGAAATGCTCAAATAATTAATTACATATAATACTATTGGCATTTTTCCCACTGGATAGTTATTTACAAATATACCCCAACATTATTCCAATAGTAGGGGTATATTCATTTTCATTTAAATAATTCACAAAGGACTAAAGCTTGATAGCATTGAAGTCAATGGCAAAATTCCCATTTTTTCCCCATGACAGTAACCTTTAACCTTGAGGAATTGACCTTAAGGTTAATTAAATGTTTGGGCAAACCTGGGGTGATGTATAGTTTTATGCTGAAAGGAGGAAAAATTCACACTTATGAGGGCTCTGATGTAAAACTGTACAAAATGTGGTGATCTCAGCTCAATTTCACTTTCAGTTTTTATTTTCTTTTTAAACCTAAAATTCCAAATGAAACTTGGGTTGAGTGGAATTTACCAAATGTATTGAACACAATATTTTTTCCTATAAGCCCTTAAACTGTAAAGTTTTTCCCAGCTCTGCTTAAAAGCATCCTATAGTCTGAATACTTATCAAAGCTTATCAAAACCAACCATTTTTTAACCTTATGAAAGATTCCCTTTTGAGCCTGTTCTAGTACCAGGGAAAGATTTGAGTCAGTTTTTGCTATATGAATTGGTTCATCCATCTCTAGTAATAATCAATCTTTTATTATTAATTTGTTTTCAGGATGTTTTCACTGGAACTGCCAATAAACTGGCAGCAGTAAGTGGTGGCTATTTTCCTTTGATGTGCATATAAACATTCTGAAAGAAAGACTTCTGTATGTAAGCTTCATGGATTGGGAGCATTAACTAAGGAATGTCTTATATTTGACTTAGATTAATGAGTTTTGGGTAAATTATTTCTCAGCTTGATTAATACATTTAAGTACTGTAAAGTAATTTACCATCTAATTGCAACATTTTCTAACGTTTTATGTTGCTCACATTATACTTATTGTGCATAGAAAATCAAATCTGCTTTTTTTGGGGGGGGGGATAAACAGTAGCATGATTCATTTTACTAGAAGGTAACCAAATTACCCATGCAGGTATGTTATTCATTTAGAGATATTGAACTTTCCTCTCTGTATTTGTTGCTAAAAATAACTGTTGCCAAGATGTTGGGTTTATGTATTTCTCGATATGTAGTGCAGATTTTGCCTCTTTAATAGAAAATCCTGTAGGGGCAAGATTTTTCCAGTGTAGCTGCGTATGGTATGTTGAAGGTTATATTTTGCATATAAAAATAATAGTAATTTTACTTTTGGCTTCTCACAGTATCCATGTAGAGTGAGGTGAGTGAGTGAGTGTATTCGTATTATAGATTAATTAGACAGTGGTTGGGATGGGGATATTGGCACAGACCTGTAGCCATTACCATTGGGCAGGGATTGCAGGAGTGTTTACCAATGCACTATATAAAAACAAACAAGCATCCACCCACAAAACACCCGACAACATGAGTCCTGTAAACTGAGGCTGAACTGAACTGAAGGTTTTGGTATTGTGCTGCAATCCATGTCCAGATGGTTTGGGTCTCTATGACTCCATGAAAGAGTTGATTCATAAAGAGAATTAGAACATGACTATGGATGTTCATCCATTCCTATCACTTTGTTGACTAAATGGCTTGATGTACTTTGCCCTCAAAGAGAACAATATCTTACTTCTGTGTGTTCCATTCTATGCATCCAGTGAAGTGGGCTATAGGATACAAAAGCTTATGCTGAAATAACTGGTTAGTCTCTAAGGTGCCAGAAGTACTCCTTGGGTTTTTTTTTTTTTTACAGATATTTAAAGTTGTTGGTGTGATTTTTAAGAATGTTTGTGCTAGCCACTTGGGGAAACTGGAACTCCTATTCTCTCCATCTCAGCTGTGTTCTGTTACTGCTTCGGTGCCCACTCCCTGGAGCCAGAAGGCTGGATTTTTATCACACCCTGGCAGACGGATTTGGGGTGGTGTTTTCACACCTGTACAGGCAGTCTGTCAGGCTGATACTCAGGGTCTTCACTATACTCCATTCTGGGAATTGGAGCATTTTCCTCTTGTCCATTGTTATCATTCTGCCTTAAGTTTAGGGACCCGTTTTGAACCTGTAAAGAGAGTGAAATATAAATATATGTTAAATGACAGAGTTCCAGGGAGCACTTGTATGGGTCTGCTTCTACTCCCAATGATTCTGATGGTGCAGAATTAAGCTCCAAATTAGCAAAATGAGACCGCATTCTTACAGGGAAGAGACAATCTGGCTTTCACAATGGTATTGCTATTTTTACATCCTTCCATTTATTTTATTTTATTTAAATACACCATTTAATTGGGTGCATCAAGGATGAAATGCAACCCTATGCCTGTACATCACAAAACTTCCATTTCCTCAAAATAGGTTCTAAATTAGACATACGTGGTGTATAGGCCCTAAATCGCCCCCAACAGGGGATGAATCTAAACTTTATTGCATAAGAAAATGAGAATGGGAGATCAGCAGCTAGACAATGAAGGCAGATAGCATAGAAGTGCTTCAACATATTTTTTTCAACAGTTCCATAATCAAATCAAGTTGCCTTCTAGGCTTTCACTGACCAGAGGCTGACAACTGCCACAATTCCATTAGATGGGATTAAAATGAGATTACCAAACTCATTTTAGGGGACAGTTAGATTCAAGACTCCTCTAGTAAAAATACTCATGTTCCCAGCATTGGATTGAGATTGGCTGAATGCTGAGAGAGCTTGTCTGTCACTATTCTTATGAGGGGAAGGAAGAGGGAACACTTCATTTTGCATGTTTTCAGAAAGGACACCCAATCTGCATTTTTCAGAATATCCAAGGGATCAGATTGAACATTTCAGAGTGTGATGCAATGTCTGCTGCTCTCTAGTTTCTTGTCTTTTGTGCTTGTTCTGTGTGAATTTACATCTAATTGTTCTGAAAGAATCAACAGCTTGTGAGAAAGTGAAGAAAGGACGGGTGTGACCAACATACCTGGAATGAACTGTCACACACAATTACAATTCAAATCAGGGCAAAATTTTCAAAAGCTTCTACTTCACCTAGAAGTCAATGTCTCACTGAAAGCCCATTTAGGCTCCTAAGTAGAGTGTGTAAATAACTGATTTTTTTGGTTAGATGGCCATTCCAGAAAATGGGTGTGTGGGAGGCGAGGATTTCAGGTTGAAGAAAACATTTGTTTCATTTGTAAGTTTTAAGGGCTTTTTGATTTTATTACAAAATGGAAGGAAATATTTTTATGGGGAAAAAATTAAAAATTCAAGATGCTTCTATAACAGGGAAACTACCTCATTAAGGGCCAGAAGGTCTGGGGACAGTCGGCACTATCCCCACCCTGCTACACCTATGCTGAATGTTGGATTTAAGAGGGGGAAAGTTCAGCAGTTGAGGGCTAACTGGAGAGAACAATAGATAGGATGGTCTGGGTTGAAGCAGGAAACCAAGCTGTGAACTGGCTGAGGACTATGGCCAGCCAGAAGTCTTTGTAGGAGTGACCCAGTGGTTGTGTTGATTGGAGCCCAGGAGCTGGGTGATGGAGGTGAAGACTGAGCCCATTGGGACTGAAGACTTTCATTTTGATGTGTTCAGACTTGAACTAAGGAACTCTGTTAGCTAGAAGGGGTTGAACACTTGAAAGCAGCTTGGCGGAGACCCCCATCACCTCTTGAGAAATGTTAGCTGAAAATGTTGTAAGGAAATTGAAGCAGAAGTTCCATAATACTAGCTCTTGTTGCCAGGGGGTGCCCCGGGATGATGAGTCACGTAGGAGTTGAATTTAGTAAATGTCAAAACAAACGGTTCCATTACTTTGTTTGTTCTTCAACTAAAACAAGTCAGTGAATCTGACACAAATATACAAAATGTTTTGGTTTGACCCAAATCTGCATATTTTGGCCCCCAAAAAAGTTTTGACCAAAATGTTTTTCACAGCAGGGCTCCTAAGTCATTTAGATACTTCTGAAAATTTTACCATACACCTGTTTTTTGTTTTTCTTTTAATTTATACTGTAGATATCAGACATTTTGCAGTGAGCATAGAGCAACTGGAGAAGGATGAGGTATAGGACAAGCAAAATCTGAGTCCCCTGAACACAAAATAGAGAGAACAGCATGGTGTCCCGGCGGTGTTGTGTGGTAAACTATGTTCACCTTAGTAATAAACACAACCAGAGAAGCCCTACCCATCATCACCACCCCTCATGTCTCAGTGGTCCTTTTTGGCCTTAAAGTCCATGAGGATTCTATGTCATGGTCTCAAGTGGCGTGGTTTAGGTTGGATATTAAGAAAAACTTTTTCACTAGGAGGGTGGTGAAGCATGGGAATGAGTCATCTAGGGAGGTGGTTGAACCTCTTTCCTGGGCTAGTTCCTAGGGGGCATGTAGTTCTAGGTCTTCGAACAAATATTTTAAAAATCCTCTTGCGAACCTGTGCCAAATTAAGTTTGACACATCTTCAGCAGATCTATTAAAGAAATGTGTTCCAGTTTTGCTGTCACTTTTTCCTTTGAGAAATATTTGTATTTGTGACAAAGGAAGGAAGGGAAGGAATTTGAGGAGCAGCCTTTGAAATTTTCACAAGTGCGAGAATTTTTCTACAGTGCTCTACTATCAAAGAATGAGATCTGCCATGGCTGCAGCTGCTGTTCTGTTGCCTTTCTCCCAGGATGTGTCCGGTTCCCTGTATGTGTCTTGCTGGCCTCTTCTGGAAATGCTGTTTCCAGTGGTGCCAGTTCATCTTAGCCAAGCAGGCATCTAAAGCCTGAAGTTGGAAAAAGTTATTTAGCTGCACTACTGCAGAGAAACAGGACTAATTGAGCAGAGCCAGACTTTGTTTCCTGGCTCACTATTTTTTTTTTTTTTTAAAAAAAGACCTTGTTCAAATGGCACTGATCAAAAACTGCACAGATGTTTAACCCAATCTATTGAACAGTTAGTTAGCTGCCAACAGCTCAGTTGGCAGGCAGCTAACACCCCATTGGGGGGTACAGTGCACCAGTGGTTTTTTAACTGATTCGGCATATCTTTTATTTACAACTGTTACCTACTCAGCACAACTTGTAAAGTGTTTTTTTTTCCTAAGACTTTCCATGTGATACAGCTCTATATATTATATTACACTTATAAAATACCACCAAACCCTTATGAATTAAAAGATAATTAGTGGTTCAAAACACATAAGACATGAAGCCAGACGTGTCAAAAATGTCATGAAGGGCCATAAATCATAGTCTACTTGCATTGATCCCTTATATAGTTAGTTTTTAAATCATCTCTTTAACACCTTGTAAATGTACAAACAACTATGAACCCAAGGGAAACTTTAATATGTTTTTCATACATATTTTAATTTCATCTCAAAGTGCTGGCTGCATAAAAATTAAGTCAGGCCTCACAAAAACTCATTGATTTCCTCTGGATAAAACCCATCTGTCCAAACTAATTTAGAAACTTTTTGAAGCAGTAAAGTTAGTCATGCAACACTGAGGTCATTATGGACATCCTGTACTGTAGGAACTGTAGTGTAATTTTAAGAAGGTAATTTTGTTATATTTACTGTATTTAAATACAGTACTACTTTTAAGGAACAAAAGCCTCACTGTGTAACTGTATTGAAAGTAAACCAGAAGCTGTGAAAAGTGAGATCTGTTCTTTTCCTTGTGATTAATGCACCTTTCTGCCAAAATTGAAACTTCTTAACTGAGCTCATTTAATACAAAGTAAACGAATTCTGCTCTTTGGATTTGATCCGCTGGCTAAGCTCTATAGATAAGGGTCTAACAGTGAATAGCTTTCATTCCAAACAAAGGATGTTTTGATAGAAAGGTCAGAGCTAAGGTCCTTTATATTGTGATAACAGGAAAGGGAAATGACATATTAATGGCAATTCATGCCACGGTGGTCTACTGAACATGGAGGACCAAAAAAAAAAAAAAGCGCACACACAAAAAAACCCCTCAAGGAATATTTGGCAGTTTAGAAAACAGCATTTTTTAAGACATCAGTTTTTAAATGCTTTTATTTTGAATGACAATTTCTTTCATTGCTCTTGGCACAAGCAAGATGCTGAAATATACCATAACCTACCACAGGGAAGCTGGAAAAAAATTGTGCTCGTATTGATCTGGATTCTGCCCTTGAACATTTGCTGCCAACTAGAATATCAAGCAGGCTTAGCCTTGATGAGTCACCCTTGTAACAAATGGTGATCTGTAGCTAATTTTTATTATGTGATAGACTTTAATTACATGCTGAATCGCTTGAATAGGGCAAATAAGTTTAAATTAAGAGGTTCCCACTGCAACTCAGGACACGTACATGTTGTGTGCTGTTCTGCAGCTGTCATGATTTTTTTAATAGAATTTCATAGCTGACGCCATCATTTAGGATCCTACAAAAAGAAATGGAGTTCTAAAACATTTCTGCACATATAGTCTCTTGTGCAGTTGTTAAGTTGTAGGAATATTTTCCTGTAGAAACCGTTTCTGATATAAATAAAATCACCTGATTAGACTAAGCAGTCGTTTCAATCAAGGTGTTCAAATTTGCTATTCCTCTCTTCCCGTGCAGGCTGGTTTATCTAGAGCCAACTGATGTTTATCTATGATGTCAGTCGCTTCTTACATATCCACATTGAGTGCAACAGTTACATGGCATGGTATGGTATAGTGTAGGTTCCCCTGTCACCCAGAGAAGTCTAGACTGTATAGCATTCCCCTGGTTTCCTCTATGCCTGATAAAGTATCTACATAAGAAACAGAGCAGGATCAAGCAGCAGAGCAGCTGTGCGGGGAGAAGTAAAAGTGTATGTTTTTCCTGTTTATGAACCACATCTCTTTAAAGAGAAAATCTCCCCTCTCCTCCCCCTGGCCCTTCTCTTTTCCTTGAGAGACATTCCCCACTAGTCACTCAGACTGCATGTCAAGCAGCCACTGCTGAATTGGCAGTGTTGGCACAGGATGCCATTGCTTGCTGCTCTCTCCAGGGCACTATAATCTGTGCTTTCTGTTTCCAAACTAACAGAAGCAATTACTGTATTATCTTTGTCTATAGAGGGCCATTGTGTTCTCTGGTTATATCTGATCACTCCAAATAACATTTCTGTTGGGTCCCCACCACTGCAAATTCTAGCTCATAAGATAACCACAGACAAGAACGATGAGGCTAAACTCTGCACATCGGGCTGGAATAACAGTGTACCACTTAGCCCCCACCCAACGGCAGGAGGCTGTGAGAACACCCAGATCTACTCTGAGCTCAGCAGCAAGACATTTGATGAGGAAATTCTTGGTCTCATCGCCCAGGAAGAGCAGTAGGAAGTTGCTGATCTTTTAATGAGCATTCTGTTTTCTGGCTTTTGACATAAAAGCTGCAATGAAGGTCCAGCAGAGGGAGACCTTGCAATCACAGGGCCCTAGCCAGCAGTCATGTGAAGCCTTCTAGGGCATATATAGCCCAGAGGCCCCCACCTGTGAATTGCACATTAGGCCAACAGAAATGGGGACCCAGAATTGGGCTTTAAAAGGGGACACATTTGTTGAGAGCCCTTTTCCTGGTCCTGACTCTAGTCAGTCCTGAGAATGTAGGGTCAGCCTAGAAGTTCTGCCACATTGGACAGAAAACGAGCACCATGGCTGCTCCCACCTCATCCCCAAGTAGCAGAGCAAAACCAAACATCTGTGCAATGTGGTGCCCCCAAAAGCTGGTGGCCAGGGTGACTGTCCATCAACATCTCTAAGGCCAATTCTGGGAGCTGGGAATTTAACCCAGTCCTCGAAGTACTAGGCTAACACCCTAATCACTGGACAATCCTTCCTCAAGTTCCACTGGTATGAGTACGGAAACATTATTGACATGGACTGTCAATGTACTGTGTGTAGAATAAATGTGAATATTAAAGTCATTTTTAGAAAGATATTTGCATTGAGTAAAAGAGCTGCATGACACATACCAACCAACCCTAATGTACATTAAAACGGCAAAGCCCAGACAAATAGGTATTGAAAATAGAAAAGCAAATAGGTTATAGGGGCAGTTGCTATTGTAAACAAAGAATCAGCATAAATTCAAACCAGGTACCGTATACTAAAATGTCATGTAATGACAGATAGAGACAGTGTTCCCATAGAGTTGTCATGCATTCCTCAGTTTTGACTTATTGTTGAAGTCATTCTCTGTCAGAGAGAGAGAGATTATTTAAAAAAATAAACTGAAAATGCCAGAAATTTTTGCAAGTGCCTTGATGACCAAATTAATTCCATTTGTTCCATGGTACTTAATATTTGGTTCACACAGGTCTTGCATATTTCCATTTGTCACTGCTCATCACATAATTAATTTAAATTTTTGATTGATAGGGTTATAGCAATTGAAAAGTATTTAAGGTTTCTAGAGGCAGATTCAGTATGAAATGTCTTTCTGCTTATAAATTACAAATGCACACACTTGCTAATATAGAATGTTCTTGTAATCCTCAATTTAACAGCCTCATTTGAGAGCTAGAACATCATGGATGTGAAATGCCAAGAGTGAGTGAAACAAAAACCAAGAGGCCATACTATGACATATTCCTGTATGACATTCAGCGTTAATTATTAGCTACATCTAGGAGGGGAGATAACTGTTATAACACTGTAGTCATTAGTCTGACTGCTTATAACCTATTTTTTAACTACAGCATTAAAGAGTAAGCTAGCTACATTTGCTACATGGAGACACATTTATCACCAAACAGAAATTCTATATGCTATGGTTTTCTGAACATTTTGCTCAGCTGTTCACTGCACATTTTGAAACCACAATCACTAAATGGTTTGTTAAATTCATCATAAATTGTAATGCATTAGACAAACAAGTGTATCCCTGCTACACACATTTCTTATCATTGCCTATGTCATGACATTAGTATTCATATTGGGAGAGAGGCTGAGGTATTGACACTTTGGACGTGTTCATACTGAGAAATGGCATGGCTTTAAAAAATGCCTTTCCCCACTTCTAATGGGCTAGTTATGAATACCTCATGGGAGCCTGATTTATCAACAGTAAGTTCAGATGTGAAGCTGGTGAAAAATTTCTAAATGTTAGTGGTTTTTTGGGTAAAATTATGGTGATTTGTTGTGAAATGTTTCCCATTTTTCAATCAGCCCTGCCTACGGCTCTATCAGTCAGGTCCATGCCCCCCTCCTCTAACAGCATGGCCATATTCTGTCATGTTAATGACCGTACCCTTTGTTGACCATTGGAGACATTCTCTCTAGTGCAGTGTCATTCATGTCTATCCAGTTTTCTAGAATATATTGCACTCAAATGTCTGCAGTATTAAGGATCTTCCTGAGAGCTCTGAATAGGACCTTGGAATATTTGCCCCTTTCTGTGTTAATTCTCTTACACATCTTTAATTTTGGAAGAAGAAGATTGACTAGGCAGATACCTATAAACTGCAGCTGTAAATTGGGAGTAAAAAACCCACCTACACAGGTACCGGTACTTCTGAATGCTGGAAAATACATGTCTGTAATTTTCACAAACACACTCATTTGATGCTAAGAAAAGGGAAGAAAGATTGCAAGTTGGAATAATTAGTATTGGAAACTAATCCTCACCTTGAGCTCTAATGGAAATGAATGGAGGAGCTTTTGAGAGCACTTTTAAACACCACTTTTACAAGTGGTGAGCCTCTTTCAGTGCCACCTCTTTCGTCCTGCATTAACTTTCCTTTTTGTAGCCTTTTCATTAGTTGTTCCTGTGGACATAACAAGGGACAGGTTAAAAAGGAAATCAAATCTATCATCTTCTGAATCGGGTGAGGGCCAGGGGATGCTCCTTTGGTAAAGGTGATGTGCCAGCAGAGAGGATCTGGGAGTTCCTGTGGGGAAGAGCAGGGTTTTACTCTATCTGGAAAGGCTGGGGTGGCTGTCCAGATTCTGTGGCCCAGTTACACTTAAATCAAGAGTTTCTTCTCTCTTTATGGGGACAGGACAAGTTGCTCCAAGAAACAGTCATTTATGGTGTCTAGACATTTTATCTCTGTGTCCCTTCCTGAAGAGACACAGACGCAGTCAATAGTTGAACTCCCCTGTTACTGTTGCATTTTCTTCCTTTGTAGACTCGTTAGTCTCCCTAAGCATTGTCATTTTCACCATCCTGATCAGCTGATGGCTGGTATGTTCCCATTCCCATACTCTTATTACTCAACAGTTTGAGCACATCAGAGATTTTTACTTTATTTGACTTTGTGCTTTCTTCCACATATTACCACTCCTCCACCATTGCAACCTACTCTGTCCTATATATTTTGTCCCCTGGTACTACCCTGTCCCATTGATTATCCTCATTCCACCAAATGTATGTGATGCTTATTATATCAATAGTCTCATTTCATGCCAGGCACTCTAGTTCACCCATCTTAACATTAGACTTCTAGCAATTGTATGCCATCACCTGCACATTTTGATACTATTTGTGTGTTATATTTTTGGGATTCTTACATTTTAACTGTCCCTTGCTAGCTCCTACCTGAGCTAGTTTTCACCACCTGAGGGCTCCCCCCAACTATGAGACCAGTTCTCAGCTGGTCAGCTGTGAGCAGTTTCTATTCACTTTGCGCCTCCTGAGCTGCAAAAAGAAGCCAGTATATGGCCCTATGTATTTTAGCTGGTCTTTCAGATCCTTACTCCCAGTACAGAGGCGACCCTAATGCAATTTCTTATTGATGATGTGATGTGTAGGCAATGAAGCTTGGGTGAACGTATAATATGGCTTTTGGACCTCCATCTTGGACAGTTCAATGTCAGCCTCTGTTATAGTATAAACTGGAATGACCTCTTTTTGTAATGAATCAAATGATCTTTCACACCATATAAAGCACAGTTGGATCCATAGATGTCACCACCAATGCTATTCTATTTGTAGCTTTAGAATATAATCAACAGCAACTTTTCTCATCTCTAAAGATAAAACTGCTCTGTTTCTACTTCACAATCTTGTTTTAGAGCTGTTCATTTGGATACCGTGATTACTATTAATACATTGAATGTTACACTTTAAGAATTGTCTGACATTATTTTACTTTCACTGAATATCTGTTCATTTTAATCAGAAGAAACTCCAGGGATTATAATATTTTATCAGAAAAACTAAAGGTACTAGGTCAGGACCTCACCTGTTCTAAATTAGCATAGCTCCATTAGCTTCACTTATCTACACCAGTTGAGGATCTGTCTTGCTACATTTAAAGTGATGATATTTCAGGGCGTTCATATCACTATATGCAGAACATTCTGGACATTCAGATTTATAAGGCATATAATTTGAAACCCACCGACGTTCCAATGTATAGGAGTTCTTGTCTCAAGATGTTTAAGGAGTGGTAACATTTTATTTTAAGTACCATTTCATTAACTGATTGTTATGAAATTGCACTTCCCCCCTTCTGATCAACACTAATATCATATCGCCAGCAAAAGGAGCTACTTCTGAAGTGTGCTGACGACCAGTGTAATCAAAAATCAATGATCTCAGCGGAGGTTGGTTGTTCTATAAATGTGGTTTATGTAATTTGATAATGCCAATCCTAATAGAGTTAAATATAATCCATCAAAATTTCAGGATGCGAGGGTCAATGGGGAATGCAATGCCTCACTTCCCAGCAATTACCACTTATTACTGGGGCAGTGTGCTCGCTTTGCTGTTCTGCTTGCCTCAATAAATAGTATTTGGAGACCTTGCAGCTGCAGTCAATAGAGTACAGTTTTATTGTCACAGCTTCATAGTTAGATCAATACCAAGTCTTCTGAGACACAGGAGAGAACCACCACACAGCACTTTACTGAAACCATGTGGTGTTATGATTCTGAAATTATTCATTTTATTTACTTGTGATGGTGAATGTCGCTATTGCTTTTAATATGGCCCCTTTCACTAAACCTTTTATGTGCCCTTCATTACATTTATACTCATAAAGAAAAGGAATTTGTGTTTTGAAAATGAGTTATAATCAACCAAAATTACAAATATTCCTCCCCCCATGTTGACTTTGGGTGCATGATTTTCTTACCATGCTGCTGAAGGATCTGAGGCGCAGGATTGAACCAAATAAAGGATCAGATATGACCTTTTTTTTGCAGATTAAACTCCTAACAAAGGCTACTAAAAGTTTTGCTTCTACCAATAACATGGGATTGGTCCTCAAAAAAAACCTGTTTTTTTGTGTTTTTTTGTTTTTTTAAAGATTGGTTTACTTTAAAAATAATCAGCTAGGATGTCATCTGTGTACGGAGTTAAAGATGGGACAGTCTACTCTGCACCACAGAGAAACCCCTTGCAAAGAGAGAGGCAACAGTACTTTAAAGGTGGTATTTTCAAAACTGTGATTTTGGAGCACATTTTCCTACTGAAAATCGATAGAGTTCGTGCTTCTAAATCCCATTTTTGAAAACATCATCCCTATACATGTTTCAGCTAGGGCGAATTACACATCTCTCGAGAAAAGAGATGTAAATTGGCCCCCTCCTGCCCACTTGATAGTTGGTAGTCTCGGAGTTTAAGGAGTTTAATTTATACCACTTTATGTATCACTTCTGAATTTGTCCTAAACCGTTTGTATTTTGCCTTTATTAGTGGGATACAGAGTATCATAATATGCTATATAACAAGTACAAGACATGTCACACATTAACCCCACCCCCCATTTCAGTAGACTTTTGTATTTTGGAGTTTGCTCCCATGTATCCTACATGAGATTCACCCTTAATTATACAAATTCCCTTCTTAATGTGTCCTTTGACACACACACATGCAGAGTAAACATATACAGCACCTCAATGTTAAGACAGAGTTGAATGACTATTACAAACCTTCCAGCTTAGTGACAAATATTGAACAAGCCAACAGATAAGATGATGTGCAAAAACCACTTTTCCTTAAATCCTCATTTTTTACTTTCACATCTGATATGAAGTGTCCAGAATAGTGTTCTGGCTAATTACATGAACATTTTGCAGGAAGCCAATGATATCCTATTAACAATTTTTGATAAAATTATCTACAACCATTGTTAACATTTCCTACACATCATACCAATGATGACTTGTCATCGAAATATTTAAAAAGTGATCAGCCATTTTCCATTGAGTTAGCATGAATGCTTTGGGAACACTGAAAAGCTCAATTTTTTCTGCTGGTAGAAATCCCATGTGGTACATATACACTGGAAGTCTGTTCAATGATTTAGGGTCAGGTAAAAAAGGTGAGGAAGGATTTCAACATTTTTTAAAACAGAGTCCCCCTTTCCAACACCTTCAGGAGGGAGTTTTCCTTTCCACTCTCATAAATATTTATACCACTCACCACAGCCTGCACAATCATCCCCATAAACTAATATGCACTCATAGCTGCTGGTAATGAAATGTGTTTTACACTACAAGTCTTTGGCAGTGTGTCTGTGCAGCACAGACATTATCAAAACAACAGCACCAGCATGTTTGGGAGTGTGCCACAGTTACTGGTAATTTTAAGGGATTTTCCCCTCATACTTGCATCCTATGTGTAAACATGCATATTTACACATTATGTATGTTACACAGGAAGCAGTGTGGACTAGTAATTAGGGCACTAGACTAGGAACAAGCAGACCTGGATTCTATTCTCACTTCTGCTACTGGCTTGCTGTATAACCTTGGGGAATTCACTGTTCCACTCTGTGCCTTAGTTTCCCTGTCTGTAAAATCAGACCAATTATACTTAATTCCTTTGTAAAGTGCTTTGAGATCAGTGGATGAAGCGTGCTATATAAGTATTATTACACACTATATTTATAAAATACAGGATAGTGGCCATGTTTTAAAAAATTACCAGTGTTACCCTAGATTAAATATATCTCCCTCCCAAAACTCACCTCAATATTTGTAGAATGTACTCTGTGTATCTATATGCAGGGAGTCCTTGACTAGCTATGAGGAGCTTGTTTGGCTCTCTACGAAGCTGCATGTAAGGGAATTTTGAAGACAGGAAAGCAGGACATAAAAAAGTCACCTGAAGAGAGAGGGGCAAGTGTCAAGAGCAGATATTTTTTCTTTTATACACGTTTCTATGGGAAAGGACAGGCTTGTAGTTAAGGCACTTGGCTGGGATTCAGGAGATCTAGGTTAAATATCACAGACTCCGTGTATCACCCGAGGCAAGTCTCTTCAATCTTATCAGCACCTCCTTCCTCCTTCTAGCTTGTAGGCTCTCCAGGGAAGGGAGTGTGTTCATTAGGACCCTATCACAGTCCATTTTGATCAATTTCATGGTCATAGGATTTTTAAAATAATAAATGTCCTGATTTCAGCTATTTAAATCTGAAATGTCACGGTGTTGTAATTGTAGGAGTCCTGACCCCAAAAGGGAGTTTTTTTGGGGGGGGTTGTGTATTGCTACCCTTACTTCTGCACTGCTGATGGCAGCTGTACTGCCATCAGAGTTGAGTAGCCGGAGAGCGGCAGCTGTTGGCCAGGAGCCCATCTCTGAACACAGAACTGCTGCCAGCAGCAGCACAGAAGTAAGGGTGGTGGGGTATGGGATTGCTACCCTTCCTTTTGCGCTGCTGGTGATGGTGGGGCGCTGCCTTCAGAGGTGAGTGTCTGGCCAACAGCTGCTGCTCTCCGGCTGCACAGCTCTGAAAGCAGCACAGAAGTGAAGGAGCAGCACAGTACCATGTCCCCCTCCCTCCCAAAAGTAACCTTGCTACCCACCTGTAAGTCCCTTTTAGGTCAGAACCCCCCATTTGAGAAATGTTGTTCTCCCCTGTTAATTCTGTTTACTATAGGGTAAAAGCACACAAAAGACCAGATTTCATAGAAGAGAGACCAGATTTCATGGTCATGAATTTGGTAGGGCCCTATGTATGAGCTCCAATCTCATTCAGGGTTTCTAGGAGCAGTTACAATACAAATAATAAATAATAATACTGATAAGGTGTCTTTGGGTGGATTCTGGTTATGTTTGGATGGAATTATGGTGCCAGAAAGGCATAAAAAAGAAAGAAATACATATAGTCCATGGCCATTATAGCCCCAAAACACAGATAATTTCATTTGATTTTGGGGCTTGTTGTCACACTTGTTCTGGAATTAGTTCACACATTTGGTTGTTTTATGTATATTTTCTGATTCTGCACAGTGTCACAAAACATACCATACGGAAACTCTTTACACCTTTTAAAACTCAATTCTCTTCTGATGCAATAACAGAGATTGGTCCAATAAAGTAGAACGAAATTCCATTTGTGAGCCTTTTTGCTGAAGTATATTAAAAAATCTCCTGTTATTTGAGCTTACCTTTTAAAATGTTTACATGCCATTAAAATAGTACTAACATCTCCTGTGTAAATGAAATGGGCTCTGATGTTCCCTGTGTCCTAAAGAGCACTAGTACTTGAGGCTATAAAATGCCTTTATGGAGTAAATCAAATGCTCTGCTCCCAAAAGTGGAATTATAAAAATAAAAGCTCACAATCCTTGCCTAATTAGCCTGCAAATATGGTATAAAATAGTTTGTTTTAACCTCAGCACTCATTACATTCCAGGATTTTTTTTTAATGGATGGGGGTAAGGGTGGGGAAGAGAGTTTTTGCTAGGAATAAGTTATTGAATAGCATTTTAAAAGTATGTCGGTTTTTTAATTATGCATTTTCCAAGGAGGTGAACACTATGTGTGACAACAAACTGCTCGCAAAGAGGTTTATATGAAAGCTCTTTTTTTTTTCTTTCAAGATGGTGGACAGCTTCAGAAGCGATGTCAGCTGGGTCACTTACATCCATTTAGTGATGTGTAAGCATAAGGGAGCTTAAACTGGCATAAGGAGCCAGAAGAAGGGGTAGGGATGTTTAAGATGAAGTAGAGCGTCATCTCCTCCAATTTACACATACTTGCATCTTCCTGTTAGTTTTTATCCTTGTTAAATTCCTCTCTGTGTGGACCTTTGCTTTATCTTATATATGCTACCATGTGTTCTGCCAACTTTCCTCTTTTGGGAAGTGTCTAGGTTTTCAATGATGTCGGTGCATGTTGTCTCTTTGAACAATCCTGTTTTACTGAGGGATAAAGTTTCTGTGTTTGGCGGTCTGTGGAATGCAGCTCTTGCTGAAGAGTAAATTCCACCTTTTTTTTCCCCACCGAGTTCTGAAGTGGCAAAGAAGAGCTTTCCTGAGCCATTTTACTTGCCCAAGAGTCATACTTAAGCTGTCGAGTTGGAACCATGGACTGTGGAAACATATAGATTGTTGAAACTTAGAAAAGTGTGAGAAAGAGACTGTCCAGACAGGATGTTGTTACATAATAAACATATGTATGTTTTTACTTAAAAGTTCCATTTAAAATTAACTGAATCATCTCTTACCAAGGTCCGCATTGATGCCTAGGTATGCTGGCCCTTGTAAAACTCTGACCCAGACTGACTCCTCACCTGAGCCACAGTGGCGGCTATTAAAATGTGAGCAGTTGCTAACCAGTACCTCACGCACAATGGTATCCAAGATTAAAAGTGTTTCCTCCCTCTAATCAGGAAATAAAAGCATTTATTTCCTAAAACTGACTGGTATTTTCATTGCTTCTACCTACTGTACCTGACTTCTTGGAGGCGGACTGGTTTTATAGGTATATTAATGAGGCCAACTCTTTGGCTTGATCCAGTTACATGGCTCTATTATGGATTACCATACAGCTGGTTTGTCTTTTTTGTTTTAAACATTAAGCAAGGGAACAATGGGTTGCCAAACCAAACCAAACAGCGAGCCTGACAAAAAGGGAGAGGAAACCAAAAATAAAAACACAGTAGCATTTGCAGTCTGCCCTTCATTTTCATGGGAGGCTGCTGTGCTCCACTTCTGCCAGAAGGTGGTGCTGTGTGAGACTATAAATGAGAAGCAGGCCATTCTAAAATGGTGCCATTCCAAGAGGAAGCTAGTGCTGCTGGCTTACCTAGAGCAGAAAAGCAACAGTCCCGCAAGGTAAAAAGCCCTGGGTGTCTATTTCTGCAGGGCCAATGATGAAAGGTGAAGCATAACCTTCCCCAGCAGCTGCTTCTCAATGCCACTGAGCACGCTGCATCGGATGCCCCCAGGTGTGTGTGTTTGGGTGAACCCCACCTATCTCTCATGAAGGTTCTCACTCATGCTTTGGTCTGGCTCTTGCCTAGGATTGCTCGAGGAGGGGAGAGGTGCCCTGCTGCCTTCCCCAGGGTCGGATGGTATCCCTGTGCAGGGCAAGGCAGGGTTTTGTTTCCCCTCTCCCTAATGCATGAGTACTGGGCATTTTATAGAACACAGCTCTGAGCTTGGTAGGCTTCTTTTCATCTCCGCTTCCTGTACTCAGCATTCTGTTTTCACAAGGACACACAGATACTAACCTGTATGTATGACTGACTGATGCTTGAGCACTTTTGCTAGAAGAGCAGGCTACCAG
This sequence comes from Sternotherus odoratus, assembly GCA_032164245.1. Lineage (NCBI taxonomy): Eukaryota > Metazoa > Chordata > Testudines > Kinosternidae > Sternotherus > Sternotherus odoratus. The sequence goes on along the minus strand of JAVMKO010000014.1, from coordinate 23,475,341 downwards.
GACCGCAGGGAAGGCATTAAGATAATGAGCCTCTCAGTGACTACATAGGGTTCCCTTTCCTAGTCTTTAATTACAGGCCATATACTGCCCTTGTTTGGCATGCAAACTCGCGCTGATGGCAGGAGATGAGAAGGTGGACTGAGGGCAGTATGGTATATTTGCTCAAAAGAGAAAACATTCTGTTGATGTCAAGAAAATGTGCTGATTCTCCTCAGTTTGTAGAGAAATGTATTTTTATTGAACTTAAATTCAAAATAGGAGTTTATAATGTTAACGTTTGGGGTCTGCTAAGTACTAGACTATAACTGTGTGTGGGCTTTGCATTGTGTATTATATATAAACATCTCATCTTATTTTTATCTTGAATATGCTGCCATTTCCTTCCCATTCCAAATGTGCCTTCCTGGGAAAGCAGGTAAATGTGAGAGTGGCTTTTTGGGGTCTGTGCTAATGTTGGTCCACAAATCAATGCCAATGCATTGTTCTACTGCTTCTGTAGTCAATGTCCAAAGTTCCGATTCATTGCACTCCATAAAGTCAGAGTCCATTTTAAAACTTTTCTCCCAAACAGTGCCCAAACCAAGGTCTCATTGCAAGACCAGATCCAGCCTCCTGGCTAGTTTACTTTGCTGCACGCTATTTCTCTAAAAGTGAGAATGTCATAAATTAAAGGATGGACTACTAATGACTAAAGGGGTGGAGGGATTATGAGCCCCTAAAGCCTATGTGTTGGCAAATACCAGTCTATATTTAAGTATGTAGAGATAAATCAAACTCGTTATTTCTGCAAACCCATATTATTTCTAATGCTTTCATAGATAATGTAACGAATGAGTGTGACTATTGGTTAGAGCAGAAGAGTGGCATCCAGGATGCTTGCATTCTATTGCCAGCTCTGCCATTCTCGGCTGTTATGTGCCTCATTCCTTACCTCAGAGCTCTGTTGTAAGGCCAATGAAAACTGGCAATTAATAATATATAGCACCTTTTTCATCTAAAATCCTGAAGCTAATTTTCATGCATTAATTGATTGGGTCTTACAGCAACATCCCTTTGCTTATAGTTGAAATACAGCCATATCTGGTGTGGAATATAGAAACTGTTCAGAAATGCTTAACAGTGTAGGGTAAGAAGTGAAGAAGAAGAATAGCACATCCATTTGACTCTCCAGGGGGAGTTTAGCTAGACAGATGTAGTCACTTGAGCCAGTATTTGGGCATGACACCCACAATATACAAAAAGTGCTGTGGGGTCATCAATGACTGTAAGTGGTCGGGACCTTGGTTTTATATCTCGTGCAAAATACTGCACTTCCACCAGGATCCTACTATCTATAACCATGTTGGGGCTTAGATTCAGCACAGATGCAAAGGGAAAGCTGCCAGCAGCTTATTCACTTCTACTGCTTACCTTGATGATAAACAACCCAGGGTGGTCTGACTTAATGTTTGTGTGGTATTCCAAGATTCTCTGATATCACTGCAATGTATTAGCTTTTAAGAGGATCTCTTACAGTGTTTCGTATGGTTTAGTAGGTTTTAACTTCTCTTTTTGGCAAAGATGATGCTGGTTAATTCTTTCTCCAGATATTATTATTCTGGAAATACAGAGCTTTTTAGAGCCTATTTAAAATAAAATCCTCCATGAAAATTGCATGTCTTGGGTCATCTTGGGAAATTCTCTTGACATTGACATGTATGCAGGTAGATTGCTCTAATGCAAGTTACACCAGCGACTGTATTTGTTGTTTTATAATTATTTCAGGAGTGATTTTAAGTAATTGGTGTGAGAACAAAAAGCAATTGCATTTCCAAGGACAGATAAATTCCAATCAACAACGTAACATATTGGACAAAAGAGGCTATGGCAACCACTTTCTGCTGCCTAAGCACAGTGAGGGAGCATAGGTGAGGAGGGATTAATTCTTACCAGATGCTTCAAATAGTGTTTTAAACATTGCAGGACATTTTTAAAAATTTATTTTGAAGCTTCAGGTTACATGTTGAGCCACGGTTTATTCCTCTGTAAGTGCAGAGTCCAATGCTAGGACCAAATCTTCCCTGTCCAGAGATGCCCTAACTAGAGCCTTTACTGACGTGGGCCCTATAGGTGTTGTGGCAGCTGAGGAATAGTTGGGGTATGGTAATTCATGGTTCCCCTTGCACTGGATGCTTTGGTTCAAGGGAGTGGGGATGAAGGTTCCTGGAAACCCAGCTATGTTGGTTCTGCGCATGGTGCAGAGGTCCCTGCCCTGTTCACATTTCCTGGGGTTCCTCGGGGCTATTTCAGCTAAACCAGTTGCGCCACAGGTTTATAGGGAACTTGTCTCTGGGACTGTGGAAGGATCTATAGAGGGAAAAAATGGGAAAAATGTATCCATTCTTATTAACTGGAAATGTAAAATAGGTGAAATTATAGAGATGTTTAGGGGCTCCTTGCGGGCAAGGCCGGCTCTACCTTCTGTGCCGCCCCAAGCAGCTCAAGAGGGAAGACTGCGGCAGCTCAACACTCTTCCCTGTTTGGCGGAGCTGCTGCAGGCTTGCAGCCAAAAGCCGCCTCAATGCCGCCCTTACAGCGCCCTGCATGCCATCCCCCGCTGTTTGCTGCAGCAGGCACATGCTTGCTATGCTGGTGCCTGGAGCTGGCCCTGCTTGTGGGAGAGTTCTGCCCTTCATTATACGGGTGCAATTCCCAATGATTGCACTGTGAGTTGCAGATTGGTGTCTCAGACCAAAACTGGGCCCTTTCTTTGTTAGCACACCCCCTCCCCTTATCCACTCTGATTTTGTCTATTGCAATATTTACCACCCCCAAAGGGTGGTAATCTAATGCAGAATAGTTTAAAAGGCCATTTGTGAGGTGCTCTGATCTATTTCATGAGTAATTTGTTGTTGAGTTGGGGTGACCAGTCAAACTCCGGTATTTTCATGGACTTATCTATTGGGGGCTATTTGCGGATAAGTTATTGCCAGCCAGTTCATTTCTAGTTGCATACAGCAAATGTGAGCTGTCAGTTAAATGTTAGCCTTAAATAGAAGCAGCATGGTTCTTTTTGGAGGAATTAATTTAAATATTACTGAGACACACAGGCTGTAGTTGTTGGAAAGTTCTAAGAATGCATCATTGAGTGGCTGGGTGAATACATGTGTATTGACATGTGGGTGACATCCATTTTTTAATTCCATAACATTATCAGCAGTTGACATATGATTACAATAACGCAATTCTCCTTAATGCAGTCTGTAAAAACACATTGATTTTATAGCTCCCCAAACCGATTACATTAATATCTGTGCATAATTAGTTTACACATTACTAAATTACTGACAGATTAAAAGTGAAATAGTGCAGTTCATACTCGGCCACATAACTGCCAGAAAGGAAATTAATATGGATTCAAATGGTCCTTGGAGACTTGCGTTGAAATAGCAGAAATCTATAAAGACTGCTTGCATTAGGAAATTTCTATCACCAACATGTTTGTGGTTGATGCTTTGCTAAGTCGGTTAATATGGGTAAAATTTAGAGCAGGAAATGATATTTGAATGATGCTTTTACTGTTACCAGCTCAAGTATGTGTTTGTTAAAAAGTAAATTCCTGATTGTAATGTTAAATGGCAATCAAATTAGAAGCAAATTCATACTTTTAAATAACTTGCCTTTTCCAATTGTTCAGAGTGCAGTCGTAACTTAGAATAACTACTGTTTAAAACTTACACTTAAAATTTTTGGATGATTTTTCTAGAAGGTTACAAAATGTTTTTTTTTTTTCCAAAAAGTCAAATGCATGGATTTGGGCCTGGATCAAAACCTTGGATCTCTTCATGTCCAAATAAATTCATGCAATTTTCTGACTTTAAAAAGCCTTTTGCCTAAAAAATATGAACCGACTCTGTTTGTAACTCACCAACCATTTGCTAAACTTCCGTCATACTTTTCAGACTCATTCCCTTTTGCTATCTGACTGTTTATATCTGACAGTGTTCAAGCCAACACAGTTTTCCAAGCTAATGTTGCAGGGGACAAATGTAGGGCTTTTATAATGGGAATCGGTTATGTTCCTTAAGGCTAAGTTGTGGCAGAAATCTAATGTGGCTACACAGGGGAGTAAGGCCCTAAACTGCATTAGACCTACATGCAGCATGTCTCTGGGTGCAGGGAGAGAATGGGGACTGTGTGGCTGATGACGCTTGCAGCCTCAAGCAAGTAGATGGGGGTCTGGGAAGGACGGGTGGAACCCTACACAGAGGATAGCAGACTGAATGGACGTGCTGAGGGAAGAGTAGGTTGTGATCTATAAATGGCTGCTGCAGATTTATCCCTTCTTCTGGAGCAAGAGGAGAGCACTGGAGGAATTGTGCCTCAGAGGAGTCTTAGAGTCATGGGGCCTCCTGGTTTGGTGTATCTAATTCACCACCCCTTTCTTGCTCTATGCCCCTCTTCAGAGCGGTCAGGTTTTTCAGATGCGCCAAGTGCCTTACAGCTTCCATTCAAGTTGTGGGTGCTCAGCATCTTTGAAAATCAAGTATAAAGGCATAACTTGACTTTTATTTGTGACTAGGTCACCCCCTCCACATTGGAGCAGAGACATAATTATCCAAATCTCACCTGAACCTCCAGAAGAGGGCCATGAGGGATTTAGCTGAGTGAGATACAGATAGCTGGCCAGTTGGTTCAGAAGGACTGTAGTCCTAATGTCCATCTTCCCCTTACTCCTTCAGCTAGACTTGCTCTTCTTTTTAGAGAGATTATTTCTCTAAAGAGATATTATTTACACATAGAGGTAGCAGAATAAATCCAGTGTTTTCTAAGGAGGAATTTAATTTCTGAAGTCCATGCTCAGAGCCAAACCATGACACCCTTGCTGTCACTGAGCAGTATTTTACTCGCCGATGGCCCACTGTTTTCAATGGAGCTGTTTGTGAGGTACGGTACTGCTTACCAAAGTTGGCAAAATCAGTATTCAGTAGCTATGTACTCAGGACTGAGTAACTAAGTGAGGACCCAGTGTTTGGCACCAAATATGTTCATTTGTGCTGCTAATCAGATAATCATGATTTTACTTCTGCTAGCAAATTGGTCAAAACAAACAAACCAAGCTTGTACAAAGGCTGTAAAGAGATATTTCCCCTACTTGCAGTTGCTAGGGGACTGAATTTTTCTGTAGTGACAAGTTCTGCACAAAAAACTTACTGTTGCTAATACTTTTTAAATTGCTTAATAAAGCAAAGTGAGAAATAAGACAGAAAACAAAAAAGGAAAGCAACAGAGAGATCTTTAATTAGGTAAATGGACATGCTACCAAAAGAGATGTTATTGACTTATCTCTTTGGATATTAATGTATATGTTGTGGGAGACAAACTGGATCTTAATGGAAAGGGGAAAGCAGGTTTCAGTGCGCAGCTGAGCTCAATATTCTGAGAGTATAAGTTAATAGAGGGTAAACTCCCAATTGCTCTTGATGGAAAGATACCTTTCATGTAAAATGAATAGAAATTATCACATTGTGGGCCAAATGCAGCTCACCTTACTCACGGAAGCATTTCTTTGGATTCCAGTGGAACTGTGTATGGTTAAAGGTTGCAGGATAATGGCCTCAAGTGCTGGCTCTGTGCAGGGATCAGTCTCTAAATACATGGCCATTTACTAGCATTGGAAGTGGAAGAGAGCTATGTGAAACTTGGTGATTTGGTTCCAAACTTTTCCACCGGTTACAGCTGATGTGTGGTGCCCTATAACAGGGCTGCCAGGTTTCATGCATTTCACATGACACTCATTTGTGTGGCAGTTCCCTTACACATCCCTTTGGATTCTCATGCCTCCAGCTGGGCTGTAGTCCAGATAGAGTTCCAGTTCCTCTTGCTCGCCATTAGAGCCTGCTGTTGCATACGGTGCATCAGCAGAGTCTGTGCCCCAACTGCAAGTAGTAGGAGAATCAGAGATAGAGTGGGGGCCACTGTCTCTTAGACTTCAAGTTCTAATTAGCTCTAATTAGCCCTTGCACTTGGGTGGGCGATACACAGCCTGTGGCTGTTTATGTGGGTTGCCCTGCTGCTCTGCCTCCTTCACAAGGGCCATCAAATAAGTTGATGTCTTAGCCAACACTAAATCCACACACCCTTTTTTAAGGTGAAGTTTATGGCTCTATGAACACTATTTTCAAATATGCTAATTATCTAATTGAACGGTTGGATAAAATGTCACACCAGGAGCTGGGCAAAACTTGGCAACTATGGTGTAAGTATTACTTTACACTGAATGTTTGATAGAACTCAGAATGAACAGGATGTGTTAAGATCTGAGAATATTGTATGTATTCAGGTGGATTCATCTGACACAACGATGTGATCAACTGTTAAAAGGTTCGATTAATTCTTTAAATGAAAGCGAAATTAAAAACGTGGTCAGAAGACAGTCAGTCTCTATGTTTGTGTACTGAGTTTTACACACAACTTGACTATTCACACACAACTTGACTACTTTCATTTCTGTGTTCAAACCTGAAACAAGGTACAAGTCACATGGTTCCATGTACTGCTTCAAAAGGGATTTTTAGCCTAGATAGGAGTTAAAGTAAGAAGGGGACTCCTAAAACATTAGTTGTCTTTGTCTGCTGATTTTCCTGCTCTCCTGTTTTGTTTTCTCTTCACTTTTTAATCCTGTAGCGATTACACTCATTTTACTGTTGCATGAGATGCTTGAGAGATGTTAGAAATGTGCTAGAGTGTCTGTCTGCCTCTCACAAAGCACTCTCAGAAGCATGGTTACTGCAAATGCTTCCAATTATGATCTGTTCTCATTGCCATTCTCCTTAAAAGGGAGATATCTACACGTCTTACATTTATAACAAAAAAGTAGCCAATGCCCTTCAAATATCCCACCTGCATTACTTTCATTTATAACCAGAGAGAATTAGGTTCTAACCTCTGCTGTGTTGATTTGATGATTGGGAACTCAGGTCTCTATGACTAACTTTGTGTTTGGCTTCAGGCAATCTCCATGCCTCAGTTTCCCCGTCTGTAAGACACTAAAACTACCATAGACAATATGTCTTTTAAAAAATACTTTGTATGCATACATGGTTTAGAAACTGGGAACAAGAATTCTTATCTACCTCACAGGGCTGATAGGAAAAGTAATTATTTAAGGCTTGAACAGCAGTTTGATATTTTAACATACTGCATCAGAATTTAGTACAGTATTAGAACAGATCAACACTAATTCCAAAACAACAAACCTTTAAATTACAATTCATGGTAGTGAGGGTAGTTCATGTGGAGATATACCATTAAACACAAACAAACAAAACCCCACCATCTATAAGCATTAAAAATGATAGAAATCACAAACTATAAAGAACTCTGATACCAATCTTTGTCTCAGTTCACACAACAGACCACTAAATAGAGAATATTTCTATGACCCAGGTCTACCCCTGCATTTGTGATAATATTTTAGGGACTGATTCAGACTTCCATTGAAGTCAATGATAGTCTTCCCTTTGACTTTACTGAGTCCTATTCCTTTATATGTTTGGATAATTGAGTATGTAGGTATATTCTTTTTTTCTGCCTTATCAAATCTGAAAATTCATTATGAGCTGAACAATTCCTGTTTTGATGTCGTGTATATTTTTTGTGAGCAGGTAGATAGTAACTATGTATGACTGAAGGCTAACTTTGATCAAAAGAATTCCAAATTATCAGTCAGTGTGAAAAGATAGTTAGTGCTGTATTCTGTGCTGCAGCGATGGATGCCAGAGAGCTGTGGTTTTCAACCTGTTTTCATTTGTGGACCCTTACCAAAATTTCGAATGGAAATTTTAGACCTAGTCTGTGGACCTTCAGGTGTTGAAAACCATTGCTATAGAGAATCATGAGACTAGGTGATACTTAGTTTGAATTATTAAAGTATCTTTGGTTTTAGTGACAAAGAATCCTGTGGCACTTGAAAGACTAACAAAAGTATTGAAGCATAAGCTTTCATGAGTTAATACCCACTTTGTTGGATGCATGCAGTCCGATGAAGTGGGTATTAGCCCACAAAAGCTTATGCTTCGATACTTTTGTTGGTCTTTAAGGTGTCATAGGATTCTTTCCCGCTTCTGCAGATCCACACTAACATGGGTACCTGTCTGATTTTTGGTTTTATGTGCTCCATAATTGTAACCTTTGTATAACTACATATTTACAAATGGTTCTGAGAAAAAGCCATGTGGCAAATGAAAAAGGTGGGTTTGCACTTTGTAGTTATTGTGAGCTTTATGTTACAGAAGCACAGTTAAGGTTGTTTGGCTGCTGGTCATTGAGATGCTTCTGTTGTGAGAGTTGTTTATGTAACATGAGCTTGTGATTTCTATGGATTTCAACATTTGAGGTATTTACACAAGTGTTCTCTTCAGCTGTATCATGCAAACTGCATTGTAACTAAACAAAGTATTTTGTTTGGGAATTTCCTTTCAATGAACCCTCTTTTCATATATTTCTAGACTCCTGCTGTTCTCTATGGAAAGAGACTGCACTCCAAAGGCTTGAGTGTCACAGCTTTGCCATCTCTCCTGATTTTTATCTTGACTCTTAAGATATATGGTGTTTTTCTTAACACTTTAGTTCTTGAAGTCCTGTGATTTTTGTAAGAATATCAGTTTTCTTTCTTTCTTTTTTTTTTTAAGAAAAGAAAGTTCTTCGCTTTCATGGTTGCAGAGGAAAGCTTGAAAACATGACCCAAGTGCCCAGTAAAGGTTCAGAAACCAGACAAAAAGTACTCAACTACTATTAATATTATTTAAAATCTCATGTTTTTTAAGCTGATACATGATTGGCTGATTTTTGGAGTTGCTGCCGAATGTCTTAGCTTGGCAGCACTGGTGTCACGTACAGTTTTCCCTGATAGGCTTGCAAAGTTTTCCCAGAATGGATATAATTGTTTTATTGGCTCTCAAACAGCCCAGAACCCCAGTGTCTCAATTAGTCTCAGCCTTTGTTACTCAGCTCCAATCCCCAGTCAGTACTTTTTAGCTGTCGGCAATGCCAGTCCCAAGTCAACGCCTGCTTCTGCTTCCCAGCTAATCCCTTTCTCTAGATACTGTGGTGCCCTATTCCTCTTCTCTCTCCATGAAGATCTGCAGGAGAGAAACCCTCTGCTGGCAATCAGAGATTCCCTCTCTATCTGGTCCTTGCAACACGCATAGCTCTCCACAGTTCTCACAAGTTCTAAATCTCAGGCCTGGAATGGACTGTTGAAAATGTCAGCCTTAAGTGCCAATTACTTAGAAGTCAAATCTTTAATTGTGAGGAGATTGACATTTTAATTTCTGAAAGCCAGATTCTGCCACCTTTATCCTTGACGATTAGTCCCTTAATCTGCTGGTAAATTGTAAAGAAATCAACAGCACCACTTACTAATCATCTAAAATGAGTGAAAGAAGCAAGTCAAGCCCTAAGTGATAGGTGAAGACCCAGCCCATAATGGCAAAGATCAGTGTCTTTCTGTGAAAACTGATCTGGCTGTGGAAGTTTAGAGGTCTATGTGAAATATTGAATTCCTGTATTGAAAGAAGGTTGGCTGAGGAATCGTATTGTAAAATTTAAGAACAGCTAATCCGTGTTTTAGCTTCAGTTTTGCAAATTCCCAACCAAAATCTTTTCCCTAACTTCTCTTTAACCACATACATGTTCACACACAATGGTTCTTCCAATCAGAAGTGAGAGGAGGGCAATCTGGATTTAACCAGAAGCTGTACTCTGGCTCTGTGATCTGTCTCTGTAGCTGGCTGGAGTACTCAGATAGTGGAATTCAAAGTCACAACAAAGCAGCAATACATGATCTGTGTTTAAATAAACATTCCCGCTTTGTAGCCTAATGCCCAGAATAAGCAGCAGGAGATTCAGGAACTGGGCACCCCTTCACTGAAGGTTGCTCTTTCCAATTAGATATAAATATTTGCAGCTCATTTCCTGTGTTTCTGCGAAAGACGTGTAAATTAGTAATGTCAATTGAGAAGTGGATTCCGTTATTATTTACGGTATTTGTACTGTGATAGTACCTGGGAGGCTCAGTCTGAAATCAGAACTCTGTTGTGTTAGGTGCTGTACATATAAAGAACAAAGAGATGGCCCTTTCCCCAAAGAGTTTACAGTTTAAGAAAGACCCTTTTTCTCTTTTGAAATATTCCTTTGTCTTGAGAGAGGTTCCTTATCCATAAAGACTCTGATTCAGGAACTTAGTGGGTTTTAAGCACATGCTTAAAATTAAGCATGTACTGAAGTGCCCTCCTGAGTTCATTCTGGGATGAATTCAAGCTTGAGTGCAGTCTTGAACTCTGGCCAAAATAGAGGTGCAACATTAGAATGGGCAGTAACAATGCAAGTGAGCAAAAAAGGTTGTGAAATTATTTTTCCAATAATAAGAAGCCAGAGAAAATATTTGCAAGGAGTGTGCTAATAACATGCAGTCACCTTTCGAGCATGAGGCTGGGCTGGAGCTGGAGCAAATCTGTGATTTGTAAGAGGCATGTTGATAATAGATACAAACTCTTTTAACTAAAAGGGATCTAGTGTTATCAAGCTATTACCTGGACAATACTTTGTTCGTAATATAATTTAGAAACCTGGTCATCTTTTCTTTCTTTCTTTTCTTCTTGTTATGGTCCAAAAAGCAAATGTTTGGTATTTACAGGTCTCTCTTTCCTTTGACTTGAAAAAGAGTACATCAATGATTTCACCATCTCTTTGAAAGCTAATTTTCTCAGGTAAGGGAAGGAACAGTTCTAAAAACCAAATTAAATTGCACTTTTTTTTAGATTGTATTATTTCTGCTGTTACTTAAGAATGGTGGGAGAGTTTTGCTGCATAGTAGGAGAGATGTAGTATTTTCCACATGCATCAAAAGTAGTTAATCTATTTAAATTGTTCCATAATAGTTCCATAATTGTTTGTGAGGGAGAGGTGAAGAGACAGCTTTTAATTGGAGAGCTAGGAAATCGTAAAATGGTGGTGTGTTCACAGTATGGGTTATGGTTGCGATTTTCACAAGTCACTAGTGATTTTTCACTGCCCTGTTTTTGGGGTGTGCAGCTTGAGACTCTTTTCCTGGAGGCTGATACTCATAAAGGGATGAGCGCCCAACTATTGGAATCCACCCCCTTTATAGTAGTTGTGTCTCCTCTTGTGATTTTTATCACAAGCCTCGTGATATTATTGAGTGTTTTTCAGAAAGCCCCCGTTTCTGAAGTCGAGATGTGGTGAGAATCTCAGCTTTCATTTTGAAAAAAGGATGTTAGCAACCTACAAAAACACAGAGAAAATCTGGAAAACATGACCTGAGTTATCCCAAATGGTCAGAAATAAATATATTGGGGTTTTTTCCTTAAAAAAAAATCTCATGATTTTTACCCGAATCTCTTGGCCTATGTTGTTCTATGATGATGTAAAAATATTTTTACTCTATATATTGGACATTTCTAATGTTCTAAAGCTTTTCTAATTTGTTGACAAATATTGTGCATATTTCCCTTTGTTTTGCCATTAATTGCACTTTGCACCTAAAATGGTGAATTTTTACAACCTAGTTCACTGAGATTTGTTTGTTTTCAAGCAATCACTAAACTTCCTAAAGCATTCTTTTTTTCAGGGCGGGGGGAACGGTAAAAAGGTGGTCCAGGGGTCAGTTGGATGACAAAGCTTTGAAATCAGTTTAGAAATTTCATACTTTTGTATATGAATGGATTACTGGGGCTGCCTGAATATATGTACATAGTTATAGACAAAAATAAATAAGCAATAGACACAATCGATTCCTTTTTTCCGTGCTTCATGAGTGACGCCTTGTGAGGCTGCTATTTCAAAATATCTTCTTTGCTGCATTGTGTTGCGTTTCTGGCAATAGGCGGCCTGACATTTGTTTTCTTATATAAATGAGCATAGAAATGTGCTTCTGTTTGTTTAAATTCTTAAATTGCATAAGTATGATCTGAATAGGATTATGCTTAAAACAGTTTGACAAATAGAAAAAGTTTGTAGCCTAAGTCACAAACCGAATAGACAGTGCTTCTCCATTAGGAATTGCTTGTGTCAGCATATCAAATTTCTGAGAATGTGACTTACATTAGAAAAAATAAATAAATCTTACATGCTGTAAATCTGATTAAATTAGTAAAATTTAACTGAGGCAATTCCTGATATTTAGTTTTCTTAGCAGCATTTCCAAACAAATGGCTAGTTTTCATATTGGTCAACAAGGTAACATACCAAAATACTAGTAGATGATATTACCTATCTCTGTTACTTGTAGCAATGCCCATTTCACTTGTTGTATGCTGCAGATTCATTCCTCTAACTATGCTGCATATGCATTAACAAGTGGTGTAAAGATGCAGAATATAGTTTTAAAGGAGCTAATTAAATACAAATCCAGCGCTCAGCACAAAAAATATTTGAATGTTTCCAAGAAAGCCGAAAATCCCACCAGCTGCTCCAGTTCTACTAAATCCCTACCCCTCTGAAACCAAGAAAATGAATATTCAATATTTTTCCATTTGAGTCTCTTGACATGCTATTGATTCACTTTATTTTCCCAACAATTTTCTGACAGGTTTCCCAATGTGGATTACTCTTATTCTTTGATATTCATCTTGTGACTGCCTTTGAAAAGCATGTCAAAATTAGAGCTTTAGCAAAGTGTTCAGTGGAGTTCCAAACTCTGGTGAACAAGCCCCTCAGCATTGGTGAGTTCACTATTGCCCGAATGTGGCCAGTAGTTCAGAATATAACCATGAAGAACATTTTTTTCCTACACTCAATGCACTTTACACTAAATGAAATGTGAAAATTCTGAACAAGTGGGAAATGCAGCCTGCTTCATGGGTGAGAAGCAACAATATTGAAAGACGAGTTTAGCTTTTGAAATGAGACCATTTCATCATGATCTCATACCGTGTGTGTGTGAAAGAGAGAAACCAAGATTTGGCTAATCTGCGCAAGAATAAGTAGTGATGGGGAGGACCTGCATTTGTAACATATAAACGTGAACAATAATACTTTTGAGTATACTTTTTGTATCACTATGCAAAAAAGAAAAGAGGAAAAGAGAGAGATAATATAACTCTTTTTTTTCAAGGGATGAGAATACTATCAACAGTGAATGCAAGTGGCAGATAATGTAAATGTCTAAGAGCAGAGCGAATTACTTGTAGATGCCTTTTCTGAGAATTCTAGCTCTGCTTATAGATATTCCATGAGCAGAATCTTGGTGCAGATGGTTATTTCTTCGAATGTAGTCACTGTTCAAAGCTTTTTCATATTTTTCTACCTTTGCAGCTTAGACACACACACTTCTGTGTGAATATTCAGTATTTGCTATTCAAGCAGTTTTGGTTAGTTGAGATTGGCCTGCTATCACAAGGCACAGTTTGTTTGCTTGATTGGATGAGTGTGCAAACAGTGCAGATATAAATGAGATGTGTGAATTGAAAATGTGATTTCCACTTATACTAGTTAATGTGAATTTGAAATTCATTTTCAGCAGGTACAAGTGACAGAGTAAAACCTGACCTCTCAAATGTTAGTGGAAAAGAGATGCATTAGGGATCTGAGCAAGCGGAAGCAAACTTATTAGAACCTGGACCCAGGAAGGCAATAAGTATGTGTTTAGCCTCGAATTCAGTGGGACTACTAATGTGCTTAAGGTTACCCATGTAATGATGTATGTCCTTAAGTTATCAGGACCAGAGGGCTCAGCACCTTGTAGGATTAAGCACTTAGGGTAGGTGTACACTGCAGTGAAAACCCTGCAGCTGGCCTGTGCCAGCTGACTCAGGCCTGGCCAAAGGGGCTGTTTAGATGTTCGGGTTTGGTTGGGGCCAGGACTCTAGGATCCTGCAAGGTGTAAGGATCCGAGTCCGAATGTCTACACTGCAATTAAACAGCTCCTTAGCCTGAGCCCCTGGAGTCAGAATCAGTGGGCCAGCTGCCGATGTCTAATTGCAGGGTAACCTACATTCAGGGTGGCACCAACAAAGGTTCTGAGAATTTTGAAGCCGTTTTTGCTGAGTCATGGGCTAAAAGGCTGATGTTGAGTCTCTCTGTCAGCGCTCTGACTCTGAAGCTTTACCCTGGCAAGGTTTGTGAACATGAAGACATCATTTTAATACTTTCATAATAATAATTTGTCTTTGTTTCTAGACAGTTCTGCCAAGTGGAGACCAAAGTGCCTAGAGCAAATTGTCTTTTCATGGGTTTTTTTTTGTTTTGTTGTAAGGAAACCTTCTTTATCTTAAGGGGACATCACTTTCCTTTTATTGCTTGTTAAATCTTATTCTTTTATCATTTAATATGTGGAAACCCATTAAGTGAATGGACATATCAGTTCAATATAAGTCTTATATTGAACAGCAGGCCAGTCTCAACTAAGGCTTATTTTGAACTGATATGTTCACTTAATGGGTTTCACATATTAATTGATGAAAGAATAAGGTTTAACAGACAAAAGATAGTGAAAGGTGGGTTTGGTTTTTTTAATGTGTTTAAGGCATGGGATTCAAGTCTTTTATTTACTTTGTTTTTTACAGTAATGTATCGCAGAATTGCAGACTGGAATGATCTGTGTGAGGTCAACAATTTTCCACTACTTGCCTCAGTGGTGATTGGGTTTTCAATGCACCTTAATTATTCTACTATGGATGGAGTATTGTACAGTTCACATTACTCAAAATGGATTTACTGGGGGGGGGGTTAAAAATAGTTACCAGCTGAGCCTTGGGATTAAACCTTCAGTGGAAAAAGCATATTCCATAGCATCAGAAAAAGCACGTCCATTTCCACATATCATTTCACTTCCATATTCTGACCAGGACTGGAAATCCATTAGATCTTTCTTGAGATTACTAGATGAATTATGCAGATTCAAGGTGTGTGGATAATTCAGATGTCTAACCAGAACCCAAACATCCACCTCCAGTAGTCATCATAGTGTATCATGATAAATATTCGTAGATGCTGTTAAGGTACTCAGATACCATGATGATGAAAACCTAGCAACGTTTGCTCCTTTTGGTATTCTAATCTAATTCTAAACCAAATAGTGAATATTTCTGCTGTAAATACACAGTCCTTCATTTAGAAAATATACTGTTTATTAGGATTAATGTTACATTTGAACTTAAAGCACTAATTCGATGGATGTTTTGTAATTCCACTTTCAGATTTAGCCAATTTCAGCATAGACTAGCCAATTTAATAACAAATTAACAAAGGAGACTACTTTGGAAACTGTCTTAAAGAGCCATAAATTACATTCCTTTTTGGACACCCCCCAAAAGAGGAATGTAAATGCAACATTATGGTTGTTCCTCAGATGGCAGGTTCTACTTCTGGTTCATGGTTAAATACCTGAAATAATGCTAGTTCCATACACTGAGAATTAGGTGGGGCACTTTAATTCTGTCTTATATGTGAAGGATAACTGAAGGTCATGGGCCATTTAGTTTAGTTCTGTAAGAATCTAGATCAGTTGACATACACCAATAGCAACCATAATTTTGAAGGAGAAGTTATGGGAAGTGCAGGGGAAATCCAGGTGCTATCCGTGCCTTAGGTTCCCTTGTCAACTCTGTTGGTTTGCACACAAACAACAGGGGAACTGACTGTTTTTATTTTGGAGAAATAGTGAAACAGCATATGCACATAGTACTGTCACATGCATGTAGTAAATAAAGTGAAAAATAGAGAAGAATTTTTTCTCCAGTCTTCATCCCATTCTAACAGTTGTGTACATTCAGCCAGGGAGATAAAGCATATGATGTCACTCTGGGATAGCCAATCAAAGCAGCTTGAATTTCGTCTATTAAACACAATCTATTCCTTGCAAACAGGAAATAAAGAACTATTTGAGAAATAAATTAGTAAATAATAGTTAATAATGAATGAATTTGAGAATCAGGATCTGATTGTGGATGCTTTGGAAAAGGAATGGGCAGTTCCATGTATACTTACTTTCACATCACTGATACTAGGGCTCCATTCTGACATGGACTTGTACACGAGCAAGGAGCACAGAAAACTCTTGTTCCCATCTATGTGAAAGTTGACAACATCCTGTCTTGAGTAGCGTGGAAGGGACAGTGAAGTAGCTCCGTGGTAGATTGGTCATCAGGACCCATTGAGCTACAGAATGTGGTGGGAACTTGTGCAAATAAATACCCCCATTTCCTTCCTGGGATAGTGGTGTTGGGCATACTGTAGGGCTGAAGATGGTACATCCTACTAACCAATCGCTGTGGAGATGCCAGGAGGAAAAAGGTTTATTGTCACATCATGCAACCCTATGGATGGGAGTGGTGATGGCATATACATGTAAGTAGAATTGCTGTGTTGTCTCTCCCTGCCCCCGAATGCCCAGGGTTTTGTGGGTTGCAGCTGATGCGTGATAATACCATTTGACCCATATATGGCCTTAAAGTTTTCCACTGACACTTGTACATAATCTAGGGACTCTCTGTATGTGGAGAACCTCTGTCTGTGTGGCTCATTTACTTGTGTCTGTGTCTGAATTGGGAGCTTTTAGCAAAACCCTGCAAATGCCTTTTTCATCTGCTATCTACAAGAGGCCAAATCCTCTGGCACAAAATAAAGATGCTGCAAGGCTCTGAATTCAGTAGCTCTGCATATGAGGGTCAGGATGTAGGGAGCTGTCCTATGTGGAGTTTCCATAATTAGGCAGATTCTTTGGACTCTATCCCTCATGCGTGTATGTGCGTGAACCAGCAACAACTGTAGTAGAGGCTCTGGAGTAGTGAGATGTCGCAGCCCAGTGAGCTCCCCTGCTCACATCTCTCTTATTTGAATAGTGCGGTCAAGAGAGGATTTGGGCCTGGTTGTCTTTATTAGGAAAAAATGGCAGTTTGTATATTAGCATGTTGAATGGTAACCCTAACTGGAAGAGCCTGTGGCTTACTTGAGCCTGTAACATTTGTTCAGACTACAGTATGCCCTTGTCTACACTATGATTTTGGCAAATTTTCTAGTGTATTTATGTCTATTAAGTATGCGACAAAACAAACCCTCTTCCCCCTCATTGTCACTTGCTGTTATGCTCCTTAACAAGACGGACAGAGGTGAAGGTTACAACAATAACCTAGAACTGTGCCATAACACAGAGGTTGCAGTTTGTAATTTTCTCACACTCACTGTATTTATAGTCTCCTAATTTCCTCCCTTACTACCTTTACGAATTTCTCTAGTGTGTGCAGTGTTTACTAATGTGTATGCCCAGATGGAAATCCTTTCAAACACATACGTGCGTATCTGTTGTCTAATTTCTTACCTTCCTATTAAGGTCACGTGAAAATGGTCAAGGTTAATGAGATAATTAATTTAGCACAAGATTCATAGATTGTTTCTTTGCAGTTAACTCAACCAGTAGCACATTTGTGCCTTTCATAGGTCATTATGCTCATTATTTATTTGAGAGGTATTCACAATAAGTCAGTAATTTTGTGTGCTAATCTAAAAATAGGCAAAAACATTTTAAAAAATGTCCTTAAGGCTAGCCATGCTATGCTCACTCTGCGGTTCCTCTTGCTGGATATGCTATCAGAATCCTCATTTATATTAGGGGGAAATGTTTTTAAAAGACAAACTCTTTATAACCTATGATCCTTCAGAAAACCAATGGACATACATCATCATTTGGATTCAACGTAATATGAATGGAACCATTATGGCTTTTTATTTTTATGGTGTAGGATTTCTTCAGAGTTTTGACAAAGATGACCTTATGCTAGGGTAAAGCTAAAAGAGGGAGAGAATGAATGCTTTGAGGTACTATTACTTCAAATGGTTGTATCTTGTAATACATCTATTCTAAACGTCTCATTTAGGCCCTGTTTGAGTAAGGTACTTTTAAGCACTTAACTCACTGTAAGCATATGAGTAGTTGCATTGATTTCAACGTGCCTGCTAACGAGTTTAAAATTAGGTAAGTGTTCATATAAAGTTGCTGAGTTAGAGCTGTATTATCTTTGTGGAGGAAAGTTGATCTATTGTGGGATGCTGAAAATTTAAGTAGAATAAGAATTTAAGGCATTAGAAGTTACTGAACAAAACTCTGCTGTCAGTGTGCAACATGAATGAATCCCAAAAGGATTGGCATGCATTACAGAGTACAGAATTTGGTCCATAGTATTCTGCTGTGCAACAAAACTGCCAAATTGAGATGACTGCTCTGGATTTTCATGCATAAAAATCATTACTTTATGATGATGGGGAAAAGGAATGTAAAGTGCCTAGAAGAGGACATAGTGAGAGTCTCTTCTGTA
Organism: Sternotherus odoratus; assembly: GCA_032164245.1. Classification (NCBI taxonomy): domain Eukaryota; kingdom Metazoa; phylum Chordata; order Testudines; family Kinosternidae; genus Sternotherus; species Sternotherus odoratus. The sequence continues at coordinate 23,457,027 of JAVMKO010000014.1, read as the reverse complement.
ACATGCTGCATGAAGCCCACTCTGTAAAATGGCTGCTACTCTCACAGACAGGCAAGTTACTCAGAAATGGAAGGGTGCAGAAGAGCTACAAAATCACAATAAGGGATTACAAAATTGGAAACAACCTGTTAAATTAGTTGTCTAGCTGTCCTGCTGCAGATCACAAAACTGGGTAAATAGTGTAAATCCTAGAGCTTGGCTCTGGGGTAGACCAACCTATTCAGCAGCAGGGTGCCGGTCCTTCTGAAAATCATGTTCTTGTTGGTCTGGACCAATATTGTTCAATGGCAAAAAGAAGTGCATAATAATAAACTCTTTCCTATTTAAATTAAGGGTGTTATTCAAAGTGGTGTTGGCTTTTTTGTTGGCTAGTCATCGACTATGGATTAAAACAATGTGACAGTGATACATATCGCCTAAAATGGAACAATTCAAGGCTATTTGATCTAGACTTTGGTGATGCCATCACTCTTATCAGTGAAGTTGTCAGCGGACTACAAAAATGCACAAACCAAATTAAAGAAGTAATGGAGAAGATAGGTTTGAGATGCAAAGAAATGTAAAGAAATGCAATGCAAAGAATGTAAAGTCATGTTAATGGGACTATAGGGACAGAAATTAAAATTGAAAAGGAGAAACTGGAGAAGTGGACAATTTTACATATCTCGGAAGTACCATCAGCCAAGATGGTACTAGTTCCGAGGAAATAATAAGAAGAATCGGGAAGGCAAATGCTGCATTTGGAAGACTCAAAAACATATCCCTCAAGACAAAACTGAACATGTACAAAGCAATTGTCACCATCACAACATACAGCAGTGAGACATGGCAACTTACCAAGAAAGATACACAAAAGCTGGATGCATGTCATCATAAATGTCTGAGAATAACATATAGAGATAGGAAGTCGAATGAAGACCATGAATAACATGGAAACAGATGGACATCAAGCACCTCAACATGAAATGGGAAGATCTGGAGAGAAGGGCAGGTGACAGAAAAGAATAGCAAATGTGGACAGCCCAATGTGTAGCAAAGGAGGGGATAGACTAAGGTCTAAGGTAAGGTTATTTCAAAAGTGCTCAGTCTTGGCTTAACTTTATTCCCATTGAAATCAGTGGGAGTCTTACCATTGATTTCAGTGGGATAAATGGTTAAACATCCTTTGCATACAGAATTAGGCCAATGCTGAATGCTTTTGAAAATCCCATCCCCGTGGATGTTTAAGCTATCATGGGCCTGCTTGGGATTTGTGGTTGGTGAAGTTAGACTTCATCCTTAGACTTAAAGTAACTGTTTTCACTTTCAATATTCACAATTTTGGCAATTGTAGTCAAAATTTCAAATCTGTATTAAAAAAGGTAAAATTTTCAGAATATCTCTTCCTATTTTTCCACGAACTATACTTATTGTTTGAGGAAATTTGCTTTTATTTTATTACTCATTCTTGTAGGGCAGACATGTTTTTTTGCCACTTCCCATACAGAGCAGAATATATTGAATGTTTTCCTTTGTCTACATGGGTAACACTGAACCATGCTTTTTTTTTTTTTTTTTGTATCAACTGCAGCCTTGGAATTTGCATTAATTAACTACACTTTAACATTACCTGCAAATCAAGGTACCGGATCCTTAACTTTATGATTTCCATGCACAGAATACTTGCATGACATGGACCTGCTGTAGACAAACACCTCAGCTACGCACACAAGTGGTTGTATTTACAGATATCATTTTTTCAAAATTCAGCCCCAAGAAAGGTAAATACATTCTTAATGGTGTTTTTTTTCTGGATGGACACCTGCAACAAGAACTGTTAATGGATGTAACTCATTACAGGATGTCTTATGGGCTCTTTAAGCATTTCTATATATGGTTGATTTAAAGTTTGCAAGTTTCAGTCTATTGCTTTTACAGGACGAATATATTTTACAGTAAATTGATTATATTTAACTCTGTTCTTAACAACTGACTTGGTCTAATAATGTAGCAAAAATGTCAGAACTAAAATTTAAAACAGAGTTCAGCATGAACAGAGCTTGTAGTACTGGGCCCTGGGGTTAGGAATTGCTGTGACAACAATAACAAGAGATGTCTGACAATCATCTGTCAATGTTCCATTTTATATTAAATCTCAATCATTCCTTTAATTTGTGTGTTATTTTGTGTTATCCCTCTGGAATACTTGAGATGGGTTAAAATAATAAGCCATTTTTAGTTGCACCAAGCATTGTACAAATACCATGACAATGCACATTGTTCTTCCTGTATTGCAGTGAGATAATGTCCGTGAATGATATGCCTCACCATGAGATATCACTTCTGGTTACTTTTTGTTTCTTCTGTAAAACAATGAGTTCTGTTGACTGCATACTGATACAACATAGCATACAAACTTTCTTGCCACATCACACAGTCTTAGGAAGCTACATGTCACCACAGTGACAAATAAAATTATACTTAATAAGTACCAACCACCGAGAGTCACTAAAGTTAAAAGGAAAGAGACAGTTATATACTATAATTTGAAATAGAATTAAACCTCACCGAATTAAACTTTATAGAAATATTTACTTAGCAGAGATGATCTTAAACTCAAGTCCTTTCTTGTTATTGCGTATCTTGGGGCATGTTCATGCCACCAGTGGCAAAATCCCATTAGAAGTGCAGGGTCAGTCCCTTTATGACATTTTTCTTACTACCTGCTTTGCTCTTTCCTGTTCACAAATGCACTAATCATGATCACTCCATCTCATTATCCTTATGTATATGTGTGTGTGTGTGTGTGTGTGTGTATATATATATATATATATATATATATATATATATATATATATATATATATATATATATATATATATATATATAAAATATGGTACACGCTAGATAATACATAGTGCTTCCAGTATGTAGAGCTTTACAGACCATAGCTAAACCTCATAGCGAAGTAGGTAGATAGGAAGGAAGGACTGATCCACAATTTTACAGATAGGGAAACAGAGACACAGATGCTAATGGCAAGATTGTGTTCTTTGTAGTTACACCCATTTAAAAGTGGAGTAATACCATTCATTTCATTGCAGCCACTTCAGAGGTGGTGTGTGTGTGCAAATGAGAGTAAAAGTTAGCCCTAAATGACTTGTACTAGGCTGCACAGCCCAGGTTGCCTGACTAAATGCTATGCTCTTAGGGCCTGACTCAGTTCCCATTACTTTCGTGAGCTCTGGATCAGGTCCTAGCCATGTGCTTTCCAGGGAAGATCAGCAATAAGGAAGATGTCTGCTATTTATGCCCAAGAGGCAAGTCTGCGAACGTTGGTCAGCTGTGCATTGCTAATATTTCCCAGAATGCCTTGCACTCTTCCTCAGTTGAGCCAGCTGCACATCTCCAAGCTGGCACAAAGGGAATCATAATCAAAACCCCACAAGTGGGTACTAAATGTGTGACATTTTCAGTATGCACTTGTACCAGCCTAGGCCTTTACACACCTCATGAAACAGGCATCGAGTCAACAAAATAATTTACAGGGACAAGTATAGCTAGAATTTGTGTTTCCAATCTATACAGTTTTGCTACTATGAGCTGGTTTGCTCAGCTATAAGGCTGAACAAAGACTTATGATCCAGTTCTGCAGCTTTGTTCATGTTGAGTAGTACTTATTCATGCAAGCAATCCTATTGATGTTGCAGAATTTGGCCCTTAATTTTTACCACAAATCTGCTTCTGCTGCCTGCATACACACACAGACGTATAAACCTCAGCTATTTGGCAACTGGAAAAGTGTTGTTGTTGTGGGTATGGAAATTGAATAGTTTTCCTTTTAAATATTAATCTTTTGTTATGAATCAGCAAACAAAATATACTTTTTAACACCAAAGGTATCAGTGTCCTTAGAAATCTTAATTCTCTTTATTCATGCTATTTCAGTTTAAACAGCTACTGAAAACCAATCATTCAGACATCTCTGAAAGTGTTTTGGAGGCTGTCTTAGCTACTATGGCCCTCTAATGGTACTAAGGAAAATATTGTTTGCTTACTTGGTCCATTTGTGTGTATGAAGTCTTGACAAAATGAAAATTGATTTTGTCATTTTAAAAAATATATTTGCCTTTACTTTTTATGCCTATGTGAAACAAGTAGAAATATAAAATAACTTTGCCATTTTACTTGAGAAATGCTACTTTCCGTGACGATTAAGTTAAGACACAACTACTTGTTATATTTGGTTATTGATTGAACCCTCGGTTGACCCAAAAATCCAAACCACCCCCATAGAGGTACATGCAGACTAGAGCAAGAATGTATTGTTTGAGAGAGAGTTTAAAACTAGATCTTCCGTGGACCATAAAGAAGGAAACCATCTTCTTTATTTCTTTGAATGAGGCCTTGGTGCTGAGATTACGTCTTTACATGATTTTCAAATGTCATTTCACACACTCCTTACAATACTCTCTCTCTCTTTTTACATAGTGAACCTGTGCAGAACCTTAGAAACCCTGGTGAGCTGAGGTGAGTAGAATGCTTTCCTTTTGTATTTTGGATAGATTTGAGAATCCCTGATTCTGGTTTCCTGACCATGTAGTCTCCAAAGCCATTGTTCAAGCCAGCAGATGGTGCTGTGCGGCATGTTTTGAGTCTACATGTCAAACAGAGTGTTACTGAACCAGAAAGCTGCTAAAAGTTTCTAGTGCAATGCCTGAGCTGAAACAAATGTTTGTTGAATTAAGTAGTGATTTCCTTGAGTCTGGGAGACTATTTTACTGGCTATGTTTTCAGTCTTTAGATGTTAACATATGCCATATATCGCTTTTTCTTTTGGAATAACAGTACCCAACTACACTTAAACCAACTATAACTGTTCATGTCACTTAGTAAAGGTTTGAATTTTCTGATAGAATAACTCATAAAACTTTCATATTAAAAGCTAAAATGGTTTAGAAGACAAAGAAATGCTGAGAACTGTAAGTAAAGACAGCAGCTAAGCTTTTACTTAAGAAATACAAAGGAGGGAGTAATTTTTCTGTTAACATCCCTAGCTGTGTGAATAGCGCAAAACAGTTAAAATATCCAGCTGTATAGGTATATTAACAAAGGGGTAAAGACGCTAAGTTGAGACTGATCTGGTGACAGCTAAAAAAATCTTCTAGTGAAATACTGTGTTCGAGAAATGTGTTCGACTTTGCATTCATGGGTATTTTGTGGTTTTTTGTATATTGCCCCGTGCCTCTGGTTTTTTAACAAAAGGGTTAAGCAAAAAATCTGATGCAAGAATTAAATGTGGAGCCCTTGAATTGTAAATAAGATTGTTCCAAGATTTCAATTTGCTGTGTTAGTCAGTGACAAGTACAACATTTTTAATGCATGCCATAAGATTAGTCTTCCTAAAGTAAACAAGCAGTAGTCTGTCTGCATCTCTAGCAACTGGTTAGGGATATATGTATGCAGCTTTGTTTCTGATAATGGATTCAAGTTCAACATAAATAAAAACAGTGTACATTAAATAGACCCAAGGAGGATAAATATCTAATTGCCATAATCTGCAGCTAGAATTGAATGAATGTAAACATGCTAACTATGGAATACAATTCTTCAGAACACAGAGAGGCTAGCTGCCTGATGATTATTAGCTAAGTATTTATATTTGTGTTTTGTCTGTAAATCTTTTCTTCTGTGAAGGTGGAAACTATTATTTTTAGGAGGCTTTTTCTAATTCACTAAAGTGGATGTAGCTTTTGACATAAAATATAATTTTAAGTTATACAGGAGGTTTTACAGCATTGCATTGAAGCACATCTTGCAAAATAATGGCCATTTCTCTGCCCCCCAAAAATGTGTATATCATTGATATTTGTTTCAGTATTCAGATATGAAATCTATTTTAAAAATCATATTACATTTTAATTTTAGCATTAAACCTATTTTATTATATATAGCATGTGTTGTGTGGCATAATATTTTGCATGTGTATATGAAGACAGATTTATTAATGTAAAAATTCATTGGTTCTTGTGTTTCCTTTCAAAAATAAATAATCGCTGTGGATATTTATATTCTCATAACGCATGAAATAGGCCACGCAAAGCCAGGAGTTTTAATAATCATGATGCTTTGTAGCCAAGTTAACTAGGAGAACTCCAAATTGCAAATATTGAGATGAAATAATGTAGCAGAATATATTCCTGAGAAAGTAAGTCTACATTTGGAATAATAAAATTTACATTGATATAAATCTTCAGTGCACTTTTGAAGAACAAACCTAGTTCATCTAAACAATTATATTGAATGGTATAATGAGGTATTTTACTTACACAGCAGCACTCACCTAGCTTACTTATGATAAAGCTGGGGTTGACATGAAGCTTTAGCTTAACAGGAAATGAAGATTTAAAAACAACTGTTCTGGATAATGTATGAATACATTTTCCTTATCTGCTAGAAAAATGGCTCTCTGTAATTTAGATCTGCTAGATCTACAATTCCCATGTGGGACTCAAACTAAAATGATACAGTGTGAAGTTACATTAGAGTCCATACATGTGTTGTATTAATAATACAAAATAGAAATATTGATTTTCAAAGATTGTTTCATGTCCTGTCAATTTTCTGTGTTATCCTTTTGAGTTTTTGTACCTGCCTTAATTCACTTCTTGTGGGGAAGACAATTATTTGGACACCTCAGCATATCTCTGTGCAGCTTTAGCACTTCTTAATCAGGTAGTTAAAAACTTAAAGCTACATGTGAAATCACTTTGCCAAAAGGATGTTTTAGCAGCTGAAACTACTGATGAATATTATCACAGGGAGGAAAGTAATGGTAGCAGTTTTTAAGTAAACAACATAACTTTGTTTTCTTCCATAGTGGGAGTTCATTTTTCTAATAATTAAACACTTACATTTTAAAAAGGGGGAGTTATGTAAAGTCTGAAAAGTGGTATCTAAGAAATAGAAATTATATCTTCAGATAATGTTTGTATGAATGCAAATCAAAAATATATTTAGGTATTGAGAAATTCTGGAGGTTATCATCAGTCCTGTTGAAATATTTACAACAGGAGGAAAAATATACTTGATATTTCCAAAAATAAAATGTAAAATTGTATTTGAAGAGAATTAAGTTGTACTGCATTGTATTCAAATGTTGAAAACATTTACTTCCTTAACTTCTGTTTTAGGACAAAGAAACTTTATCTTGTAAAATACTATATAATCAAACAAAATATTCCCTTACATCTTTAAACAGTTAATATTGCATTAATGTGTATATTTATCTTCTTGAAATTTGTACCTTGTAATAAATGATTTTTTACTTTTAAATGTAAAGTTCCTATTTAACATTCTGAAAATGAGTATTTAAATGACTAACCCACTTGTCCTTGAACTCATTGCTTTACTTCACTTCCTCTCACTTCATCATTTAATTTGTATGGTTTCCAAATCGTAGTGATTATCATCTATTAGTACCCCTAGTGACAGAGGGCAGGGCACTGTTGTATCAGAGTTAATAAAGCAGAAACACAAGCCTAATTACTATGAGAGATAAGCCATGCTGGCAAGATTTACCTTCCACAAGGTCTATATGTGGTTAATTCTTCTGAATAAATAAAGATACATAAAGAAAATGCTGATAGAAGGTTAGAAAATTCTCTTTGATATGAGCATTACAAAAAATCTGGTGTGTGTGTGTGTGTGTGTGTGTGTATAATATATATATATATAATATAATTTATATATATATAAATTAGTACATAACTAAATTAAATTGCAGGTGTCTGACAATGAGCTTTCATTATGTTTGACTTCATTAGCATAGACTTTTGTTACATATAGAAATATTTTTGTTATGTGTTTTCAAATGGTTATGTAAGTATTACAGTAGGCATCCTTTCAGACTGAACATGCAGGCCCAAATATGCTTACAAAATAGCAACAAAAATGTATGCATATATACAGATGTATGTTGTATATAGGTCTGATATATGTATAATATTTTACTTTGTGAAGTATATGGTGTGCCCGAATTTTAAAAGTAATCTAATAACTGGTTTAATAAATTATATTACAACAATGTCATTTTTTAATAATAGGATTAGTATTTTCTGATAGTTATATATTTTACCAATAGAACACTTGCTGTTTCTGTTGTTTTGATACCCAATCTGTATTTCAGCTTTCTTATCATATGCAAGGTTACACTTCAGTAACATGACTCAAATACACAAGGTTGGCCTGTGAATTTAATAATGGAAAAATCTGAGTTGTAATGACTGTCAAGACAAGGTTTAATTAAATGATTTAAATATAGAAGTGACTACTGTATATATTTTTAAACCAAATTAATTCTCATACTTAGCCAAAAGTATACATATTTTGCTCTCTAATCTATTTGTGTGGGTATTAAGTATGTCTGGAAAGATTTAAGTTAGTGTCTGAGTGATATTAGTTATGATGATTTGTTATGAAGAGATTAACCAGGAAGAAATATATCTAATTCTTGTGCGGTGAAATGAAAAAAGTATTAAAATAGTTAATTCTGGGCTTTATATTAAAAGTTGTATTGATTGACTGTATTTTAATGTAAGCTTTATGATTCAATCTGTGTCTATTTTTAATTTAAGTGGATTACATTCTTTAAAGAGCCTTTTACTGTAGTGACTTGGATGTACTATATTATTAGGTACTATGAGTTCAGCTTCTACAAATCTGTTAATACATAAAACCATAAGAAGCCTCTTATGTTCAAACCAGGTTAGAGTGAAGACATCAGATTAATATTTGATCATGTAGAAGTGCCCTTAATCTGATTTACTTATTTCTCAACAGAGTGTTTCTGCAATTATCATAATTGTTGTGCTAAATATGTTTGTCTTTATATCTGGCTTTGGGCATAATCTTCTCTCTTGAAACCCTCTCATTGTGAGACTCAGATTCCTGTACAAAACCCAATTAATATTAAGATGACAGTCCCTGATGAGTTCCTAAGGAGCCAGCAGCTGAGCAGACTCTGTAACATTCTTAAGTACAGACTACTTGAATGATCAAGAGCATCTGAGAGAGACATACAATTCAATAATCCCTTTCTCAGGAAAGTCAAGAGTCCTGTGAGATAAGAGTGAAATCAAAGGAACACATCAGAAAGAAAATGACTGGTATAGTCTTGTAGTGTCTCTATTAAAATGCAAAAGTTATGGATTTTTTAGGGATGATGGGAACCTTTTCTGTTTTATTGATTTCTTTTTATAGTTTGATGATTTCTCTAAGATTATCTTAAAAGCTTAAAGAAAAAAGAGGATTCATCAAAAGGTATCTTACATGACAGGAACATACATAGTTTTTGTTTCCATTATGTTACCAAAGAAATGCACTGTATAGATAAGGAGAAAAACACTCCGCTCAGGAAATTTTTACTGAATCCTTGTCTGGGATATTTAACTCACACACCATGTGTACATAATTGTGGTTATAAACTGCATTTTTATTATTCTGATGATACACAAATGAATGATTCAGTTCACGGTTTACTTGGATTAAGAAATGATCCTAGAAAAGGTGAATGAATGCACAGACAGGAAACCCAGAGACTTTGCAGCAACATTATTTCATCTTATTTTGCTTTTCTTTTGCAAAACAGACACACAAAAATGGTAGCACCAGAGATTTTCTAATATCCTTCTTTACTATCTAATATCAACAACTACATTTACTGATGTCTGAAGGTGACTTCTAATCCATTGATTTGTAATCAGAAATTGGTTTCCTGTCACTTTAAAATTGAAGCACTAAGGGGCAGTAAAAACAAGCCTGTCTCTTTTAAATGGAGTTCTGATTCAGGCTATGTGCCATTACATGCTACTTTTTTGAAAGTGTTTATAACAGTTTAAAAAAATCGCTACAGTATGCCTAAAATAGTTTATTACACCCTCTTACGTGTTACTCCCTAAACCAGGCTTTTGGATACCCAAATAAGTAGGTTGTGCCTTGAATTAAAAAAAAAAAGTAACCTGCTTTTGAAGTACCTTCTTATAGAATCATCATAATTAAGATGCACTTTTGGTTAGTTATGATTATAGAGCTGAATCTGATGTTTACAGAGTTGAAAAAAATTATTGTAGGCAAATGTTGGATTTTCACAATTATAAAGGGTTAAATAACGAAATCATTGTATTTTGGTACTGAGCCAATAATCTAAGTTAAACCTATTAAATGATCAGGAAAGCAATATGTCTCTTTTCAACAACCTCTGTGCATTTTTAAGTAAAGGTAATTTTTTATATTCAACTTCAGATCTCTGCATTTACCTTAAATGTGTCTGTTCAAATAGATGTATAAGGATATATTTGGAAATCAATAACACAGTAATGGAATTGCAGCACAGGCATTTTCCAATGCAACTATTTAAAGTATCCATCCCTACTTTCTAGTCCTGTTTATGATACATTGTGGTAAATTTTGTGACTGAGAACATTATACTGAGAAAAGTATATAATTAAATTTCAGAAGGGTGACCTGTCAAATTAAGCATGTCTGCTTATTATCCCCATACCTGCCTAGACCAAATTATGGAATATGGGGAATAAATTGTGCTGTATTAATTTTCTTCTTCTAGTCTTCCTGCTAATTAATATTCAAAAAATCTGAGGAAAAAATGAATGTCTAAATCATACATATCTTTATGCCTTTTGAGCTTTATTATAAACGCAAAATAACCCCTTAGTTGGTTAAAATCCAACTTAAGAGTCAACATACAAAGGTGACTGCTCTGTAATACTAGACATATCTGTATTATGTGGGCATGTTACAGCTCCACTAGAATCTCTCAATAGTAATTATTATGCCAAGCACCCTGTTGGCACAATTACACTAAAGCTCTAATTAGTAGCAGTAAGATTAGAACCCCTACATGTTAAATCTGTAGAGGCAAAGCTGAGTGAAGGATTTAAAACAGTTTCAAAACATTGTATTGTCTTTATTACAGTCTTTATATTTCAGTAAAGAAGGGTTTTCTATAAAATGCACTTAAAATAATCTGGTCCTGTCACTAAAAATAGGAAAGATAAGGTAATTGCAGTCAAACCTTGCTACTCTGCTTCTATCTAGGTGCTTTATATCTGAAGTGACAAATCCAGTGAACTCCAGTGGAAGTTACATACTTTCTTTCTGTTGGATGAATTGGTATTTTTTCTACTGAATGAAAATGTTTTCTTATCAATTTCCAGGGGGGGGGGGGCGAAGAGGCAGAAAGGGGGGAGTTGGATCCATGAGTATCATGTGCCATAGGCATCTTCCTGTTCATTGGTGAATTTGTATCCTAAATAAGCCAACAGAGGAGCTAGTTGTATCTAGTAAATCATCATCCTGACCAATGTCAATTCGTGCTTCTCTCCATTTCTCCAGCTCCTCATGCATTATATTATAAAACCAAATGAAATATAAACCCCAGGCAACACATCAATGCTGGGATACTTGACTGAGCAGCATCAGTCTGTGGGCCTGTTTCCTGAGGTTGAAGGACAGGAAGAATGGGAATGTAACACTTTGCAAACATATTGTCAACTCCTTGCTTTCAGGGTCTGGAAAATTATATGCTGACAGCTGTCTAAGGGTTAATAGAAAAGCCTTTTTTGAGTTGTGAAGGGTTGTGGTGAGTTACAGCATGCATAAATGCTCACAGATGATGGGGTCTCATTGAGTTTGAGGAATAACTCTGAGCAAATAGGTAATGACTATTTCCTTACTGCATAATATATGTACGGTTGTGAGAAAATCTGTTTCTCCTTCCTTGCTTGATATTAAAAATAATACATTTAACTAAAGCATAATTGTAGAATAACACAAGATTTAGATGTTTGTATCTTCTCTCCATTTTTGACCTTTCATAAATCTCATGTTTGAGAAACATTGTTTCTCTATCAGTCAAGCTGCTAAATTCTGGATCCTGTTATATTTCAGCAGTGAGATTCTCAACTGGTATAAATGGAAATAATTCCATGAAGGCCATGGAGTTATTGAAATTCACACCAGCTCAAATTCTGGCCCACAGAGCCTTTAAACTTCCACCTGATGCAACCAGGATTTCCTGCACAGTGGGGTGAATTCCAGTGAATAACTGTGAGTTCGTATTTCAAAAAAAGACACGCCTTACCTCCAGACAGGTGGAATTTGAGTCTGGGACTGTAGGTCTAAAATGAAATCTTTATTAATTTCTCATCAGTTACTCTGTATAACTGTTACTCACATGCATATTCATAGAGCAAAAGGAAAAATATGAATATGTATTCACATCTACTACTATTTATGTAAAACAAAACAAAACCCATGTATGTATGTGTGTGTGTGTGTGTGTATATATATATATATATATATATATATATATATATATATATATATATATATATATATATATATATATATATATATATATATATATATATATATATACATATACATATACATATATATATATATACATATACATATACATATATATATGTGTATATATATGTCCAGAAGTGATTTTCACATGCTCAACAGTGCAGTAAGGGAAGCAGAAACCCTAGCTGTTGGCAAAATACATGCACTGAAGTTGGATTTTCTTTGAAGAAGTTTCAATGCCCATGGAATAGTCAGTCTCACTCATTGAAGTCAGTGAAAATATTTCCACTCATTCCAGTGGGTTTTGGATTATGCCTGCAGAGGGGAACCATCTGTGCATGGGAGAGGAGGAGGAGAGAATGTTTCATCTGTGGTCTCATCTAGGGTGAGCAGACAGCAAATGTGAAATGTTGGGACAGGGGGTGGGAGAGCCTACATAAGAAAAAGAGCCAAAAATTGGGATTGTTCTTATAGAATTGGGACATCTGGTCACCCTAGTCTTATCCTCTTCAGGGTGCTCTGAAGGTTCAGAAATTTGCATATATGGGAGTAGGGAGATTCCAGGCCAGGGCCAAGAGTGGGAGATTTTACATGAAACTTTGCCCCTTGCTTGTTCAGTTGGAATGATCTGCAGTCAATACAGTGAGGGGAAACTTATGGGGTTTTCCTTTGCTCCAAGCCCACTCCTTATGTGTTCTTCCCATGCAGAGGTGATGATCATGCACTGTGGTTCTTTATGTTTTTGTCAGGCCTGAGAGAGTCATTGATATAATTCTCTGAATGGCTGCTTCAGAGGGGAGCACAATCTCCGTTACATTGCATTAACTCTGCTACAGGCATTGCCACGAAGGCAACCTTCTTTAATCAGCCTAGTAAATAACTCTTTGCATAGATGTTTGAGGGCACAGGTGAAAATCATCAGAGTGCAGCTAAGGTATTGTTTTTTTATATGCATTAGTCAGGCTTAGTTTATATACAATAATTCCTCTGCACTCTGCATGGCAGACTCAAGAGCCTGCTGTCTTTTAGTTTCAATATTTACCCTGATGAAACTTCAACCTTGTAGTCTCAGCTTTAAGGAAATGAGACCTGCAAGAGAAAAATATATCTTACCTCATCCATAATAAAAACACCTATTAAACACAACACAAATTTTAAAAGTGTGTGATTTTACAGAGAATTTTAAATGGTCATAGTTTGCATTTCTTTCATTGTTGGAACTATTAAATGCATATTAGCATGGTCATTTTTATTTAATGGAAACAAATAACAGTTAAGCTTATTGGGAGGTTAAGTGGGTTTACTCTGTAAAGGGCAAATCCCAGATGAATGTTTTCTTTTTTTAAAGAATAGCTTTAGTCACTGACAGATGGTCTCTGTCTGAGTCTCTCTGTAGACTGATACAGTTTCTTTTTACACATTTATGAAAGTTGTAGATATAGATATTCAGTAATATGCTGTTGTATAGGACAAAAAGCAAGCCTGGTGGACTGATAGGATTAGATTTCAGATCAGTGACAGATGGTTGGTTTAGCAAAGGCAGATACAATTTGAAAGAATAAAAAAACACTTTGCATGTAAAACACAATGGAAGAATGTCAGGACAAGCCAGTCTCCTCTTAGTTGAGGACAGCGACATAACACTGGTTTAACTCAGTGGAAAGTTGGGTATCATTAATATGTTCTGATTATTGTGTTCATTTCTGACTTTCAAATAATTCTAGAAACAAATTGCTTTGAGATCTTATCTGTAAGTGCAAAAAAGACAATAAAACAGATACTCTGATTTAGGATACTGTTAAATAACTTGCTCCTTGGCCACACCCAATCATAGCAATGTTAGCATTGCAGTACAAATAGAAGTATTTTTAAAATACATTTATATCTCTAGCAACCTCTATAATCCTACTGGTTACCACCACATTTTTGCTTACTCCTTATGCTACATTTAAAGTTATAACATCATTATAACCTTAGTCAAATAACCATACAGCATATTTAGTGGTAATTTGTCACACTAAAATTATTCATAGGTGTCTTGTTATATTTATGTGCTATGCTATACTGTGTTTTCTGGCAATGCAGTTTGCTAGATTTCATAGATTTACTGTGTCTGCTTTTTTTATGACTGACATAGCAATAACCAGATTGCAAAGATATTTATGTTGTTTGTGGCTTAGCAAGATAATTAAAGGATATAAATTAATCAAGTGCAATTAATTAGAAACTTTATGTTCACAGCAGTGCTTCTTTGCATGTATAATTTATATTTATTGATTTCTTGGCTTTCATTAGCCTATGAGATAACAGCAAAAATGCATTAGAGAAAAAATGTACAATTAGCGTGAGAGTGAACCCTGGCATAATTGATAGATCAGCACATGTTTGGGGCAAATATAAAGCTTTGTTAACTGTCATAAGCAGTTACAATTGATAAGTGGTATTTCACTACATATCTCTCAGCTGATTAATGGTGTTTTTAGAGAGTCCTCTTAATGGGAAGCTGATAGGTTGGTTGAATTTACATTTTAATCAGAGTATTTATGATGGAGGCATCTCTAAGAAATTCATTGGCCCAGTGGTGTAAGGAACTTCCTCTGAGGGATCAAGTGGAAGAGGACCCATTTTAACATGGGTACTCACCTTCTCCATCTTCTTTATTTGTGCCAAATGATCAGCACATGGGAGAGGCAAGACTATTCACTGGGTATTCATAATTTGCCAGGGCCAGACAGCTAGTGTGGTGAAAAGGAGTAAGGGCAAAAATTGAATTCCTACAGTGTCCTGGTACTAAAAAGTAAGGTAAAATGTGCATAAACACATACAGAGGAGCTACATCAAGAATGCTTGCAAGGCACACAAGAAAGGAGAGCTAACTTTTCTACAGATGTGATTCGCAACAACCACTTCCACGGCTTCAGTCCATGTGGCTGTTGACCGTACATGTCCAGGCCATAGTTGTAGTTTTGCTAGAGCACAAGTGAACCATATGACTGCAGGCCTGAGAATAGTGGATAAAAGCTAACCATATCATTGGATGTTGAACTGTTGTCAAGAACCAGTCTTTAGTAGCATGGAAAGTCAGCCATTAACTGTAATCTCTCACAGTGGTATTTGTCTCTACAACAAGAGCAACAAGCATGAGTGGAATGGGAACAAGTAAAGGTGATGGATGGTTGAGTGTAGAGGATTTGAGTTTACTCAGCATTCTTTCACAAGGGAAAGGCGGATCAGAAAGAATACACATCATGGCATGCATGCTAAGATATAAATACTACAAGAACCTGTTGCTTTAAGACATTCTAGGAAAAGATTCAGAGGAGTGGTCTGCATATCTTTTCCCTGGATAACTGACTAAAATTGAAGTGTTTAGACTCGGGGTGGTCCACACAAGATAAGATTCTGCCTTCATTAAAATATTCTTTTCCAAAGTGTCCTATTTGGAAATCTGGAGACTTAGTTTTCGTAGTTTGTATATTGTTAAAATTGTGAGTGATGAGTTAGTGCTGTGTAACGGGCAAAGAGCAAGTGAAGGCATGGACAAAGATTGGAGCACTGTGTAGATGAGATGCAGAGTTAAATTAATAGAGAGAAAGAGAGTATCAAGTTTAATGGGGTTGAGTGTGGTGCTTTTCATTCAAAAGCTAATGATGGTTTTCAACGTTGTATAACAAAAGATCAGTGCCCTCAAGGCTGCTGATATCTCTCGGCAAAATTCAGATGAGGAGCTAGCTATGTAGATATGATTACTTGAATAAAAATGTTCAAGTATCAGTGGATTTGCGTGGTTAATTAATGGTATATTCTAAAGCCTGTCTATTAATCTGCTGGCAAATAAGGAGAGTGAAACTGTGTCTCGACAAATACACTAGGTGTTTTCACTTCTCCATGATATACAAGAAAATGAACAGAGAATCACCACAGATAATGAATGTAAAGGATAGGATGATGCAGAGTGTGGTCAAAGGAATGGCCAATCTAGATGGTTTACAAAATGGCATGAGTGGGAAAATGTAATTTTCAGATACTGTACCATGACTGGAATGTGCCCAACAAGATGAACTATCTGACTCTAGCTAAGGATTGGGAAAGTAAATATACCTATGCTCCATCTTAGTTAGAGTTGATGGTACCCTATTACAGAAATAACATAGTAGATAATGCTTTCTTAGCCAAAAGGCCGAGAAGCGATACTACTAATGGAATTTCTAACCCCAAATAAAATGCAGAGCACAAAGAATAAAACTTGAATAAAAATAAGGTGTTCTGACAATATATATCTAATGCATTGTGCTTGGGGCTGTTTCGCTTTAACCAGAAAGTAGTGGAGATAAATCCATTTTTCATGTTCTAACAGCTAACCAAGTCAAATAGAACAATAGCAGGCACAAGGTTCACGGTTGTACAGAGGATATATATTTGAATAAGATGTTGTGTTTGCAATCTATTACATGTTTATATGGCACCCAGTACATACTATTTGAAAGTTTTGCAATACCAAATATTATTGTCCCCACTTTACAGAGGGGAACTGAGGTATAAAGATCTACTGTCAGTCATACAGGATGTCCTTAACAGAGCAAGGACTTGAACACTGGTCTCCCAAGTCCCAGGCTAGTGCCCTAACTAGAGCATTATACTTGGTTGCTAATGTAACTACTGTGTCTGCATGGATTGAGGCCTTAATCTGGTGAAAATTCAAATGACAAAGAATTACTTTGTAGACTTGCTTTGTAGATGGCCTACTCATGGTAGCAGATATGTAAGAGTTCTAGAGTGAGTTAACTTTTAGTATCCGCTCCAATGTGGTGATACCCTCTACCAAATCTGGATGAGTTTGTAATACACACAGCTATTAATGATCTGGAATCTAAGTAAATGTTCTTTGCTAATAAAAGTTGTTCATTTGACATCAGGACTTAGGTTTATATGGCACCCCTGGAATGCTCTTCTATATGTATAGATGTATGTATCACTGGTGAAGATGTTGGAGTTCTGGGAGAACCATCAAGCCTGAAATTGGTAAGTTTACGGAAGTAATAAGGTTACATAGCATTGTGTTAAATGACCAACAGTCATCTAAGTATGGCCTGATACAAAATGCATTGAAGTAAATGGAAAGACACCTATTGATTTAAGTGGGCTTTGGATCAGGCCCTAATTGGTAATGCATTAGAGTGATGCTCACTTTATAAAAGCAGGAAATGACATATCAGCATGGGTTTATGAAATGTACCAAAGAATTTTAGGTCATTGACCATTTCCTTGTTGGCCATCCTCTTTAGACAACTATGGGGTACTGTGTAAGGAGAGGCATGCCTGGTATCAAGACACCTACATGCATTTTTAATCCTAGGTAGCCTGGCCTCCCCCTGTCAGAAGCCTGTCAATCATATTTCCTTGCCATTGTTAGTTTAAGTTAACATCCCCATGGACTCCCCTACTGTGCCCCTATTTTAACTTTAAAAGCGACAGAGTCCTGTGGCACCTTTTAGACTGACAAACGTATTAGAGCATAAGCTTTCGTGGGCTAATACCCACTTTGTCGGATGCATGCAGTGGGTATTGGCCCACGAAAGTTTTTGCTCCAATATGTTTGTTAGTCTATAAGGTGCCACAGGACTCTGTTGCTTTTGCAGATCCAGACTAACACAGCTACCACTCTAATATTTTACCTGTTTGCCCTTTTTCTCTGTAAGCTTCTTGGAGCTGGGACTGTTTTCATTTGATCTGGAACAGATCCAAACATTTTGTCAGCACTTAAGGAATAAATAATAATAAAAATGATACACATTAGATACAAGGAAGGAGATTTCAGCAGATGAATATGGAAAGCTTGGGTAGAAGGGTTTCTCTTTGGGTATGGTTAGACTGGCACTTTGCAGCGCAAAAACCTTCCTCTAGCGCCAGAATTTTCATACCGAACACACTTCAAAGGGAGATTTTGCGAAATGACTCCCTGTTTAAAGCGCAAGTGTTAAACCTCCTTTTCCAGAGTGATAAGCCTTTTTGCGCAAGGGTGGGAATGTGGACACTCATGGGATCTCTTGCATGCCTCCAAGCCATGTAAAGCCATCAGCAACCCATTGAAGGCTCAGCAAGCCATTAAAGACAATCAACTTGCCATGTAAGGCAAATGACGTGAGGTGTTGTTTTTATAAAGGCTGAAGTAGCTTAGCAGTTTCTCTCTAACAACTCACACAGCAAATAACCAGTGAAAATGCTTGCCGATGGAGCTGTGTGTCTGAAATAGACAGCCTGTCAGTTTTCGCTAATGAAAACTAACTGACAGCCAGATCTCATCTCCCTGTGAACAACTTCCCAGTTCTCCCTCCCCTCCCCTTTGCAAAGCACGGTGCACCCAGCTGAATGCTGGGATACCTGCCCTATCCCGCAACTACTACTGCCCACAGAAGCACCACAAATGTAGCCATTATTTTGCGCTACAAGGTTTCAATTTGTACAGTCTCTAGCAAGATACCAATTGTGCTACATTGGGAAGCGCTACAAATAAACACGCTACAATCTTCAGTCTAGCCATACCCTATGATATACAGGTGGTGTAGAACAATAGTGTTTTGCATGGTTTGATTGTATTCAGTGTTTTTTGATATGGGAATCTGTGGTCTCCTTAATTAGCATAGAAATGCTTTAATTGTAGTCAAAAATGGGAGGGGATGAGACAGCTTTGTAGGTTAATGGAACTTGCAATTGGTTACACTTTACATGTCCATTACTATAAAGTGTTCCCCATATGTGAATTAGTTCATATTCCTTTTAAATATGAGAGTCCACTTCCAATGCTTTATGCTGTAATTTAGAAAGAAATTTTGTCATGTCTTAGACCAAATGCTTTTATGT
Source organism: Sternotherus odoratus (assembly GCA_032164245.1). NCBI lineage: Eukaryota > Metazoa > Chordata > Testudines > Kinosternidae > Sternotherus > Sternotherus odoratus. The sequence goes on along the minus strand of JAVMKO010000014.1, from coordinate 23,437,797 downwards.
ACGGAAAATGTGATGACTGGAAATTATGATAATTGGAGAATGTTCTACTTTAGGTTATTCTCAGGTTAATGTATATACTTACCTCACTAAAAAGATTATCTGCAGTTTATGCACACACAATTTTCATGATACTAAATTACTCCATGCAAATTAAGCAGTTTGTTACCCAGTTTAAGCACTTGTTCATAACAAAACAGAAGAGGTAGCGTATCAGCTTTCTTGCCTTATTGATGTTGCTGGCATGCCTGAAAAATGAACTGGTTCATATACAGTAGACTCTCGATTATCCAGGATTGAATTAACCAGGTTGTGGATTAACGAGGATGTAAAAAAAAATATTGCCACCTCAGGCGCACACACACACACACACACACACACACACAACACCCCTTCTCCCTGGCTCAGGATAGCTGGTGAACCAACCCCCTCTCCCCATATTTCCTCTGGATGGTGATTATCTGGGATTTTATTAACCAGGATTAATTTTTTTCCTATCATCCTGGATAATCGAGAGTCTACTGTATCAGTTTTCGTTTCATCTCAACAGATGTTATCTATGCTTTATGTGTATGGTGGTGGGGCAGTAGTCTGGGTTTATTTTATAGAAAAGAGTATACATCAATTATTTGTATATTTTGACATAGTTACGTAAAATGTAGCAAATGGATTATACTGAATTCATCTATGAAACAGTCAACAAAAAGGTTTATAGTATGAAACTGGAATGTCATGTAACAATGAAAAGTAATTAAATGTTCCAAGGTAATGAATGTTAGCTCATTTTCATGTCAGATCTGAAGACTGAAGAATTTTAGATCATGTATAGAAATCAAGTGTTACATGATAAATAGTTTACTGATTAGTACTGAACTATTTGATCGAATAGTTTACCATCTTTTCCGCTGGAAGTAAACAAAGATTTTTCATCGACAGTTTCATAAACAACTTGGAGAAGATTTAACCCTCCAGAAAGAGACAACTTCCAAAGTGATAGTGTTTACATTCATTATTTGAATTCAGCAATGAGGGTCTCTCAAATAAGCAATTTAGATGTAGCAATTGTCAGAACAATGCAAAAGAGAAACTATTGCATTGCATTCTGAGTACTGCCTTGTTTGTTTCACCTTGATCTTCTGTATGATCATTAGAGTGTATTAGTCTGATTTTTGTCTGGAGAAACGGCTTTCAGGAATGAAGAGAGCTGCTAGAGAAATCTCTTTGTGAGCTATTACTTCTGTTACTTTTCATCTCAAACTCCTTGGAATCTAGAGCTAGTTGAAAAACTTTCAGTGGAATAGTTCTGAATTGGAAAATGCATTTCTGTAAAATTGAAATGTTTCATGGGAACATCATGATTTCAATAACAAATTTTGGAGGGAGAAAGTCTAAATCATTTTCCTTTTTCGCATTTTGTTTCAATAATTGCAAAACTTTGTTTCAATATCATCAAAGCAATTCATTTTTACCTTTATCAAAATGATTTTACAATGATTATGACGATGACAATGATCAGAACAAAATATTTGGATGCCTCCAAATTTTAAAATGTTTTGAAAACTTGGAAATGTCAGGTGTTCAGTCTGATTCAGAACTGAATTTCCATTTTTGACCAGCTCTATTGGAAACTTCTTAGTTAAAAAATATGTTTAAATTAGCAGCCGTGTTAGTCCGTATCCATAAATAAAATGAGGAAGACTTTGTAGCACCTTAGAGACACCCATTTATTTCAGCATACGCTTTCGTAGGATTCGATGCATCCGATGAAGTGAGCTATAGCCCACGAAAGCTTATGCTGAAATAAACGGATTAGTCTCTAATGAAGTGAGCTATAGCCCACGAAAGTTTATGCTGAAATAAACTGGTTAGTCTCTAAGGTGCTACAAAGTCTTCCTAGTTTTATTTAAAAAATATGTGCATTCATTATGGAAATCCAACTAGGTGCTGGATTTTTTTTATTTATTTTTTTAAGTACTCAACCTCTCTCCCTTGGTTGGTAAGTGACTTGCTCATTACAACACAGAGATTCCATGTCAGGATTAGAGATATTGATCTGACGTTCTTACCACAAGACAACATCCTCACAAAGTGTACATTTACAGAAGGGCAGCCACCTTTTTCTGGGTGCTACCTGTGACAGCAACTGAAGAATTCTGATATTTTTGTACTTGATATTTAATGACAAGTGAAAATCTGAATACTTGTGCTTCTTCACTATTGTACTGGCATATTTGGAACATAGATGCAGAAATGTTTGTGTCTGGGGCTACATGTTGTGCATCAATTTTTTTCCCCCTTAATGTCTTGCTGTCAGTGATACTAAACTGACTATAATAAATGTTTTGATATTTGGGATGAAAGACAATATATAAACGTAAGGATTTTTTTTTTTGGTAACCTATCAGTCCGCAATTACAGGATGCATAATGCATTTGATGAGATTTTCAACAGTGTTCACCTTTGGCCTAACTCTGTTCCCACTAGAGCCAATGGGACTTGAGCTGTTGACTTCAGTGTAGCCGAATTAGACAAGTCCTGATCTCTGATGAAAACTCCACCCTTACTGCCTAGTTTATAATGATTCTGGCTCCAGCTTTGGAGATCTAATGATGTTTCATCAGTGTTTGAATAAATGAAATTTAGGATTTGAAAAAAAAAGCTTTAAAGACTGTAGGAAATAAAATGGAAAGAGGGTGGTATGTATTTACATTCCTGGTATTGATAGCTCACTTCCAAGTGAACTGAGTTCATATGTAAAAATTACTGGGGAAGTCTAACTTCAAAGAAAGAAATAATTAAATCTGTCTACAGTTGTAAGCATGATCAGAGACTTTCTTCATACTTGTTTTGCCTTCAGTGGAGATTTAAAATCAGTGAAATGAAATATTACATGTAAGCTACTGTAATTTACAGAAAAAAAATATTTTAAATGTTTCTTTGGTTCTCAACTTACAATGAAAGTTCATTTGATGCCTCAGTTATTTCATAAAGGGGTCTGTTGCATACATAATGATGCAGTCCTGTTTGATATGTCTATGTCCTCCTCGGAATAATAATGAAAATTGTCTGGAAAAGTATGTTAGGATTGTGCGCCAAACTGTTACCATCTCCTTTGGAAATGTTTTAGTGACTGGATAGTTTTTCAACTAGATATGTATCTGTTTTAATTAAAATTATTAAGTACTGTTCTGGCTAGAGCTACTTAGAAATAAAACTGATCTATTCTCAAAACGCTGTGAATATTATTACATAATCAAAGATAAGGATAGTCTTCTGTACCAATTTATAACATGCCATTAATCTTTACATTTCCAATCAACATTCATTTCCACACATATGTTTTATTATTTTAACTACAAGAATTTTAAGGAATGTGTTGATTTTCATTATCCGGTCATTTACATCTCTAATTTGGTGCCAAGTAGTAGGAGTGAAAACATGTCAATGCACCATCTTAAAAGGACTCTATGTGAGAAGGCTCTTGTATATAAGTTGTCATTGGAATCATAACAAATGAGTTTACAAGCACTGAAGGAAGGTTGCTTGCACATGGCAATAGTGCCTACCAAAATATATAAATCCTAGCAGTGAAATCCTTCCTAGCGAAGTTAATGTCAGGATTTCACCTTAAAACTCTATTTGTGGACCACTTTGAGAGAGATTTGTCTCATGCTCACTGGCTCATTCTCAAGATTTTTCATTCTCTGGATGGCCAATATGTGTCTGATTGAACACTGGTGACTGAAGAGCCATAGTTTGAGAACTGCTATAGGCTGTTTAGTGGCAAGCACAGATGATCCGAATTAGTGCAGGAACACACAAGCTTACCACTGGGACGTAACTGTTATATTACAGATATTCTCTGTGTTTTTTCACAGTCTGAAATTACTGATGAAATCCTGGACCCATTGCCTTCAGTAAGTCTTGCCAGTTATTCTAGTGAGGCCAGAATTTGCCCCATGTGGGTAAGTGTGATTTAAGTGGTGTATAGGCCCTGTGGTGTTCCTATTCACAAAGGCAAATTTCACCCATTATTTCACTTGAAATAACTAACCTTGAAAATTGTGGGGTGGTCACAGCCAACTCAAATCTGTTCTCGGCCGAAAAATGATGAGACAAATTTGTTTCTGACTCCAGATGCTTTGATTTGTGTGATAGTCTATTACATTCCCAAGGTGGTAATGGTAATGAGAATGGAATGACTCTAATGCTATTGGGGGAAAAGAGCACAGGAAAATGGGCTGTTTTTCTGAAAAATGAAAAAGCAAACAGTCTGGTAAAGTTACCGTTTTCTGTCTGTAGAGGATTGGGTATGTGAGGGAGACACCAATCTGATGGGCCTGAATGGACCAAAGTTTCCAAGGCTCTGGAATGAGAGAGAGAAGCTTTCTGAAGAGAAAAGAAAGTACTTAGCATAAGGATGGTGTGGGAGGAAGGGTTGTAGCTGTTTAATTAAACTGAGTGAGAGAAATATTAAGATGCACATTAAAATAAAAAAGGCATTGTTGGCAGTGGACACATGCTTTTGATATGCCACTCAAGATACTGATATTCAATAACTGTTACCATAAAGTGAACTGAAACAGGACTTTGTTTTGATGAGAATTGAAGCAAGGAAATTGTCCCATTGGAAGTTCTATTTTATTGCCTTGGAAAGCATACTGGCAACTGGCTTGTACCAACTCTGGTAAACCTCCTTCTGTTATGCAATCTTGTGGCACCAGAACAAGAACATAATCAGAAATTGTGAGCTTACTTTGGTTGCATTACTCTCTGAATCAGTTGGTGGGTCTCGTTTCGCAAAAGAAACCAAGAAAAGGGAGCTTTTTTGTTTTGCAACTTATGGCAATCTTACAGGCTTGCCCAACATTGCGAAAATGGTGTTGTTAAATGAGATGCTTTATGACGGGCTATTCTATGGTATGTACAGTGTGGCACTACAAAGTACTTATTTTCAGAGCTTAAAGAGGCTGTGGAAATTTCTATTTCAGTGAAAGCTACAGCATGGGAATCCAAAGGTGTTGAATGCACTACAAAAGTGTAGTATTCTCTTCTTCCCTCCCCAGTAAACAAACATCAAACAACTATTCAAAAGCAAAGGAGTAGATAGTTCAAACTCCTCACATAAAGTTATGAAAATATACAGGTCTGCTTCAAATTGGCTTTCACTGTATCTTTTCGTGAAGTGAGTAGCTTAATCTAATGAAAATATGTATGCCTCTCTCATTAAAATGGAGAGATTTACTGTTCCCATGGGCTTCCTTTAACTATTATGGATCAACAGCATATCTCAAAAATAATTCTTAAAACAGGGAAGAATTTCACATTCATTGTGTGGAGAATGTCATAGTGTTGTTTGACTTTCCTAATTAAGTGGTATATCATCACTTCATTTTTTCAAACATGGTGTCTTTTTAGAAAAATGAAAAGCAAAGTTTTCAGCAGCAATTTGTTTCGGCTTCCTGAAATACTCTTTCACATGCATTGGTATTCCTGAATTGCTCCTGTTCTGTGGTAATTGTCTAATATTTCTTATAAATTTACACTGTAGTAAACCCTTTGATGTTTACACCAACTAGCATTTTATGGCATCAGATGTATATATACACAGTACCTTTTTGTGTGTGTGTGTTAAAGCTGTTATGCACCTGGTGAAAAGATAGTTAAGGCCCACATGACAAATCTTTTGAATAAAAATGAAGTAGATTAAAGTACTGAACCACTCCCTCTCAAAAGCCTTTAATATTAAAAAATCTGCTAGTTTGGGTTTTGAATGCAAGGACTTTTCTGTGAATCTGTAATTGCATGCTGGCAAACATCAGGGTTTTTTTCACAAAGGTAGCAGATACAGCTGTAGAAAACCACTGTTTTACTAGAGCTCTACTAAAATATTGTTGCTTCTAAACTTCTACCATAGTATTGTTTTTTAAAACAATTTACCCTACCATTACTCTTCAGCAAATATTTAGTTTTCATGGCAGCAGAAAGAATTGTGTTAGTCAAAAATCCCATATTTGCTTGAAAATTACCTTGCTAGATCAGTCTATGTAAAAGGTCTATGGAGGGGAAGAAGTGTATTTAGGACAGCATACACATGCACAAAAGCTATGCCTGCACTCATACATAGAAAAAGGCCACCCAGTAGTATGCACTAAATTTTAAAGAAGACAAATTAAAAACCTATTGGACCTGAATTTGATATCTCTCTCCAAAATCAGGAGTAACTCACTAAAGTCAATAGAACTATACCAGTGTAAAGCTAGAACAGAATTGGGTCCATTTATATCAGAATCTGTCTTAGTATTCCATCATAGTCCCTTTATAAACTTTAGCATTGCAAAGTGGCAGACAGTCACTAAAATTCTCTGCCAACATCAGAAATCAAAGTTTGCTGGAGAGTAGAAATTAGGGAACTATTTTAAAGATACCTGTGGAGATTTTTAATTGCAGTTAATTCTGAATTCAAAATTGTGGCACCAGTGGGAGAATGTGAAGAAATTATGATATCTCAGAAGAGACTAGGCCTTGAAAGAAATATCTGCAAGAACTGAGGTCCATTAATCATAGGAATCCATTGGAGAAAGATAAGTAATTTAAATGTCAAAACATTCATTGTACACTCCCCCCCCACTTTATTTATATTTAGCATAATAATACATAAATTGTATCTTTACAAAAATGAGTGACATTTGATGTCAATACCAAAAAAAGCCTTAGACCATGTCAGTTAATACAATACATATCCCCTATAGCCTGTGTTAACAATCCCGGGTAAAGTCAATATAGATATGAAGTTATTTATAACCAAAAAGCTGTATCTCCCCCCCCCCCACCCCCCCCAAAAAATCCAGAAATTAGGTTGAGATTTTCAAAGTTACGCGGTTCAAAGTGAGATTTTCAAAGTTACACAGGGACTTTAGCCATGCCTTAATCCTACATTAAGAATGAAACTTAATCAAGTAGATCCTGATTCATCAAAACACTTATTCTTTGTCTACACTGGCAATTGAACGACAAAACTTTAGTCTTTCAGAGGTGTTTAAAACATACATACACACACAGACATGCCGGAAAGACAAAACGTTTTGCCGACAACAAGCAGTGTTCTCCTGGTGACAATGCTAATGCCATTCTTTGGGGGTGCAAGTATTTTTGTCAGCAGGAGAGCAGACAAACAGCGGTTACACTGCACGACTTTTAGCAGCACAGCTGTAGCAACACAGCCATGCTGCTAAAAGTTGTGTATGTAGACAAAGCCTTAGTATGCTTTGCTGTAAACATTTGCTTAGCTGTTTTGCTAAACTGGGCCATAAGGAATCTTGTAATTTCTCCAAAGTATCTCCCTTTACATTATTTGATTCTTTTGGTATTCAGGCACATTTAGCTATTTTAAAAGGCTTTTGCTTTATCATATTTTTCTGGAATATAAATACTACAGTATTTAATATTTACATTACAGTAACACCCAGAGGTGCCAGCCGAATTGGGGACTCATTTTGGTAGGTGCTGCAGAAACACGTAGGCATCCTGTCCCTTCTTCCTCCCCCAAATATATTCTAAGCATTGTAGGTACTAACAGAGAAGCATGCGGGGATGGGGGACCGGGACGTCCGCGCGTTTTGGGGTTTTTTTTGGTGGCTCGGAGGGGTGCCAGAGATCCCTTATCGCATAATAAGTGAATACACTGGCCCTAACACACTACAGGGAATACGCAAAAAGCCTTCTGACTCTGGGAGAGGTGGTTTTATATTTGCGCTTTAAACGGTGACTTATTGCGCAAAATGTTACTTGCAAGTGTGTAGGGTAAGATAGTTATAGCGCTACTGGAGGGTTTTAGCACTACAAAGCGCCAGTCTAACCATACCCTCACTGAGGAGCCGCCCTTTGTTCCCAGTAGCTGTTTCCTTCACAGATTGACACAGCGAGGATTGAACCCAGGGAACTCCAGAGCATCTTGTGGTTAATCAAGCTCCTTTGCTGGGGAGCAGTTTAGAAACTGCCCCAGGTTGCTGCCTAAATGTGTCGCTGTCACCAGACAATCCTGAATTGCTGTTCTTAGCCATGTCCTGATTTACAGAGGTTTAGTTTGAAAAGTTAAGATGTGTGTGGTTTTAATATAACAGAAGTGATTGGGAATGGTAAAAACAGGGGTTCCCAAACTGGAGATCAGGCCCCATGAGGGGGTCATGAGGTTATTACATGAGGGGTCGTGAGCTGTCAACCTCCACCCCAAAGCCCACTTTGCCTCCATCATTTATAATGGTATTAAATATGTAAAGAAGAGTTTTTAATTTAAAGCAGGGAGGGTCGCACACAGAGGCTTGCTATGTGAAAGGCATCACCAGTACAAAAGTTTGAGAACCACTGGGTAAAAAGCTTATCTTTATTGCATGTAGTAACAGCAATCTCCTGCATTTTTTAACCCCCCACCCTCCCCCAACCACCTTCCAAAACATGACATTTCAAATCCAGTCTTTTCAAAACACTTATTTTCATGCCGATATCAATTTTGATCTGCTGCTCAAGACAAGTGATTAGGACAGCAAAAAGGGTTGAACTTGTCATTTTTTTCCTCCATCAAGCAGTTTTCTCCATTTAGTCAATTTCTTTAGAGAGAGAGAGTTTAATCAAATTGGACCAAACACAGGTTTATTTTGCTGGCCTTTTCCCCCACCCCCACGTCCTTAACTATGGACTCACCTATTCCTCATCGAGAGGGAAGAAACCCAGAATCGTATGATTTTTGCATATAATACCTTTCCATGCATTGTGAAGTATCCTACATTAAATTTATATAGCCCTTTTCATCCAAAAGTGCCTCACAAAGTGTATACATACAGGAGTCAAGAGATGGGACAGCATCAGCAGGTTGAACAGCCGATGCCTACAGCAGACTCAGAGAGAGAAAGGACATTTAGACTCAAAACATCAGGCCAGATGCCTACTCAAACAAAAAGTACTAGAGCTTGTCTAATGTCCCAGTAAGTATTGTAAAACCAAATATTCATGATTCCCAAAATTCATGAGATTGGCTTAAGAATCAAGAGATTTTAAAATAAAAATCTTTTTTTTATTTAAAAAAAATAATTATGGGGTTATTTTCATTTGCCTTTTTATTTGTGAGCCTTGAAAGTTTTTAAGTATAAGTTCAAGCTTTTCTCTGCAACTTTGAGGGTTAGAAATATCCTTTTTTCCTTTTTCTTTTCTTAAACAAAAGTTGAGATTCTCACGTAATTGCAAAACCCAGGAGCTGCATCTTTGAGAAAAACACAAATAAGACTTGCAATAAAACAACAAAATTTGACAACAATGGTAACCAAAGTAATACTTCAATTGTCAAGTCTAGTAAGTTCTTTGGTGATCAGTTAATTTGGTTACTGAACACTAGTGCTCTAATTGTTAATAGTTTTGGGATAACCACAGGAAGCAATGAATTTTTCTTACTCTTAGACAAAAGTAATAACGCATTGCTAGCCATATGATTATGCAATTTATATTCCTATCACCTTTATTAAAAAAGCTGCAATGGACTTATAGAAACACTAGATGACACCATTGTTTGATACATTTGCATGAGAGGGCATTTATATGGAAGTAAATAAAGTGTCATGGTTTTTTTTATAAACTAGCTCTGTTGTCAACCACTTTTGAGAACTGTAGTTGTATCTCTCTCTCTGTCTTGATTGTCATCTCTACTACAGTGTTATGGTACTTATAGAATATACTTTTATATTTTACTATTACCATTATTTAAAGTCACTTAAATAATTAAATAAGACGAGGAAGATTGTGGCACCTTAGACTGAGACTAACCAGTTTATTTCAGCATAAGCTTTTGTGGGTTATAGCCCACTTCATCATCGGACGTATAGAATGGAACAGAAGTAACATGTATCTATATACACAGAAAGAAAGAAAAAGTTGTACGTTAGCATACCAATTCTAAGAGGCTGTTTAAATAAGTAAAAACACCTCTCTGGACCACATTTTCATATTGAATTCTGACACTAACTTCAGTGGGACTGCTCACATCTGTGAATATGATTTATCTAATATTAAGTGCTTTATTCTGTCAGGAGCAGGGATATCATATCTTTTTTGTGCACTCAAACTAAGAATGCACAAAAAGTATTTTGTACAGATCTTTTTTTTTTTTCAAGTACGAAATATCTGACATGTCAAATTGCACTGGTATTTTTAGAGGCCAGGTTGATGTTTGTAAATTTTCTCTTAAGGATTAGCTGAGTCTAAAATGAATAAAAAAACCTCACAGGTGAGGGTAACCCAAAGAGATCTTCTGGGAGTCTCGTTGGACCCAGTTCACTGAATTTGCGTCGGGCCACAGGTGTGACTCGTGAAATAAAGGCAAGGCGTTTGTCCTTCAGTGACCTGGATATAGATGTGGTAGATTAAAGTTAAAGGGCTGGTTAGAACATGCCACAGAGTCTTTTATAAAGTTTTTCATAGATAAATGAATCTTCAGCAATGAAATTCTTTAGTAAATTTTAGCAAGTCAAAACATAAAGGAAAAAGACTAATTTCCATTCTTAATTCTAGGTATGGATCAAAAATCTTTTCAAAACAAAATTTAAATAGTTTTCCTCTTATTAAACAAACATTCAAGACTCTAGGATTAAATGGATGAAATAACAATGGCTTACCACAACATAGTGTTCTTCCCTGTTTTTTGTAAGTCTGTTTAAGTAATTCAGCATTAAATGCTAATTTAGGTGCCAATCTACCCCCCTAATGGAAGGACCTTCATTGACTGGGCACACACAGTTTTAGTATTTCCTCATCAATGGCATCAGAACAACTGCTGCATGTGTAAAGTTGGATTTCAAAAGTGCTCCAATTAGAGGCAATAGTAAAGTGACTTCAGTGGAAATGGAGAGAGCTCTTTGCTGAGAGTTCTTTAAAAATCCCACATCTACTGTTGCAAAAGTGGAATATGTTACTTGGAAGTAAAATAGCTTATCTTAATTATTGAAATACAGGTGGGGAGAGAGAAATAAACACCTAATATGCAATTCAATTTTATTTTAATCTAGGACTTGTTGAAGGTGAATCTCATGGAGATAAAATCATAGGTATTGTGTAAAAACCAGCTGAAATGTTTAGTCAATGATGAGTTCACTTGAAGCCCAAGTGAGCTGTGTGCAGTATGCACAGAAAGACTGCAACTTGATCTGAACAGAGTTTGGACTAGGAATGTAATAAATTGTTAGTGCTGGACTTTTGTATTCATTTAAGCTAATATAGTGTCTCATTTCTAAGAAGTAAATCACAATGGCATCGGTACTTTATTTTCCATCTTGTATATAAGTAAACTGCAGGATCGACTGGGAGGTTGAATCAATCTGCTATTTATTACCTTGAAATGTGACACCCTATTTTAAGTGCCTTATTCCCTTATGATTTAGGCTGAGTACTGCATTATGTCCAAACAATATAGAAACCAGCTCTACTGTTAGTGGATTTTTCACTTTAGTCTTGATGGATTTACATTACAAACTTTCAGTGCATCGATATGTTATTACACACAATGGAATTTGAAACAGACTGATGTAAAGAAAGCAAGAAAGGTAATTTAGAATATATTTGTGTTGCCTGGTGTAGAATATATCAATATATCTACAGTCTCCTTTTCTAGGTTTTTATTTAAATACATGTGAATAAACATGCTGTTGATCAATTATTTTTGGTAGGTTTTTTTTGGTCTGAAGCAGTTTAACATTTAATAGGAAAATATTGGTTAAAGTAATTTACAGCCTGATGAAGATAGGGTGTTCCAATCACCTTACCCATACATCTATTGCATTTTTAATACGACTTCTTTCTCTAACTTATATCTTTGAAAATATGATGCATTTACACAATGTTAAGAACTCTTATTAGCAGAGGTTAAAAGATTCAAGATATGTTATGAATCAACACTTTCCCTGTATTGCAACATGATATCCCAGGGCAACACACTATAAAATGATGTTATCTAGTAACGTTAACTCCTGTCATTGGCCTTCATCTAATTTAAACTGAGTTTTTATGTTTCAAAATATTTAGCATTCTCTTATCAACGGACTGTTATGAGAATTATTTGCCAGTGACCCAAATGAAGAAAAGTTACAAAAAATCTGAGATCTAGTTTAATGAAATGACAGCAAAGAATGTAGAAATGGTGGTGGAAAGACTGATCATTTGAAGTTCAAAACCATTATAAATAGAAATTAAAATAAATCTGAAAGGAATCTTACAGGGATATTGATTTCCTGGCACTTATATCTGCCTTGCTGGGAGTAAAGTTTTTGGTCCTCTCTGATTTTTTACATCTTCATTCTGATTTTCCATTGACAAATTTTAGTTTAATTCTATCTGCTCCACAACCCAGGTGACAAAAGACAATGGCGATTAGTTGTACCTTATGAAGCTCTTCATCAAGGTATTTTTCACAAACTGGCCAGGCCAAAGAAAAAGATGTAAAGATTTTTCCTTGAAAATAGAATGCTGGACTCCAGTTCTCAAAGTTAATCTTTTATATCATGATTGAGTGTAACCATTATGCTTAACTTTAAGCATGTGTGTAGTCCCAGTGAAGCACCTTACAGAACTTGGTCTTTAGAACTTAAAACATCTTAAATCAATTGGATTTTTGCCATTAATGACAGTGGGAGCAGAATCAGTCATTGCGTCTCTCCAAAGTAAGCTTAATTTTTAAGCAGAACAAAATATTGTGCTACAAGCATAAGGTACTTTTATTCAGATTGACATAAAATGTACATAAATCTGGTCTTGGCATACCGTGCTGAAAAAGTCCTTAAAACTTATTGTCAGAACTCCTACATAACTGTGAATCTTTTAAAACACTAAACCTTATTTAAAACACCTGATATGATGGGAGTATATATGAAAATATATTGGAATCAGGATAAAATAAAATAAGGTTATATTTTGGTTTTAATTCTGTCATCTTGAAAAGGGACTGCAAGAATAAATGTGATTCTTTTAAGTTCCAAGGAAAACCTTTATTTCTGGGCTAGTTCTTGTTGCTATTACCCTGTAACTTTCAGATAACTGGAACTGGGAAGACAGTTTTACATTTAAAATAATAAATCCAGAGAAGAGATGAATGACGCATGCCATCCCAAATTCATACAGATATTTAACAGTTTAGAAATAAATATATGCAAAAATAAATCTGCTCTCCATTTAATATTACAACTGGCCACAATTTAATTAAAATAATGCAGAGGTGGAGCAGCCAAAGAAATTATGTTGCATTTGGATGCTTATAAAATCATAAAAATATCTTGATTATTTATCTGGTGCTTGGATGTTATAGTGTGCTTTGACAAGCAGACCCAGTCTTCCCCCTCCCATCTCCATCCCCTGATTTTATTGCAGGCACACTGTATGTTCCACTATAAAGAGGGGGAAAGCATATGGCCTCCTGTTTGAACTTCTGTAATTAATCCTTCCAAATACTATTTCCTTGGAAAGTTATTTTTAATTTTATTACAGTCTGTTCTTGTATTCTCCCACACAATCACTTGGGCAACATTTGTATCGATGAAAACGACATAAAGCAGCTCTTAACTAAGAGGAGACTGCTGTTTTACACAACATGTAAATGATTAAGTGATAGATTTTTATTACTGTTTGTGTGCAGGGTGCACTACAACATTTCAGTGTAAAAACCAGAAAACCGTCTGTGCAGTCCTGCAGGACATATTTAGGGTTGTGTTTGCTGTTAAATTTGCATGATTCATTCTTTAGAAAGCTTTTTTAATGCTCCTTATTCCTTGAGAGAAATATTGATGTTCTTGTGGGTATGGTGTGGGTCCTTGGAGTCATGCATGGAAAATTCTGTCAACTGGAGGCAAAGTCCACACATGCTTAGTGGAGAAGTTTTATTAGGAGAGAGTTAGTATTTGGTGAACCACTAATAAAATGGTAAAATACCATCCCAGTCAACTCTCTGCAATGGAAAACTCTGTCAGCCCTTCCTCATACCCTACCTCCTATGCTGAGCTCCACCGGTGTGGTGGTAGAGCATCGCATCCTAGACTTAAATAATGAGAGTTGTGTTTAGAATTTGAGAGCTCTAAAAGGTGTACTGTGTCCAAATTCTTCGCCTTAACAATGTGGATATTTGCTTATTTGAAGGTGTTTTTTTTGTGGTAACCATATTATTCTTGATTACAACTGTGCCCTATGCTATGTGCACAGTGGAAACAGGACATTCTTATCATTAGCTTGATGAAAGAGCAAGAATTTACCCAATGACCAAGAAAAAAAGCAGTGTTAGTCTAACTATTTTGTTTATGCTTGCAGTGGAGGATCTGTACAATGTGAAATCTTTTGAAGGATGACTTGAACTTTAGGGAGCAAGAGGGTTTAGCAATATTGACTGAAGATGACCCAGAAAGTCTGCCATGCCTCTGTAAGAATGACTACTGAATGTCTTTAGGAGAACATAGAATCATAGAAATGAAGGACTGGGAGGGACCTCTAAGTATTACCTAGACCAGTGGGGGACAACCTGTGGCCCGTGGGCCATATGCGGTCCATCTGGGTAATCTGATTCCGGGCCGTGAGACATTTTCTGATATTGACCATCCAGGGGCATGGCCTCCCACAGCTCCTATTGACTGTGGATCGCCATTCCTGGCCAATGGGAGCTGCAGGATGTGGTGGCCAGCATGTCCCTGCGGCCTGCCACTTCCCACAGCTCCCATTGGCAGGGAACAGCGAACCGCGGTCACTGGGAGCTGTGGGGGGGCCATGCCTGCAGATGGTCAACATCAGCAAAATATTTCATGGCCTGCAGTCAGATTACCCTGATGAGCCGCATGTGACCCATGGGCCGCAGGTTGCCCACCACTGACCTAGACCATCTCCCCAGCATTGAGGCAGAAGCTAGTAAATCTAGACCATCCCTGGTAGGTGTTTGTACAAACTGTTGTTAAAAGCCTCTGATGAGTGGGATTCCATAACCTCCCTTTGTAACCTATTGTGGTACATAACTATCCTTATTAGAAAGTTTTTCCTAATATCTAACCTAAATCTTCCTTACTACAGGTTAAGCCAAATAATTTTTTGTTCTGTCGTCAATGGGGAACATTCACCATTCTCTTTACAACAGCCCTTCACATATATGTTAAGATGTTACAGGTTCTCCCTCAGTCTTTTTTCAAAATTAAACATTCACAGTATTTTTAATCTTTCATCATAAGTCAGGTTTTCTAAATTGTTTATAGTTGTTTCTTGCTCTCCTCTGGGCTCTTTCTGATTTATTTCTAAAGGTTGGCATCCAAAAAATGGATTTTAATTAGTCACCTTTTATGGTCCAGTCTTGTGCACAGAATCAGACCAGAACACTTTTGTATGAATACAACTGGGTTTTTCACCTCTTATAGAAGTAATTCTTTAGGGTTACCCGTTTTTTTTTCTCCCATAGGTGAAAATAGTATTAACATACACTTTACCTTCAGAAAAGCATTCATTACCATTAGTCTTCCCATTGTGTCCTAGGCACAGGTATATGAGTGACTGCTCCAGGGGGATTTCAGAAGAATCTAGCCATTTCTTAACAAAATAAAGCACATAATACAGATAGAGAATTTCAAGCAGGCAAAAATCACAGCAATTATCCATCATCTGCTATGATGTATTGTCTTCTAGTTTTCAGGAGCCCTGTCCTCAAAATTGCCATTCAAGTTTAACAAGCTGTTCCTGCTTTATTAAACTTGGTTAAGGTGACCTCTTTGTAGACTGCAATGACAGGTGTTTGCGTCTAATGCAGGTTTTAGCATCTCCTTCTTCAAGGGCCATTCCAGGGAGGTGGATTTCCACCTCTTCTTTCAGTGGTTGCCCCAGTTTCTTTCCTCCTTGATAGAGCTAGTTAACACACAAGTGATTTTCATTCTGCAAATAATAATAAAGATTCTTCACCAGTTAGCAACATATCTTTCTGCTGGTGCTTTGACTTCTGCACAATTTGCAGGAGGGGGAAATTCAGTCTTGTGGTTTCAAGCCTTCATGAGCTAAATATGGTCCTCATTCTTAGGATTCAACAAGGAGTTTTTATCTAAGAGCAGGAATGGAAGACAACTCTCCTTAACAGAATATTTTATCTGTGCTATCTCTCACACAAAGTACCTACATCATCTGCCTACAGACTACATGATGAACCTGGCTCTAGTTACAAGCAGTGGGAGGCTATACCTTTAGTAGGTGAGTCATTACAACACAACATTCCTTTTTAATGCTTTTCATGCAAAACCTTTTTTCATGTTTTCAGATGATGTATAGAACGTGCAGAATTTATGAAAGAAGCAATTAAGTGGGTGGCATCTGTGAATCAGGATGATATTTAAAAGTATGCTCATTTACTTCAGTGCTACTATTACTGTGAGCACCCCCTCCCCCAAGCCCTCAAAATATAGATAGAATATGGTTTTTTTTCTTCAGTAGTCCCCTGTCCTTTATTCCAAATACTGACCTCTTTTTCCCCAGTGTGAGTTGGTATTAGTGAAGCATCATGAATTGAGCTGACTTGTGTAGTCTGAGACTTCCAGGTAGTGTAACTGGCTGGCACTTTCTTATCTCTCAGTGTTGGTTCTTTAATATGCTTAGCCATTAAGATATTAGGGGAACTCTCAAATGTGATGCTTTTAATAGCAGAAACAATTTCAGTGGATAGAATAGTCTTCTCTTACAGCAGAGAAGAAGCCAGACTCTGTAATACCGAAAGCAAAGGTGTTATTCTTTATTAAAGCTTTGGACACAGACAGAATGCTAGCATTCTTTCTGCCTTTCTGTCTCCCAGCCCAGCTATTGCAGTCTCGTTCCCTAAGCCCTGATTTGGACCAAACAGGCATGAAATATGCTGCTGATGTTTATAGAGAGTAATTCTCAGTTGGCACTAGGGGAACAGTGCTTAATTTCATTAATATAAATTAATCACAAATGGTGAATGTTGTTTGGAAAGCAAAATATTTTTCTTTTCATGATTCATCTTAAAATGTGAAGTACAGTTTGCGGGGCTCAACCCAGTTCAGTAGAAGCTAAAGAAAGCAAATAAAAAATCATCTTTTCAAAAAGAAAAGTAACAAGGTAACTACACTGTCGTTTTTAACATAAATCTCTAAACCCTTGTCAATCCAATGGCATTGGATTTTAGATTTTATACAATCTTTTGTAAAGTAAAATGCATCAGTTAAAACAAAAGGCTTACTTGCTCACAAATGAATCATTTGGCAGTGATTTAATCATCTTCTAAACTCCCAACCTGCTGAAAGGGGTCTATGAGAATACTTTATCTGTATGCCAAACAGCTGGCTCTTGCTTAGCCACTGAGAGCTGGAAGACCAGTGGCCAATTTACTATGTTAGATTTGCTCTTTACAGGGAGTTACTTTACAAGCTGGATGGTGTTAGAAGGAGTTTTGTTCTTGGTTCTTTAATACTTTATTTCTGTAGCAAGTGAGGGCTACAAGCATATGAATACCAGAAAACCTTTTAGTACAATGGCAGTCACAAGGCCAAGGCTCACTTAGGAACTGAAGTGCCATTTACTCTTGCTGTAAATAAAGAACAAAACTTCTTGCTCTTGGCAAAGCCTGAGAAAATGAGCTTTGTACATGGGAGTTTTGAAGGGATTGGATGCATGACCATGAAGCAATGATGCAGCAGCTGCCTGGTCACTCTGCCTCCAACCCCATCATCTGGCTTTGCCTGGTGCAGAGTCATTTGTAAACTTATCACACTTCCGCATATTAATTCACACTGGGCCCCAACCAGTTCCATACATAAAGCCTGAGGTATGCATAGAACTGCCCCCCCCCCACAAACACACCTTGGCGCTACCCCCGGTCCCCTGACTCCTGTATCCCAGGCACCTGAGTTGAGGGTGACAGTATGTGTCCCTCAGAAGCAGGAGCGCTGGAACAATTTATATAGTGGAGGTACTGACAGCCGTTGAACCCAACTGCCGACCCCGTCTCTTGTGGAAACGACTTCAAGCCAGGAGGAAGTTCAGCAATCCTAGTTCCAGCTCGTATGGTCATAAGTAGATAATGGTGGAAATAGTATAGCTTTTTGGTTGAAGAAATATTCGTTGCTTGTGCAAAAGGCCAATAAATGGACAATGATGTGTCTAAATTATGCTGGGGTTCAGTATTCACCTATTGCTATGGTTAAATATGTAAAAAGTGTAGTGTGTTTAATGAGAATTCAGGTTGGCTTTATAAGCATGGGAGGTTTTTAATATTAATGTCTTTATTTTTTTTTCTACAGAATGCCAAACTGCTTCTTGACATGTAAAACACAGAATCAATCCCCATATCCCTGTGACCTTAACTTTAATGCCATTTACATACTTTGAAAATAAAGGCAGCTTTATAACTCTGCCAGAGTTTGGACAAAAGAGGTTTATCTCATCGTGCTCTGTGGCTGAGTGTCTTATTGCTCTAGGAGTAAAGACGTGCCAAAAATAAAATGACATATATTTTTAAAATGTATCTATTTACTTTATTACTCACTGGCCCTGATCTTGCAGTTGGATTCGCGTGACTGCAAATCCCCTGGTGAAATCACTGTGGCTGTACGTGGGGACAGGGGCTGCCTGCAATGATCCAAATGCAGTGGTAGGGCCATGTTTTTTATTGCATAGGAAATGGGGACATTGAACAAAGTGGTGCTTAATTATATTTAAATAGTTCACAATACAGCATTCATTAGGGGGGATGTTGAAAGTATGCTGGGGTCTGTAAAGGAATTGACCCCCTTATGTTTGTGTTCAGTGTGCCAATTCTTAGAGTGCACCAGCCTGAACGAAACTTGTTTTGAACAGCAGTAAATTGTATTTTACCTTTTATAAATCACACCACCTTTGAAACTATCAATTGTATTTACCTGATGAAATTCTTTAACGCAAAGAGAGCCATCTCCAGGCTGCCTTCTGTTCTCATATACAGTAATTGTACTATCCTGAATACTAGATTAGTATCAGTACTGGTCAGAGTGGTGTTTTGGCCTTGCTGGCCTTTAGAAATCTTCTTTTTAATCCTTTTTCTTTTCTAAGGGTTATATGGCTCTATAATGATAAAAGTTGTAAATATATAATCTGCTGTACCATTCCTACAGGCTATAACTGCCACTCATAAATAAAAAGATGGATATTTTTATTAATGGATATTAAGTAGCTCAAATACATTTAACAATCTGAAACGTACTATTAGATGCCCCTTTTTTAATCACAATCTTCTTCCGTTGTGAACTCGTATTTAGGGTATGTAAGATTCTTGCTCTGTTACATCTACAATCTCTACCCCGATAAGATACAAAACTAATTACACTCAAAGGTCTTGGGAATGTCATTTAAACTGGTCACTTGTTTTTAACATAAGCTCTGCGGATGCTGAAGCAGAAGGACTGTTACATAAGACTCAAAATGCTAAACACGGTGTTTAGTTATACATGAGAATCATTCAGAGAAAATCTCAGGTGACAAGGGAAGATGCTTCAGAGCATTAATCCCAATATAGTAACATGCCATATACTGACAAATATATCCAAGCTTAAGTAATTAAATCTCTTTTGAAGACACGCTATGATAAGGAGTAAGTGTCCTGAGCAGATTAAATTTTTTTCTCATACCACAGTTCAGCAGTGATCATTTGAAAGCTTGTCTCTTTCCTCCTCTCTCTCTCTTCTCTTATTATAAGACCTCTGGGGACTTCCTTGTACATTTATAGTACAGTGGCTACAAAAAGCAGATACTGTATTCCCCGGACTGTTAAATGCAAATTTAGAATCTCCCATTATTTGTATGCCACATTATTGTAGTTATTTAATCTTGTTATCTTATTTTCCTCTGAGTACATCCAGCTCCTACAGAATGGCAGTCTAAATATACCCTCATTTAAAACAAGAGTATCCTATTCCCTGGATCAAAAGTTTCAGTTAAAAGAAATAATCATTGAAACTGTCAAACTCAAAGGCTTCTGTTTGACAGGTAGGAGGGTTTTTATCAGTCACGTGTTTAAAAGAATTGTATGTAATTTATACTCTTCACTTTTACACTAGTTTTATACTGGTTGATTTGCTCTAGTGTAAGGGCAGGTCTACACTATACACATGCATCAGCGCAGCTGTAGCGCTTCTTTGAGGACACTCTCTCACTAACATACCGCTGTCTGCATGGGGGCCAGGGGTGTTAAGATTGGTATAATGGTATAGCATAGGGAATGGGAATTTTTCATACCAACGAGAAAGGCAGATTATCAAAGTAAGTGTATAGGGTAGATCTGGCCTAAGAAACTGCTCCTTGTGTTCACCCTTGGCTTGTGTGCCCATGCACCACTCCTTATGAGCTCTGTGCAAAAGAATGAACTAGTTCAGAAGTGGCTGGAGCTTGCTTGGTTATTTCTGCCCCAAGCTCGATGGATGTGCAAATGCCTAAGTTGCTGTGATGTACCGACTAATGTATGACATGATTAATGCTGCTTTATGTTGTACAGACTAGGTCACATCTCTCTGCTGACTGAGCTAGTTTTAGCTCACCAGGGGAAGAGTCCTATCATCTGTAGCTTAATGCCAATTTTCTTTCTAATTCCCCTTTTATTATGCTGATTATTGTAGTGTTGCTGTAAATATATTCAAAATTATGTTTGTCGAATTTTAGCACTTCT
The DNA here is from genome assembly GCA_032164245.1 of Sternotherus odoratus. Lineage (NCBI taxonomy): Eukaryota > Metazoa > Chordata > Testudines > Kinosternidae > Sternotherus > Sternotherus odoratus. The sequence continues at coordinate 23,417,108 of JAVMKO010000014.1, read as the reverse complement.
TATGACTTTGACACAGAAACAATGTGTTATCTCAGCATTTTGTTGTTTCTGGTAAGTACTGTAGCTATTCCATAGAGAGATAAATAGATGGTGGAGATAATTACCTGGGAAGTTAGTTAGATGGTGCTAGAGTATACTGTACTGATATGACTGTTTAAAATATACAATTCTCTTGTTACTGTATGGTTCTGGGATAAACCTGGACAACTGTATGGTGATGATTTTGTATGTTCTAATGACAGCCTATAACTAGCAGTGTATGAGGTGAATGAATACCCTCAACTTTGGCTAACCTCAGGTCCCTCCCCCCTCCCCCCCCCCCCAGTTGATTCTAATAAGATTTATTGAATCTGAAGAAGTCTCCCAGACAGTAAGATTTGTCTTAGACAATGAAATGGCAGTATGAGTGGAACTGCTTCAGTTTGATGGTCCAACAGCCAGGTAGAAGGAAAATATTGAGGGCAACCACAACCTAGGTAGAAAATCACCACGCAGGGGAAGCCTAAAGCCCACCTATAACTTTTTCCTTCCATATTGGGGTGGGGGGCTAGGTTTACATGTGAATGATAGAAAAAGCTCTTGATCCGAACTTCTCCTATGTTGTTGGTGTGTCTGGATACAGGGTACCAGCTTTGGCCCATCTTTGTTTTTAAAAACAAACATACCCCAAAATTTTTCTATTTGTAGCTGAAATATGCCCTCTAGCAGCTTGCCATGCTGCAGTGAAATAATTAGCAAATAATTAAACGAGGATTATTGTTTAGTTGAACCCACATGCCATGGCAATGGATGCACCGTTAGCACTGAATGAGTAAATAAAAAATATGTTCAATTAACATAGGTGCCATCTTAAGCTCCCACTAAGTTTAATGAAGATTAATTTTCTTCCAAATGGGTGTTTAGTTCCAGCTAGGTAGGAGCAAGCAGTGTAATTCCTCTGCTTGCTCCCTCCTGGTTGCAAGTGAGCAAGAATGTTTGAGGTTTGGGTTGAACCTTGGCTCCACCTCTCTCCACACGTCTTATCAGAAGACTTTGCTGGCTTTTAGAGACATGCAGACACTTTTTAGAGAATACTCTTGTTAAAATAAGTGATTCTGCCACTGTGGCTTGATTGCTAAGTCTGTATGTTAGGTTACCACTGAAACTGACCTAGAGAAAGGAGTCAGCAGAACAGTTAATGTGGTATGAAAAGGATGAATGCTAGTCGATGTATGGTTAAAGGCACTGGTAAAAGTTATTATGGAGACATTTGACCTACGAGTCTAAGTCTGCATTTATTATGATTTGTTTGTGAGATTGGAGGCAACCAAAATTTTCCAACTATTCCAGGAACTATTCAGAGTGATGTGGAATAAACTATTTTTATAACCAAAGTTTTTTTTCTTTGTGTTGCTTTTCTTGTTTATGATGATGATTCTACTGTAGCTTATCATGCAATAGTGAAATAAAAAACACAAAAGCAAGATTTTTTTTAGACCAAGGTTTTACCAGATATTACATTTTCATTTTTTGAAGAAAGCAGAGTTAATTATTTTACTATTACATTTGCTATAAATTCCAAACATTTACTGTACTTGAATGCAGTCCAGACCTAATTGGGCAAGGACCTTGTCTTCAGACTCATATTTAATAAGAGTCTGCTACCATGTTCCTCTAAACCAAAGAAATAATTAAATGGGACTAAAAAGGAATGTGTGCACCTAACAGGATGACCCACTTTTCACCTCTACCTAACAATATAATGAATACTATAGCAAAGAGTTTCACAACTGAAATTGGACAATGTATTATGTGGTTTGTTTTAATACATTAAAGAAATAGCCAGCATGTTAAGAAGCTTAGAGATTAAGGACCCATATCTTGAAATCCTTCTTCTTAATCTAAGATTTCTTAATCAAATATTAGGGCACTATAAAAATGTAGGTTGCACAGTCGTGAAAGAGCCATTACAGGAAAACAACTTGTATTGTCTATTTGAACTTCCTGCTGTTGTGAAAGATAATGAGGCAATACCAGTCCTGCCCACTAGTTTCAGGAAGAATAAGCAATTACACTATTCTGAATTAAGAAAAATATTAAATCCGTTGATCCTCTTAACAATTCAGTAATCTGGATAAGCATTTCAATTTTAATCTTTCTAGGTAATCAATGTATGAATTTATCAAAATTTTATTTGACTTCACTGGTGTAATATGCAAGGGAAAATGGATATGGATCTTACATAACCACAAATATTACTTTATAAAAGCTAATTTTAAATCATTCTTTTAAGCAAACAATTGAGACTTGATGCAAACTATTTTGTAGGGTTCTTTGAGGTTTTTCGGGGTTTGTTTTTAAGGAACTCTGTATACGGTCCAAAAAGTATTTAACTCTTAAAATATCTGAAAGTAAGCTCCACTTTTTTGTGACACACAATTCTGGTTAATTGAAACAGAAATAAAGAGGTATTCATCTTGCATATTGAAATCAAAATATTTCACAGTATAAGTGATTTTTTTTTAAAATGAACTAATTGCAGAACTATTTATTTTTTAAAAAGATATAATATGCAATAATTGTATTTAACACTCGAGGTAATATTGCTACAGTATGAAGTGTGCTTGATTTACTTAATGTTAAAAAGGAAGGTCAGTAACATATGCAGAAAACTTTTCCTTGGACATATTTAAGTTTAACTTAGAAATAAATACAGCGGTCAGAATAATTACAAAAAATTACAACAGCCTTTGTCACCGCTGTTTCCATTCTTATTTTCTAGTGCTAAAATGTGCTGGCAGATACCAGTGTCTAGTAACAGTTGGCAAATGGTGATGATGATTGTAGTATGACACACTTCTTGGTCTCATTTAATCTTTATGCACATTGGTGCACCTGTTGAAATCATCACACATAAATTAATGCCTCTGGCTGTTGTCTGCTTTATGTAGACAGACATGACTGCTCAACTTCTTGTAGGGAATCCATCATTGACTCTAGGCAGCCTGAGTAAGGGCTGCTCTAACTGAATACAGTATGCAGATTAGTGAGTTTGCATATGCAAAGACCCATTTGTACATACAAGTGAAACATTTTCTTATAATAGACCCTGCAAATGAGCATGTACTTTATTTTGGTTGTAACTTCAGGAAGCCTGGCCACCAATTGAAGATATGTTGGCAATATTTGGTTTGTCTACCTGTAGATTACATTTAGCACACTGCGGGTGGGGGTGTGATGGACAAACACCTGCATTCTGGCTTCTTATGCTATTGCCGTAACCACTGTGCTTCATTACAACAGATGAGCTCAGTTAGATTGATTTTTGCCCCAGGTTTGAATGACTGGGTACCAGTAGTAGGTATTCTTAGAGGTGGGCCCTTGGTTTTGGAATCCACTTTCCCACACTGGTCTGACAGAATGTGTCCTACTTGGAGCAGTGTAATATTCATCTACTTTTGAATGGTATGATACTCAGAGAATGGTTGTTTATCTTATTCTGGGGAAGTGTGTTTAAGGATGACACTAGACATCTTTCTAGTTTGTAATTCAATTATGGAAATGTACACACACGCTTTATGAGAATTGGCTTCTGTAAGTCTCATTGTAGATAGTTCTTTTTTACTTCCCATGCTGGTTAAAATATGGTTCTGTTCTAGTTTCAATGGGATCAAAAGTACAGAAGGAGGGAAATGTTCCATTACAGAAGTAGTTAAGGAATGAGCTGAGAAGGCTCAGTTTTTGTTTTGGAAAATCTTAAGTTAGATTCTCATTTTGCAACCAATAGCCAGGTCAGGACTTCATTTTATCTGAACTGCCAAAATCTGATACGGCTATATGGATAGTCTAAGGTGGTTTGGTTCTGTAAAACCTCACCATTTAGGTTCTGATTTTGCAGATCCAGAATCAGGGATAGTTCATAGCCAAGCTACTTAAGTTTACAAAATGCAAAACACAAATTCAGTTTTATCCATTTCTAATTACGTTGTAGGTAAGATGAAGGCTAATATCATGAAAAGGTTGGACTCTGGGAAAGAAGGCAAACAGCTCACTGTTTCTCGAAAAAAGAATAAAGATGTAGAAATGGGTTAAGTTAGCTCAAAAGAGGCAAAAGTCCCTTCTGTAGTGACTGTGTTTCAATATTGAGAAGTTGATGGAATTTTGTGACTCTCGGTTGGCTTCAACTACTAGGTGAAAGGGATTCAAGATTTTTTTTAATAGAGACTCTTCTGTAAAGAAAGCAGGAAACAATAGCTACCTGTCACAGCAAGCTGATATATACCTTTGATCAGCCAAATGAATGTTGCAGGCATTTCTTATAGAAAGGAGATTGCTTATCGATCTATATCAAAATATGCATGCTAATCCCAGGCAGCAGAGAGTATTTTCAAGTGGAGTTAATAATCTGATTGCTGTCCTGTCTGGTGCAATTCACTGAACTCGGAGCTCTAATCAGTCTGGGGTCTTGCAGTCAAATGTGCTTTGCTGTTTAAATTTGGATTCGTGACATTGATTGAGGAGTCCTTGTAAAGGTGTTGACAAATCAAATTGTTTGTTCCAGTAGTGTTTTGCCAGAGATCAAGTCCAAAGTAATAAGCAGTGAATTTGTTCATTACCAGTAGGGTGAAGGAATGATAAAATTCACCTGCATCATTATCACAGACACAGCATCAATAAAATATATGTTTTGGCTGAAGAAAATGTAGTTTTGTTTGAGCTCACTTAAGTATGTGATGAACACTAAAATACAGAACTCAGAGTTTATTAAATACTAGTTCGAAGCAAAATAATAAAATAAGTAAATTTGTTGTTTAGAAAGACAACTAAAAGAGGAGGAAAAAGAGAAAAGTAATAAAGGCAGGCGGAATTTTAAAATTTTATTTTTAGCCTGGACTAAGCATTCTTATAAATCATCTGGATCAAAAATATAAGTTGGTGGGGAGAAGAAGCCCAACCATTTTTGTGATGGCCTTTGTCTTTGTATCACTCATTTGGTTGTATATGTGGAATTCCCTTACAAGAGTGTTACTCTTTTAGATATGGTTTAGTTAAAAATAGTTTTTCAGCTAAAAAAGAACAACACAAATACAATATACATTCAAAACCTAATAATGTTGTTACTTCAAGTCAGGTGCATGAGTAATGGACAACAACCTTGTCTCCCCTGCAAGTTCTAATTAAGTCTTGCATTTCTCAAAGAATGTATCATATCAGTTGATAAACATTGTATTAAAGTGTCTTATGTTGGTTATTTCTCATTATTCTACCAAAGCTTTTCTTGTTAAGATTCTTCTAATCTTTTATATAGTCTGCTGAGAACACTAAGAACATGTTTGCCTGTAATTTTAGTCTTGATCCACCCTCCCCCCCCAAACACTGAATCCCACTTTAAAAAGAGAGTAGATTGCTTAAAAATGGATCCCACCTCCATGGGGTACACCAGTAATACAAAGGTATTAAAATACTGATTAATTGTATCTATGTATTTCAAAATATTGTATTAATTTTAAATGATGTATAATGTACTAGGCTGTGCCCAATCCTGTGAGGATGTGCCAGGAGCTGTCCCATTCATCCCATGTGAATGTGATCAGCACACACAGTCTTTGTGCTCTTGTTGTACAAAGACTAGTGAACTCAAGAACTGAAAGCAGTACTAGAAATCTCATAGGCAGAAGAGGTGAGTCCAATTTTGCAGAGAGGGGGAAAATATAACCAGTGGATTTTGAAATCCTCACAAAACCACTTGAAGTAGATTTTCTATATATCAAGATGTCGGCACTTTGAAGTTTGGTATCTTGGGGTTTCCATGGGCAGGACACACCCCAGAGCTAATTATCCCAGTGGAAAGTGTCGAATTTTGATAATCCAACCTTATGCTTCTGAAGGACTGAATATGCCTATAATCTTTGGCCATTTGATTTTTGATGGGGAAATATCATATGATGGGCAGTGGGAGTGGGGAAAAAAAACATTTATCTACAAACTACGGGGGGGGGAAATAAAATAGGGACTGAAGCTGCTCAGCAGTTTGAAATGGGTGAGATAGATGAATGTGCAGGGTGGCATATGAAGTGGCCAAAATTCCATGGTAAAAGCAATTTATCAGACACATTTATCTATCACATCTGCATTTTATCAAATAGCAATGGCTAGTTGTAATTGTAAAATTCCAGGACAGTGCCCTAACCACCATGCTGTAGTATGAAAAAGACATTCCCTTCTTTCCTTCCAATTTGACAGTGTTCATTGAAACTGCTGTGTCTGTGAGATGTTACTGCTTTAAAAAGTATATTTCAACAAAATTTTAGTTAATCAAAAATGTTTTGACCCACTCTAAAAGCATTACTCCTCTATTTCTCTTCCTCTTTACTTCTTTTCTGATTTCCTGCAGCTAACTTGTTTTTTTCCCCTTCCTTGGAAGAAGGTCTCCTAGATTGAATGACACTGATAATTTTCTTTTATATCATCTAGTAGTTCCCCCCACCCTTTGGCTCTTTTGCAGCAGTTTTGTTTCTGTGAGAACCATGCCGCGTCCCACATGATTCTTTACGAAAAAGAAAAATGTAAACTATATAACCCTTCCAGAACATGTTTCGAAACCACAGCAGCCATCTGGCCTTCCAGAAGGCCTGCTGTTCTTTTCATGTTTGGAGGAATAGTTTGATAACAAACTTGTCTAATAAATATAGAGCTGAAAGACAACAAAGAAGTGCTCGCTGTTTCCTGACATTTTTGATGTTTTCTTAATTTATAACATTAAAAATGGTTAAAACAGATGGAGTTTAATATATTCTCCTGTACAAACATGTGGCTTAAGTTGTGTACAATATCACTGCATTGGGTATATATAATCATGTGAAGTCATTTGGTCCATTTATTCTATGTCTTTGCAAAACAATTTTTAACTGTTTGCAGACTGTTTTTGTAAATGTAGACTTCACTTGTTAGTAATTGTCATTCAACTCACATAGTGTAATCGTCAATCTCTACATGAGCAGATTTTTTTTCTGATATGATTTATTAGGCTTTAATACTTACATTGCTGGCAGGAGTTCAAGGATTTACCATCCTTATTTGTGTATTAGTAAGTTTTCAGGAGTATATGCCTCAAACCCCAATATTAAGTCTTAATAAAACTCCCTGAGATGGTGTAGATTGCTCTTGAGGCCAACCTTTGCAAGCTCATTTGCAAGCTCTTCCCCAGGCATCAGTGGGGAACATCAGTGTGTTGAAGGACATTGTGGTCCGTTGATGTAAATGTTGAATATCAAGTTATGGTAAATATGTGCCATGTTCACTTCCTCAGCACCCCAGCTTCACTGCATTATTATTAGTATGCAGTGCTGCAGATGTGCATAGTTGTATACAAAAAGTTGGAAAGACGGGACCATATCCTTGGCTGTGGAAAGGAAAGTGAGTGGGTGTTAGACCCTCAGAAAAAGTGTTTTTTAATCTACTTGCCTTTTCTGCTCCCCACAGATAAATCATTGCATTTTTGGAATAGCACCAAACATCATAAATGCCGCTAGAGAAGCCATGACAAGTAGGAAACTTTATTTCCCCCCCCCCCCCAAGCTACAGTTCCCTCACCATCAATTTTCTACTATATTCCTTTCCTTTCTTTTCCTCCCCTTTCATCCCTCCATCCCCCATTATCTTGTGTGTGTGCTTGTCACAATCAAGGCAGGCATCCTGTCCTTTACGAAGAGAAGACCAGGTTCATACAACTCCTTCATAAACTCCTCCATGCTAAAGATTGGAATTTTTGCAACTGCGCTGCTACTTTTAAGTTAGGTTGAATTTCAAAATACCTATTCTCATCTAATGTTATTTAAAGTGTGATGGCACAGATACTGCCTGTCTTTAGAGCCCTGCATGGATACAAACTTTGTATCTGCATCTGATTTGCGATCCACAAACATCACCCACAGATATCTGAAGATTTGGAGGGCCCTACCTATCTTGACCACACTTTCTTTCGTTTCATTCAACTCTCTTTCATTTCCTTTTAAGGTTGAGGCACGTCTGATTTTTCCCCTCCTGTTTTACTCTTGTTTAATCCTTACTTGTTTCCCACTCCCTTTTTATTTTAGCCACTTTATCTTTTGTCGTATATGACACCTTATGTTTGGTTTGGGTCTCCAGCAGTGGAAAATCTGCCAAGAAGGGGACCTACATTTGGTCAGAACAGCTTTCTCAAAATAGGGCTAGAACTATGGTGCTCGGGTGCAGTTAAGCAATCTCCCAGCTTACCTCAGACAGTCATTGCCAGCAGGACTCTTTAGATGCATCTATAGTGAAATCCCATTGCAAAAACCACTTCCCTTCCCTAACCTAAATTTTGCTGCTTAGGAACAATTGAGGAAATATTTTGTGTCCATTTTCACTAGCAGGGGTCTATCAGGCTTTTAGTCTGTTTTCTGTAGTGTGCTTTGGCATTTATATTTTCTGCTTATTTTTAATGCATTTGGATGATTTTGTCTCCCAGTGTTGACATTATTTATTTTATGCACATATGGGGTACCAGAGGTACCATCTGTTCCAAAGGGATTCCAGGGGATTTCCTTATTGGAAAAGGAAAATCTATAGTTTGGAAATCTCTTTATAAAATAAAAGACCAAATGAAATAAAAATGTTAAGAAGAATTTAACAGGCTAAAAAAACATCCTTCTAATAAATGTCTTCTCATTTCTGTGGTGAAATCTATGATCTGCTTTCTTTTGAGATGGTTACCAGGGAATGGTATGGGCTCACAACTGCTAGCCTTTGTGTTGGCTTGGCTTCAAGTGTGGGAAGTTAATGTGTGCTACCTAATGAAATACCATAGGGGATGATGGAACTGACAAGTGGGTGTCATGCAGTGTGTATGGCATATAGACGGTATTGAAAGCACAAGTCAGAAAGATGTCTAGGTGCAGTTAGCCAGTATGGAAAGAACAAGGGTTATTTTCTTTGTTTAGTTTATAAATCTAAGTCATGAGGCAAATGGAAATAACATCGGGACATGAGAAAACAGGCTGGACCTATTCCTGAATATTTATCCCAACAGATTCCAAAACCTGCAGGAGTTGGATGACTAGTCTTCTCACCATTCTTGATTTGTCAAGTCTGACTGGCTCATCCAGCTGCCCCCTAGTGCTTCCTCAAGAGGTCTGGCAAGGTAGAATTACCCTGTACGGTAAGTTCCAGATGCAGCTGTCCCATCAGAGATGTGGATGAATTTATAAGGGCCAAGGTGAAAAGGATAGAACCATGGTTCAGGTTTTTAAAGCAGGGCAGGAGACTGAGCCAGCTGTCTGCCATTCAGGTTAATGGAAGATGTGTAGCTAACTCCCCAGCACTGCTTTGAAAATTCAGCCAGATGAATCACATCATAGTATTCACACACTCTCACTTTTGAGCAGGGGAGGTTCATTGGTCACCTCTCATTTGGCCTTCTCACACCATAGTGGAGCGGTGTAAATGACTGACACCTGTGTGTGCAGAGGAAATATAATAATTTGTAAAAGTGTGGAAGCAATTTACTTTGAGGACTTTCCTTTTGTTTTGGGCTTGGGCTTGTTTTGGGCAAGGTGCCGGATATTCTGGACCCTACCCATCAAGGCACTTAAACACTTGCTTACCTACATATATATTTAAAGTAAACAATGCACTTAAGGGCTTTGCTGGATCAGAGCCAGAATGTTTATCACCTTGATGATCAAGCCCCAAATCAGAAGAGTCCATGGCAAATCGAAGTAAACATTTAATGGATCAGAGCTGTTTTTCAGACAGGCATGCACTTCCTGATATTTGGATTGTGCATCTGAATATATAAAATCCCTGCTTTCAACCTAATTTATTCTGCTTAAAAATGAGGTTTTCAAACAACTTGCTATCTTAATTTTAGCAGTTTGATTCTTTTGTGTGCTAACAAAAAGAAACATGCAAATGAGCTACCACTTTGCTTTCTAGCAAAAATGTTTCTGTGCAAACACTTGACTTTATAACATACTTCATAGTTTTTTTTTCTTGTAATTAGGTGTTAACTCTATATTCACTTTGACTTAATTGTTGGAGGATGAACCAGTTTATGCCTGTCGATTTTATCTGGCTCTCTGTTCATCCAAATATTCATTTATATAATGTATTTTACATTTGTTTGGTCTGTTTTCTGCAATAATAAGTATAAATATACATATACTCTGCACTACTTCCCAGAAGCATCTAGCACCATTCAGCACAGACATTTTGTTACTTATGCAGTGTTCTCTGAAGAACAGTAAGTGGGAGTTTTGCTTGTGTACAGACTGCAGCAAGTGGTCATGAAACAGTTACAGTGCTTCTGATACTCAGGTTGGCTCAGTGAATGAACTTGAATAGCTTTATGTGTTTGAGAGACAGGACACCACAGTGTCAGTGGTTGGAGCCAATATTCTTTCGTCAGGTTTTTTTTTTCCATTTTATTTGAATGTGTGTGTTTTCCAATTCTGTGGTCTACAGCAATAGATTAGTACTATCTCAGCCTCTCGTATATACATATTTGCTACAATATGCACATAGGTGCAAAGGATGAAAATTGCAAGTTAACGGGGTGAAGGAATGGTTAGCTTCTTCTAAAATAGGCTCTGATTCAGCAAAGCATTTAAATGTGTGTTAAATCTTAAATATGCACATAGTCCCAATGGATCCAGTGGGACTGCTCATTATTAAAGTGAGGCATGCTCTGAAATGCTTTGTAGAATCAGGGCTATAGTGATAGAGTGGTAGAAAATCCATACCCTATTTGCCTACACACTTAGACAGCTGACCTAGTGCAAGGGTATGATGGTTGCTTGCAAAAGTAATTTTATAAATACTGAAGAGGTACAATTCATGCAAGCATTGGCCCAGGGTGGCATTTTAAAAGTCCCTAAATGATTTTTGAGTTTAGCTCAGATTGGCTTTCAGTGGGAGTTGGGATCCCATGTCATTTAGGCACTTTTGAAAATCCTACCGTGGGTCAAATCTTGCATGAATTGTTCCCAATTTGGCTGCTTATGCAATCAGTTTTTGGAACAACTTTCTTTCCTCCTTCCTCCACCCACTGAAACTCCTTTGTGTAACTTCACTGACTTAACTGTATATCAATTTTACACTCTCTCTCACTCTTTGTGGGGAGGGTTGTTCATGTGAGTCTCTGCACTCCCGTGCACTTTCTGTTCGGTCACAGATATTTAAGTAAAAAGGCATTCCTACTACACATATGTTTACTGATTTTTGGAGCATAGTGTAAATTCAGTGCTGCTGTTACAATACATTGTACTAAAATACTATAGGCATGCATTTCTCAAACATTGCTGTTTATTTTGAATAAAGTACAAAAGTGTTACTGTTCTTAATGGGGGCAGGACAGAGCTGTGATCTTGAGGCTAATTCAGCTCAGATTTATATTATAGAATCTATAATATATAATATAATATAGACCACCAGTCAGTGCAACTGTATGTTGTATACTTGAAGAAAAGTACAATATATATCCTCTCAGTAAGGGTTCTCTATTATAAAAGGGCTTAGTCTTGCTTGGGTATTAACTATATTGTACTAAACCCCATAAACACCTTTTTACACTTATAGTGCGCACTTCAATGCAACAATCGAATGCTTTTTTTATAAATAACAATCGTATGGAAAAGAGGCCTTTGATTGCTTTCCAAGAATGGATTGAAATCTTAGACATTATTTAATTCCAAGGATTTAGAATTTTGGTTAGTTTGTATCAAGAATAGGCATATGCAATTATTACTAATGGCAGATTTTTATTTTACTGCTAGAAAAGGAACTATTTAAAAGCATGAGTTTATAGTGCACTGAGACATTTGCTAAATTATTTGCAAACTATATCATGTGCCAACCAGAATTTTATTGTGTTAATCTTACAAACATAAAGAAAATGTAATTCACCTAAGTAGATGACCGAAAAAATAAGGCCTGGGAAAGAGAAATAATGCTACTGTTTTGCTGGTGGTTACTTGAAGACCCCAGAGTGGTGAGCTTTGGCTAAAGTCTCAAACTTTTTTTTTTCTTTACAAATAATTACTTTGAAAAAGCCCATTTTGTTTTATGCCAGGAACAGGTGAAGACTAAATGCTAAGAGCGCATTTGGTTGAGTGTTAGATGGTAGCTGCACATGTCATCAATCATTTAATTTCATTGTCAGCCTGTGAGTAAACAGCAGTTGTTTTGTCTAAAGGTGGGATTGAGTTATGTGTGGCTGAACTACATGGCAGATGGATGTGGTTTTTTGTATGTTTGAATACTAGCAACTAGCTATTAACATACATCGTGCAGATGGTAAATTGTAACCAAGTGCGTAACACTAGACTAGAATGAAGTAGTGTAACTCATGAAGAGCAGTTGCTTGCTTTGCTGTGCTGTATATAAAAGGATGGCTAGCTACCAGTCTTTCTTCACAAGAATCCTTATCCATACTCAAGTTTTAGAACTATACTAGACAATCAAAATACCGTAACTACTGGCTTGAAGGAGATACAGAAGAGCTATTTGCCAGTAAAATTTAAAGTACTGGATTTGTTTATTTAAGTTATTTGCCCAGGAGAGTTCACCTTTGAGACAGCATTTGTTTTTCATACAACTAATTCTACAGTTGGGGAGATTCAGGCACAAGGAGTCACAAAATGAGTGAGCACAGTTTCTGTGGTGCCTAACATAATGGAGCCTTGATCTTGGTTGGGACCCTCCAAATGCTTCTATAATACAAAAAAAAATTATAAAAATTGTAGACTGAAACCCACTTAGGACTGGAGTTTTGCCTAGGAGTTGCATGTGTATATTTTAGGGCAGAACTGACAAGTAGGGCCTAATCCTATGTTAGGATTAGGGTGACCAGATAGAAAGTGTGAAAAATCAGGACAAGGGGTAGGAGATAATAGAATAAGAAAAAGCCCCGAATATTGGGGCTGTCCCTATAAAATTGGGACATCTGGTCATCCTAGTTAGGATAGTCATCCAAAATTCCCATTGAATTCATTTGTGTCTTCTATAGTGAGATTGGGTCCTTAGAATTCTAAAGATAAGGAGAGCAGCAAAAAGTGTATCCTCTTTCAAATGGCACATAATCTTTTTTTCTTTTTTTTTTTTAATGGTGAGGATAAAAACTCTTTGCTTTTTCAGTGCTGTTGTATTTCCTTCCTATTTACAATGGACATGTATGTACATAGTAAAAATACTTAAAACAGTTAATATTTTAAACATGCATTTGTCATGGAAAATGTTTCCAATAGTCAAGATTGTCATTCATTTTCATAGGTTACACTTAATATAATTTGATGCTATCGAGTTAAAGGGAGGAGCTTATTGACTTTTAGCAATCTTCTGGTACTGTAAATATTTTATCAAGTTTTAAACGTTCAAGGAATGGTTTGGGTTCCTTCAGAACAGTTTCCCCAACAGTGCTGTTGATCTTATTTAAAACATTTATGATGTTGGCAAGGAAGCTTTGAATGATTCAAGTTTAATACCCTGGTTCTTCATCTCTGGAAACATGGGTTCAAAAGTCTATCTTGGGTCACAAGTGAAATTATCTTGCTAACCTTAGCATAGCCCCCTCCGAATGGACATTAAGCCCCTTCACAAATCTGTAACAATTCACCATTTTTATCTGTGTCCAAAAAAGGCTCAGCACTGGAAAAGAAATGGGTATTGCAAATTAGGTTTGAGGTACAATATGTAAGCAGAGTTTGGAATTGAAAATGCTGCCATGCATTATATTTAGCACTAAACAGTGCCCATCAGCCCCTTAAAAGCACAGAAAAAAGGCTCATTTTTGTAAAAAGATATTTATCACAAGAACCAACTGTCAAGACACCAACCAAAAGTGGTCCAAATGCTGCTCATAAACTTGTTGATTTCAATGGAACTACAAATCTCCTAGATCGTATTTCAGCCTCACTCTAGATTTGTCATTGTGTATCATGGTAATATAATTTGTGTATTAAGGTGCTGGTCACCTTTTAATTGATTTAATTCAAAATAATAATAATAATTAACTAATGTTCTTTGGGCAAATATTTTTATTTAGACGATTGCCCTTTATATATTACTAGTGAAAATACCCGGTGTTGCTTGGGTTAGTCGGAGGTGGGGAGGGGGCAGACAGCTGAGCGAGTGCGGGGGGCAGAGAGCAAACCTGACACCACCCCCCTCAGCTCCCCGAGCAAACCCGACACCCCCACCTCACTTACCCCTCGACCAACCCCGACTCACATTTTCACTCCCCCACCCAAACCCAACACCCCCACGTCACCCCCTACCAACACCCCCTGACCAACACCCACACCTCACCCCCTGTAGACCAAACCTGACACACCCACCTCACTTCCCCCCCAACCAAAACCGACACCCCTACCTACCACCACAAACAAACCCGACGCCCACACCTTACTTACCCCTCAACCAACCCCGACCCCCCTCCTCGCCCCCCCAAACAAACCCAACACCCCCACCTTACCCCCCCACCAAACCCAACACCCCCTGACCAACCCCAACCCTCACCCACCCAGACACCTTCCCACCCCCCCAGACCAAACCCGACACCCCCGGCTCACTTACCCCCCCGACCAAACCTGACACCCCCACCTCACCCCCCCCCCCGACCAAACCCGACACCCCTACCTCACTTACCCTCCGACCAAACCCAACTCGGGTCCTTCGGAGGTGGGGAGGGGGCACAGAGCTGAGGGATTCCGGGGTCCGTCAGAGGTGGGGAGGGGGCACAGAGCTGAGGGATTCTGGGGTTCTGTTGGAGGGGGGAGGGGGCACAGAGCTGAGGGATTCCGGGGTTCCCTTGGAGGGGGAGGGGCAGAGAGCTGAGCGAGTGCAGTGTCTGTTGGAGGGGGTATTATGACATCATAACTATGTCACAGAGAACAGCAGCTGCCCAGCTGATGTGATTGGCCTTTAAAGAATTTCACCCCTGGGGGTGTCAGAGGTGAGATTTGAAAAATTTTCGACTCTTACGGTCATTAGGACCCCAAGACCTCTAACTGTACCAAATTTCAAGTCTCTAGCTCAAACAGTGTGGAAGGAGTAAGCATACATCCGCGCATACACGCACGCATACATACACGCATACACCATTTGACTTTTATATATAGAGATTTTGGCATGAACAAAGTCAGAAATTTAGACAGATCCATTTTTGCCTCTGTGTAAACATGTCTTTGTTCATATCTCTGAGAGTTTCAATGATCTTTCTTTGCATATTAGGAGCTTACTTGAAAAGAATTCTTACGAACTAAAATGTTCTATAGTGTACAAATATGTGTGTTAGCAATATTTGAATCAGATTTATCAACACCGTGGTTCTTACTGGTTGCAACCAGCAATAGTATATTCCTTCTGTACCATGTATCACTGTAGCATGGTAGCAACAAAGCTTGTTTAATAAAGAAATGCATCATATGTAATTATAAATCTCTTGTCAGGTCCTATTCATCTCATATCTCACCACTGCAACATTCTGTGTTCTGGGATCGACAACCCCATTTTACACTTATATTCATTCAAAATGCTGCTGTAAGCATAATTTTCCTGGCTCATATCCTCATCCATATAAGTCTCTCCCCCAGCTCCCCAATTCCCCAGGTATGCATCAGATGCAAGCTACTTGTTTCTACTTTTAAGGTCCTTTATGGCTTGTCTCCACTTCACCTGCTCTTACTTAGACAGTATTGAAATACCATCACCTACCTTCATTTTGCAACTGTTGCCGATTAAAAAAAACAAAAACATGAAGCACTTTTTCCACCTTATCCCAGTCCATCCCTTTTTCATGGATGGAGTGCTGCGTAAATATCTGCAAAGCCAACTCATTGTCTTCGTCAAATTTCACCCTAAAACTTTTCTTTGCCATGGTATCTACATTAAATAGTTAGATAGCTGGTGTACTGTGACCATTGTTACCTTATGTTTTATGTGTCTCTCTGTTGTATCCACTTGTTGTCTCATCTTACACTTAAAAATTTAAGCTCTTTGGGGCAGGGACTGTCTTTGTTATATATTTGTACAGCATCTAGCATGATGGTACTAATGTAATAGAAATAAATACTAATAATATATAAATGTAATTTGTGCTTGCTTTAAGGCCCTTATACTGCCAGATCATTGAACAGTACCTTTAAGGTAAATGAGAATTAGGCCCATAAATTTTTCCTTGTCCTATGAGGTAAGGGGCTTGAGCTTCGTAGCTCTGTAGCTGTAGTCTCAAAGGGAAAAGAACTTAGAAGACATGCTCACAAAATTATACCAGTAGTAGCCACCCAAATGAGATCAAGTGTGTAATGTTTATTCAGTTTGCAGTCTTCAATTCAAGCAAAGCTAAATAACCTACCCTGCTATATTTGGTGTGGCGAAGGCAAGGGTTGAATGAAGC
Source organism: Sternotherus odoratus (assembly GCA_032164245.1). NCBI lineage: Eukaryota > Metazoa > Chordata > Testudines > Kinosternidae > Sternotherus > Sternotherus odoratus. The sequence goes on along the minus strand of JAVMKO010000014.1, from coordinate 23,400,715 downwards.
ATCTTAAGCAGTTCTTTCTCTCACGCCTCTCGAAATTTGTGGGAGGAAAAGGTTCTGTATACTTCCTTTGTACTGAAAAGCATGAGAGCTTTGGAATCCTATTTCTAGTATAGCTTTTTGGACCCAATAAATAGTGCCAATACAATACAACTATACATAACAAGTAAGACTTTGGAGAAACAGACCGAATCAGTAGTTCTTTCATTATTTTTGACATTGATTTGTCATTAAGAAAATGTATTACAATTCAGGTTAAATTGATTTGAAACAGCCATTAATGTATGTGACTGGTTCATTTGCTTTTTGTTTCACCTTCTTGATATCTGAAATTTATTATATAGGAAGAGCAAATAGTTTGGAGTTTTTCTGTGATAATGAACATTGTATTTTTGTGTTATAAAAGGGTCCTAGTAATTAGAGGTGGTGGTAGCTGGGGATTGTGGGCTCTGTTCACAGACCTGTCTTGGGCTTGTTAAATCCACATGTACAGTGGATTTGATTTACCAATATGTCCATCAATAAATGTGCTGGAAGTAGTAATGATTCTAAAGTGTTTAGAAATCCTTGCATAGGAAGGGCTATTCCTTCTCACCTTTACTGCCACCCCACTGTCTCCCTGTTATATCATTCATTGTCTTTACTTATGTTATCTGCACAAAAGCCTTTGACTGTCAACTTGCTTACTAATCGCCCCACAACTATCATTCCAAGCCCTTCATCAGCTGACACACATCAGCTTCCATAAAAAAAATCTTTCCTTTTTTCCTCTCCAATGTGGAATTTCTCCCTGTTGTCCTCTCAAAACCATATGTGGGCCTGGGGTTGAGGACAGTGGTATGGTCAATCCTTTACAAGGGGAGGTTAACAGTCTAATGTCTCAGTACTCTAATTGGTGTTGGAGACAGGAATCACACAGCATGTGTTCTAGTCTCCGAAGGTATCTAAATTTGATTGTTATGCACAGAGGAGCTGTTTTAGAGATTTCTGTTTAAACTGTTATAAAAATGGATTAGCTATATTTATTTCTCCCTAAGAAGCCTGCATATTTGGACGTATGGCTTTACAGTGAAGTGATATAGAAATGTTTACGGGGACTCTTCTAAATCTCTAGAACATTTCTAAACTTGACCACTGGTAGTGATTAGGGGAAATGTGGGTAGAACAAGGGTAAAGATAAGGCCCAGATAAGGCTGTACATGCAGACCCGTGGATATAAATTGGCAATTTTTAGTATCCGCTACTACTGCTGTTAACCAGAAGCAGCAACTTGCTTTAGTGTACTTAAGAGCTGCACTTCTAAGAGACAGATAGGAGAGGCTCTCGGAAATGTGGGTTATCTTTCTCTTATCCAAACAGTGACACAGTTTAATGTCATTACAGTCAAATGCTTCCTTTCTATTTTATGTTTATCCTTGATTTCCAGGTAAATTTCTAGGGCCAGAACCTGATCTGCAATGAATCAGGGTAACTCTGTTGAGGCCAAATTACACTAGCTGAGGATCCCCCCAGATGTATAACTATATTATATTGTGCTATTTGCAAGTGGAAAAATCTATATTTTATTCAGTGAGCTAAGAAAACACTGTCCTCAAGCTTTATACATCTGCCTGCTCTTTAGGGTATTTTGCGATGCAGGTTGAATTCCATTGAATAAAACTGAGTTCTTGTATAAAATATATTTTCTTACTCCAAGATGTATGGAATACCAAGGTCTGCATTTCACACCCAGCTTCTTAATGCCTGTTTTGTTGAGCTGTGTGTTGTTGCCAGTCTGTAGCTTCCCCAGTCCTCATCTTACTGCACTTCATAGGTTTGTAAGTAACACAGCGCTGTGGTCAGCTGGTGGCAATACTCTCCCTTAATCTTTTTCACATCCCTAGAGGATCTTGTCCTAAATTTCAGTTCTGAATAGATGCCTGCTATGCCTGACCTTCTACATCAGAATGTGAAGCATTTTACTGTGAGTCTTTGTTATCAAGGGAGATATCGGTGTAATGTCAGAAGTTACAGGTGTTTCATTGTACAATCTGTAACTCCTTTTTCCAATCTAAGAAACTACTGTATTGCAAGCTCACATCTTAACAGACTTGGAGATGGCCCAGATATGTTTGTTCAGATGCCTTACACATCTGCCAACCTCGATATAGCTATAGGAAAATCTTATAGATCTTCCACAGGTTAACATGGAAAAAAATGTATAGAATATCAGAAAGAATGGGAAGTCCAGCAGGCATCAATTACAATGGCTGTGAGATTGAGAGTAAAGGCCCTGATCCAGTAAAACATTAAAGCATATCCTGATCTTGAACCTACTTGGGACTAAACGAAGCACAGTTTATTAATTTGCCATTCCTTCGTGCAGTTCCAGAGGGAGTGAAGAAGAGAATCCAGTAGCACTAGTTATCAAGAAAAAGGGCAGAAAGAGGTAGATGAGTTATGCATTCACGAAAGGGTTTGGGGTTGGTAGAAGGAACAAGAATGAGCTTAATTTGATGGATATATTTTGGTGTAGGGATGAGCAGAAATGTACCTAACTGGAGACTAAGCAAATGTTAGTTTATGTATGTTGCATCATGTATAAGTTTTATGAAAAGTAGACATTGTACATGGATAGTAGCACTTTTCCAAGTTAAATATCTCACTTGTTTAACCATTGCGCAAAGGCCCTATCCCACATTATTGAAATAAAATAGTTGCCAACTTTTATTTAATTACATAAAAACACATTTGGATGAGCACAAAAGCAATCAGAAATGTTGACAAATATTTGCTGTGTTCTCTCATACTTTAAAAAAAAACCAAACTAGCTTTTTATTAAAAATAATATGATTTACTACTGCGCAGAGACCTAGTATTCAAAATTTCAGCTTCCATGAAAGGTTCACTGCTAAGATGAATATTTAGAATATGTAAAAGTTTGCAGCAAACTTTTTGTAAAAGATAGTGCCCATTATTGCTGATTCCTTTTCCTTTCACACACAGCAGCTCTGCGTGCACTTTTGCTTGTGAACATTTTAAAGTGTAAATGATCTCGCTATAGTTTTATACTAAAATTAGTCCGCTCCTTTTTTTTTTTTTCAAATTAGAATTAACTGATTTTGAGAGCAGACTGGAGTGATAGTAGAATTGGCATTAGAAGAACACGACCAATTCACCCAACTATGGTCCTCTTCAACAAGTGTGGCGAGGACTCTCCATGTGGAGATTTTCTGGAAGTGAAACTTCAGCTCAATCAGGTTCCCCCATTCTCCAAACTCTGTGATGTTCTCTGCTTGTCCAGGATCCATCTGGGGGCAGTGAGTTAGTGACCTAACTGGAGAAGGTAGGAGTGTGGGCTAGTGTCAGGATTGGGCAGAATGCACATCATTCCCTCCCCTCAATGTCTGCACAGTGTTCTCCAGAGAAACTTATCACAGCCTCAGGTCTTGGCAGCTCACTCCTTCCTGGGTTACCGCTACTTGAAAGAGGGTTCTGGAGGGGAGTTTGCCTATTACTCTGGTAACGCTGGAGTAATGTTGCGAAAAACCCAGGAAAGGACCCACAGTTCCACACAGATGCACACGACACTGCATAGTTGGGTCAGTGTGCTCTGTGACTTCCCTGGATCTATGGTGTTTGTGGAACAGACTACCACTATCTTCTTTGGGGTAGACCTTGTCCACACCTCCCAGTGAATGAAAGCAGAGAACTCAATAATGGGAACCTCCAAGTCTAATGTCCCCTAAGTGTGTAGGAGCACAGTTTTGGTCTTACGTTTTGCTTTTCTTCCTAGGAGCACTGATGGTTGTCTTATCTAGAGCTAAACAAGGAATAATTAAATGCCATTCTACTTGCACACTTTTCTTTTTTCCGTTCTTCAACACTGAGCATTTTAGGAAATGTATATTAAAATGCCTTCTATTGAAAAATATTGTCATTTTAAAATTCTTTTTTTGCTTGTGATGGTGTTATACACTATATGCTACATGTATAATTTCTAGTCTGACCAACAAAATCTCCTGAAGCTTTCCTTTTAAGTCTTTAATTATGAACTTTAGGGGTCACCACAAAACAAATATCTAAAATATCTAGACAACCAGTCACTGGCGATTAGTAATTATCTTAAAATATTTAAAGGATCAAATTATTCCCCTAATACTGTTAGGTATTACATATTCTGGATAGCAGCTAAGTTGTAGCATGGCTTTTATTGCACTGCACACCATTTTCAAGTCCTAGCTAGCATGTATGTGGTGTTCAGTAAAAGTGAAATTCACCAGCCCACAATGCTTCATCCACACACAGCCAATGGAACTGTCTCCAGCTGTGACCTAGAGTAATAATAGATGGTCAGCATTAAAAAGTAAGTAGGGTGTAAATGATATTCAGTATATAATGATAAAAATAAGTGTGTTTGAGTGTACACATGAAATATAATGAGAAAAACTAATAACTATTCTTATTCTTTCAACATCACTAAATTCCACTTGACCGCTTAAAAACTTCTCATGAAAATAATTCAGATGCTTTATATATCTTTCTTGCTGCCTATAAGTTTGCTGTGTTCTCAATTTGGTATTTATGTTGTTGTTCTTATAAGGTCATCAAGGCTGCTACATCATTCCTCAAGAACAGTTTTTAACACGTAACAATAGAAAACATTGGAATGAAAAGGTTTATTAATCCACATGATATTGTTTATAAAATATGTACAATTTATTCAAATAAATGAATTGGGTCAAATGAATTGGGTCTATAACCCTTCAAAATGCTGGTAAAAAGCTGCAAATAGTCTATATGAGGCTTTTATAGAACAACTTGGAGAACTTCCTCACTGCTGGCAAAAGTCCATTACAGATCTTCAGATTGTACTATGCTGGGAGGTGTTTGTTAATCAGATATCTGCAAAATCCAGATAGTGCACAAAATCAGGGGTCAGCAACCTTTCAGAAGTGGTGTGCCGAGTCTTCATTTATTCACTCTAATTTAAGGTTTTGCGAGCCAGTAATACATTTTAATGTTTTTAGAGTGTCTCTTTCTATGTCTTTAATATATAACTAAACTACTGTTGTATGTAAAATAAATAAGATTTCTTAATGTTTAAGGAGCTTCATTTAAAATTAAACTAAGATGCAGAGCCTCCGGACCAGTGGCCAGGACCCGGGCAGTGTGAGTGCCATTGAAAATCAGCTCACATGCCGCCTTTGGCACACATGCCATAGGTTGCCTACCCCTGGGATACGTGATACTTCCCAACCTCAGAAATGTTTTCCATTAAGCAGATCTATATATATATATATATATATATATATAATGAAATAATTAAAATAAATCTCATTATTTTATTCTAATGTCATTTATTTCAAAGCAAAAGAATGCCATATCACCTGTTATTTTATAATCTACCATTTATAATGACCATGTTTAATTGCTCTAATTTAAAAAGATATCTGATTGCATGCATATAACAAAAAACATAATTGTCTTATGCAATCCACTGAATAGATTTGGAATCTTCAATAACAAAATTACATTAATAGCATATGCTATTAAATATGATTGATGGCAAAATTGGAAGCCTACTGGTTTTATACCACACAAAGGCATACCGTGCTTTTGAAGATGGTGCTCAGAATGTCAACAACACCTCAGAGAAGAAAAACAGAATGCAGTAGTGCCAAGGTCGCATTTTACTAAAAGAAAGTGGATTTATAACTTGTGCAGTTGATGTTGCATCTTACTTTTAACAAAGATGTTTTTCTTTTTACTATCATGCTGCATTTTTTGTTAATATAATTTTCCAATACACTAACATTTGAACCTATATAGAAAAAAATATTCATATGAAAAACCTACAGAGAAATGAAGAAAACCCTTGCACATTTATGGCCAGATTTCCAGAAGGGGTCAGAACCTAGCAGCTCCCCGGGTCTGGACACTAATACTCTTGTACGTATAACATCTAAATATCCAAATATCTAAATCCACAAAAGCAAAGGATAAGGCCAAAAATCTCCAAACCATTTCCCTTGCAAATGTTACTCATCCTCCCTTTTAGCCTAAAATTTGATGGCTGCGCATGCCGTAGATAAATTCAATTAGACATATAGGGTTTGAACAGCCCATATTTTGTAATGGTAATATTACAAATATAGAAAAATAAATATGGAAAAAACTGGTGCAAGATGTGGAAGAAAACGTATACATTTTTATGTGCATGATTATTTAAAAATAGCTTGTCTGTTATAAGTAGTTGTGTGGTTATAATGTGAAGAGCTGTGTCTAAGACACTGCTTTTTACAGAATGCGCTCTGTTAAAATACAGTATAATTCTACATAGACATTTATAAATTATGCCTGTTCTCCTGCTGTTTCAGCTTATGCTCCTGAATTTTTTTGGAAAAGTTTAAGAGTAGCACTTAAATTTCCATGTCATGCTGATTTACAATGTAATTATTAAGGCTGTACATATGATATCCATATGCGTACTCATTGGGTTCACTATGATTAAATATCAGTGCATTCTCCCTTCATGTATGGATCTACAGTAATTCTTGGAACTGTAGAAGCCTCATTTTGATGACCTTCCTCCTTCACCACCACGCTTATTGGTAACAGGATATAGAATTTGACTGGTAGAAAACAGGTCCTGAAACTCTATAGATGGGTCTTCTCTACAGTTCCAATCTAGCATTAATCAATCTAGCTGATCACATAGTCCCATTCTTCAAACACATTCAACAAAGCAAGGAATTATCACAGATTTATTACTAATTAAGAAACTTGAACTGTCAAGATGAGTAGCATGGATGTTGGATACATTTATTCACTCTCTATGGATGTGTGAGGGCTAAATCACCCCCTTTCAGTGAATGAGTGTCACAGACGTCTGAAGCTGCCTAGGGAAGTGTTTGCAAGTAGAGAAAGCGAGCATCTGCTTTGACATTCTGAGTGGCACATGATGTCAGTGTTGATTTAGCACCTGAAGTCACCTTCCACCATGCTAGGTCTTGCACCTCAGACAGTGGTAGGAAAAATGTAAACACCAGTTTTAAAAAAGAAAGCCATATAGGTTTCGATAAAATGTTAGTGTGAAACCCTTTCAAATTTGCTGTACAGTATCTGGTCATTCTAAGCTGTTAAGAATTCCAATTCAGCAGTATTAGTAGATTTTTGTAAGTCACTTCTATTCTAGAATATATAGAACAATGTGGTCTGGTCTATATATCCAACTGGGCTCACTAGGATATGTCAGTTCGAATTGTACTCCATATATTATGCCACATCAAGCATTTCAAAATACATAGGGTCCCATTCTTCAGTAAGACACGCACATGCACATGCAAACACACGCACACACCATTCTCTGGCTCTAAATGAGTGCACAATTAGGCTCACTGATTGCAAGGGCTCACTGTTACCAGGCACTTATTGTTCATGATCTCTCACCACATGTAACGTTCACAATGAACATCCAGGTCAGAGTTTGCGGTCATGCTGGTTGCTATTCTGAACTTTTCAGGATAGTTAAATTCTATGTTACAAATCTTTAACTGGGCACCCAACCCTCTTAATTTCAATATGCACTACATATGAATTGTTAAATATTGTTAGTATCACAATGCAAACCAAGATAATTAAGAATTTCTCAGTGATTTATTCATCTCTTTTGTGTGCACATGTTCTTGCAGGACCCCATTTTCAAAGCGGCCTTCACAAACGTATCTGTGTGATTTGCTAGAGTATCCATTTGATAATGGTAGGGGTTTTTTTTTGGAATACTTAATCATTGTTTTGTATGTGAATGAGAGTTTTTTTATGGTAATAGACGTGTTTGCAAATTTATGGGTGCATTTTCAGATGTCCTTCAAAGTTGATCCCAAATCTCCATTCTGAAAAACCCATTCCTACCCACCCTCCCAAGTCATTGAAAACACTGCAAGAAAAGCATGCTCATTCTGTGATATAGCCCCAGGTCTCCATTAACCATAGATCATTTTGGATACCATAAATGCATTTGATCTTATTAGAGGCATGATGGGCCCAAATCATCCCTAGTTTATTTCCATTGGCTCAAGAGATCTAAGGTCGAATTGGGTCCATTGTGGCAAGACAAGTGACAGCTTCACTATAGGAAGCCTGAGTTAGATCCTTTTTATTAAACACTTTCATTCTGTTTAATTTTGTGTTTTATCCTTGCTACATTAACTATAGTTTCATAACAAAGTTCAAAAATATTTCACTGACATTGTGACACCACTCATTTTCAGCATAATTAATGCATGTTCATGAGAGGTTTCAATTACCATAATAATGACTCCTGATTTTTTAAAAACATTTTCCTTAGCATTGTAAAGCGGCTGGTACTGATAATGTCAAAGACACACAGAGTCTTTACAACTTTCCTATACAGATGCAGCTGTATCTTTAATATCCTGTTAAAAGATTTGTAAAATATTTTGAAATAGAGGGGAAAAAAATTCTGGCAAGCAGGTGGAGGGACACTGCCTGCAGGACCCATTTTGCCAGCATGAAACCAGTCTCATAAATTTTTATTGAAATGAGCTCATTACTTTTAATTTTTACCGGCTCTAGACTGAGTCAAGGAGCACTTTTCAAGTTTTGAAAAGCAACCCATGAATTACTTAAACAAATATCTACATGTATATTAGGCATCTGACTTGGCCTTCCCAAAAGATTCCATTAAACAAAAAGTAATGTTGACATTTAGGCTATTGTGGAACCTAATTTCTGTGTTTAATTAGGACCATGAATGTTCAACCATATGTTTTGTCTATTGGTTGGTTAACTACTCCCTGCTGCCACCCTCCTTCTTGCATCAAAGTATAAACTTTTTCCAAACCATTCTGAGCATCTCATCTCTAGTTAGCATTTCTCTGAATGTAACTGATTCAGTTATCAACTTTGAGGAAATATACCTTCAGGAGGTGGTGTTCATTAAACGTGCTACTTTTCTCAAAGCTATGCTGTATTAAGGATTTTTTTTCCTTTTACAGTGAAGTGGTGAGAAAAAGTACTTTTATAATAGTAACTCGCTGACAACATTTGAAGTGAAAATTGCCAGAGTTCTTGAATCTTTACACATTTCTGTGACTGATCATCATTTCCTTAGAATTCCAGAGACTTGTGTGAATCATGCCTACAGGGTACATATGTTAAAAGTTAACAAGAAAATACATCCCAGAAATCAAATGTAAGATTCTAAAAGAAAGCTTTTGAAGTGCACCTACAAACAAAGTTGGATGATTAGAAGCTTGTAGCCTACGATAAAGACATAAATTGAGAAAAATAAAAATATATACAATCAGACCTAGATTAAAAAGGTGTATGGTATTTACATATACATTTATGAGACAAAAAAAAGTTTTACTAGATGTGTGTAAATCTATCTTAGGTGCTAGGTGCTTTAGAAGTGCTATATTCACTTATCTGTTGTAGTAATTTCTCTTATGGTAATTTTCCCTTTTGGTATTTATATTAATGTATCTGTCATATCCTTTTAAACAAAATTATTACTTATAACGGTCAGGTAACCTAAAGAGTTATCAGTTATTCATCTAAACACATTAATGAAGTGAGAGAATCTAATTTTATATGCAGTGCAGACGGCACTAAGCATGGTGTCCTTATCACTGAGTTTCCTTCCAGCTATAAGTTGCCTTATAAATTCCTTAGCTGTAAACACCCTTATGAATTCCTTAGGTGTTCTGTGCCAATCTCTAGTTAGCATGTTAATGGCATGTTCACTGTTAATTTGTAGTGTGTTTTTTATAGTAGGGTTCAGTGTCATAAAAAAATATATAGTTTGAATCAAATAATTGAAATAAAAACAATATAGACATATAAAATGTGTGTGCATATACATATGTCATATTTGATTTACAGTATGGATAATTTATGTAGACATACACGTGTTATTACAGATTTGCTCATTGACAGTTGGACCAAATCTGGAGGTCCTTACTGAGGGCTATATTCTGCTGCCCTTCATCTGTAACTGAAATCAGTACAAGTATTGTTATTCACCAAGAGTAAATGGAAGAATTTTTTAATTATTTTATTCAGTCATATTCAGCATATTCTTATGGAATTCAAGGATTGACCCAAGGAAATAGGGGTGCTTTAATTGCCAACCTGCATATGTAAAAGATCACACATGTCGTAAGATATCACAGCAAAGACATGATATTTTCCCCACAGGCAAAATTTACCTGGTATCTAGAAGAGGTATGAATTCCTATTATGAATTCAGTGCATCTACAAAATGCTACATCTTCAGAGCAAATAACACAATACTAGAATACAATGTGTTATTTGAAGTTGCTTTCCGATAAATAATTATGTAAGTAGCTGATTTATCCAAAATATACCTAATAATGGCAAATCAGTACAATATCTGGAGCCTCGTATATCCCAAATATATTTTAAAGCTTTTTATAGTAAAGTGATCTGTGGTCTGCTGGCGTACCGCCTTGATCTGTAATCTTGAAAGATTTTATCACCTTTGTGGTAAAAATTACTATATAAATACTAATTAAAATAATATTTAATACTAGATGTCAGCCATTTACTTTCCATAGAAAATGGCCATTTCTGGAAGAAACACGGAAGAAATGGCATTTTCTCTGACTGTTGTTACAGCCAAAGCCTTGCAGGATTTGTTTGGCATTGTGGTTCAGTTTGCTGGAGTGGGAGCAGTGAAGCCAACTTTGCAAGATGTACTTGGTAGTTTAAATTCAGACCTCCACAAGCAACATCCCTCAAGTGTTTGTAAGATGCCTGCTTTGAAATAGTTGTTTGCAATGTTATTGTAGACTTGTTCGGACCCAGGATATTAGAGAAACTAGGTGGGAGAAGTAATCTCTTTTATTGGACAAACTTCTGTTGGTGAAAGAGGCACACTTTCAATCTTACACCTGAAGAAGAGCTCTTCATAAGCTCAAAAGCTTCTCTCTCTCACCAACAGAAGTTGGTCCAATAAAAGAGATTACCTCACCCACCTTGTCTCTGCTTAGAAATAGCACTAGCTAAGCACTTTCAGAATCTCAAGTGTTTTTAAAAATAACACCGAATCAGCCCCCTGAATGTTGACTATTACCGAACTATAGATATGGAGAAGAATATAAGGTTCATTGTGAAATTTTTCAGTAGGTTTCATGAAGTTAAAGTATTAAAACAGACTCTCATATAGATGAATTAAAATACAGAATCTTTTGAATACTAGATTAAGAATTGTCAGCTTGAATAAAAGACAATAATTGGTCAACATTTTCAAAAGTGACATAATGTTGTCTCAAGCTTTGAATTTCCAAATGGTGACTCCTTGAAGATGCCTGATTCACAAAAGAGGGTGTCCATCCCTTTCTGTAATTCTAGGTCTCTGGACAAACTTGCTATAATTCTCCCAGGTTGGCTCTCTATTCCAGAATAAAAGGGACTTTGTTATGGAATAATTAAGTAGTAATAATTATTTTTCTATAGCTGTGATAGTCTATTGCCTTGTGGACACAGGCCCTTAAAGACCTACATTGTTTCTGTTTTTAAAAAACAAAGAAAAACTGTTGGCAAATGCTGAAGTTTAGGTGACCAGTGATTTCTTTTAAAAGATACTATCTAGTTTTACATTGCACAGAGGTAAGCTGGCTGCAGACTATGCTACAGATCTGATATATTTACTACTATGAGTAGTCCCAATGAAGTCAACTGGGCCACTCTGTAAATAACTGCTTGCCAATGTGAGTATGGAGTTTGTCTCACCGTGCCCAAGTTCAGAATCTGGAGATGGCTTACTTTCCAACATGGGCAGTTCTGGATGTGACACTGAAGAGGCAATTAAATTGAGTATGTGTAACAGTCTCCATATGGTCTTCATGTTTAGACCAAAACTGCAAAAAACATTTTTGAATTAGTTCGTTTCATTGCCAGCTTGTTTGGTTTGTAGAAAGAATGAATTACATAATATTCTGTCCTGTTTTTGATATTCTCATGACAAGAAGCATCTGTAGCTTGCTTGCTACTATGCATTGTTAAACTTGGTTAGGTGTCATGGGAATAGTAATGGCTGCTAAAATGTTGTATCATATTTTAAAGCCAATGGAAATCTCCAGATTTTTATTTCCGGCCACGTGTAGCCAACTGCTGAATTAAATTAAGAACAGAAGGTCAGAATTTGTGTGTGTGTGTGTGTGTGTGTGTGTGTCTATACAAAAAGTTATGGTTGTTTACTTGAAATATTCCCAATTTTATTTTATTGTAAAGAGAAGAATAGGGACTGGAGAAGTTAATGATGATTGGATTACATTACATTTCACAAAGACATTGGTATGCTCTGAAGAATTCATAATTTTGTTAAAATATTTGTAAAACCACTTTTTAGCCATGTTTTCAAATGGACCAGATTTATTTCTGATATAATTATCTACTTCAATAGTTAGATCCTGATTGTGTCAAATTATTTCTGTAACTGCTTCCACTGTAAATGTAAGAGTGGTGCAAAGATAATAGAAAATAATTTAAAGAAACAGTTCCTTTTATTTCAATTCACTTAATATGTAGTCCATCTTTATAAATGTTCCCAGGGAAGATGACTAGCAGAAAATAGTGTGGTTAAAAAAAAATCATTAGGCTTTTTCAAAGCCAAACCTAATCTGTGGAATAAAAATAAAAGTATCTATCAAACTTTGTGAAAAGATCTAAAACATTTATCTGTAATATAAGGCAATATAGCATTAACTAGATATAGTAAAATTAATTTTATATCGTGTTGCCAGATGCTGCTATAATAGGGTTTTTGTAGGGAATAACAGCACTTCAAGTGTACAGTCATAAAGATCTACAGTGCACACTTCTATGGTAGAGAAGGCACAGGGAGTTTTGGTCCTTTGCTTCCCAATGTACCCACAGCATGTATATACAACTTTATGGCACACACCCTGTTGTGTGTTTTTCCTTAAATAAGCACTGGAGTATAGTGTCACCTGGCAGCACCAGTGTAGTTAAGGGCCTACTCCAGTCATGTTTCTATTATAAAACTCTTTTTAACGAGTATTTAACCGAACTGTTTTTATTTACACTTGCCTGAAACTTGGCAAATAAGTTTTCAGACTTTATACATATTTTTTTCTAAACAAGTAAATCTGAAGTGTCATTGTTCAGACTCAGAGCACTAAAAAAAATGAATGTTTGCTAAATCATGCTCTTAGGTAAAGAATGATTTTTTTAAAGCAAAAACGTATACATGCTCTGAACAGGTATCTTCTGCAATTAGAAAAAAAAATAACCAAGGGCCAGATCCTTGGCGGGTGTAAATCACAATCAAGGGAGCTATGTAGATCTTCACCAGCTAGGACTCTGTCCCCACGTGATTTATATCTCAATTTCTAAAAGCACCAAAATGCTATGTTCTATGTACAGTAAAACCCCGATTTAACGGACTTCGGATGCAACGGACAAAATTTATGAGCAAGTCCGATGCATCCAAAATCTGTTTTTTCGGGGGCTGGCTGCCGGCTCCCGGCTTCCGCCCGGGTCCAGGCAGCCAGCAGGCTGCCTGCCGGCTCCCCGCTGCCAGCCCGCCCGAGTCCCAGCTGCTGGGACCCGGGCGGGAGCTGTCAGCCCGCCCGCCCGGGTCCCAGCTGCTGGGGGCTGTCAGCCCGCCCGCCCGCCCGGGTCCCAGCTGCTGGGACTCAGGTCTCAGGCGGGTGGGCGGGCTGACAGCCCCCAGCAGCTGGGACCCGGGCGGACGGACGGGCTGCTAGCTTCCGCCCGGGTCCCAGCAGCCTAGACCTGGGCGGGCGGGCAGACAGCCCCCAGCAGCTGGGACCTGGGCGGGCGGGTGGGCTGCTAGCTGCCGCTCGGGTCCCAGCAGCTGAGACCTGGGCGGGCGGGCTGACAGCCACCGGGCTGTAATTATTAAATAACGGACTTTCGGCTTTAACCGACACCCCCCTCGCCCGAATTAGTCCGTTATATCGAGGTTTTACTGTACTTTGTTCATAGATATGGGGAAACAGCTCTATTTGTTTTGTTTAAATTTATAAAAACATGCACCATTTACAAAAATATAAATATGAAGGACAAGACTGAATTCCATATGGTGTAAATCAGGGTAGTTCTACTGAAGTCAGTGGATCCACAATAGGTGAAAATCTGATTCCAAGTGTCTAATCTAAAGATTGTAAGTCAGTAGAAAGATTCGTATTTGTTTCAGTGGGCTTTGGATAATGCCCTATTTAATCTGAAACGTTTTACACCAAACTGCCAACAAGTGGCTGTACATAAAGCATCAAAGTTGGACCACTGCTTTAGCTCCAGTGAGCGCAGGCTGTTGTGCCGCGCTCTCAAAAGTTGTCCACCTCATTCCCGAGGTAGGTTAACATCCGTAGAGGCAAGTTGGGGCGCCAGTAACATAGATTCTTTGGGGCCTGGGGCTCTGCATCCTTCTTAGTTTGGAGAGGCTCTGCAATTCCCTTTGGAAGTAGATGGCTGGCAGGCCATCCTTTATCTATATATATAAAAGTCAAATGGTGTATGCGTGTATGTATGCGTGTATGCATGTATGTATGCGTGTATGTACATGCACTTACTCCTTCCACACCGTTTATTTAAAGGCCAATCACATCAGCTGAGCAGCTGCTGTTCTCTGTGACATAGTTATGATGTCATAATATCCCCTCCAACGGACCCCGCACTCGCTCAGCTCTCTGCCCCCACCCCACCTCCGACGGACCCGAGTTGGGTTGGGTTTGGTCGGAGGGTAAGTGAGGTAGGGGTGTCGGGTTTGGTCAGGGGTGAGGTGGGAGTGTCGGGTTTGGTCGGGGGGTGAGGTGGGGGTGTCGGGTTTGGTCGTGGGGGTGTCGGGTTTGGTCGTGGGGGTGAGGTGGGGGTGTCAGGTTTGGTCGGGGGGTAAGGTGGGGGTGTCGGGTTTGGTCGGGGTGGGTGGGAAGGTGTCGGGGTTGGTCAGGGGGTGTTGGGTTTGGTGTGGGGGGGTAAGGTGTGGGTGTTGGGTTTGTTTGGAGGGGCTGAGGAGGGGGGTCGGAGTTGGTCGAGGGGTAAGTGAGGTGTGGGTGTCGGGTTTGTTTGTGGTGGTAGGTAGGGGTGTCAGGTTTGGTTGGGGGGAAGTGAGGTGGGTGTGTCAGGTTTGGTCTACGGGGGGTGAGGTGTGGGTGTTGGTCAGGGGGTGTTGGGATTGGTAGGGGGTGACGTGGGGGTGTTGGGTTTGGGTGGGGGGGTGAAAATGTGAGTCGGGGTTGGTCGAGGGGTAAGTGAGGTGGGGGTGTCGGGTTTGGTCGGGGGGATGAGGTGGGGGTGTCAGGTTTGCTCTCTCCCCCCTCCCCCCTCCAATGGACCCCGCACTCACTCAGCTCTCTGCCCCCTCCCCACCTCCGACGGACCCGAGCAACACCCGGTATTTTCGCTAGTATAAAATAAAATACAAAATACCTAGTGTGGTCTGAAAGGGTATGTTATTCTCAGGTGACTAAGCCGTGAGACATCCGAAACAACTGCTCATCAAGTGGTTGCTATCAAGTATTCTGCATATGTCACAGATTTTAGAGAAAAGCTATTTTGGGAAAGTTGTAATGAGTTTTTATCAAATTTATTAGCGCTATTTTTCATATCCCTCTGTAAACCAAGTGCCTTAGTTACCACAAGTGAAAGTATATTATGCTCAGTGGGAGCCATAAAAACCTTTAAATGTTGTGTAAAAGAACTTCTCAATACTTAACCATGTCATAGCTTTAAAGTCTGATATCTGAAAGCTTTGCAGGTCTGAAAGCTGGGAATCTCTCCTTTCCAAATGGTATAAAATTCCCTTATCTATTCCTACGGGAGCTGGAGTACAAGATAGTGAACTTTAAAGTCATGATATTTTAAACATAAAAAACTGTAAATGGTACACAGGTGAATCTAGCCTTTACTGGGCTTTGAGTGGGTGTTTTGGGGAAAGGGATGGGAGCTGGGGGTTAGAGTTGGCAGCATAATGGAAATTCTATTTTAGTTCCACTTTTTGGAGGAAGAAAGTAAACATCTCTGTGATGCAGGACCAGAAAGGGTTAAGCATCCAGCAGGATAAATTACTCAACTTCAATCCTTAAAAACATATGGGTAGATAATGTCAGTGGTATTGTGTATTTACATATATATTGGTAAAGGTCAACAATACTGAGGGTATGGTTAGACTGGTGCTTTGCTGCGCTAAAACCCTCCATTAGCGCTATAATTATCTGACCATACACACTTGAAAGGCACATTTTGCGCATTTACTCAGGGTTTAAAGTGCTAGTGTTAAACCACCTTTTCGAGAGGCAGAAGGCTTTTAGCGCTACCGTTGTAGCGCAAGGTTGGGAATGTGTACACCCTTTGCGTGATAATGAGCCTCCCGCATCCTGGCCCAGAATTCCCATTACATCCTCTCTGGCCAGCATTTAAAACTCTTCTGTCCGTCCTCAGGTGAGCCCACCTAAGACCCTCCCCCACATTCCCTGGGAAATTTGAAACACTGGCCCCGGTCCCGCCATTGTGGGCGGGCGGGCTGCCGGGTCCCCGCTGCTGCGGGCGGCAGGGTTGTGGGTCCCTGCTGCTGTCCCGGGTTCCGCCGCTGCGGGCAGGGCTACGGGTGGGCTGCCGGGTCCCCGCTGGTGGTGGCAGTGTTGCTGGGTCCGCCCCTGCCCCGGTCCCCGCCACTGCGGGCAGGGCTGCGGGCGGGCTGCCTGGTCCCCGCTGGTGGCGGCAGGGCTGCTGGTTCCTTGCCGCTGCCAGCGGCAGCCCTGCCGCGCTCACAGCCGCTGTCCCGGGTCCCCGCCACTGCGGGCAGGGCTGCGGGCGGGCTGCCTGGTCCCCGCCGCTGCTGGTGGCAGGGCTGCCGGGTCCCGCCCCTGCCCTGTCTCCGCTGCGGCCAGGCGGCCAGCTGTACGTGGGACTCCTGGCCCGCTGCCGCAAGTTGCGGCGGCAGGAGCTCGCAACCCCCCGGGAGTGATCGGCGACCCCCCGGGGGTCTCGACCCCAAGTTTGAGAA
Source organism: Sternotherus odoratus (assembly GCA_032164245.1). Classification (NCBI taxonomy): domain Eukaryota; kingdom Metazoa; phylum Chordata; order Testudines; family Kinosternidae; genus Sternotherus; species Sternotherus odoratus. The sequence continues at coordinate 23,383,698 of JAVMKO010000014.1, read as the reverse complement.
ACCCCGAATAAATGGTTGCGGAAGGGAGGTGTGTGTGCAGAACCTGTCAGTTTTGGGAAAGTAACTGACAGCCGGAAGTTCCCTCCCTATGCACAGGTTCCCAGTTCCCCCTCACCCCACTCCTTTGCAAAGCAGGTTGCACCCAGCTGAATGCTGGGATACCTGCCCTATCCTGCTACTCTCACTGCCGCCAGAAGCTCTGCAAATGTGTGCATTCTTTGGTGCTACTGGGATTAAATGTGTACAGCCTCTAGCGCAAAACCTATTGCGCTAAATTGGGAAGCGCTATAAAAAACGCGCTACAATCTGTAGTCTAATCATACCCTTAGGGAATGGGTCCACTTCAAAGTCCTTATGAGTGCCTGTCACATGAGGACTCCTGAAACTATATAAAATGACTTGAGGCTTAATCATGTCATCTTAGATCTGCTTGAGGCTAAGGGGGACCAGGATTTCACCCTATGTATTTGGCTCAGATAACTCATCATATATTCTTGAGTCCTTTAGTAGCTCAAAATGCTAATGTAGTTATAATTGGCTCAAAATTCTTTTGTGTTCTGTCTAAACTTTGTCTTACAAGATGCAAATGCCAATAAAAATAATTGATGTTACTTTTTGTCCCCTGTGTTGTTTAGAGTAGCCTAAAGGTTGTTCTAATTTGCATGGGCTACCAGTAACCTAAAGTAACTGTTATGGCAGCCAGAGATCACTGGGATCATTACATCAGCTCTGCACCACCCAAGGATCCTTATGCCACTGGAGAGGTCACAGTATGGTTGGATAATCTGTCTGTAGGCTGCCCTGTCACATCTGAGAATTATGGCTTATCCACCAAATGAGTGAGATCAGAATCAAGCCTCATACTGCACCTATAGAGGGAAATGTTTTAGAGGTGCTAACTTAAGAATCACTCAGGGAGTAGGATGTTTGGCAGCAGCGAGTGACTGACTAGTTTTCTACAGCAAATAGCTCATTGGCATATCCTTAAATATTCAAACCCTTAAAAAAAATAAAAGTACTTTTGAATAAGTTGGTGGAAAAAATATCAAGTAGAAAAAGGAGGACAGTGTGGGTTAATTTCACCCAGGAAGTTCAGGTATTAAAGCACCATCAAAAGTATAATAGCATATGATCAGTGGTGGTTCAAACTGGATTTCTGTCTATACAGTTTAAATGAATTGGGACAGCAATAAAACTCAAAACAAAACACTCAAAGTCATTTTGGCCCACGCTCCCATTGCAAAGGTCAGGAAAAAGCAAAACTAACAGATGAGGTGGGAGGGGGAGGCCTCAAATCATAAAGCTGCTTAAAAATATACAGAGAGATAGGAGTTCCATACACATATATACTTGAAGAGTCTGCATAGTTTAATTGAATAAATCCAACATGGTTTCATTACGTTTAGGGCCAGCTGTTAGGCACAGTCAGGACGCCAATATAAAATCAACAAATGTAATCTTGGCCAAGTTTTTTTTCCCCCGCAAAGAAATTTGTGCCAACAACATATGCTGTGAAAGGTCTTGAGTGTAGTCCTGTTACCACTGCAGGATACATAATTACATGCATTAACCTAAATATGGAAAAATCGTAACAAATAAGGGAGTCTTGGCAGATATTTTGGTTGCACATTTGGTATTTGGCATCACACAGTGTCCTGTTTAATTCACATTGCTGCTACTTAGTGTTTCCTTTAATTGTGGACCACATGGCAGCTCTTGTTCTATTTAATTTTCTCGTAGCTGGTCTCACATTTTGGCTACAAGCACATTACATGAAAAAGCACATAAGTATAGATTATACTGTACTACACCCCAAGAGAAGAGTGTGTAAAAATAGTCATTTCTGATACATAAAACCCTCTTGCATACAGAAGTCAACCAATATGCTGGAAAAGAAGATGAAGGCAATTTATTCATAGCATTTCTAGTCCCCCAGATTATGGGGTCAGTCAGCACAGCCAGGAGGTGGGGGCGTGGTGGGTTTATGGTACTTTTCTGTATTCCTGATTCTAGGATTAATCTGGGTTCTCATTTCCCCATCACACCCCCTATTTCCACTCGATGCCACACAGGATTTTCCCTTTACTCAAAAATCCACAGCTGCCTATTTGAGATTTCCAACCACCTTTTCCCGTGAGGGTCAGGATCTGGCTTATGTTTTAAGCAGAAGATTAAATACACAGATCAATGCTTTATTTGAATTTAAATCAGTTGTGGTATTATTGTTATATATTATGAAAAGGATATTTTTGTAACCCCTTTGTGTTAGGGGACTAAATTATACCAGTACTTTACATGTGCATGGCACTTTTCTCCCAAAGAGTTCTAAGTGGTTTATAAACATTAACAAATCTCTCTCAACCAGAGGTACAGTAGGAAGATAGGTTTGTCCATTTAATTTTTTTTTCTTTCAGTGAATGTGTATGTCCCAAGGAATGCCATTTTCGAAAGTTTAGGGCATAGTAGTTTGCCCAACATTACTTAGTAAGACAGTAGCAGAGTTATGAATAGAACTCAGGAGTTCAGATTTCCAGCTTTGGGTATAATTATAGTGACCACAAAGACATGGCTGAAAACTTAATATATTATTATTGTTCATTATTTGTATTGAATCAGGCCCCCATTGTGTTAGGCATTGTACAAAGATGGTCGTGGACCCAGAGAGTTTACAATCTGATTGACAGTAAAATGTCCAGCTAAGCATTTTAAGACCTGTCAGGTGCACTAAGGAGGCCGATGTGTTGAAAGGCCGCTCGTATTCCCGTTCTTGCTACTCTAAAGAATATGGGTAACTTCCATGCACTTACTGCAATCCATATAGCTTGTCTATTTTATTTTACATTTTAAAATATATATGTGTGTGTGTGTATAAAGCTTCTTCCAATGAATTTTTTAAAATTTGTTTTATTATCAAAAAGTACATGCCACTTTTTTTAAGTCCACCCATAAGAATTTTTCAGCAATTTCAGTTACAGAAGATATTCTATTGAGAACTCATCTAAAGCCGATTGAAATCAATGGAAAAGCTCTCATTGACCTCAGTGGACTTTGGGCTCAAGCCCCTAATGAGACTAGTGTGGGTAAAACCAAGTCATGATGTAACATTTACCTGTCATGCTTTCAAATGTGCTTAATATGAGGCACAGGCAAATCTTACTATTTGAGACTGCAGGATACAGAAAACCTGCCGTGGAATAGATTGTGCAAGGGGTCCTAAGGAGCATGGGGAAGAAGTAGAGGCCAAAATCATGAGTGAACAGCAGATACAAAATGTGGGAACATAAAATTAACAAACTGGTGGACAGACTATCATGGAGGGAGGGGAAAGTTGAGAAGAGGCAATTGCATGTCCAGATTGCCATTAATCATCATCTCTATTATAAAGAATAAAATCTGAACATACAATTAATTTAAATTTGAATCACTAATTGCAGTTAGAAAATCTGTATGGTTTTAAAGTTCTTGGTGTACTTAGATGTGTCTTATTGGTACATATTTTAGTTTACAATTGCCGTACATAGTTCAAAAAAGATCTAGGTAAATTCATGGAGGATAGGTCTATCAATGGCTGCTAGCCAGGACGGACTGTGATAGTGTCCCTAGCCTCTATTTGCCAGAAGCTGGGAATGGGCTACAGGATGGATCACTTGATGATTGCCTGTTCTGTTCATTCCCTCCGAGGCAACTGGCATTGGCCTCTGTCGGAACCTTTGGTCTGACCCAGTATGGATGTTCTTATAAGGAAAGGAATCTTGAGTTGTGTGTTCTGTTGATTGACCACACTGCCATTTTACTAGTGTACCAGCCGCAGTGAGAGATTTTTTAAAAAATCTCATGTTAAATTGTGATTGTTGTAGGTTGGAAATGGAATGATTCCCTCCAACTGGGAGAAAAATAACACATAGTAAAATTCAGTGGAAAAGCTGCCTGGTGTGTTATCTTAGGATGTAATCGTGGATCCAGGGAGGTGCTGCATATCCTTAACTCCCATTGAAAACGAGAAGCTCCTCATCTGCAAGTCCTAAGGAAGCATTTGACTGTGGTGGTTGAAAGTAGATAAATTTTATTATTCTAATTCCTGACACGTTGGTCAAAAGAGCTTTAGAATGATCAGCTGTGCCATAGAATAAGCACATTGTGGCCTGCACTTATAAATCCTTGGATCATTTTAACATAGGAAATCTAAGTTGAAGCATAATCTGCAAATATATTAACCACCTTTATACCAATACAAAAATGCTTGTGTCACACACGAGGAGGATCATAGCAGATTGTAGTGGTATAGCTCACAACAGAAGCACATTACCACTAGATTAATTTTCCAATGTTCCCAGTCCCACCACAAACCCTTGAGAGAATGACTGTTAAATATGCTTAATAATTGCATAATTGTGACATCTGTTACTCTCTAGCACCTCTTAGTGGGAAATTAACTGAAGAAATATCAAGTTCAAAGTTGTTAACATTCTGATAGCATATTTAATTGAAATATGAAGGGGGGTGTAATGGAGATTAAATTAAGTTCTCAGATAATCATCTGACACACAGGTAATTGAGCATCTATCCGCTGTACTGATGAGCTCTCATAAAGAAATGTACTGGGTGGCATGTGGGATATTTTACTCTGCAAGCAAAATGGAATTCAGCTCTTTTTCTTGTCAGTCAGTGACTGTATCCACAAAATCAATAATGCAGATAACAGAGTAGCTGGAAAATGAAAAAGTGATCGGAGATATGAGGAAATATTAGGTTAAGGGTTCTTCTAAAATATAGGATCCCTCATGTTAGGTAACTGAGTTGTTATTGAAAGAATTTCTTCGCTGCATCCATCCTAATCCTACAAAGACTTCACAATAAAATCTTTTGGCTGGTCTATGTAAACTCAGAATATACCTAGTAAGTATTACCTGTAATGATGACAAATATTAAATACAGTGCCAATGAAAAGAACCAAATCCAGGCATTTTTCTCTCATGACCTGATGTACTAAATTATCTGTTTTCTTTTATAATGAACATCTAGTCTATGTGTACTTTTTCGGAGGGTACAAAAAGGCTACTAGGAGTATAAAAGAATATGAAATCTATGAAAAAGTAGTGAAGTGCATTTAAAAAAAGGTTAATGCATCTATAATTTCTGCACACATAACTCATTGATTAGAGATTAAACATCATCTTTTGTACCATTCAGATGGGATATTTTAATTAGGATGTCATGATTACACAGAAATACCAAATGCTAAATTGATTTTTGGAACCTTTTGAAATAATAGCACTACTTCTGCAAAATGAAAATCATAATAGATTATTGACTTATGCATGAGTTTTGGTCCAAGGACACTTCCCCAGTGTCAACATTTTCAATATCTTTAGTTTCATGCAAAGAGACACTCATAATTAGGCTTATATTAAAGTTTCTGCCTATTGATTAATTTATATTAATGACAATATCATAGCATTGATTGTCCTTGAATTCTAACAGTAGGCAATGGTGCCAGTTGCTGACATGTTTAAATACAACATAACCTTTCTTGTTGATTATTATATTTTATTTAAGAATGTGTTAAGTGTATATGTGAATTGTCCAAACAATATTGTGAAACCATTAGTTTCCCAGCAGCTATTCTTTTTTCTAGAAAAGAAGTTGTTCTCTTATTAAGAGGTATTTGGTTCTATATAGTGCATTAAGGTGGATGCGTCACTCTTTATAGGGGACACTGGAAAATACCATGACTGCTTGTGCAGATTTCTGGCCTATATAAACAAGCTAAAGACCTTTGGGTGTCCATGACATTACATTCATTTATATTAAGTCTGAACTTGGACCCTACAATGATCTTTCATGCTGAGAGATGTTCAACCTTTGCGGTAGCCAGGTTGTTTTTTGTTTTTGAAGCCAACTTGAACCTTTTAAAGCTGTGGTCTTAACCAGTGCTTCCAGGCTTTGTGTGTTGAGTTGGGATCCTGAAAATTGGGCCATTGTTACCACCACCATTCCATACGGAAACAAGATAAATGCACAGGATTCTTTAACCAAGGTTCCAAATGTTATGAAAACCCTATAAAGTCATCACTGATTTATAGTGGCCAACTTCCTTCCCTCTGAGAGAGAGAGAGAGAGCACTGAACTTTCAATAACCCAGCCTAAAACACACTAGGAAGGGTTGCTAGACAATAACCATAACTAGCACTTCTGTATAGTGCTATTCATCAGCAGATCGCAAAGTGCTTTGGAAAGGAGATAAGCATCATTTATCCCCATTGTACAGACGGTGAAACAGCCCTACAAAGAGCTGAAATGACTTGCCCAAGGTCACGCAACTAGTTAGTGGTAATGCTGGAAACAGAACCCATGGCACCAGAGTCCCAATCCAGTGCTGTAGCCACTAAGCCGCACTGCCTCCTCGGTAGGTCTCCCCTGCCTATATAGAAGCTTTTTTGACCCCTACCCACCCCTAAGGCCAATGAGGTATTTTTAAACTTTTCAAATAGCATAATGAGAGCAAAGGCTGAGCATCTGCCATCAGCCCTAGCACACCACCGCTCCATGTGGAGGATGGCATAGCCAAGGAGGAAAGAGTGTCTTCCTCAGAGGCTGCCTAAACCATTGGGCATGTCTGTTCAGTGCCAGGCTAGCCAAAGCTTTCCCTCACACTATGACCTTATGGATAGGGGGACAATGTGTATAGAGAGATTTGTGCCATCTTCAGCTGAACATTAACAAAAACCCACTGTAAACAAGAGTTTGGCTGTCCCAGAATCGCAGTAGAAAAATAGTTTCAGAAATATAACAGGGTGTGGTTTTAATTGTACACCTTCTCCCCAGGTTCCTGCCTCTCAAAGAGATTCTGATTTGGTCCCAGTCTGAGTTCATTTTCAGTATACGCTGGAAACATGCAACCAATTAGTTTCTTATGTGCAGGGACTCAAAGGACAAATTAAAGTCTACAGTAGTATACTGGAATACAAATAATATAAAACGCTATAGGAACAATTACAATAATACTCTGGAAATTCTGTCTTTATTTTCTTTCCCATATAATTGGAGAGCACTTTAGGAAAATGATAGCCTGGAAAAGAATGGAAAGATTTTAAAAAACCCAGAATTAGCAATTAAGCATAGCTTTTATGGGTAGTAATTTAATATTTGGCTGATGTCATGCCCCGTGATTCATATACGAACAAGTGATTGTCATATATGTTAGGGAGATTTATGATGACTTAGGGTATGATTGAGGAAGAGTCCTTAAATAAAGATGTCTTGTTGACCTAGGAGCAACTATATTCATTAGGAAAGTCACATATATGGTCCCTTTAGCAGTTACTTAATCATATGCTTGAATATTACTCATCCTGAAATAACTGTAAAGGCCATGAGGCAGTGTTTTTATATGAAAATATATCTCCCTATTTGGTTCTGTGAGTTGATGTGACTATGTGAGACAAAAATGGAAAGCTCCTGGAACATAAACCTCAGAATCATAAACTAAAATGAAGGCATTGTTTACCCTTCTGGTGCTGTCTACTTCTGTGACTAATAGTCATCTGGTGCTGAGTTAGTGTGCTCACTCATTGTGATTATAGAGATGACCATGTAATGGAAGACATTGTATCTCATTTGTAGATGCATCTGATGTGACTGAATGTATCCACAATAGGTATATTAACTATAAACAGAGGCCCATGAAATTTGTGTATTTAGTGAATGACAAAACATGCATTCACATAAACCTGTGTGCAAATTGAAGGCCAGTTTTTAAGTGAGTGTTTGAGGATGGAAGCTGTACAAATGCTAATTTATATTATGATTTATATAGTTGTTCATAGTTCCAGCAAAAGATTATTCAAACAGGAATTTCAAACATTTGCTTAAATCAATAAAGCACTGTTTAATTTGCAAGATGTTCTCTACCCAAATGATCCTTTCTCATTTAACTAATAGCACATATATATTTAATATCCAATTCCCCCAAAGAATTACTGATCCCCTGCTGCAGTATCCCAACTGTCATCAGTCCTCTTATAATCTCATTGTTGACCCAGAGTGAGGTAGAGAAGTCTAAAAATGGAGGACTAAGAATAAGTAGTCAGCTGTTCATGTGCTAGATATTTGTGATATATTGATAATTCTGTTGGTGCCAGAGTGAGAAATTCCTGGGTTTTCTGGAGACAGCTTTGAATCTATTTCTCCATTTTACAATGGATTCTTTATTAGATTTCAAACACAAACATAGAAAGCAAACATAATTTAATACATTATAATCCAAAGAATATATATATACAACATTGTATAGTCTGATTTTATAGAAAATGCTGAGTATCTGCCCCCTTAAAGTGTCTCAGGGTGGGTACCCTGAAACCACAACACCCAACACTAGCCAGTTGCAAAATGTTGACCCTACTACTATATATCTTTTAACTAAAATGTTGGTATTTCAACTGATATATAGTACAATCATACAATAAAGCAAAGCTCAGAGGGAGAAAGCTGATGTGATTTTGGGCTACATATTCAGTCATCAGGTCACAGAGCAGGGAGACGGTTAACCTCTGTATAGATCTCTAATGAAACAATGCTTCAGGTGTTGCATTTTGTTATGTATATCTTGTATTTGAAAGATATAGACAAACGGCAGAAAATCCAGAAAAGAGCAACAAAATTTAAGGCCTTGTATATAGATAGGTCACCTGGCTAACCAATGGGAAAGAGGGGATGTGATAACCCAACAGGTGCTTACAGGTTGGAAACTAGTCATGGTTAAACAGCATAAAATAACTTGTCCATTTGTTCAAGGTAACCAAATGTTTCTGACTATCACTATGGTACATTTGACTGCTCATTTCCATCCCCTATCTAATCAGAGAAAATGTTCTGTTCCTCCCTTAAAATGTTTTCCAATGCCTGCCTTTGGCCACTGTCCTCAGCTTCTCTTTGTTGGTGCAATATAGAGAATTAACGGTAGCACCTCATTAAGACACTGTTTGTTTCATGACTGTAGTCTGGGAACTCCTGTTAGGTTTATTTCCAAGAGAGACTGGTACCAACTGCTTCAACCCCAAGCCTAGACGGCAGTCAAGAGTGAACTGCTGCACCCACTCTCACATGAAGTGTGAATATATAGGGATATAGGGCTTTCAAATATGTTGCCAATAGATAACATTACCACCTACCTCAGCAACATAAAACCAGATTAACTTTCCAAATACTTGGAATGTATGACAACCAGACATGCCAATTTCTTGATACAAGGTCCTATGAAGTTGCCATTAGCGTACAAGTGACTTCAACAAACTATTCATGCTTCGTTAGTAGCATGCTGAATTACTTTGCTGAATCAGGGCTTTCATTTTAAAGCAGGTTGAAGAGCAACTAAAAGCCTTTATTTTTCATACCGAGTTATTTTAAAATAATAATGTTGGGTGCATTGAATATTGAGGTGTAATTTCATAAAGAATTATGAGGCTTTATAATTATTTCAAAAGAATTTATGGAAATATTTCATTATTTTTTTCCTTAATTTTTTCACTAACTTCAGACATTTACTTGCAATTACAGTTGTTCAGTGAACACAATGACAAATTAATAATTCATAGCTTTTGTCAAAGAACATAAAAATGGGACATTTATTCCATCAAATACACATTTAAATACACCATCTTTATTTGAGCAAGTGTAGAAATATAAATAGTGAGGCGTGTTATTGTATTTCTGATCTTTTCTTTATCAAATTATGAGTGCTATGTGTAGCAATGTGAAATCTAAGCCTGAGAACATGGCCCACTGAACTATTCAGAGCACATCTGGAATATAACATTCAGATTTGTTGACCTGAACTGTATGAAGATACCACCCATTACAATTTATTTTGGGAAAGGTCGGGACAGTTGATGTCAAAAATAAGAAAATAAGCTCAACGGTTTCTCACTTAAGGTGTTCTGTTTTGTTTAATCAAATAGCTTACTGAAGCTTAATTAAAATATTTGTAAATGAATTCTTGATAAGGAAATAAGTGTGTAAAAAGACTGTTTAAACTTTTCTTATATTGAGTATCATGTGAGTTTAAGGTGGTTTATGAGGAGCCTAAGCAATTCAAAGAAAATCCCAGTCTAAAACCATTATAGAAAATTAGGGGGAAATTTTGGAAGTAGGAAAATTTTGACTGGATTTTCTGCCTGGGACCAAAGTTAGGCTGAGCATAATTTTCAAACCTATCATTGCTAGGAATCCTATGTATTTTCATTGCTAGCCTATTTCTAAACCAGGGGGCATTTCACTCTTAAACAAGACCATTTTCATATGAAATTCTTTAATGAGTTATTTCTCTGATTAATGATCTCTTATTATAATAGTGTCTTTCTTCCCCAATGATTACTAAGTGCTTTAAAAGTAAAGTGATAGACAAGATTTTCAGTAGTGACTAGAGATTTTTTTGCGCCTCAATTTTTGTCTGCTCAAATTCAGATGACTTTAAGGTGCCTGATTTTAAGAGGTTCAGTCACAGCATTTTCTGAAAATCAGGACCCATTAAGACTTTTCTGGGTGAGCAGCCAAAATCACCAATCCCTTTTTATGAAAACTTGCTGATATATATTGAATGTACAATGTTCATTTAATCCCATTGCTGCTCTGTATCCCTAAAAGCAAATTTGTTATTTTTAGCAAGAACTGATCCAAGTAATAAGTTTTAATTTACATTTTGATTAATTAAATTTTTTTCAATGTTTGGTTGATAAAAGTGTATATCTTTGTGTAGAACCAGAAACATCTTCCTCTGGGGGACATTATATATTTTAATGCTATAGATATGCTAAACTCACCATATTTCAGTACAAAATCAAAACTCAGCCAGGTTTGTCTAAAAAGTTTGCTATACTGGTTAAACTTTCAGGAGTACTAGGACACAGGATGGTGGGACTTGAGTATAACAGATTTCATGCTGAAACCAGATATAACTCAGAGATTCAGTCTGCTGTTGGTTTTCAATTATGTCTATACCTGGAGCTGAAACTCAAAGTGAATCTCATAGGTTGAGATCCAAGAAGATTTCAAATTGAACAAAATATTTGCACAAATGCCTTCAAACAGTATCAGTGAGTTTCTTCACAGCTATAATTTTGATTTAGTACCATGATTTAAGAATGACAAATGAAATTGATCCTGAGAGGTAAAAGGTTAAAAAGTCTATCCTTGCCACATCTTTCTTAAACACTCTCAGTAAGTGATGGGGAATGTTTCCCAATTGGATGCCCATGATATGTTGATTATACTTTTATTATGCTGTATTTTGGTGTTGTAAAATTGGGGCCCAATCCTGCAAATACACATCTGAAGGTGGTTACCAGATTAGGCCCCTTGGTTTACTAAAGACATATGTTTGAAATAACTGTATTCAGGTGATGCTCTGAGAAGAGTCAGTGGCTACCATAAAAAAAACCAACCTACTCCCTCCCCTCCCCCCCCCCCGACCAGTTGGTATATTGTTGAAACTAAATAAATGTTCAGGAAGTTGTGTTTACTAAAACTAGATTTAAGTACTCAGAACAGGAAACCATTTACCATGGATGTTAGATCTTTCTAATGACTGACTAACTAGAAACAGGCTATCTTAATTCTCAGCCCCGAGCAATTACAAATAGCTTTGCTTCCAGACTTCATTAGAATATTTACTGCTATTTGGATGGAAGACTTTTGACACTGCAGTCATAAAATTTACAGGGGACCGCTTTTCTGCATTTGATAGGAGACAGAGTGTAGGCCTGTATGTTCCAGTCTCCAACAGGCTCCGACATTACTCATTAGTGGTCTTGGTGGCCAAAGATCACGCCAATTCAGAAACCTATGGTGGTCCAGTAAATCACCTCAAATACCTTAATCATGCCCTTTCCTTTTTTAAAGAAAAAAGGCTTTATTTCCTTCTTACTGACTGTAGAAAATATATAGCTTAATCCATGGATGTCATTTTGCAGGTAAACAGTGTATACAGAGTTAGTAATTTTAGTTCAGACCTTCATTTTAAACACTTGGTGTAATATTTGTTAAATGTTGTATTGAATTTTAATTCTCTTAAATTATTGCTATGAGTATTACAATCTATATATATAAAAGTCAAATGGTGTATGCGTGTATGTATGCGTGTATGTACGTGCGCTTACTCCTTCCACACCGTTTGAGCTAGAGACTTGAAATTTGGTACAGTTATAGGTCTTAGGGTCCTAATCAGGGTAAGAGTCGAAAATTTTTCAAATCTCACCTCTGACGCCCCCCAGGGGTGAAATTCTTTAAAGCCCATTCACATCAGCTGGGCAGCTGCTGTTATCTGTGACATAGTTATGATGTCATAATACCCCCCTCCAACGGACCCTGCACTCGCTCAGCTCTCTGCCCCCTCCCCCCTCCAACGGACCCCGCACTCGCTCAGCTCTCTGCCCCCTCCCCACCTCCGACGGACCCGAGTTGGGTTTGGTCGGAGGGTAAGTGAGGTAGGGGTGTCGGGTTTGGTTGGGGGCTGAGGTGGGGGGGTCGGGGGGTAAGTGAGCCGGGGGTGTTGGATTTGGTCTGGGGGGGTGGGAAGGTGTCAGGGTGGGTGAGGGGTGAGGTGTGGGTGTTGGGGTTGGGGTTGGTCAGGGGGTGTTGGGTTTGGTGGGGGGGTTGGTCAGGGGGTGTTGGGTTTGGTGGGGGGGTTGGTCAGGGAGTGTTGGGTTTGGTGGGGGGTAAGTGAAGTGTGGGTGTTGGGTTTGTTTGTGGTGGTAGGTAGGGGTGTCGGGTTTGGTTGGGGGGAAAGTGAGGTGGGTGTGTCAGGTTTGGTCTACGGGGGGTGAGGTGTGGGTGTTGGTCAGGGGGTGTTGGTAGGGGGTGACGTGGGGGTGTTGGGTTTGGGGGGGGGTGAAAATGTGAGTCGGGGTTGGTCGAGGGGTAAGTGTGGTGGGGCTGTCGGGTAAGTGTGGTGGGGCTGTCTCGCTCAGCTCTCTTCCCCCTCCCCACCTCCGACTGACCCGAGCAATGCCGGGTATTTTCGCTAGTTCATTCTAAAAAGAAGTATATTTGCTCTTCCATCATCTGAGAAGATTTGATGTACTATTTAATAAATATAGGTACTATTCATAACTTCTAGATCTATGTGTCGTCATAATCCCTTTCTCTTGGAGGAGTTTAATGTGAACCCTAGAGCTAGTGTTGAGAATGGCGCAACTCTGGGCACCTATCAATCAAATGAAATTTGGTAATTCCCAACAGAACAAAGTGGCCTAATACAAACTTAGTATACTGAGGGAATAGAGAAACATAGATATTACATCTGCTGAAAATTGACATGTCAACGCCTGTCTTGACTGGGAGATAGTGAGATAGATCCTTTCACATCTATTTCACAGGCTTATGTCTATGGTAACTGAAATCTGTTTCCATCCAACCTTTGTACCTGTGCCAAGTGAATTTTCAATCTCTTTCCAATTCCTAGTAGACAGAAACCACCGCCATAATAGACACTAAGCAATAAATACCCTTTTTGCCATAGAAGGCTGAGATCTGAATGGTCATGAAGAGTGTTCCTTGCAGATCACCACTGAGGCATGTTATCAGGGCAAAATGGAGAAGCTTGCACTGTTGTGGCCTCGTGTATAGTAACTGTGCTTGCTAATTACTAGATGTTATGCCCCTTTCTCAAAATCTGGTCCTGTTCATAAAAATTAAATCCCCTTAAAATAATTCTTTGCCAAAATACATTTTCCATTTATTTTTTGTCTGTAAGGAAAAATAAATTTATCCTGGAATAAATATGGAAATGAAACTCCCAGGTGTCTACTTCTGTTTATATTTGTTTTACAGTAGCATCATGGACACCTATGGAGCTGGGCAGTGAACACGTGTAATAAGAAACAGAGAAATTAATTCTCTTGTCAGTTTGCAAACTGTATACATGGCTTTGGAGCAACCAGTATTATTTAGAGTTAACAAAGTCCTGTGGCACCTTAAAGACTAACTATAAAGTTTTGAAGCATGAGCTTTCGTGGGCTAATACCCACTTCGTCGGTATTAGCCCACGAAAGCTCATGCTTCAAAACTTTATAGTTAGTCTTTAAGGTGCCACAGGACTTTGTTAACTCTGCTATTCCAGACTAACACGGCTACCACCCTGATTCTTGACAGTATTATTTAGGCTTCTGCCTATAATTCCTTCATTCATGTTTTAATGCTAGTTGGTTCCATTCTGCTATTTGTAGAATTTTTAATGTAACAGCAAAAACACTATTACATATAAGGAAATCATCACATGCAGTTCCTGGGTACATTATGATGATGAACTTCCTATATTATATTTTATACCACCACCTTGGTTCTAGGCCCCTTCCCTATTCTCTGACTCCCTGTACATGTGCACATGTATACTGTAAAGGCCCCCTCTTGTTCTCACAGTTGACAGAAGGAGTAAGTTAAAGTTCTAATGCAGCAAGTTAAGATGAGAAGAAAATGCTACAGGATGTGATCGGGTTTTCCTCTTCTATTGTTATGCTTTGATACTCTCTACCTCTGATTTGCAGATGGAAGTGGGGTCCTTCATAATGGCTTGCCTAGCATTTGGCTGAGAGGAGTGTGTAGTGACTGACATTCCAGAAGATTTAATATAAATTATTCCTTTAATTCAGTCAATTTCCACTAATGCAGGAAGCAATCATTCATTTCCAAACTCAGCTGTCCTGCATGGTGAATAATTTGGGAAAATATGGCACGCTGACTGTACGCCTGTAACTAAGAATCTTTGTATTATAGCCTCCTAGTTTTCAGGCATGGTTGATTCTTAAATTTTTGCAACACATGTGGCTGCTGAAAATTAAATAAAGCAATTATCTCTACCATCGTAATACTAATAATATGTAAATTAATAGCAATGATTTCCTCCTTGCTTGTATAAAAGTTAATCGTATTGCCATCATTTAGGCCCCAATTCTGCCAACATTTATGCACTTGAGTACAACAACTTCACATGTGTGAGTAGCTATATTGACTCTGTGGGGCTACTCACATACATAAAGTTTAGTCTCATGTTTTAATGTTTGCAGGGTCAGAGATGTAGTATTCCTGGAACAAAGAGCTGGGAGGAAAAGTAGCCCAGGGACAAAATAAAAATGGAAATTACCACTAGACTAATTTTGATGGAAGATGGAAATTATGACAGGCACTGATTGCATATATTTTAAAAAAATCTACCTATTTTATCCTTTTTCATGGACTGCTATTGTTACAGTCCTTACGAAGAACAGAAGTGCTATCTGCCCAGTGATCCCAGACCATAATGTTTAAAACCTGATGTTAAAATTGTACCAGTCAGTGCAGCTGTGGAGAGAGAAGTAGAGGGGAAAAGCTTGCTGTAACTCATCTTTCCTTTTCTCCCAACTGTGGGGGCAGCCTAAAGGCAACTCTAAGTTCCTCCTCAACTCTGACAGGTCTTCTGTACCCATAGTGGGGCAGCAGGTGGAAAGAAGGCAGTTATGGCCAGCTGCTACTGCTTAATATTCCACCTGCTGAGGGGATGCTCAGTTGACTGACTGAAGCAGGTTTAAGATCCCTTTGTGTCACTGGCTTCTTTGTTTGGGCATTATTGGCAGCACAGATTCTGCTGTCACAGTAGCTCTTGGAATACATTACCAGAAATTAATAAAGTAGGGTCAGCAGATGGAGCACAAGACATTGTCTTGTGTGCTGTATTAAAAAGTAGTGAACTGCCATTTTTGTGGGGTTTTCTCTGTGAAGATGTAACTGTCTTTTTTCCCCCCCAAAGGACTTTGTGATCTCCGTAGAATTTGTGTCACTCTCCTCTTTAGTGGATTATGTGAGTTGAGGATGGGCATATAGTTTTTGCTGATTTTGTTCTTGCATTTGCTAATTTTTTTATTGTAAAAATCATTTTAAAATAATTCAAAACTTTTGAATACGTCTAAGTATTTTTTCAAGTCAGAGCACACATAATCAGCCAAGTTCTCTTTATTTACATGATACTGTAAGTGCTTGATGGTAACATGATATTTACATGTGGAATTACCATGTAATTACACAGCACATACCTGATTATTTCAGTTTCCAAAATGAGAGTGTAGGTTTCATGGTAATTACTTCTGGACCTAATACGCACAATTACCAGTCTACCATGATGTATCCAGAATATATATGCTATATATGTATGTTGTTGTACTATATAGTATTTGTTCAATAGATGTCTATGTAGCTGCAATTTGTAATGTATAGTAAATAGTGTCATATTTGTGCCCTGTAATTTAACATTGCCAAATGATATTATCATCTTTATGCTATAACCATAATCTTTATGCTATAACCATACTCTATATAAAACTAAAATAATACATTTAAATAAACCTTGTGTGTCCGATATATCCTGAAAAAGATATAAAAACTGCAAATGGTATTGAGAACATATCTAATACATAATTAAAAATTAAAATAGGTATTTGAAAATATTTAGAGATTTCGTTGCTAGCAAAATTCTCCTGTTTGCATCAGTGGCTTCCAAATTCCCAAAGATCAGTATGACACAGGAGCAGATTAAGAGGAATTCCCTTTTTGCTAGACATGGGCCCAAGTTTCAGACTTTTGATCCAGAGACAAATTTCAAGCTTCCCAAAATTCAGATATGTCTACAGCCTGGATATTGGTTTATCTCAATATAAAGATGGGATCCATTTGCAAAATTTGGGTCCAGATGCTGTTCTTGAAAATTCTAATTCTTGAAACCACTCCCCCAAAATTTACTCTTCCCCTCCAAAAAGTGGTGCAACTTACACAGATGTCAAGCTCGTATTTAAATTGAAATTTGTGGGCAAATCACAGTGAAAAGTGACTCGTTGGCCTGATCAACTCTGTAGACAGAGACAGGAGGAAATGGTGCAATGCTGCTCAGTTTACTCCAAAATCTGAGGGCAAATATTTGGCCTCAGAAGAGATTCTATGAGAGTCTGACACTTCCTTTCCTCTAGTTTTAATGTCTCTTCGACTTCTCTAGACGTTGGCTTTGCTGAATAAGTTCCAGTACTTACAATGGTTTAGGTCAAGTGTTTGGAAGCTAAACCAAATGCCTGGAAAACCTGTATGGAAATTTAATAAAACAGAGGTTTACATTATTTTTCTAGAAATTTCAGAGGAATTTTAATATAGAAGCATGTGAGCCCAAAAGGTAGATATATTGTTCATATGTAAACTCAACAAATGTTAACAATAATATTTATTAATACATACCTTAATAATAGACTCGTACTCATCTAAAGAACACATGCGAGAGTATCTTCTAGTTTAGGCTAATAAATCCCAAGAAATATTACAGGTGTTTACAAAACAGTAAATATGTATATGGATTTTTAAATAGACATGATCCTGAACCAGAGCAACAGGTACACTGTTGTCTTCTCTTCCCTGAACTTTGAAGAAGTTCAAATCCAAATTTTACAAGTAGGGCCTCTATTTACCAGGGCTGACAGTGACCCATCTCTAATTTAACAGTGTAAACTACTTAATAAACAATAATAAAACAGGCTGTCTTAGACCTATGAAGAATGGAGACCAAATCACTTCAGCACATATCTCTCAAGTAGTCCCTTGACTTGTTCCTTGTCCAGTAAAATAACCACATAAAACACTTCCCTTTGTTAATTGCCTTTTACAGCAGCAGCAGCAACAACAACAAAAACTGGAGTGATTTTGCTTGCCAGCTGACGTTGCATGAACTGGAGTAGTCTTAGAGTGCAGACACATGGTTGGAAGTTGGTTTCGTATAGACTTCAAATTTGGTCCCTCCATGTCTTGGCAGATCTGACCGTTCAAATGTGGTGCATATTTCAGCTGCTACTATAGCTTTAACCTTAGTCTAGCAAGCCATGTTAAAACTGAATTTGTTTTCATTTTGATTATAATAATTATTATATCTATCTTTTATATATCACTTGAATTAGCAGAGCTCAGGGTTTTAGAAAGGGAGCTAAATACCATTATCCTATTTTACAGCTGGGGAAACTGAGGCATGGAGATGCAATGACTTGACCAAGGTCACCCAACAGGCCACAGAGCTGGGAGTAGAACCCTGATTTAATGTTGTTAGCATGATCTCACAATCAAATTAGAAACTAGCACCAACATCACTAGTAAGTGGGATCAACGAGGCAGGTCATCAAACCAAACTGAATTTGCTAACCATGCTTCAGATAGATTTCAGCACTGTACTCTGTATTTGTGACATGCAAGCTCTAAATGTTGTAGAAGTTTGATGGTAGATCCTCAACTGGTGTAAATTGTCACAGCACTGAAGTCATGGCAGCTATGGCAATTTACACTAACTAAGCATCTCTTAGGTTTACATAATGTCCAAAGCACAGAACCTTTGTTATATGAAAATTGTCCTGGAAGTTTGGTAAAGTCCAGCTTTCTCACGAGATTTCCATTTGTTGGGTTTGGCCAGGGTTTTCCCTGTATCTGGATTCTTTGTCATGGCAAAACCCAGAAAGTGTAGTAATGTAAAAATGTATATGTGTCTTTGTGGGTTGGAGGGTGTATATTTAAAATTAACTCAACCTTTTTGGATAATGGTTCAGATCCTTCCCTTTTGCACTGTTTCACTCATCCTTGCTCTCTCCATTTCCATGGCTCACAAAAACATGCAAATATCACCATCAAGTAAACAGTTTTTGTAGGTAACATTCTACTGTTTTTTAATTTCAACATGTTAAAATAACCTTAATTACCAATTAATGTACATGACTTTTATAGCATGGATCACATATTTTGTGATAGTCAGCAACAAGACTACTATTTTTACTTGCTACAAGATACATTCTAGTTAATTGGTCAGTAGGATTAAAAACCTTCAGACACACTGAAAACATTTAATGGCCTCACACCTCACTTCCCATAAAGCTGTAGTTATATTCCTGTTCTGCATCCTTTTAAAGCACTCAGCCAGCAATTTACTGATGTAACCAATTAGACTACAAAAGAAGTGAGATTTCAGAAGCCATTTCAGAATTATTGACCTGTATTCGGTCTACAGCAAAGGAAGTGTAAATGCAACTTTAGTCATCCTGACTTGTATATTTGTTTTAACAGTTAGACTTGCATTAATTTCATTTACAGTAATTATCAAGTAGCTGAGGATTTAAATGAGACTGAAGTAATATATAGACCTTGTGCTGCACCCTTGCACAGAGTAAAACTCCTCCATAGACAATATCATAGTTAAGACCAAATACTGTTTGTTTCACTCATATGAATAGGCTCAATGCTTTGCATTAAGTCTGTAAAGCATTGCACGTCTACATAAGAGTAGCAAAAAAATCTTGTATTGGCAGGGGAGTTAATTGGATGACTAGAAGACATTTCTGTGTCAGACTTCTATAACTTCAGTGATCATTTCAGATTCGTTCCTAGATATCATTGATAACCATTTTTTAGACTAAGTGGTCAACTCACCTTTTTCTGTTCCAAGGGCTTCTAATTTATCTTTCAAGAGTCAGGGAGGTAGCCGTGTTAGTCTGGAATAGCAGAGGTAACAAAGTCCTGTGGCACCTTAAAGACTAACTATAAAGTTTTGAAGCATGAGCTTTTATCTTTCAGACTCACATATTTTAAGTATAAGCAGGGCACAAAATAATATCCACATGTCACATCTTCATATCACCACACATTTTTGGAGAAGAAGCTCTTCTCTTCTGGAGATGAAGAAACCATTTAGAAAGTCTGACTGGCCTAGGTCTTAAATTGACTTATGGTATTTGCTATGTTGAGATGACACAGACCCTTCAGCTGGATGATTGATAGTTTCAACCTTAAAGCGACTATAGCCTTACAGAACTACAATAGTTACAATAATGCACAGAATAACTTTAGATACATTAGGTGTTATATATTTGTAAGATTATAATAGTATTAAGGAATCCCTTCTGAGATATGATTGGCATAACACACATTTGTATTAGATGCATTGTTTTATATATAATAGTACATGAAAACAATAAAGTTTCTCTAGAGAACAGAGGTTGGGGGAAAAGGGGACATATTAGAATGCCTTTAACATGTTATTAAACATAATAGATCTGGCCATGCTCACGTCTCTTACGTGATCCTACAAGAAGTTTTAAATCAGCTACCTATTATGACTTAAACAAGGAAACAAGTCTGAAAAATGTTATCTATATAGAACACATTGGCAGCAAAGGAATTACATTGGTGGCTTTTTATTTGCTTTTTGTGTTAAAAATGAAAACTTAGTAGTAATTGCACTTAAGCTGACTTCAGGATTATATCTCAGGAGAATTTTGAAGATTAACATTAAAAAAAAAAGATCTTTTACAACCCTTTTAAAATGGCCTGGGAAACGAAAATAAATGCAGGTGATCGTCTGATCATATTACAGCAATTGAAAACGATTGAAAATTATACAAGACTGAAAATAGTTTTCTGTAAAGAGAATTATGTATGAAATATGAACATCTAATTTTATATGAGAACAAATGAACCTGAGTTTAGTAATCTACACCTCTTTCTTCCTCATGTTTACTGCTGAAGAACATCCTTTTAAAAGCAAGCAGTAAAATGCATTGATTGGTTGAAGTTTGTGCTGCAATGAGCAGCTTATCTCTTATTTGAACTCAGACAATTCAATACATTTTTATAAACCATAGTTCAAAATACTTTCATGATTATTACTGGGCAGCCTACAATAATAGGTGCTGCTGCAAAAGGCTTCTGCTTTACCGAATAGTCAGCTACTTATTCTAATTATGCCAGAATCAGTCTAGCATTATGATCCACCCAGGATACATACAGTATCTGGGGACTCATCTCAATTAAATCATGGGTAGTTAACATTTTATTAAGTCTTACATTTAACAGCATAACGCCATCTTTACCATTTCATTTATCCACAGTCTCTGTTGGGTGGAGAGAAACACTCAACCTTCCCTTCTCATGAGAATTTTGCCCTCATGTGAAGAGAGTTAAGATGACATTTTAACAGGTAAAAAGCAGTGAACAGAGAGAGTTATAAAGTTAGTGAGTGGCTAAAACGTTATTGTGGATTGATGAATTTTAGAGCAGTGCTAAGTGGCAAACAGCAGCTAAGGGAAAGAGTAAAAGAGTGATTAGATAGAGGTGTGGTAAATGGGGTAGCTGAAGAATTAATGAAAATCTGTGGTGCCTTCAGGAATTCTAGAGCAATATATGATATCCTTGGACATCAAAGGGAGCCTGGTAGAAGACTAGGCCTCACAATAAATAGAGATAGGTGTTTTTTTTGTTCATCAGTATTTGTCCAGTTAGATGGCCTTTATTCTAAAAGGCCTGGAGTTCATTGTTGTACCAGAGAGTTCAACCTGGTCCAGAGTCTCAAATCCATGATAATGGATAAATGAACAGAGGGATACAGTATATTAAACATTATGTGTACATTCACGTCTTAAGGACAAGGGGAAATTGACTGTAGTCTAAAATGAGGAATGGAGATTGGTTTGAGGAACAAACTTGAAAGGATTGGCAGATTATGTGGATAAGTACTCAAAGTTCATCAGACGTTTTTCTGAACTTCATCCAAAACTCATCCCGCTTCTCTAGAAACCAGACTGCAGATGAAGGATGCTTTCTAGTGAGAACTTTGGGTTGTGTAGAGCTGGTGTAACAGGTGTAAAATGCACATTCATGGTGTAGGAGGCACGGCTAGATCCTGGATGCTGGATCAACTGATTGGGGCTGTGGGCAGTTGGCTGCAAATTAGAACAATCTTTTGTGTGCTTCTACTTATGCCAGGGACTTGAATGGTCCCCAGCCATACCCGGGATCGACCTTTTTACTGCCCACTGGTCCTTTAAATAGAATTTGAGGTGCTGTGTTACATTTCCACTTTATAAAGAACAGAACAGTTCTTATCACAGGACTCGGTCAGGTGTAGGGCCCAATTCTATAAGCCCCGCTATGCAGAGAAATCCCATTTACTTCACTGAGATTCAATGTACAGATGGTTTATTGTATCAGGCCCAACATTTTTATGTGCAACTTAGAAAGTTTAGAGTTATGCTATCAGGATCGGAATCACCACCGAAGTCAATGGACGTTCACTACATATTAACAATGACCATCTAGCTAGCATTCTTTCAGTTACTAGGTTTTCAGGTTTACCATGTACTATAACTCTAAGTCAAAATACATTAAGTTTTTCTTGAATCAGAGAGGTAGCCGTGTTAGTCTGGAATAGCAGAGGTAACAAAAGTCCTGTGGCACCTTAAAGACTAACTATAAAGTTTTGAAGCATAAGCTTTGGTGGGCTAATACCCACTTCGCATCCGACGAAGTGGGTATTAGCCCACGAAAGCTTATGCTTCAAAACGTTATAGTTAGTCTTTAAGGTGCCACAGGACTTTTGTTACCTAAGTTTTTCTTGAAACTTTAAGATTTGACAACATTAAGAGGTTTCCCTCCTCCCCCCCCCCCCCCCCCCAGCAACCTCATGTGCAATTCTATTTAAACTTCCCTGGATATAGTTACTTCTTTCAGATAAATCTGTCTCTCTTGTTTTGTGTATTTTCAGATTGCAATTGGTCACCTCATCAGCTGTTTCTCTAACTCTGTTTTTGGTAGGCAGAAGACAGAATGTATTGAGATACAACATACTATATATAGAAAAATAACAGAGAATTTTTGAATGGTTTGGTTACCAAGCATCCTCGCTCACTGCATAAGAGAAATAAGGAGAAAAAAATTAGTTTTCTAAGTAGATGCATGTGTTTTGAGAAGGTAAATATTGTAAAACGTGTGAAATAAACTATGAGCATTTAAATTAATCCATATGAAATGTACAGTAAATTGCAGAGGTAAACAGTCTTCAAGGGGAAAAAAGATTTTTTTTTTCCAAGTTAGGTCACAAGCCAACAATCTGACGCTTGTAAACGTGCCAAACTCTAAGTGTCATCCCTTATGTGATAGTTAAGGTCACCTGTCATGCACAAGAAACCCATACGTAGTGATTCAGTTGCATGTTTTCTTTTTCTTTTCCAAAACAGCCTCTATTTCCAGGGACCGATTTAATAGTATGATTTACAACTCTGAGACCTTTGTCAAGGCCAGAAAAATGACGAACAATAAATATATGGAGCATTATGTTAACAGCCACCACACAATACCTTGTCAGTTACAGCTTGATAGCGATACATTTTAATTTTGTCTTTCATAAAAATCTTGGCATGTATGCCTCGTTTGAACACAAGCTTGGAAGTCAAGTGTGTCATCCAAGCATGCAGTTTATCACCCTCTATATTTTTTGTCCTTTTCATTTAATGTCATCTCTATGGCAACAGGCATCGCCCTGGAAATCATTTTCCAAACAGCTTATTTGTTGGAAGGGACTGAGTGAGGTTAAAATATGTTTGGCTTAGAGAAACGTTGGTGTGGGAAGATGTCTTGGTTACATTTAATAATCATCTGTAAGAAGTTCATGTTACCAGACACCAAACTAGAGAGAGCAAGATAAAGAAGATTTCCTGGTTATTGTGACTAGATTTTTTCCCCTCTTGCTCCAGAGAGCAATAATAAGAATAACCATTTGACTATTGGATTTTCCTTGCTAAGAAAATAGATATCCTGGCTGAACTGGCTAATAAATATACTCTTCATGGGCGTATCTTAGGCCACGTCTACACTACCTGCCGGAATGGCGCATAGTGATCGATCTATCGGGGATCGATTTATTGCGTCTAGTGTAGACATGATAAATTGATTCCCGGTTGCTCTCCCTGTCGACTCCAGAACTCCACTGCCACAAGAGGCAGAAGCGGAGTTGACGGGGGAGTGGCAAGGGTTAACTTGCCGCTGTGAGAACACAGAGGTAAGTTGACCTAGGATATGTCGACTTCAGCTGCGCTATTTGCGTAGCTGAAGTTGCATATCTTAGGTCAACCACCGCCCCAGTATAGACCTGACCTTAGAGTCCACATTCAAGACCTGAGTGTACCATCAGACTTTAAGCAGAGCTCCTGTTGACCTAAAAAGAGGCAACATGCTTTGTGGTGACTTCACTTGCAAATTCTCCTGGTTTCATAGTCCTCAATTTTAACTTGATCTTTAGTCAGGAGTTTGCCTAAGAGTTGACATAGTAAAATCTTCCAGATTTCTCCTATTGTTACTAAGCCTTTAAGTTAGGGGCTGATACTGCCATTCTTATTTACATTGACTAGTACTTTACTCTATGTAAACTTTGATTATCAGTTGAATTACTCATGAATTAAGGTATTACTCAATATGAGTAATTGTCTCAAATCTGGATCTTTAGTGGTATGAGTAGTATAAAGAGGAAGTTGCAAAAATCTGGCCCCGATCTAGATATTTAAAACCTGATTATTGTTAACATTAATAGTATGTATTGCACTTGAACAGAGTTTCTCATACTTTTATGGATATTTAATTAACAGAGATGGATGAATTCTGAAAATAGCATTTTTTATTTTTTTATTGTCTTTGACAGTATGCATGCCAGTTTTGCACACCAGTTCCATGAATATTCTAGTAAACATGCATAGCGGAAGAAATAGTCACGTAAAGAGCAAAGTTCCTGAAGGTATTTAAGAATACTCACAGGAAGTAAATTTTGAATTTGTAAATGAATTTGATTTTGCACCAGAAACCTGATTCTAAGAGGGAACCATCAAAATTGTGTCCAATCAAAAGTAACCATCACTGCTCAGATTTTCAAGTATCTGATGAAAAGGACTGCTGCAAACCATCTAAAAATCAATATTTTCTTGGGGAAAAAATTCTGCAAGTATTTTGAAAGAAAATTGTAAATTGAGGGACAGTAAATATTAGAAAAGAGACAAATTCAGTTAAATGAGTGACTACAAATTATCTGTCCATTTTTACTGGTAAATTAAAGTTCACAACACTACTGTAATGCTACCATTTTACAGAAGGATAACTGAGACATCAAAGGGCTAAGCAAATTATCTGAAGCCTCACAGTAAATCAGTGACAGAGCAAATGACAAAACAAAGGAAATTTCAGTTGTCATCTTCTGCTCTAACTCTTTTAAAGAGTTGGAGGTAAAACAAACAGATAAGATTAGGGATAGGGTGACCAGATGTCCCGATTTTATAGGGGCAGTCCTGATCTTAGGGGCTGTTTCTTTATATATGCTCCAATTACCCCTGTCTCCCAATTTTTTTCACACTTGCTATCTGGTCACCCTAATTAGGGATGAAAGGCTGGTTGAGGCCTTAACTACTAAGTCTCTGTAATTTATCAATGTGTTCCAGGTTTTCCCAAGAAATCAAGGTTGCTTTCACATAATTTGCCACTTATATTAATACAGTAGCCTAATATGTATTCTATAGCATGTTCGAGCAAGATAGGATTTTCAATAATTTTTCATCCTCTCCCCACACTGAACATAAAATATATTTAATTTTAATGTAAATTTCATAAAACAATGCATTTGCCCTATTTGTTTATATGAAATTCAGAGGAATCCAGAAATGTCGTTGTGCAAATTCCACTGTTTTACTTTAAATGTCTTGCATGTTTTGTCTTTTCAGACTTTTGTTAATTGCCCTTTTGCATGATAATTTTAGTTATCCAGCACCAGGGCTGGCATCAGACACTCCTACTACAAATTTCACTTTCAGCCTCTTTAAAATAAATAAATATATCTGGAATTCCACCTTAAACACTGTGGATTTCTATTTGTACTAAATTGAACTTCTTGAAAGAGTATTAGGAGCTGTATTAAGTGAAACGGTGGCAGAGCTAGCATATAACATGTTTGCTGTATGTTTAGTTGTTACGGAAGAGCTGTAATTTATTGAAATTATTTTCTCTTTCTGAAAGTTCCATGTCAGCTAAATGCCACTTGTAGGGCAACCCAATGTGAATGATGCTTACCATCTGCACTTTGACACTACACTCTTGTAAAGTCGTGCACAGTCATTGATATGAGCACCTGTAGTAACCATTAGCGGAGCCCTCAAAACTTCGACATGTACTTACAAAAATGCAAAGAAATCCAAAAGCAGTTCCATTATTAGTGTTTCCAGACTTGTTAAAACTCCAACAGCGTCCCCGTGCATTGATTTTTCAGTGATATTCTGCACTGCAAAGGCTGCAGAGCAAAAGTTGGTCTTCAAAAGTAATTATGGGCATTGCTGCCGAACAATTTAGAGGGAAGGAGTCTGTAATGCTCCTGCCA
Source organism: Sternotherus odoratus (assembly GCA_032164245.1). Taxonomy (NCBI): domain Eukaryota; kingdom Metazoa; phylum Chordata; order Testudines; family Kinosternidae; genus Sternotherus; species Sternotherus odoratus. The sequence goes on along the minus strand of JAVMKO010000014.1, from coordinate 23,357,480 downwards.
ACATTGAGCAGGTCGGTCCTCTCATGTCTGTCTACATGCACGCACACACACATGCGCACAAACACACACACATGCACACACACAGAATGAGTTTCCATTTCTTAGCACCTGGTATAGGGAATTTGCCATCAAACTGTATAGCACATGAACACAGGAAAACAACAGATGAAAGAAATTATAGCAACTTTCCACATCGTCTGGATTGATGGTCATCATCACTGGGGGTTTGCTGTGGGGAGCTTCTGCAAGAAGGGGATTATATGGAAAATGGGCTGGTGAAAGATGTGGGATAAAAAGTACCCCTAGGGAACACATCCTTTCTGGTATGTTTCCATTAGTTAACACAATGGCGTGTAGTGGTTTCCGTCATTCAGCTTGAACAGACAGACACAAATACACATTTATATTAAGGCAGCCCAAAGGAGGGGGAGGAAGGGTAACAGTTTTCTTTGTAATAATTCAGAACATATGGTAAAAATATTGTTTGTTATGGCTTGTGGCCTTATGATGTTTAATTTAAAATAGATTTTCCTAAATAAAAAATGGACTTCATAACATATGGATATTAAAATAGTAGCCTGTTTCTCGGCATTGTTAAAAAGTAATGTTTTTAAAATGTTTTATACCTTCTTGGCTGGTTTTCATCTTTTCATGAGAACTGAAACCTGCCATTTAGTAATAAAGAAACACGGGGAAAAGGGGATATCTCCTATTAAGATCTCTTAGTCTCTTCCCTCCGTAGCTTTTGTACCATCTCTATAAGCCATTTTACCTGTTTTCTCTGCACAATAACTTTGAATTCAGTACTCAAAAAGCTTTAAAATGTTAAGTTTGGCTAGTGTGAAATGATGGCATAGAATGTTCTTAATGATGTAAACGCTCATTAAATTTTAACAGATTGTTTCCACAGCAAACATCTATCAAGTAGAAATCCAGGTGCCTTCTTTCTTTCCCATCACCTCTCCCTTATTTTTTTCACTTCCTCTTGTGAAAGATTAATAATACCCTCTTTTATTAATTGGGAGAACTTCTGGGGATTTGATCAATATTGTAAACTTAATAGATACTTTGGAAGAATATAGTGAAAAAAACAAAAATAGTTACATGATATTTTGTCATTATTATCTTCACACCTATTTGAACTATGCAGCAATGAGTAATAAATATAATCATTTTTAAATGCACTTAAGGCCTGATTTTTCAGAACTGCTGAGCATCTGCAGTTCCCACTGATTTCAAATCCAGTTGTCCTGAGCACTTCTGAAAATCAGGACCCCAGTTTTGTTTTGTGTTAATCCAAGGTATTCACAGCCAGCTCATTTTAGTATGTCAATAAAATTCCACTTGTGGAGGGTGATAGCTTTACATAAAGAAAATTGTGCATTTATTTGTTTCCCACTTTATACTGGATCTGTGTTGGGGAAGAATCTTCATACAGTGCAGTTTTATCCTTTATACTGGTAATAGATGAAACTGTACAGGAGATCAAAGGGAACGGCATACTTTGTGGTGAAACCTGTAAGGTTTGTGTTTATGACGTAATGACAGCAACTAAGAACTTTTGCTGGAAAATCTGACACTTGACAAATGGTTTCATATTAGAACAGGATAGAAAACTAAGTTGATAGTGGAGTCTCTAGAGGTTGTCAGTAATCCCTTCATATCAGTGGCCAAAGGACAATGGCCCACTTCCTGATATGAGTTTAGCAACATTAAGGTACTAAACCAATTGTTTAAAACTCATTCACCCCTATAATTTTTCCATGGGTCAATGGATGTGAGTCAGGGCTGGAGCTAGCCTTGTAATGACACAGGAAGCTCTATCAAACTACCAGATTTCAGCCCTGCTTCGTGCCGGTGTGAGAGAAGCCCTCTGATTGGTTGCCTTCCCTGCTTCCCTGCCATCTGGGGACAAGCAGCCAATCTGGGCCCCCTCAGGAGCCATCCCCATTCTCTTTTCTCTCCTCCTCCATACTCCTCCTGTGAACACAGGACAGTTCCTCTGTTTCTCTCCCACCCTGCAACACCCAGCCTAGGAAGGGGGAGAGGGAGATGAAGAACCCCTTCAACTCCCCCCTCCCCCCCCCAAAAAAATCTGGAAGTGGGAGAAGAGGGCCCTTCTCTAGCTTTCCAGTCCTGGGAGAGGAAGTGAAGAACGCCTGGAGCTGCAGGAGGAGCAGAAGTGAAGCTGTGGGGGGGGGGGGGGGGGGGGGAGGGGGCTCTGTGATATACCCAGAGTACAGTCTAGACTAGAGAGTAGTTGTGCCACTCCTCCCCTGTTAGGTGCCCTTTACTCTGCTTAGCTGCTGTAGCTGGCAGTTAATATATATCACTCCCAGCTTGGTCTATATGTACCTGCAGCCTGCCAGTCACATCTCAACTCTTACCAACCTGAATTACACTGCAGGAAATGAATGTCCTGTACTGGCCAGCCCTCTCCTGTACAATACAAGCTTACATATAATCCATCATTTCATTAATAGAAATGATATGCAGAAATCTTCTTATCCCAAATTGAGTTTTTTCGATATAGTTCAATTCAAATGCACTGAATTGGATAAAACAATAAAACAAGTTTAACAACTATAAAGAGAGCGATTTTAAATGAATACAGGCAATGAGGCATAATAGTCAGAAATGGTTATAAGGAAAACAAAGATAAAATGCAGCTAATGCCTAACTTAACAAACTGTTACCCTCAAAGTAAAATTGTTCTCATCACATCCTCTGAATATTTTTACTGGCTGAACTTCTCAGGCCAGGGCTCCTTCTTCTGTGGTGGTTGCTTCCTTGTTCCTTCTCTTGCAGTGAATCAATGGATGGGATAGATGGGTGGTTTCCATTGGAGTCCTTCTTTTTATAGTCCTGTCCTCCCTTTGAGAAGTATTTTCAGCTGGGAGCATGGTGCCAGACTGACTGTGCGCGGGAACCACATGCTGTTTCTTTGCTAAGAAGTAGATTTTCTCCCATGCCCCTTTTCCTGCCAATGAACAGCCACTTAGTAGGTAATAGCCCACTGACCTTGTTTCCACCTGGCAGAGGTGTCAGCTTGCCCTTTGTCTCTGAGGTGTGGACACTCCGCAGACTTGGAACATGTTTTAGTAACACCATACAGTGGAATCTTAACTTTTCGTACAATTTTGCTACACATATTTTATTAAAACTGTAATTGCCAGCAAATTATGAGTTTTCAAAAGATACCTCACTTGGCATACTTTGTACATAGATGGTTACACTCGTGTGTAACAGGTGAATTCAGGAGAAACCTATGTCATGGGGATGAACAGATTCGATGTGGGGGCTGGGAGGTAGGTAGATGGGGGAGCAGAACTGATGAGGCTGGGGGGGCAGGATTTATGTGGGCTTGCAGAACTGGGGAGTGAAATCGCCTTACTCTCTACATCTGGGAGAGTTGGTGACATGAATTGTCACACACATCCTGGGGGTGGGGAGAGTTCAAAAATCAAAACAAAAACCGAAACAACAATATCATCTTTTAAAAAGTGATTTTTGGCCCAGTCTTGTGATTAGGGTGTGTTTTTTGTTTTGTTTGTTTGTTTGTTTGTTTTTTGAGGCAGTCTGACACTTAACTTTTGCATCTTTGGAGTTGGCAATACTGTTACTATAGTGACTGAAGCTTTTGCTGGAAAGCGGCCAATGGTGAAATCTGCAAAACTGAAACCATTAGTGTGTCTTATTTTTCATGTAAGTATTTGCAGTCAAATAGTTTTACAGCAGCTGCAATGGTGACCACTGGGCTGTAGGGAGAATGTTATCTCTGGAATCTCAGCAACTGCATCTCATTGAGACGGATCCAGACCAAGAATAAATAATCTAAGGCGTTTCTATCTCTGACATCATACTTTTTCCAGAGTCGGCGTCCTGGAAGGCATGCTGTGCTGCTTGGTATGTTGTTCAGAAATGAAAGTGAAAGAGCAGCAGGCAGGATGATAAGCTTTTTCATCTAACATAAAAGTAAACTGTTGAAACCCTAGAGCTGGTAGAAGATTGGGGGGGGGGGGGATCACAAAAACTTACAAATATTTTCCCATTTATTTATTTTGGGGGAGGGAGGGCAAACATTTTTAAATGTTGAAGGATTTCATCATTTTAAAATGTGATAAATTTCAACCAGCTACAAATTTTGTTACAACCCCCCCCAAAAATATTTTCATTCCCCCATTTTATTTTAATAACATTGATATAAAATTTCCTTAAAAAATCACATTCAAAAAATATGGACCAGCTTTATGAAATACGTTGACTGCCAGTTTATCAGATCATCTTTAATGCATTTGAAAGCTGCTTAACTGCACTAGAGATGATGGAAGTAAGACTGTTGTGTGTGTGGAGAGAGGGGCAACAGAGAGCTAGGTAATATTTTGTCAACTAGACAGAGCCTTCATTTTAAATATCCTTCAAGGTGTACATCATGGTTTTTAAACATGTGGCTAATTACTTCAAAATAGCCACAGAAAATAAAATATTGTGACATGATTTTCATTCTAAAACAATTCCATTTTTAAAATGTTACATCACAAATTGTTTTCACCGAGGTGAATTGCACACAGTATGTGCTGTACATTGGACAGTTGTCTGTGGCATATTTTTACTTCATCCTGTTGATTCCGGCACAAGCTATTTGCATAATAGAATCACAGTAGGCTAGAATTAAGTGCAGCTCTTTAGATGGGGTAGATCTAAATTCAAAGTATCCAAACAACTACCTTGTGGTTGCAATCACAGTGAATTGAATGGTCATTCATTATTCTTTCATGTTAATCACTTCCTTTCCCCCAGCAAGCAGCCTATCTTTCCACTGAGAAGTGCGGAAACCAGGTACTAGCTTTTATTCATTGTTGTGATGGCTAACTTGAGGATCGAGGAGAAGGCAAAAGGTTAGGGTGCTAGTTTTCACTTGCAGAAATTCCCTATGCAAATGAAAGATGTTGGCCTGTTTGAACAACAACAAAGGAATAGTTTCTTAATTTTTAGGTTACTCTAATGCAAATAATCCTGTCTTAAATAGGTTGTGGTTAAAATTTACTGCTGATGTAAGGCTTCTATGTGCTAATTTCTCACACAAAGTTCTGCTGCAATGAACGTTGCTTTTTTATAGCTCATGGCATTATAACACTATACTGTACTTGATTGTCAAGAACAGGTTTATTGATAAAATATATGTATACCTCATGCTGCTTGAAGTAATAATGATAATAGCAGTAAACTCAGTTAATGGGAGTAAAACATAAATAAAAAACAATAACAAATTGTTCTATTAATCCCTTAAACCTCCAAAAGCATTAGGATTAAAAATGCAGTCAGGTGAAAGGGCTAATCAAGCATTCCTTCATGAGAGACCAGATCCTCTTTTAGCAGATGCTCATTTTTTGCAAGCCAAATGCATAAAATGTTTGCAAGTCCAAAGTGATAGGATGGAAAATTAATTATTCAAATTGTTCTTAAGTGTTCTGTGTGTCAATATAAGTTTGAGGTTTTGGTTAAAGATTAATTTACGACCTGTACATTACTGCTTGCATTTGTTATTTACAAAAGCAAATTTTATAACTAAGAACACAATTGTGTAACACCACCAGATAGATAGAAATGGCTGGATATTTTTTAACATATACATGTAGTTGCATGGGTTTGTTTTACCAAGAATTCACTACATCCAGACAGTATATGGATGGATGGATAATTAGCTTGCAAGAGAACCATTATACACGGTAGGTTTAAGATTAGCAGCCGTTTTAGTCTGTATCCATAAATAAGATGAGGAAGACTGTGTAGCACCTTAGAGACTAAATAAACTGGTTAGTCTCTAAGGTGCTACAAGGTCTTCCTCGTCTTAATTACACATAGTAGTGCCCTTTATTTAGGAAAGAATTACCTTCACAGAAGTAGTTATAAAACATAGTGGATTTTTCATCTTGGAGATGAATAACTCCTCTGTGCATCCTGTAAAGAAACAGAGAACTGATCACATGCAGATTCTTCTGAACAACTTTACATCAAAAGTTTAATGACACAGAGAGAAGGCGGCTAAGGAAAAAGGGGTGTGGCTGGAGCCTCCATGTACCTTTGCAATCGCAGGCTGCTGTAATGATCCCATAACTGATGGCTGCTCTAATTTACACTGGGGACTGAACCTATGCCCAGATGGTCCAGGTTTGGGACTGGGGAGATGCTGAGTAAAGGGAACCTCTCGAGCTGTGCCTAGCGCTTCTTGGCTGCAGTCAAGGAGAGGACCTGGGCATTGTTGGCCTGGTTTTGATAAAGTAACATCTTATTTGACTTAAATCTCCACTCAAAATTCAAACCCACACCCTTTCTGGAAGTTAGAAACACTCTGATCTCCTTCTCCCCCCCTTCCCCATTAATGCTTATCTGTGCTCTTCCCATGTTTGCCCAGCAGAGAAAGTCCTGAAATACTGTTCAAATTGTACACAAATTGTATAACAGCACTGCTAAATGCTTGCTAGTCAAACAGTGCCTAAAGAATCAGTTGTGGTGGTTCCCATGGAAAAATGCTTTTCTGTTCATCTCTATTGTTATCTGTAAAGTTAATCCCTTCAGATTGTTCTGTCAGAGTAGCAGGTTTGCCCTATTACATTCTCCAAACTTCATTTGCAAGTTCAGTTGCACCTTTTCATCGGTTTATCCATCCATTCTGTTACATGCCTGTCTCAGTAGTTTATCAACCACTGTGGAGACTGGGATAACATAACTGTTAGCCAAATTCATTATCAATAGGCTTTTGTCTTTTTTAGTATCAGAGGGGTAGCCGTGTTAGTCTGGATCTGCAAAAGCGACAAAGAGTCTTGCAGCACCTGATAGACAGATTTTAGGGATTTAAGCTCATGATCCCTAAAATCTGTTAGTCTATAAGGTGGTACAAGACTCTTTGTATTTTCTAGAAACCATACAACCTTTGTGTGTTGATAGGTAGGAAACAATAGTTTCAGGGCAATCTGCAACCCTATAGATAAGAACATAAGAATGGCCCTATTGGGTCAGACCAAGAGTCCATCTAGCCCAGTATCCTGTCTTCTGATAGTGACCAGTACCAGGTGCCCTAGAGGGAATGAACAGAACAGGTAATCAAGTAATCCATCCCCTGTCGCTCATTCCCAGTTTCTGCCAAACAGAGGCCAAGGACACCATTCCTGCCCATTCTGGCTAATAACTATTGATGGACCTATCCTCCATGAATGTATCTACTTTTTTGAACCCTGTTATGGTCTTGACCTTTACAAAATCCTCTGACAAGTAGTTCTACAGGTTGACTGTATGTTGCATGAAGAAATACTTCCTTTTGTTTGTTTTAAACTTGTTGCCTATTAATTTCTTTTGGTGATCCCTAGTTCTTGTGTTATGACAAGTAGTAAACAACACTTACTTATCTACTTTCTCTATACCAGTCATGATTTTATAGCTGTCCCTTTAGCTGTCTCTTTCTGAAGGTGAAAAGTCCCAGTCTTATTCATCTCTCCTCATACAGAAGCCATTCCATACCCCTAATCATTTTTTTGCCCTTTTCTGAATATTTCCAATTCCAATACATCTTTTTTGAGATGGGGCGACCACATCTGCACACAGTATTCAAGATGTGGGCATACCATGGATTTATATAGAGGCAACATGATATTTTATATCCTATTATCTATCCCTTTCTTAATTATTCCCAGCATTCTGTTAGCTTTTTTGACTGCCACTATAACCTTTGACTCACTTTCATGGATGTATTCTGGCCGCCATTTTCAAATGAGGGTGCCTAAAATAGGACTCATAAATTCAGATTTAGACACTTCAATACAAGTTTGACCTGATTTTTAGAGGAACTGACCAACGTTTGCTGCTGGTGCTGAGCACCTTTGACAATAAGCCACTTTTATTTAGATGCCAAAAATGGATTTAGGAGCCTAACTCTAGGCTTCTTGGTTTGAAAATGTTGGCTTCGGACTTAAAACCTTCTTAATACTAGTAATGCAAGTAATTTGCATAGCAACAGAACTAGTTCTGCTAGTTCTCACTCATAGATAGGAGCTCAGACTAGGTGGTGGGTATTGCCAGATCCCCACTTGCCATTGCTCCCCATTGAAAAAAAGAGAGAAAAGTTTCAAACAATCGTATTTTTTCTTTTTCTTGGCTAAGCACCATGACAGAGACACAAGTTTCATCATATTTGTTTACCAAGGTTTTCAACAGGATTCTTTTCAGCTCTCTCTTAGTCCATGATTCCAGATTGTACTGCCAGTGCTACGAGAAGGGCTCTGTAATCATGGTATCACTGTCTATGGTAGACTCCCAGAAGACTTCTAAACACTGCCTATCTGGCTGGCTGCTTTCTGTTGTGTATTTGAAGCATAAACTTTGTATGATTGTTTTGTAGTGGCTGTCCGTCAAGTGTCAGATTCTCCCAGAAATATTCTCTTCTAGTATTAAAATGTCACTGGTGCGGTGACTTCTATAACTTAACTTCCAAGGCATTTCCTGCTTTCTTTGTTTTTCTTACCGTGGCATGCAGAGAGGACAAAATCTTTAAGCACCTTCACACCACTGACTTCTAATACTTTCCAGTGTTAACTCATACCAAATGTTCTGTAGGCCATGCATTGTGTGTGTGTGTGTGTGGGGGGGACATGCGGAGTCACGTACCCGCCAGATTTGCTGCTTGGCTTATACTGAGCATGCTCACATTGATTAAGCATGCTCAATCACATTTTGCTGAAGCCAGCTGCCTTGCTCGGCCCCTCCGCTATTGGCAAGCACTGGTCATCAACTGGAACTAAGCTTTCCAAAAAAATATTACCAATTACAACCTGTCCCATGGTTATTTATTGATGTAATTTTTATTATTCTCCCCTCACCCCATCTTTTTCTTAATCTTTTTTTTTTGTGAAAAATAAACTTTCCAATGAAGGGTGATAGGTTCTGATTCAGCTCATTTCATTAATATGTGGGTATATTTCAAAACTCTGTGAGCCCAGAGACCTGTGAGATCTGAACCATACTAGCCAGCTTGGTGGATTTAAGGTGGCTTGGATGTAAAAATTGTGCAAGACTTTTATAGTTAGGAGTGAAAAATATATTTCATGTGCATACCACTGTCAATCACTTTTTCAGTCCACAACGGGGCAATAATTTTCTATCATAAACTTTGTAATATTTCTTTTAGACCAGATTATGTCAAATCTCTGCACAAGTCTTTGAGCAGGATCCTCTGCTGAGGTAAACTGGCATAGCTAGGTTGACTTCAGTGAAACTATTCTGATTTACCCTATCTGAAGATCTCATCCATAGGACTAAAGGAACTAGACTGTGCAAAAATGCAGTGGGAAGGTGGCAGACTTTTCACTGATCATCTGCCGAAGGAAGTAAATGCTGCACCTTCTTTAAAGATGAAGTGTAAACCGGGAGCTGCTGTGGGTCTTGAAGCTTTCAGATTTTCTGCTTGTGGCATGGACTGTAAATATTTGGGGGGGAGGGGGAAACGGGCAAGCAACCCAAAATGGGCCAGATTTGAGTGCAATTGCAATTCTTTGTGTACAGAGCACAGCATCACTCTCAAATTTGGGTGGGCTGCCTCTCCATCCAGACCAAATTTGAGTGGCATTGTGACCTTGTGCATAAGGTTGCAAAGCTGCCCAAACTTGGCCTGACTCCTTCAGATTCCCAAAAGTTTGTGTTGGGTGGGGGGGGAGGGGAGGGAGAGATTACCCTTTGCCAATGCCCCCTATAGTCCCATCCCTCCTGTCTACAGTGCCTATGTGCTGTGGAGGTGCATGTCCAAGATATTGCACCTCCTCCTCTCCATAATATGTGGCTGTGGCTATGTAACAGTATGTTTTGTTGCATGTCAGCTGTTGTATAAATGAACAAGGCCAAATAGTCTTTCAGGCTTATCCAGTAATGCATTCTAAAGAGGAGAACAGAGCACACGTTCCATCAGCCTCATTTTTGCAAGGCATTAGATTCTTTCCAGCTAGACATACTTACTGTTTTATGTGGCTAACGCTGCCCATTTCCTTCCTGTAGGAGGATGACGAAGGTGATGGGAAATGGGCTTGGGGTTTTACAAATATGGGGGGAGGCGATTAGTGTTGTTTTGGTGAATATTTTTTAATCACAGACATATGAGAAGGAAGCACAGTATGAAATGAAAGCACATGCTTGTTTGAAAGGACTAGTGCATATACAAGCTTACTATTCTCCTCCCCCAGTTTCTGTAGTTTATTTGTAGCTAAAGATTAGCTGTATACTGTGGTAGAAAGGGCGTTTTGTTCCAGCAAGAAAGTTAGATGCTGCTGATAAGAAGAGAAGATGGGAGTGTGAGCGTCTTTTATTTTGAATTGAAGTTATTCCTTTGGAGAAGGAGTTTGTTTCTATTACGTTTTAATTATGATTTCAGTTCACGTAAATTGTTCTCTTTGAATTCTAAACATTCCTTCATGTTCAGGCTATTGTGAGTGTCTACTTTGTGCGTATTGTTAACATGCTCAATAGAGCTATACGTATATCCCACAAGCTATAGTTTGCTTGGAAACACCTGTAATTAACACAGTCAAGTCTCAGGACTCTGTGTATTATTGAAATCAGAGAAACAAAGATGTATTTCATTTTTTTAGGTGATCCCCTCTTGCCTACAGATGTCTAAATTTCAGCTCTCTGAGAAGCAAAACATGAACTGGCATAAATATATTGAGTCAGGGCAGGGTAAGTGTTGAAGTGTAATACTGCCAATAGTTCAGTGTCAACAGTCTTAACCTTCTTTCCGGTAAGTGTGTCATTAACAGCTGCTCTTTGCCCTCGGGTGCTGAAGAAAAAAGCCTGGTAACCAAACACCTCCAGTTCTACTTAAGTAGCTACCTAAATGCTTAGTTATCTTTCCAGGGAGCTCAATCTGAGGATGTAAAAACATTTCCTTCTGCTAATGAAATGGTGAATTGTCCAACTAAGGTTCCAGTCCTGTTCCCACTGAAATCAGTGACTCAATTGCCACTGACTTCAGTGGCACAGAATCAGTCCCCAAATGATTAGGTGCCCATCGTTAAATCTCTTAACTGTGTTGGAACACACACAAATAAGATTGTTTCCACACATTTGTGTACAAAAATGAACATAAGGGAGAATCCACTTGGCTGTTTTTATGTGGCACTTCAGAAAAAATGGTATGCCACATATAAATGTGCTAGATAGCTGCAAACTGCTTCCTCACATACCTGTTAGTTTGAACAGCTTGACTAATGTAAATGTTTTATTTACTGAACAATATAAATCCTCATGTTCTTTAACTCCAGTTAAAAACCTTTATTCCTTAACTTCAGTTACGCATTTAACCCCATCAGGTTGACTGTTAAAAAATAGAATTATTATTGGCTCTTGAGACTGTAAGTGCTTTCTGGATATGAAGAGACTGATGCTGAAGGCCATGTAGGTAGACATCTGCCTCATTGTTGAACTTTCTGACCATTATGCAGACAAGGCTTTTTCCATGCACATCAAACACAGGCCTTAAAACATTCCATTTCACTGTCAGATTTTATACATAGTGTTTGGGTGGACTTTAAATGCATCAGACCAACTTCTCTCATCTGCATATTAATTAATTTTAATGGATTAGTGTTTGTAAATTCCAGATTCACAGATCTGAAGGCTTAATTCCAGTCACCATAGAACAGTTCAGAATGGTTTGTTCCAAATCCGAATGAAAACAGATTTTGAAATGTTGAAATTTCCTGTGAAACGGAAATGTTAAATTTTGACGAGCTGTGTTCCTTTGTGTTTTCTGTACATTCCAGTCTAGCGGTAAAAAGCTCAATAGTCCAATACCAGATATTTGAGTCACCCAGTCCCACCACTAGGGAGACCAGATGTCCTGATTTTATAGGGACAGTCCAGATATTTGGAGCTTTGTTTTATGTAGGCACCTATTCCCCTTCTCCTCCCCCCCCCCCCCCACACCTCCTTCACGATTTTTCACACTGACTGACTGGTCATCCTACCCACCACAGAATACTTTAATGTAAAAAAGAGTCACAGGAAAGAGACTGACCAGCTAATATACTGACTGAAACAGAGGAACATAGTCCTGCCGCAGAGACAAAGAATAAAAAGTATGAGAATTGCTGTTGTAACCTCCGATGTGAAGTGCAAAGGCTGAGTGGTTAAGGTGCTCAACAACAACAACAATCCTCAAGATCTTGGTTTCAAGTGATGCTCAATCTCGCACTGAACGGTCACCTCTAGTTCATCCAGCTGCAAAATAGGTCTATTGAGTTAGAGCAGTCAAAAATAAGATTCCTAAAGGGATATACATTAGGGAAAGTGTAAGAGTGAGCAGGCCTAACTGCAATTTATTTTTTAGAAAGACTCGTACAAGGGAAAGCTAGTGTATTTATGAAAGCAAATCGAGTTTGCCAGAATAGTTATTTTTATTTAAGATAGGTAATTTGAGAATCATACAATAATGGATTGAATGTCCTGTGGTTGGTTGTGTATACTTTATGTATCCTTATAGTATAGTTACATATTGCACACATCTATACACATAGCTAGCAATTGGCTTTAAATAGAACAATGTAATTTACTGCATTTCTCTGAAGTAGGATATCATTATGTGGGAATTTTAATGCAAATTACATTTTGAAGCTGAATTAACTTGCTAAAAAGATCATGCTGTAAAAATAGTGTAAAAGTTACTTTTTCTATTGAGAACTACATACATTAATTGGCCTAATTTCTGAGTCTATTTATATCCATAGAGATCCACTGAATTTTATAGCAAGTCTCATGATATTTGATGCTTTTGGAGATTCTCTGCTTTCATAAAAAGAAGCAACCATGTCTCTAGCCCTAACAGTTGAGGAAAGCTTAAAAATGTGACGTGAACTGAATCCTGAAGATCCAAAAGCCTGAAGACAATCAATAAATGACATTTAACCAAAAAAATCCTCATGACTTTTAAGCCAATCATATGATTTTGAGGGGAGGACACATGACCTTTTTAACCTTTGGATTTGACTTGCAAAGTAGTAAGGCCAGATGCTATTCTCAGTTAAGTCCCTTGACTTCAGTAGTAGGAAAAACAGACCCTCAATTAGGTAAGAATTTAGTCCAATCTGTTGGCTTTTTAAATCAAAACAAGTCTCAGAAGATAGATTTGTGCAGACAGCTATGGTACATGAAAATCTCATGTGAGGATAAAAAATCAAATTCTCCAAAGTGGCTTGTTTGGATCAGACTGTGGAACCCCTTCAGTGGGATTCCTTGTGGCGCTGTAATCAGTAATAAATGTTTGATTAAACAAATCCTAGTTTTGCACAGCCATGTGACTGGGAGGACAATCTGAGGCCTGTATATTTGCATGTCCCAGCTGGATTTGGGCACAGCAGTGGCCTTTGTGCAAGCATATCAGATAAATAGACATCTAACATCCTATTGGGTAATCACAAAGGGAGACTAAAAAGTGTTTCAAAAGCACATTGGAGGTGGGATAGCTCTCTGCCTAAAGGAAAGTAACAATGATCTTTTTGTTTGTTTCAATTGCACTTCTAAAAGGAATATTCTGTTGATATTCATAGGCTGAGGAATTTATACTATAGCACATAAAAAATAAGTAATAGGTCTGCCCAAACCCAGATTTTTCTGAGCTGTAGAGATTGGCTCTGATTAATATATCTGAGGAAAAGTATGGAGTTAGAGGACATCACAAATATTTATTGGGAAATATTTCCCTTGACAAAAAGAGAGGACTTCAGGAGAGACCCTTCAGTAAAAGCTCTCATCCTACTTCAGCTTTTTTGGATGTCTTCCATTATTAGGGGCTTTAGTATTAGGTATACTGCTCACAGAGAGTTTGGGTTAGCTCTGAGTCACTACTACATAGGAACATTTCTTCCATAATTAAAACAAGTAGTTGCTTTGTAATTCTTTGGTAGACTGTATTTACTGAAATAGCCTGGGGAACAATATCCTTTGTGCCTATCTAAAATCTGACTTTGCTTCTTTCTTTGTCAAAAAAGTGTAGTCAATTGAGAACTGTAGTAAAAAGTTATGGTTAAATATATATTATAATTGAAATTCATGTAAGAGTTTTGCATGCTCTGCATATACAAAATTTTGCTTTAGAGCTTTTTTTTCTGTTTGCGCTATCTCAAATAATCTCTTTTTCAAAATGTTGTGATACTTTTGATTAAAAAGTAAATGAGGTTCCAAGTAACTTTGTTTGAAGATAAGGGATGTTTGAATAGAAAGAAGAATGGGTAAACAATGATATGGGCTTTTATGAAAGGCTAAACTCCAAATGTCATGTGCTCCTGCCAAAAAAGAAAAACAAAATTAAAATATTTATTGTTTTCTTCTGTTGCCCAGTTTCTAGAGGTGGCTTTTGAACTAGTTTCTTGTATTATCTGATTCTAATTTTGTAATGATTATAAAAGTTAGGCTATTGGGAAATAGATTATTGCTTCTGTCAGTGCAACAGAAATTAGTTGTGAATTTCATTTCCATTTAGGAAATGGAATATGGGCCTTGATCAAGCAAAACACGTAAGTATTGCTTAACATTAAGTGCTTAAATGTATGCTTAAAGTTGTTCATGTGCTTACATGCTGTAAGAGTGTCTATTCCCTCTCTCTGAACCTGGGGTACAGAGAGGGGTCTCTTCTATGCCAGACCAAATAACTACAAGCTGCTTCCCAGCCTAAGTTAAGTCTTCACACCCCCAAACCCCACACTTTACCTGTTGGGAGATGGGGACCACGCTGCCACCACTCAGTAATCACCCCAAGACCATGGGGTGGGGTACCTTGACACCTCAACTCCCCCTTTTCCTCTCCCTGAGAGATCGGGATCCAGACTGCTCCCCCCCTCCCCTTCTAGCCTGAAGGTAGAGAGAGACAGACTCCGCACTCCAGCTCATACACTGTGAGCTTGTCCTTTAGACCTACTCCCCTTCCTCCCTCCCTTTCCAGCCTGAAAGCAGAGAGAACTTTAAGGGAAATAAACCAAACGCTCTTTATAACTAAAAAGATTTAATAAAGAAAAGAGAACAACTTACAGCTAATACACTTTACAGCTATAAGGCTTCCTCCCCCTCCCTCCAGATTTCTCCCCCCAAGAGGGTAGTGACACCTTAGACCAGGCACAAGCTTATGAAAAATCAAGAGGTTACTTACAATAGTTACTTAAAGCTTATGAAGGAAAAGTAGAAAGCTGTCCCTCCATAGCTAGAGAGACGAGCTGGCAGTCACCCAGAGCTGGGACGGCAGAGAAATTAAACTAAAGCTTCCCCCCCCCCCCCCCGCCTCGTGGTCCGGGGCTCTTATGTCACTCCCTCTCAGGTAACATTAACCCCTTACAGGCAGAATAACACTCTCTAGCACTTTACACTTATGACACATGCTTTAGTCATTTTAGGCCACAATTATTTAGTAAATATCAGTCATTGTGTGTACATACTGTTGGAGCTGGTCAAATGGTTAGCAACAATATTCATACAAACTTACCCCCTTTTTGACTAGTCAGCTTTTAACTCATCCTGAATTTTCCTTCATGATTCTTAAGTATTCACTAAAGTGGCCTGAGGAGGGTTTATTTGCAAACTATCCATTCTGACTAGTTCCTTTTCATTTTTCTTTTTGTAGTTGCCCAATAGTCAGTGTATGGTTCTTGTTCTCTTATTGGATGATTGAAACATCAGTGAGGGCCGTTAATTGAATTTAACCAGATCTGTTATAGATATATGGTATCTGCCACATTTTGCAAGCAAGTTAGTCTGAAATTATAGCATATTGCAAAATCTAAGCATACAATCAGAAAGATCACCAGGAAAAAATCTTAGCTGAGCAGAAATGCCAGAATGTTATAACTTATAGATAACTTTGCCACCTTTCCTCCTTACTTATGATACACCAGTTCTTTCAGATATATAGTAGAATAGAATAGAAAAGTTAGTTTTACATTCAAGAGGGGAAAGAATGGAATCCTCTAGCAATATAAATGTTTGCAGGCTTGGGTTGCATGTTATTCCAAATATTAATAACACAGTTCTGATTTCAGTGATGCTTTACTGTGATGCCTTATTTCCTAGGCCATGTTACCCATAGCTAAGGCTATGTTTTAGTCACAGGTATTTTTAGTAAAAGTCATGTACAGGTCAAGGACAATAGACTAAAATTCACAGCCTGTGACCTGTTCGTGACTTGTATTATTTATCTCTGACTAAATCTTGGGGGCGGGGAGCAGCTCGCGCTCAGGCCCAGGAGTGCCAAAGGTGCTCTAGGAGAGAAGGGGGTTGGCTGAGAGGCTGGGGGGAGGAAGGTGGCAGCACACAGCTTGGGACCCCCACCCCCGGTGTCACTGAGGGTAGGGTGGGGTAGGTGGCCGCATGCAGGCCTTGGATCCCCACTTGTGCTGTGGGGCACCAGCATGAGGCCTGGGACCAATGCTGGTGCTGGGGGGGGGGGGTGGACGGAGGGAGACTGGCGGGGCCGACAGCATGCAGAGCCCCCCGGCCATAGATCCCCCAAGGAGCTGAGGGATCTCACCCTCAGGTAAGTACTGCCCAGAGCCCTCACCCTCACCCCCGTCACCAGCCCTGAGCCTCCTCTCACACCCAAACTCCTGCTGCTGCTGGGGAGAGGGGGTGGCCACACCAGGCGATGCAGAAATCATGGAGGTCACAGAAAGTGACAGAATCCGTGACTTCTGTGACATTGATGATAAACTCACAGCCTTACCCATAGCCTATTCAAATGGATTCCTAAATACTCAGCATATCAGTGATGTAGGTGAAACATCCCTAGAGCGGTTTTCCTGGAAAGTTGAAATAGGACCTCCAAAAACATGGAACTTTTCTTTCTACTTAGCAAAAGATTCAAGTTCATGATTCCTGGTTCCAAACTTGCCCTGGCTAATTATTATTCAACAGGTAATAAGTTAATCAAATGTTGTTGTTAGGTGATAAATAATTTTTTTGATAGGGAAAAAAAAAGATGAGTTTAAGAAATATTTAAAAATTTTCCTTTCAGAATTTTAAATGGTGAGTTTTTCTTTGGTAGTTTTAAAAGTTGCAGTTCTTAAAGAACCATATTTCTTAGCAACTTCAAATGCTGTGCATTGTGAATTAAAAAATAAAACTTTTAAAACAAAATATCTATCACATCAGAATAATTAGACTGAATGCCCAATTGCCAAATTTGGTGTTGAAAGCTAAATTTATGCTACATTTTTTTTCTGGAATCAGAATAATGATGGTTTCTCTGAACCTGGCATAAGCAAACTGCATTCATGCTTTATTAAACACAAGTTTAATAAAACTAGCTATGCTGTCTGAGAAGTAATTTATATTTCCATCTGTAAGTACTTAGTTATAAAATTCTGCAGATAATTTCCAGTTGTCAGTAATTTTATACTAAAACTTTCCCCAATATATTCTAGAAATTTGTACATGGATTAAACATGTTTTAAATATCAGTCTTTGTTGATTTACAATATTTGTAGCACAGTATTTTTATGAGATTTGCTAAATTAGTTTCTGCCAACCTACTTTATTTTTGGCACTTTTTATATACCCCTTTTGCAATTTTAGATTTCTTCACATTTCTACTGTATTGTTTATTTACAGTTTCCCTCTGAAGAATAGATTCCATTCACTGGATAAAGAACATAAACACAAGTTTTAAATGAGAAATACAAGGTGGCAATGCAAACAAAGGGCAGACTCCTGCTCCCATCTGAACTCAGTTTTGCCATTAACTTATGGCGGCAACACTGGGTCTTGGTGTAATAAAGTTGTGTCAAGAAACTGAACAAAAATAAACGTATACAGAAATAAGAGCGTAGAGCAAATAGCTGAGGTCCAAAGATACCAAAACAATTCAAGATGATAAAGAATGCCCTGCTGGAGAAACAGAAGATAAAGTTTGAGCAGGACAATAGGATGTTCTGCCTAAAGGAAAACGATGGAACAGTAGTTAGAGAGCTTGTAGATAAAAGATAGAAGATAGATATTTAAAATCAGAAAGGCCAATATTCTGAAGCATCCAGAAGCCATAAAAGTAGGGGAGTGCAGGAAAATTAAAGATGTAAGTTCTCTGAGCAAGCTCAAAGTGATCCTGGGGAATGTATAATCTGTCATCTCTTAAACTGCTTCAGAACACATATGATGCTGGTAGTAGTACATGACCAGGGAGCCAGCCCATACTCTGTCCACCCTCTCTGGCTGGCAGATTACATTACCTAATGCTGTAATACACCTGTGTAATTTTAATACTGCTGTATACCTGTTACTGAGGAGCAGACTAGGAGTATATCCTCCTTTGCTGTTGTATGTGTCATTGAGGGATTGTAGGGTGAAAGAGGCTCTCCATGCCATCTTTCCCTCCCAGCTCCTTCTTCACCAAGGCAATGCAAGGGATGCAGAAAGCATATTAGCCAAGGCATTGTAAAATTCTTTAGAATGTACATCAAAATGAAGCATTCCAGAGAACAGTGTTGTTGTAGAAGTGTTCACTTAAAACAAATGACGAAAGAGACCAGAGGAACAACAAACTTTTTGGGTTATTGCCTGTGTCAATAAAAGTCTTGTCTCTCTGTGTCAATAACAGTTTTTTGTGTAAGGTTTTGTGAGCTGAGCAGTTTTTGGCCCTGAACTGCAGTAAGTCAGGCACTGTGGGTATGAATTCTTATCAATTGATAAACAACTTTCTAATCAAATTGTTGTCACAATAATCCATCTTCATATGTTAAATCAGTTTTACTTGGAAAATGGCTAATTGGAATTTGCAGCTGTCCATTATATTCACAAGGCTAAATTCTGGAACTCTGCTTCATGGTTCAGTCAGATACGCTAATACCATAAATCAGCATATCACCCCATCCTAACGACTTTATTCAGGTTATTCCTAATCTGAACAGGAATATTCTGCACTGGGATCATGTGTGGTTGATTCAGTGTCAGGTCAAGGGGGGAATATAAACATACAGAATATTTTCCCCTAGCACTTAAATCCTTACCATGGGAATGTAGTACTTGGCTTCTGTTGCATATTTCTCAGCTTGGGCTGTTTTTACTGTGACTTGTCCCAGTGCCCTGTCAGTATATAGCACCCAGACTTTAAGGATGTTTGTATAGAATCAGTCAGCTCTTAAAAAATATCCTTCATCCAGCTCCACAATAAGTATTTAAAGCAAAAATATAAAGATACTCACATTTGGGAATCAGAGAGGTCCTACTACACACTTCATCGTAAGGATTCCCAACAAAATGGAACCATAGGAAAACTGTGACTGAAATCTCTGAGATCCAGAGATGATATCAACCAGCTCATCCAATAGAAGTACAAAAACATTTCAAAATAGAAATTGGGCCTGAATGATACCTGTGCCCAGTGAAGACCAGATTCACTCCTACTCAGCTGCATAGAAGTCCACTGCAAAAGTTAAGGCATTAGACAGTGAGGGAATGTTGATATTCAATAGTAGGGTCAGGTCAGCAGCCACAATGAGGCCACTTTGGTCATATAGGGAAGCCCGAAAGCGGGTGTAAATGGCCAGTTAGGGATTTTCTCAATATAGGGGTATCTCCGGATGACCAGAGCCAGCCCTACCCTTCCCCTTTCAGCCCTCAGCGCAGTGGGTGTGTTGGGACTGTGTTATAGAGGATGAGAGTATAGTCAGAGTACACACTTCTCTGGAGAGTCCTGGCTGCCATAATGGTGCATCTGAGCCAGCACAGGCAGCTGTGAGATGCAGTTTTCCTGAAGCTGCACGAGCTCACATTGGGAGCCAAATGCATAATTCCTTGCCAGTTCTTTCTGGGTGAAAAATCATCCCTATTGTAAACACATGGAACTCTACTGACTTCAATATAATTATACCTGCTTACTCTAGGGCCAAATTTCCCTATTTACTTTTAATAAGACAAGGAAGACTTTGTAGCACCTTAGAGACTAACCAGTTTATTTGAGCATAAGCTTTCGTGGGCTATAGCCCACTTCATCGGATGCATAGAAGTAAGATGCATTTATACACACAGAAATCAAAAAAAGGTTGTACATTAGCACAGCAATTCTAAGAGGCTGTTTAATTTGGATGGGCCGTTATCAGCAGGAGAAAAAATACCTTTTGAAATGGATTTCTGTGTCTGGCAGGAGATAACTATTGAAGGTAAATTAACTAAGGAAATGCAATCAATTCATGTAATAAGAGAACCCTTTGCAAGTTCTATTTAGCCCTTGGTTTATTATGTTCAATTTGAAAATTAATTCCAGTTCCTCAGTTTCTCGTTGGAGTCTGTTTTGGAAGTTTTTTTGTTTCAAAATTGACACCATCAAGTCTTTAATGGACTGGCCAGGGAGATTGAAGTGTTCTCCCACTGGTTTTTGAATGTTATGATTCCTGATGTCAGATTTGTGTCCATTCATTCTTTTGTGTAGAGACTGGCCAGTATGGCCAATGTACATGGCAGAGGGGCACTGCTGGCATATGATGGTATATATCACATTGGTCGATGTGCAGGTGAATGAGCCTCTGATGTGATTAGGTCTTATGATGGTGTCAGTTGAATGGATATGAGGAAAGTCTTCCTCCTCTTATTTTCGGATACAGACTAACACAGCTGCTAATCTTAAACCTATTTACTTTTAGAGGTTTTCAAAGGGCAGAGATTTTCACCATAGATACAAATCTTTATTACATTCCATAGGATTTTAGAGACTTTACATTTCATCCCCATTATCATCTATAGATATTTTCCAAAAGGCCCTTGCATGCATTTGCCTTTTTTTTTTCAGGATTCTATTTTTACCTTTAAACAGCAGATGTCTAATGCGTTCAGGAAGCTCTGTTTTAGGTGTTCATGTTGAGGTTGCCAACTGTCCTGAATTCCAGGGAAATATCCCATGTCCTCACTTGATTGTCTTTGAATGCCAGAATGTCCCTTTTTCATTGCAGAGTCATTCCCCCACCCATTAAAGTAGTAACACAATTATGATCAGTTATGTCATGTCTTTGCACACATTGCAGAATATACTGGGTGAGCTCTGTTTCATAGGCAGATCGTATGGCAATCCTGCAAGGAACTCCACATAGTGGTTCCCTGCATAAACACACATCTCCATTGACTTTAGCTGGGTTCCACATAGGTATAGGGGACCACTATCCGAGAACTCCTCAGGATTGGGGCCAGCAGTTTCCTTCTTTAGTGTAGTCAGATCTTGTGATAATTTGATGCTTTTCTGGAGTCAAGAGATTCTAACAAAATCTCTGCTTTTATTTTTTTTAAAAGTAAGTTTTCAAATTGCTAATTGCAGAGAAAAGCTTGGAAACATGATCTGAGTGCAATGTGAAGACTCAAAAGCCAGAAGGCAAATAAAAAGAATGCAAATTTTACAATCTCATGATTTTCAGATGAGGTTGCTGGTTCATTTGCTCTCTCCTGCTGGACTTTTCCTTTCCTCTTGAACCATTAAATGTGGAAGGTCCCCCTCCCATATTCTCTTCCAACTCCCTTGCCAGTGAGCTCTCCTCATTGGTTATCAGTGTGCAGGGACAAAAGTGAGCAGAATTCCATGCCTCATTCCCCAGTGTGCTCACCTGCAAGCACTTCCTATTTTGAAGGGGAAGAAACTCAATGCATTTGCAAGGCATCGTGGGTGGTGTTTCAAAGCCTGCACAGGAAGCAAGCAAAGCAGGAGATGCTTGTTTGAGGGCGAAGCTGGTTTTCTGGAATCAAGCTCCTTGAAATCACAGCACTGCAAGACAGACAGAAGATAAGCATCAGCCAGCTAATTCAATTTTTATATGTTAATTTAAAAGCAAAGGTCCTGTCCGCAAAAAGAATGGGGGAGAATAGAGACATGAACCCCCAGCATGGGGTGGAAAGGAGGAAACAACTAAAATTGGGCCATCAGTTACTTGTAATGATTTACATATTTAGGATTGTTTGTCTTTTACATACAAATACATCTGATTATTTTTGCTGATGTTGAGTACATTATTTTTTTAAAATTAATGTGACTCTTTTAATATGTCTCAACTCAGAATTTATCATTTTCCATCCTTTGAACCAGAGTCAATTTATGCAAATAAAGAGAGATGGTTTCTTAACTTTTAACAAACTTGAAAACAAGTTGCATTATTTTCTTTTTTTTTTCTTGAATTCTTTCACTTTCTTCTCCATCAGCCCGAGGATTGACAAACCTAGTCCACGGCATGGGAGAAGCACAATCTTGAGCTCAGATTTTGGTAGGCATATATTCTGTTTCTGCTTTGAGAGCTTAAATTATTTTTAATATATTTTTTTGTAGGGAACATTAATGTTTATGCAGCTGCTTTTCTATCACAAAGCTGGAAACTTGCATATACCAAGCTAGGGCTTCCAACTTGGACCAGGCGCTTTCCCAGATACCAAGAGATTCAAATTATCCCTAGGGTTTGATGGTACCTCAGCTGTCTTGGCTGACAGGGTATGACAATCCTGGCCTGTTCTTACCCTATTCTTTGCCATAAAGTGCCCAGAGACTATATTGCATTTTCTTCTCTTGATCTGCATGTGTAACCCCTATTAACACTAATGGAAATTACATCTGCAGAAAAAGTGACTATAGGCTCAACTCCAAATTTCCAGCTCAGAATTTAAATATCCATCTCAGGTTCCTGGCTTTCCAAAGGACATCCTATCAGAAAACAGCCACTTATGATGAGCAGCACTCTCAGGATGCCATTTCCTATAGCACACTTGGTCATCCTGTTGGATTACAAGTGGATTCTGGCTGCAGTTTAGCTCCAGTTTATTCCGACTTGTGAAAAGTGGATTTCCTGATCTCAGCTAGATTGTGTGTTTTGTGACGCAGCAGGATTACACATGGACTGCTGTGAAATGTGAAATCAGAGCAGAGCTAGACCTCCCCTGAGAAAAACAGGCTATAAATTGTAAAACCTTTAAATGAAGGGCTAGAAGAAAAAGGGTTGCCTTAGGTTAGGGTTAATTGGTTTGGGTACAAAGAGTTTTATATCCATAACTTACTGTCTGTCTGTCTATCCTCTTCCTGATTTTTTCTAATGTTATTTTGCTTCAGGGCAAATTTGTATTTGTTTTTGCTGACAATGATAGGGTTGAAGTTGAACTGTTTGCAGCTGCTGTGAACTTGAACGTACTCAATATCTACCAGATTTCTCTTATCCTTGAATGCTTGAGTTTCAGCTGCTTCTAAATAATGTGTCTTTAAAATGCTTGTTTTGCCTCTTTCCCTGCTTTATTTGTTAATATTTTCCATTTCAAAGAGAATTGCTTTTGTTTTCATTTTGATAAGATGAGTTGCTTAATGGATTTGAAACAAAGAGCAAGCCAGCCAATATTTTTTCTAGTAAAAGGGATATTTGAACTACAGAATAGAGCCTGGAATCTTTAACAGACAGATAAACCAAACTTGTGTTGATCACAAATAAGATTTAGAGTTACATCCTCTGTAGCTCTGTCATCTTCCATGAGTTGATGTTAATTACCCCAGAGGAGGTTCTGGCCCCACAGAGTGCAGACAATTTAATATTTGTAGATTCTTTTCATAGTGTTTTCTGAGCTGAACAGTTGAACTTTGTAGTCTGCAGAATTTTATTCCCTTTGTGAAGAAAAACTGTGGCCTCTGACTGGCTACTCAAGCTTGCTCAGAAACTTGAGCTCTTCTGTGTAAATTAGCAGGATATCCCACAGCATTTAAATCAAAGGGTGCCAAAAGGGGTCAGAAGATCCCATTCAGCATTTTAACTGCAGTGTAATAATTTGCTAAAAGCAACGCACCAAAACACGCTGACAGTTGGAAAGTGTCACCACAGGGGCAGAAGCCACTTAAGAGACCATCACCTTATACAGTGGCCAGATTCATCCCTGGCATAACTCCATTTGAGGTCAAAATCCACTGAAGTTACACCAAGGATGAAATTGGCCCCACAGTCCTGTTAAAATTGTAAAGCATAGCTGAAGACAGCATCCCATAAAATTGAAGCATATTTTAGACCCTGGGTCTGATATTCCCATTTTATTGCACTTGGGGCCTGTTTCTGGACATGTAATTCACTAGTGTCACTCCTGCTTAACACTGATGGGAGTGAGATCAGAAACTGGCCCCAAATGCCTTAGAGTGGCTGGCAAAAAAAACCTGGGGCAAGGAACTAGTGGGATGGAGAGACTAGGGCTAGCTGGTGAGCAGGCTGATGAGGGAGACTCAAATGAGGTTGCATGGGCAATATTTATTCTGGAATTTCCTAATTTCAATCTTAGCTTAATTTTTGCATGTAGTATGTTTTTACAGATAATTTGGCCTTTATGCTTCTTTAAACAAAGTATAAAGGAAATTATGCAAGGCACAAAAAAACAGCACACAGTTTAAGAAAGACCAGACAATAAACAGGGAAGTGCCACTTTCCGAATCCCTCTGAGTTGTGTTTATTAAATATTGCAATGTCTTTATTCTTTCATATTTTCTGCAGTAGATTGGTTCATAAATACTCCCACTTACTTTGACTGCAGTTAGATAGTTGTGTTTGATTAGATGAACTTGGCAGGCATACAGCAGCAGGAATACAGCAGAGCAATAAAATGGACAGCACAGGGGCTGTTGAGTTTGCAAACATTTAATTTAAAACATTTATATGCTCACAACCAGTAAATTAAATTTATAAAACATATGTGTAAAAACTGCTGGTCCATGGATTTCACAACATAGTAACTGACAGCATTTGAGACAGTGCTTCTCCTTTATTCCACATAATTAACAATATTAATAATTGAACTTCTGTAGAACCCCAAAGAGCTTTACAAACATTCCTAAATTCAGCTTCACAGAACATTGATTCTTACCATTCTTATTATTAATCCCAATTTAGAAATAGTCAGACTAAGGCATGAAGAACTTGATTTGCCCAAATCTTCTGGCAAAGGAGGGAATAGAATCTAATACATCCATTTGCAATTGGTGGAGTATCGTTGTAATTCATACAATCCTGGCCAATATCTCAGCGATTGAAATGGGGACCGCCACAAGTAAAAGTATGAGTCGATGCAGCTTGAGCAAGAGACCCAGCTTGTGTACAGGGTGCTGTGATAAATTCACATCCTCTGTAGATTAGGCACAGAAAGGAACACACAGCACTGGCCATTAAACTTCTTTCAAAAAAAGAACAGAAAAACCTCGCTCCAATGTACACAGCCTCAACAGAGACCACAGCTAGAAACTCTCAAGACTGAGGAACAGTGAAGAACCTTGAGTGCCATTATTCAGGCTCTTGTTTACAACAGTAGGGATTTGCCATAGACTTCAGCAGGAGCAAGACCAGGATCCAGATCCTTAGGTGCCTTGATAGGAGTTAGGTACCTAAATAACTTTCAGGATCTGTTTCAAAAGATGCAACTTAATACTCTAGATCTGTCACCTGGTAGAAGCACTAAAGTCACGTAAAAAGCATAACAGGAAAGTTGCGTCTTCTGCAGAGACTGGCAATTGCATCTTAGGCCTTAGAAAAGTTCAGTTGTCTCTTAAGTATTCAATAATTAACAGTGGCTGCGCTAACACAATGGTTGAATGAAACATTTGAATCTGTAAGAGCCTGACCCAAAGCACATTAAAGTCAATGGAAACACTTTCATTGATTTGACTGGACTTTGGATCAGAGCCTAAATAATCACCTGGGAACCAGTTTACTAGATGGTTTTGCCTCTGCATAGTGAAACAATTGCAATTAATATTTTAACTTAAGATGAACTAATTGATGAACTTATTAGGACATTGATGAAATAAATATTAAGCTGAAACTAGCCCAACATATGACCTGCTCCTCCTACAAAGGATTGAGTAGAGTTGCTGGGACGTGTACAGCTATGAAAATGCCTGTGCTGACTTACTCTGGTGTCAGATCAGGTGGGATCTAGTAACTCCAACCTGTGACTATGAAAGGAATTGATTTTCTCTCCGAGGCAGCAACTAATGGCCAGTGACAAAAGATTCCTGCATGGAAAAACACCAGAAAGAGCCAAGCTCAGGAAAAAGCTTAGTGGGTGTGGATTTTTTTTTTTAATTAACAATAAAAACAAGGGACCATATCAAGTGTATAGACTATGTCAGGAACAGAGTGGGAACTGCTGATGTAGCCACTTACAGGAGGGCTGAATTTGATCCAAATAGTGCAATTAGGGTTTACTGCTGGTAAAACTTTTTTTAAAAAAAGTGAAGATGGTTGCAGTCAGCTAGCATTTACTTTTTTTCAGAAATATAAGTTCAGTATATTACACGAAAGGTGAGATTTTTCAAGAGTGATTAGCTTTGGCCTAATTGCTATTATTGCAGTCAATGGCAAAATGCCCATTGATTTTAATGGGTGCCAGAGCTGTGCTACCTGGAATCTATAGTATCTATAGTAAGTCGAAGCTATAAATATACTTTTTTTGTTTTTGGGAGGTAGAGCTTTTCCATTGAAAGAAACACTAATGGCATTTTCTGAGAACATGGAGAGTCAGGAATAGAATTGAATAATAGTGAATTATTTCACCCTGACCAATGAGAATTCTGTGCTTGAAAATATTTGTTGCCCAGTGTGTCAAAATGTGGTGATAAGGAAGTTATGCACTTTGTATCTCCGCGGTGTATTTTGGACTTATTTTGAAATCATTAGGTCTGACTGAAGCTTTTTCTTTGACATTATGATAACAGGTAAACAACGTGCCTCAAAGGTAGATGCCGGACAAAAATCCAAGAGCACTATGCATACCCCAGTCTGTTCTCCATGTAGCTGGAGGCCTATTTAAGTGTTGTTCCCATTGTGATATGAGGGAACCTCTGCCTCGTTTATTTATTTGTAATTGTTGGTCTCCAGAGACTGCTGTCTGCATCTGTTTATTAAATTGCAAACTCAGCTGTGAAAATGTTTTTTATGGTGTTGTTTTATTATGGTCCCCTTTAGAATCAGAGGCAAACACAAACATGATAAATATTTTTCTTTGTGGCAAAGGCACGTTGTTGGAGGGCCATTGAAACAACACGAAACTGGAATTGTTTGTTTACGAGATCAGATTCATTCATTACTTTGGTGAGGAGCTGTGAAATGTAAATCTCACATTCCACTGGACAATAACAACACCAGCTTGAGCTCATTTAGAGGTGTGATATTCCATTCATAAGACAGCTGTTAATTTTATTGACCAAATTTTCGAAATGGGAATAACCAATATTTAGGGATCGCTTCTGAAATAGATTGGTTTCTCAGGTACTATTTTGCATAGTTTTTGGAATAGCAAGTATTTGAACTCCATGTAGCAGTATCTTGTATGTTTGGAGAGATGTTTGTGTTTGATTAAAAATATCTGTTTCACATTATCTTTCCTTTCCTTCTTGAAAAGCAGGGGAAAGAGGAGAAAAACCTGATTTGTATTTCTTCTTCTTCTTACCTGTACTAATTTTCCTACACAGGGTTGCTTGGTTTTGCATACTTTCAGCCATTGATTTCTCAGTCTGTCCAAACATTTGATTAAGCAGAAACAAAAGTTTTTATCAGTTATATAAACTTCATGGCGTAAAATGAATTTGTTTCTTATGGCCTGATCCTATTACTACTTAAGAAAGTGACTAACATTACTTTTGTGAATAGTCTCATTAAAATCAATGGCATTATTTGCGTCATTAATATTACTAACCTTTTGGCAGAATCGGGCCCTCAAAGCATGATCTGATTTACAACATGCATGCCCAACATTTTCAAAAGTGACTAAGAATTTGAAATGTCTCAATTTCTGGGTGCCCAACATGAGACCGTTTAAAGGGCACCGAGTATTCAGATGGCAGGTATTCCACACTTTCTCAAAATCCATGCTATTTCATGGCGTCTTAAATTTGGCACCCAAAATCAATAGTCATTTTAAAAAAAAAATCTGAACTGTGATCTGTAGCACTATTTAAATTGTGGTATATTACCACTTCAAAGCAGTTTCACTTTGTGATGCACAGGAAAACCATCATTTTATCCCTAAACAGAGATGGCCTGTCTGCTTTTAACTGGAAAACCCACAAGATTAATTTTGTCTGCTGAATTTTTTGGCATGTGTTTTACTACCATGCATGATATGCTGTTGATCCGATGTGATGCAGTTGTAAGTGAAGTAAAATCAAGTAAAAACCATAAACACTGCCCAAGTAGCCAAGTAGCAGTTTGAGCTTATCGAGAGCTTTGACACAAAGCTAACCTTGAAGTGCTCCAGATAATATGTGGGTGAAAAAGAAAACATCGCTAATCTAAATATTTGGGTTATTTAGAATGAATGATTCCAAACTGTTAGGCGTTCTATGTGAACTATGCTCAGAAATGTACATTTCCCATCATCTTTGTGGACCCTTATTAACTTTCTATTTTTTTTTAAGGCAGAAGGGATATTTACAAAGCCACTCTTCAGAGAAAAAAGGAAGAAGTTTGAAATATTGACCATCATATGAAAAAAATGTAAACCGTGTTAACAAAAGCTGTGTCGTGAAGGCACTTTATTGTTGGTGAATTGTAAGAACCATCTGGGGTTTCTTCTAATGATTCAGGGGCCTCTATATGGATGGTACAGATGCTGCTTTTGTTATTGGTGCAATCTTGTAAATAGTTAAAATATTTACCAAGGCACCTCTGAGCTGAAGCTATACCATTTTATTATTTATACCTTTTCAGAGGGACAAAAATGGAGGTGTCCACTAAATGTGATGGATTAGGCTTATAAACAGCCATTATTGCCATCCAACCTCACATGTCAGCTCCCCCTTTTGTGTCTGTGCATTTCTAAGCTAACCAGTGATCCATGTATAAGATAGAAGGTTAAGAATGTGCAGGGAGAAAGAAGGGTTGA
The DNA here is from genome assembly GCA_032164245.1 of Sternotherus odoratus. Classification (NCBI taxonomy): domain Eukaryota; kingdom Metazoa; phylum Chordata; order Testudines; family Kinosternidae; genus Sternotherus; species Sternotherus odoratus. The sequence goes on along the minus strand of JAVMKO010000014.1, from coordinate 23,328,602 downwards.
CTCCAAGCAAGATGTATCTTCTGCTGATTAGAAATACAGCTGTAGAAAGAGGGAGAGAGAAAAGAGTTCTGCCATGTGACACTCCCCTTTTCGGTTCACACAACTCACTGTTGAGAACCTGCAAATCACTACCTAGCAGAGTCACTTTGCTGTTTTATGTAACTTAGAGCAGCTGCCTTTTGTTTTCCCAAGATAAAAATCAGGAAATGCAAAAATTTAAACAAGACCCAAGAAGAAGTGGAATAGCAGCCCAAATTAGAGGGAAAAGGTTGAGCAAGTGACTTCACAACTTGTTGACAGAGCAAGGGACCATTTTGCTATAGTAAAGGAAACTGTAAAAGCACGAAGGAGGAGAGGAAAAATAAAGTAACTCCATTGCATGTAATTACTTCCAGTACCTAAAAACTGCAAAGGGTGTTCCCTTCCCATACCTCCCATGCAAAAGGGAATAATCTTCCAAGACAATTAATAAATACCTCTCTTTCTATGTTCAAATAATTATAACACATTCTACTCAAAAGGTGTCACATTTATACCTCATTATAGGATTTTAAAAAAATATCAGTATTTGTAATTCTATTGTCCTACCCTCAGTAAATTTTGAATTCAAAAATATTTCATGTCAAAAGATTTATATAGTATCAGACTTCTAAAAATTAATGTGATCATTGCACTTTCTTTCTCTTTGGGAGGCTGGCGTTTTGTTAATTTCAGTGTGGCAAACTAGAGAGAGAGACACCATTTGATTTTGAGATTTTTTAAAAATGTATATTTCAGCCCCTATTTGGAAAAGCCTATATCCCTAGGAAAGTGTTTAAGAGAAAAGTCTCAGTAAAATAACCACCTATTTGATGGAGCATCATACATTTTTCAACTTGTAAAATGCTTTACATGTCCTGGTAATGTTTCTAATCCAGCTTTCCTGAAATAAAGCAGTTAATTTTCTTTTTCATACCAACCAGAAAGATTTTAATTCAGAGGGGGGGGGGGGAAATTGTGCATTTGATACTCCAGGAGAAGTATCGATACATACAAAACAGAAAAATGGAATAAAGCAGCATAAAGGAGACATTTACCTTTATTTTAGTAGATTACTTGAGAAAACTAAAAACAAAACCAGGGCTAAATCAGCTAAAATCATTAAAAATGGGTTAACAAACTACACTTTAAATAGACATTAAGCTCAGAGGTGATGCTGTAGTCATCATGTCGCCTTTAACTGTAGCCTCTATTGTCAATGTGTATTTTTTCTTTAATTATAAAATGCTAACATTGGCCAGTCTGGTGGACAAGTGCATTAGTATGCTGGTGCACTGGCCATCTTGCTTCTATAAATACTGGGATCTGAATTGCACAACTGATGTGGCAAAGATCCAGATTTCAATTGCCACTCCCACTGGGCTGGGGGGGAAATGAAGCTTTTACACAACTTATGTCTGCAGTTGGTTAAAATTAACGGAGTGTGCTGGAAAAATCTTGTCAGAGGCATAGCAGTGAATCTTGGGTTTTGTCAAATGTGGGGTTTAGCCTTAAAAAATAAGGACTTCCGGTAAAAATATATATTCTCACCATAATGTAGGCATTAAAAAATAGCCTTTTGCATGTAGAGAATTTAACCCTGTTTGTACTGCTGTTTTCTTCTGTCTCTCACAAGAGAAAAATAACAGTAAAATGTCAAATACCCATTCAAATTGCATCTAAACTATAAGAATATAGTTTATCTGTTGCCTCACAGTTTATACAAACTTCTGCAGAAATTTATTTAACTCCCTGGAATCAGTACCTGGGAGACTAAAATGAAGCTTTTCAAAACATTTAGTGTGGCATGATTTTTAAATCTCAGTAATGGTTTTGTTTTTCAGTGGAGCTACATCTGATAACAAGGTAGATAAAATTACACAAATGAAAACTCCCTTTAACCAAATTTTAACTGAAGAACACCTAGGTTCAAGCTGAAATTCTTTCTCTCATCTTCTCCAGTATTGTATATGATGTGTAGTTATGCTGCCATGCTAGGTTGCTTTGTGCTCTGTTACTGATAAGTCTTCATTAAGGCCTGAATTCAGCAAAGCACGTGAGTAATTTCATCGCTATTCAGAAAAGCATTTAAGTGCATGCTTAAGTGCTTTGCTGAATCGGAGCCAAGAGCCCTGATCCTGCAATAAGATTAGTGAAGGCAGATCTGTGTTCCTGCATTGACTGAAGTCCATGGGACCCTGTAAGGGCAGAGGGTTCTCACCTACATGCATCTCCTTGCAGAATTGTGGCCTAAAAGAGATATCGGAATTGCAGCCTTCTTTTGACTCCGTGGATGATTTGACAGATCTGTCCCTGTTCAGGGTGGTTTCATATTTAGTGGCATTTCCTACTGTTGAAACTTTTCAATTATAAATGAAGAATTTCTAACTGAAGAAAAAGCTATCAAACTGCTTTGAAGTGGGCTTTCTTATATTCCCTTTTCTTTGTAAGCAGGGATTTCATTTTGCAGAAAATGTCAGACAAGGCAGGCAGTGTGTGACTTGTAGCTCAGCTTTCTTTGAATGCTTGAAAAATGTTAAAACGAATCCTTCACCATTGTCTCTTTATGGCCTACAGACCAAGTGTCTGGTTATTCAAAGTTTTCGACCTCCTGTTAGCCAAGCAGAAGCTGGAATTCTTCTTGGTTATGATTCAATGATCATACAGGCAAAGTGTATGTTTAACTGAAAGGAGAATTTTATAAGTCTCTCAGCTTTGATGCTGTTACTGATGCATCCTGAATGCATGAAAAAGGGGAGGAGAGGAAGGGAGGGGGAAAAAGCCCCAAACCCTGACTTTCTTGTAATCGCGTAGGTACCAATGACTAATATCTCATGCAGACAAAAGCTAGTTAAAAACTGACTTGAGATGAGTATTCTTCTCCAGTGACTCATCTTCCCCAACAATAGTAGAAGTGGAGCCCCTGTTTGAGAGAGCTGATGTGCAAATAGTAGTGTCCATGAAGCTGGGGTTAATTACAGGAAGGACTTTCATGGTAATTGCCAATAAACAACACTTGTCCTCCTTTGAGTTTGTATCATTCTCTGACGAGGAAGTTAGCTCTGGCAATTTGAATAGGATTTTGAACACTTGCACAGGAGGTAGGCAGTAAGAGGGGTTGGTGACTAATACACTCAGCCGTAAAAGGTTAGGAAACTGACCATAGCTTACATTTGCTCTCCTTAGTTATAAAATGTAGAATTCTAAATGAGCTAGAAATTTCCTACAGATTGACACTGTTTCAGCATGTGACATGGGGCAGCCAAAGAAACACAAACCTAGCCACTCAACGATTAAAACTTCAAGCCAGCCAGCCAGGTAGAGATCAGGTCTCCAAAAGGAGCAGAGGGGCAGTAAAATATTCCTTTAAAGCTTGTATTTCTCTGGAATGTATAGAAAGCAGATTTCAGTTGTTGAAGGGTGTCCTCTTCAAGAGATTAAAAATGGATTAAAGTGGGAATGGCAGTGAAGCCATGGTAATTAAGCTTGAAAACATTCTGCTCAAATCTCAGCCCGTGTGTCATTTTCAACTGTAAAAGGAAGAGACTTTTGATATTTTAATTAAAAAAAAAAGTGGTACTGGGCCTATGGTATGTATTTTATGTAATGGATTTCAAGGGGGAAAAAACTCTGTGTATCGTCTACGCCTTTTAACTCCTGCTGACTGTTCCTCTCACAGGAAGTGCCAGCAGAACGCAGTGCAGGAAACGTGCAGAAGGTGGTCAGATCTTAGAGTGTGCTTTTTTCAATACACATAAGTATCTTTATCGTAGCTATGTTTGTTAAATCAATTAAATGACCATATGGAGGTTAATCCACAACTGACTTACTTTTGTAGTGTGACAGTATAAACACATGGGATTCTTCATCAGCTTAGAAATTACAAAGTAGCGCTTTGGTAAATGTTGGGATGGATTTGGAGCTGTGTGTACAACAACCACCCCCTCCCCCATTAATGAAATTATTCTGTGTTATTTAAATATTATTTATATTTGGGGTTCAAAACACTTCCCACCATAGAAACAAAAGAAGTAATAAAAACTTTACCCTACTTTAATGAGAGATTCAGAGTTCAGTCTGGTTAGTAGTTGTTAAATTTCATGCTTCAATGTTGATAGGTAGCACTTACATTTGAAAGGTATTTTAAATACTAGTCACCTTTTATGGTTAGGACTTCTAAGATGAATAAGGGCTAGGGGAAGTCTAGAGTTTGAAAATAACAGGTTTTAAGAAAAAAAAACATTTTGATTCATCTTGCAAAAATATTGACCCCGGTCCTGAAGTCCTTAGTAGGGCAAAATTCCCATTCCAGTCAAAAGGCGTTTTCTCTTGCAAGGACTGTGGAATTTGGTGTGTATCTGTCTGCGGAACAGCAAATAAACAAACAGATGCCGTATACCTTGATAATTAGACAACAACACAAAGCTAAATAGTCATACTAATTCCTTATGTAGTATTTTCTGAGGGGAGCAGGGAGGAAGGGGCCTCTTCCTCTTTAGGTGGCTGTAATATAAACTGATTGGAGTTTTAGCCACTACCCAGTCCCTGCTCAACTCAACAGGAGCCCTAGCATCCAGAAAAGGAGAAGGAGAGCCATCATCCTCCCCCACCCTATATTGGACAGTTCTGTTTGGAGGGGCTTGCTGGTGTTGGGGAAGTATTCTGCACCCCATAAAGGAACCATTTTGTTCACTCCGTCAGGTGTACAGGTGCACGTACCTTTGTGTAGGGCTGTAGTTTGCTGGCACAGTCTACAGGGGATAAAGCTGGGGGAAGTATTCACAGCAAACAGTGTATTCTATCAGTTTAGCTATTTGTTCAGTTTGTGAATTATCTCCTGACAGACTTAGAGTTTTAAAGGTTTGCTTTCCAGAATTACTTGAACGGTTCCTATGAATATTTGTTACTTTATGGATCGTGTGGGAAATATTTGTCATGACTATTGTTGAGTGTTCAATATTCCTAATTCATGGCCACCCTGCACCATTTTAGTATTATTATTTATTTGTCTCACCATGGATCACGTCAGTCAGATAGGACCAGATTTTGATAGCAGTACTCAGGTTGAGCTGTATCTCATTCTAGGAGTGGTGTCCTGAAATCTTTGGGACTATTTCTGGAGTAAGGCTCCCATTCATGGTGAGTATCAGAGTGGGCCCATGGTACTGTGTTTTTTCCCTGACCGGATGCCTCCTAAACCCACCAAGAGCTTTCCAGATAACTGCACAAACACCTGCAGCAACACATATTCAAATGGATCTTTGTATGACTTGTTTACAGCTCTTTCTATGGCCAAGCTTGCATAAATGTGAGTGACAAGTAAATGCATGGGGTCACGGATACAGTAGTGAATCTGTGGTTCTTATTCAACCAGATCTTGCCAAATATTTTGCAGTATCCCCCCGCTGTAATGGCTGGTCCAAAGTTTTGCATCAGAACATTTTTTATGGAAAAGTGTTTTTTCATGAAAGCAGAAATTTTCATCTACTTTTTGATGAAAATGGAAAAGAAAAAAAAAACATTTGTGTGGGGTGGAGAGAGGGGAAAAGAGTTTCCCAACCAGTTCTAGTAGCAAGGTATGTCAGGAATCAGAATAAATCTACAGAAAACTCTTGGACCCAGAGAACAGGCTTTTATGAAGACTGTGTTCAAGTATAATTTGGCCATAGGATCTCTCTCCCAAGCAAAACATGCAGCCTTAAGTGAACCTCAGAGGAATTTGAAAGTTCTGAACCGAAGGTTCCAATGGATCTTAAGAAAATGAAACATTAGATTCAGCAAAAGTATCTGTAATCATCTTCTTGTTAACATGATTTTATTTGGGACTAATTGAGGGAGGGAAAAGGATAAGGCTAATTAAAAGTGACCTTTCCTGCCTACTTCCCTCCCTCCCTCCCTCCCGAAGAAGGATGAAGGTCAGTAAAGCCTTGCCTTATGGTGGTGGTTATACAAGTGCTGCTCTGGGCATTTGTAATTTCCACACCTAATATTTTTTTAATGCCCCAACTTTTATGTCTGGGAGTCTTTGTTTATTTCAGCCACATTCTCTTTTTCTGTGTCCTCTGCGCTTTCTCACTTTAGTGTCCCTTTGTCGTAGTCGCATACCAAACCTTGCTCGCAAAAGCCAGGCCAAAACTCCAGGTGGCAGAATACCAGTTCCATATAAATTACACTGGAGAGCAGCATTCAGACACACTTTTTTGTCTAAATGATATGTTAAAAAAATCTGACTTTCTCAGAGCATAAATCTAGACAGAATCTAGCTCAGAATGTAACATTGTCTGGTATAGTTTATTGTGTAAACACAGAATTATCTGAAAAAGTTCAGCTGCAAATGCAAAACCCCTCTTTTCATCTTTTCTGAATGAAGTGATGTAGTTGTGGTCAGAGAATTACAGCAGTGGGGCCTAGATGAACTCCTGTTTCAGCAGAAAACCTGTTGCCACCAAAATGGGTAGTCATGTAAACACTTTCACATCAAATAAATATTGAACTGGGGAATTAAACTCTCATTTTTATTTATATCATTTATTGTTTTTCAGGTTAAAATTGAAGGAAAAATAGGGCATAAAATATGTATGTACACAACAACCTATAAAACGCACAAAATCAAATACGCAGAATTTTTAAAATTATACCCTTTACTTTATTTGTCACTCAGCTCAGAACAAGACCGTCCATCATTACATTTAACCAGATTCTTGTTCTTTCTAAATTTTACTCCTCGATTTGCATTGTTACTTAGATAAACATACCATATCTGTGTAACATGTTTAACTTCTTCCAGATTGCTCCCGCTGTGAAAAACATTCTGCCTCGCATTACACACTCTATATCCAGACTGATTAAATAGGATTGTACAGCACCTTAGCGAGCATGGAATATGGGGAATGATCCAAAACCTATTGGAAAGAGTCCCATTGATTTTAATGAGCCTTGCATCAGGCCGTAAGCCTTAGGAGAGAACTCTATTGCCACTAGCATCAGTGACACTTTTGTCATTGACTTGAAAGAAGAGAATTCATCCTATCGTACCCAATTTTTATAGTTTTTCTTGGTTTGAAATGTTCACAGGGACTATTTGGAGGCAAAGATACTATTCAAAACGTGGCCAAAAGAAGCCATTAAATAGAGCATTTAGATGGAAATATGGATATAAAAAACCTAGTCAAATTTTTTAAATGAGAAATTTCAAAACTTTAAGTTTTGCATGATTCACAATAGACCCCCTTATGTTAAATTGCTCACAATATTTAATACAATATTTTTTTCTTGTTTTAACAAAAACATTGAGCTTTGTTTTTGGAAAGCCATTTTAAGAACATAAGAATGGCCATGCGGGGACAGACCAATGGTCAGGATCCTATCTTCTGACAGTGCCCAGTTCCAGATGCATCAGAGGAAATTTAACACAACAGGGTAATTATTGAGTGATCCATCCCTAGCTTATGGCAAGATTTTGGCAGTAGTAGTTAGATTTTTTTCTTAATGATGAAAAAATTTACAAAATCCACAATGTTGATAATTCTTGAAAAAAAAAAGATTTTGAAAAAGGGGATTTTTTTTTTGGTCAAAACAATTTGAAAAACCTTCTCTCCAGCTCTATAACATAAGTTAATATAAGTTCTTTATGGAAGCCACTTGGGCCTGGGTTTTATTTACCCTTTGCCCATGAGGGCTGCCAGGCCATCTTCTCTATAGAGAAATGTAGCAGGGAAGGGCACAGTTGGAGGAGTTCAGAGAACCTGTCATCTCCTACAACAGATGTCTGTACATGTTCTTTAAGGTCAAACTCACTCCTTCCAGGGTTTAGGGTTTATCCACAAGATAATAATAATACAGAGGCCCAGCCCAAATAATTTCCTCAGGCTTGACTCTTCTTAGGCGTCCTCTTGTGCAGTGTTTCTACGCAGAGTCATTTCCAACTCGCTTATAGTCAGGATGGAGGTAACAAACTGCACCTGCCATAGGGATCTAATATGTGCTAACTGGGTGAGTAAACAGAAAAGCTCTGGCACTTTATTACAAACACTTTAGGGAGAGGCGGTTTTTATGATGCTAGGGTCTTATTTGGCTATATATGTGTCATGGTGGGAGAGTAGTCCATGGTGTGAATTCGGTGCTTGTAGTTAAGTTATGTGAGAGTGCCCAGAGCATGGCAGATGCTCACTGTGTAAATTCCCAGTGTAAACATGTGTGGATTCACATGTACTATTCTGCACATGTAAAGCATCTGTGCACTTGCAAGTTGAAAATCAGGGCCCACTGCTGTACTATATATGTAAAAATGAAAGTGGGTGTTGCATATACATAACTTTTCCTATTTTTCCAGCATTCACTGACCTTAATCCCTCTTCCCATTCTTGTAACCTGCACGTATTTCATACTGTACCTTGCCTGCTGTCTAAACCCTTTCTAATTGACTTATCCCTGATGCTGCTTTAACCTCTTAATGGCCTTCACTCCTCGCACCTTTTTGTTTTTCTAATCCTTCCTTCATTACTTGCTTCCTATCACTTTCTTCTGAAAATCCGCCATCAATTTTCCTTCTTATTTAGCTCTGTGGTATCCCTCTCTTGATGCAAACTAGACTTACTGTCGTCTTTAGCCAATAAATAGTGTGGCGTGCGGGGGAGAGAAATCCCCAGGAATATTCATTCAGATTTGAGAGCAAATATTGATTTACCTGTGTTTGTGCCTTTCTCTGTTTCTTTTGGCTAATGTTTTAGTCTGTGTCTACACTACAGAGCTTACAGTGGCACAGCTGCACCGATGGGAGCTATCTAGTATAGCCGTTCTAAGCCAATGGGAGAGAGTTCTCCGATCGACTTAACTAATCCACCACCCCCCCCAGTGAGCCGTGATAGCTGTGATATCCCACCGTCATAGCGCTGTCCACACCAGAACTTAAGTCTGTGTAACATATGTCGCTAACATAACTCTGGCTGCCGGGAGCTGTGGGGGGCCTCTGGAGGTGGCCAGGTACCCTGCAGCTGCCAGCCCTGCAGGTGGTGGGAAGACCCTGCAATCCCAGAGGTTTCTGGAAGTCACAGATTCCATGACTTCCACAACCTCCGTGACTACATTGTAGCCTTAAGAATGATAAATAATAACGCAGAAAACGCAGATGTGTTCAATGGATATTTCTGTTTGTATTTGGAAAACAAGTGCATTCAGTTTTGAAGTCAAAAGAGGAGTATGGGAGGGGTGTCTCATGTCTGCAATCCTCTTCAACATTGTCACTGAGTGGGTAATGCAGCAAAAAACAGAAGACATGCCGGGAGGCAGTAAGTGGACACTCTTCTCATCCCTTGAAGACCTGGACTTTGCAGATGATGTCGCTCTGCTATCATATACCCAACACCATATACAAGAAAAAACAGCTTGACTCAACACATTCAGTCAGCAAATTGGACTGAAAATCAACCACAATAAGACAGCTATGGTCAATGACCTTTAATATTGCCTCACTGTCCCCAGTGTGGATAGAGGATTATGTTCTCTACATTCACATTCTTGGGAAGCACCATCAGCCAGAATGGGGAACAAGCCAGGACATCCAGAACAGAATCAATAAAGCCAGAATGGAATGCTTGCGTAAGTTGGAGAGCGTCTGTATAGACGGTTGGAGCTTGAGCTTGACCTCTAAAGCGTAGGAAGCAGAAAATCAGAATTCCAGCCCGAGCAGCAGCTTCAAAGCGCTTTTTGTAAAGGTCTTTTCAGAGCACTAGGGTGAGCCCTGCTAGCTGGAGTCTGTTGATCCAGGCTGAGAGGTTTGCTCCCATTCATTCCAAAATGCAGTCTTGCAGAGAAAGGTATCTGTGGAACCTAGATAAGATCCACAGTCATTCACAAGATTACCACCTTCCCACTCTAATTGATAGTATCAAGAGTAAGCTGAGGTTTTTTTGAAATTTTAACAGTGGCTGTCTCTTATTGAATATTTAACTAGAAGCATTAAAAAAGAATTTGCAACGTGCTCTTCATCAGAGTGTCAGATTCTGGATGAGGAACTTCTTCAAGCTTGTAAGCTTGAGCTATAGTTTGATCAATGATCCGTGTCTCAGTTTCCCCTCTCATCATTTGCCAGCCTTGTCTTTTTAGACTTCAAGCTCTTTGGGGTGGGGACCAACCCTCACTATGTGTTTGTACAGCACCATGAGGCACTAATCTCAAAATAAAAGCTGAAGTCGTTCGCAGGCCCACCCAAAAATATCAAAATGTAGTTGTGAGGTTTCATGTGTCTCTCAACAGAGTATGATTTATTGGATTGATTTTGCAACTTGGAGCTAGGAACTCGACCTTATCCTTTCTTTTTCTTTTCACTCTTAGTATTTGTGTCTGTAAACTATATTAGAGCATTAAAAGAACGTTATAATTGCAAAGTCAAGCATTCAAACCTATGGAAATGTCTGAATGAAAGTTGCCCCTGCAATCTCATTTCTGCCTTCTTTTGCATATGCATTATGATGAAGTCTTGAATGACGTGATCACATTCTAGTTTTTCCATGGTACGCCTGTCTCAGCCAGTGCACAGGAATTAGAACCAGGCTCTGTGAGTCAGGAAGCAGTTCCATCCATAGTGGGTGGTTGCAATAATTACTATTTTTCCTTCCTTTTGGGAGCCAAAGATAAGAGATTTACATTTAGAACTCACGGTGATGAAGTTCACATTGGTCATTGAGTAATGTCTAAAAAAAGTCCGTTTAAATATTTACAAACTAATGGAAATTCTTAGGCACACTGAGGGATGCAGCATCTCAGCTAAACTCTCTCTAAGTGGCTGTAGACATTTTATTATAAGGAACATTCCCTGCTATTCTCTGCAACATTATTTGCTTAGCTATAGGCAGAGACTTGCATTTCAGGTGCAATGTGTTTGTGCTTCTTGAAAAGAAATTGTTTCGTCTGTATTTGGTTTTGCTAGCCTCATTCTCAGCTGTTTAATGGACAACCAGTTTATTTTATTTATCTGACAGGGATTCTTCATATTGTTTCAGGTTATCAGCACTCTCTTGCAGATCATATTACAGCTTGTGCTAGGATTTGACCCTCACCAGGGTTCACTTTAAATCAGATCCTTATCATTACTGCAGTGATAAATAGAGATGCTTTGGAAGCAGTATACAGATTATTTATTTAGTGCCTCTCTGTATCATGTTTTATACAACCAGGGATCAATGTCAGACCTTTATGGATATAGCTTAGGTTGCCTTCAGTAACTACAACCTAAAGCCCTTTAAATAATGTTAACTTAATAGCTGACGTTTTTATGAAATAAGTCTGCAAGGGGTGGTGGTGGTGAGCGGGGAGGATATATCAGTGCTCTGCAATGTGGAAGATTTTGATTCTTTAGTTTCATTCCAAACCTATGGGGATGTTTTGGTTTAACAACTGCCTGCCCCTCTGGTCTGCAATGTAAAAAAAAAATGCTTTTAAGAAAAAACTGAATTCCATACCACAAGGGTGACCCTAGAACATAGATTTTAATGGTACTTACTGAGAGCCTGTAAAGAATTTAGATTTGTTAAGGCTGCTGTGCCCTACCTTTGTCTACTGATTTTGGGGAGACATCTCCTATCAAACTTTTTTTAAAAATTAACTTTAAACCCAATTAATCACCTTTAGTGACTTGGAATGTTACTTTACTCTGTACTTAGTTCCTTTGATTTCGGTAGGACTTCTTCCAGAATAAACTACTACTCAGCATGTGTAAAGGTGGCAGAATTGTACTGTTTACCTGTTCTCTACTTTTTCCATAGTCTTGTGCTGATATTAGAGTTCAGATCACTTCTTAAGCAGGTAGCATGCAAACTTTAGAATGCAGTAGCCAAAGGATTGTGAAAAGTAGAGTTAGATATAGCAGATGAATTAAACTACTCATAGGTGAATGACAAGTGTTTTGCATGGGTTTGGATTATATGGCTAGGAATTTTGCTGAAAATAGGTTTTTCATGGGAAATTTCATAATCTTAGAAACTAATTACTGAAAGGATCTTTTATTGTCCTGAGATATGGGCTGAGGAGGTAGTGTTCAGATCCAGATTTGTTTTTTAATTAGGGTTTGAGGTTCAAGCTTTCGGCCAAACCAAAGCTAGGATTTGGGTTCAGATTGAGATATATACCGTATTTTTCGCCCTATAAGACGCACTTTTTCTTCCCCAAAACGGGGGGGGGGGGGGGGGAAGTTGGTGCGTCTTATAGGCCGAATATACCTATTCGCCCGCGGTCACAAAAAAAAAAAAAAACCGCGCGTGCGCCCCGGTTCCCCCCTCCCCGCCGCGGCGGGGAGGGGGGAACCGGGAGCGGGAGGGGGGAACTGGGAGCGCTCCCGGCAGCCCGCCCGCGGCGGTGAGGGGGGAACCGGGAGCGCTCCCGGCAGCCCGCCCGTGGCGGGGAGGGGGGAACCGGGAGCGCTCCCGGCAGCCCGCCCGCGGCGGGGAGGGGGAAACCGGGACGCCCCCGGCAGCCCACCCGCGCGGCGGGGATGGCACTCCCCCAGCAGCCCGCCCGCGCGGCGGGGACGGGAGAGCGGCGCGCTTTTTGTGTGTGGTGGTTTTTTTTGGGGGGGGGGGGGTTTCCCGGCTTTTTTACTTAAAAACTCGGGGGCGTCTTATACGCCGGAGCGTCCTATAGGACGAAAAATATGGTAGATACCAAACTGTAACAAGTTGGTCTAATCAGATTTCAGTCCAAGTATTGGAAATCTCATGAGTTCAATTTACACAAAATTTCTACCATATTTCAATTTAGGATCTGATCCAGAAACAAAACTCATATGGACGGGTTTGAATTTCAGTCTGATAGCCCATCTCTCTCAAGAAGGAGCAAAGATGATTCAAAGGGGTTCCAAATTGAAGTTCAGGTTCTAATGTTCTTCTCTAATTGGCATAGATCACCCTGTCCACCGTTCCCACAGTTGTCCTCTATTGTGTATTTTCAGGTTTTACCTCATTCAAGAAATTCAGTTCAGTTACCTAGAAAATAATCTTATTCGTTGTATTTCTGCTCATGTCTTTACTCCAAACTATGATTAACATGAGCAGGTGAAAAATAGAAAAATAACAAAAAAGAAAGGTTAACTAAACTTTTTTTACCCTCAGTAAATATAGAGTTGCATTTATCTCAAAAGCCTTCCATGGTATTGGGCTAAGCACCTCAGTTCAAGACCATGATCTCCCTTGATAGCCTGTTTCCATAGCAACTATGAAACGTTTTAGGTTTAAGATCATGAGAGAGCATTGTAGGGAGCTGGCCCCAGAAAATGGAACTTTCTTAAATAGGTGTGTAGAGCTGGGCAGTGAATTTACAACTGACCGGGGGGAAAACTGTGATGGATATTAAATTAGAACATATGATGGACTTTATACTAAGGGTGTCAAATATTTTGGTGGTGCTGATGGGATGGGTAGATGTATAGAGAAAATGCAAATTTTGAGTTGATTCTGTATTTGGAGAGAGATTAAAAATCAACCTGAACTTATCTGAATTAGTTCTCTGTTATTTTGCAATGCTGGACTAACATTAGCCAAGTGTTAATAAAACAAGTCATAGTATAGTTTTACATTGTTTCACTGCTTTGTATATTTTGTTGCAATTTGTTAAATTGCCATTTCCAGTCTTCTGTAATACTCATTAGCTATATGGGAATATTACCTTGATTGTAGCTGCATTGATTCTGAGGCCAGAAGTAGTCATGATCATTAAGTTTGAGCTCGTAATAATATGGGCCATAGAATGTTTACATCAAGACCAATTACTTATGTTCTAGTTCAGTCACATCTTTTAAAAAAAGATGGTGCCACTTTTTTGATTGATTTTATGTGATTTGTAGTTTAATTGTGTACCTGCTACTGGACAATAATGATATGTTGGGTACAGCAGGTTACATGACTTACCTTGCAAAGGTTGGAGCAGTGCCCTTCAGATGGATCCAGTAAAATATATGAGTATATTACAAAATAACATTTACAAGTAAGACCGTTCCTTTTGGCCACTTAGTATGAACAGAAAAATGAATTTTTCAGACATGCTGCTTCAGAACAGACAGCAACTGGAGTCATGATGACCTATCAGCAAAACTGTGAATCACTAGCTCTGGTAGCTAGACTGTCCCTGATATTAGTCACTTCCAGATTCTCATTAATAAAGCACATACCTGTGTTAAAACATATGTGCCTTTCTGTACTCACGGTTCCCCACGAATGGTACACTTCACATCCAAAGCCAGGTTTGAGAAGGTCGTAGATGAATATTTCAAAAACCTCTGGATATCAACTCTTGTTGTTAGCGTGTCATTATGTCTTAATGGATCTTGACAAATACTAAATTGAAGAGTTAAAAATAAATGAAAAGCAGTCAATGGATAACAGAGGTCTTTTTCAGATCTCCAAATCCAAATAAACAATGAAAAGTTGCTGCTCAGAAAGAGTACAGTTGACTCTCCATTATCCAGGATGATAGGGAAAAATTAATCCTGGTTGATAAAATCCCGGATAATCACCATCCATAGGAAATATGGGGAGGGGAGAGGTTGTTTCACCAGTGCACTGGAGGGAGGAGGTGTTGATTCACTGGCTGCCCTGCACCCTGGTGGGGGGTTTTGTGTGTGTGCTTGGGGGGGCAACAAAGCCAGAGTCGGCCCTGTGAGTTATGCGTATTTTTTTTGACATCCTGGTTAATCCACATTCTGGTTAATCCAATCCTGGATAATCGAGAGTCTACTGTACATCCTGGAGAGTACAACTTCCAGTATTGTTAGGTTGAAAATATAATATGTGACACAACTACATTGCACTCCTTTTCTGATTTTATCTATTCTTTTAAAGAAACTGGAGGTGGCTGAAGGAATCCAGGAAGAATGAGGCAAGATGAATTTAAAATAAAGGGGAATTTTTCATAAACTTGGACAAGCATCTCATAAAGCTCTCTTCACTTTGCAAGAGAGCTGGTTTTGCACCAATAGACAATTAGAAGAAATAATCTACTTGCCATCCTTTGATATGACAAATTGAGAACCTAGATCTGCTCTTCTAACTCAAGTCCCAGGCATTAAGATGAGAGAATGTCTTTACACTCTTATTACAGGTCAATGAAAGCTATCACAACATTCAGGGTAGGGAGATATCATCCCACTGTGTAGTATATTTTTGCCATCGTTGTAGGATGAAAAAATAAGTCTTTTTAAAAAGCTTTAAATCAGACATGACAAACCTGCAAAAAAAAAACCCCATAGAAATTGGGCTTGGTTTTGGCTTAATTGGCTTGTGATTTGCTTGTTGGCTAGTTTTTTGCTTGTAGCTTGTTGCTTCTTTTTTTGATCAGCTCCCGGCAAGGAGGGGAAATGGGGAGAGAGAATCAGGGGTACACAGTGGGCCCACCACAGTCCCAGACTGCACACTGGGGGAATCTGGTCTCATAGAGTGTTGGGGTTCTTAGGGATTGGCTTATTTTGGCCTTGTTTTGAAATGGGATTAGCTTTATTTTTGGCTTATTGTTAAAGTCGGGGTGCTTATTTACTGTGTGAAAGTTGGCAACTGTGCTTTAAATCCTACTTTGAAGGGGAAAATGTATTTAAAATTGGAATGGTGGGGGAAGGGGTACAGGAATGGCTCCTGAATGGCAGTTACTGATATTGTCTCAGTCTAGTGAGAGATTGCTTTAACTCACACACCCTTGTGAGGACATTAATATAGCTCTGTCAGCGTGGAGCTGAAACATCCTATAAATCTCCATTTAAAGGCAAATTTGTAAACAATAAAATGTAGAAGCAGTAACATTTTAATTCATATTCAACATGCTGCATGGAATGTTATTTACAATGCGGTGTTAAATGTTAAAACACTTCACAAAATCATCTTATGAGCTCTTATGAGTTGGGGTGGAATTAAGTGCTGGAAAACCAAGTTTAAATAACATTAAGTGTTTTACACATGCTGACAACAGCCAGGCAGTTTCACACTATTCCACAGGCTTCTCCAAATCCTGTAGTATTTATGCAGTCAACATATACATTGAGATCCATGGGGATTTGCTGCTTAAAGATAAGAATGTTCAACGCTCTTTGTCTGGGATTTTCAAAGAGCCTAGAGGAGATAGATGCCCAGTTGCTATTGAAAGAGTTTGAATTAAGTCCTGTAATAGGTCCTGATCCAAAGCTTATTGAAGTCAGGTGGGAATCCTTCCACTTTTGAATGAAGTCTTCGGATCCGCCCCAAAGGACACTTTCCAGGAAAGTGTGTTAGCTATGGGTTGTGCAAGTCCAAAAGCTAGCACTGATTCAGGAAATGTTAACATTTTCCTCATTATGATGATTTTGCGGGTGGAGCATTTCATGCCACAGGTTGCTGTAAAACTGTAGAAGCAACAGCCTAAGCCTTTCCAGTCCAAATGGTTTGGAGTGAGGGTGCAATGAACCTATTTGCTGTTCCTATAAAGAATCAGACCAGCCAACCCATGAATGTATCATCACCTTCCCTATCGGCACTTCTACCAAAGACATCAGCAAGTAAAAAGGCAGGTGGTGGAATTAAGGGGAAAGAGTTCTGGGCTGGCTCCAGCCTGACTAAAATCTTCTCAACTGTTCATGTTTTTATTGAGACCTCAAACTGACCTTAAAGTGGTTACCCAGCTTGAGTGATAAGAGTAGGATATAGCACTCATGGAGGTTGTCTGATGATGTGTCGTCAGATGATAGGGAACATATATCCTGCTATGCTAGATGAGATCATTGGTATATCTGGTCCAGTATCCTCCCTCTGACCAGGATACTTCTGATGCTTCAGAGGAAGATGCACACACCATACTCTCTCCCCTGCATCTAGCCAGTTGTGCAATTTTTATGTGCAAGAGCGGAGAATCTTTCCTTATCCCTGATGGGCAATCAGATTATCGTGCAGCATGAGATTTGATTATACCCTTATCACTACTGTGATGGTGCACCTTAAAAGATTTTGTTTGGATTTGATTTTGCAAAATGACCCGACTTTGTTGTTCAGGAATGCTGAACTTCTTTAGTGTTGTAAATCTTGAACATGTTTTACTTTTGCTGCTCTCTATACTACTAGGTTCTGATTGGATCCTAAAATGCAAATACCAATACACTGCAAGAAATTCTACTCTTCCAGTATTTCTGCTTTGACCGGAAGCAGGAAACCTTTAATTTTTGTCAGAACTGACTAATATTTTAAGAGTGATCAGTTTTCCTGATTTAAGTTATGAGCTATTTGAGTGGGTTTCAAGAATCAGTCTTCCCCAGCCTCACCTTCTCTCATACATCTCTCTGCACAACATGCTAGGTGCAAAATATTTGGTTTTGCTTTCTTCTCCCTTGCTCTGAAACATCAAGTACTGACTACTTTTGAAAAGATGGACCAATGATCCAACCTGCTTTGGCTGATTTTACATCACTGGTTCTTTTCTGGCAGATTGTTATAGCTTTATCTGTCATGCCTACACAACCCTAACAAGTTGAGCATTATTTTTTATATTACTGAGTATATCAGTTTAACAGAATTTTTGTCTTTTGGATAAAACATACATTATATATACTTTGTTTGCTAGGTAATATTTGTGTTTATTTCAAGGTTCGTTTCCTGATCAGTATCTAAAATAATGGTATCTTCCAGTCATCTGATCTCCTTGAATAAATGATGAGTGCCAGATCATCTCTTTTACATTTAATTTATGTAATAAATTACTGTCATGTCATTATGTAATATGTACTATCATTATGTAATAATCCAGCTACTGGAATTTTACTGAACATATGTTCATGTTAAATAAAATTAAAACAATGACTTGAGGATTGTACTATTTTCTTTCGAGGAAATTCCAGTCTCTAACATGCAAAAATATATCAATGACATATAGTTATTCTTTATCACTGATAACAATAGTTTACTTTTTTTTGGTACCTTTCATCCTGAAGGATCCTAAAACACTTTCACAGTCTATCGCCATACAACTACTCGAAACTAAAGCTACATAAGGGTGACAGACAATCAGAAAATTGGTGCCTAGCCAGTGGGGACAGAGGTACAACAATAAAGGAGCTGAAATGTCATCATAGGTACCAGGACAAATATTAGTTTTACAAAATGCATCATGACATTCTTAATAACTCTTCACTTAAAGACTTTTGCATTTATAATCTCATCTTGTCTGTCTGCTGATATAGAATGTTTCAATGGCTATTAGCCAGGATGAGCAGGGATATTGTTCCTAGCCTTTGTATCCCAGAAGCCGGAAATAGGCATCAGGGGATAGATCATTTGATGATTACCGGTTTTGTTCATTCCAGGGGCACCTGGCATTGTCCACCATTGAGAGACAGGACAGTGGGCTAGAGGAACCATTGGTCTGACCCAGTATGGACATTCTTATGTTTCAGTGACTAGTGTTTAAATATCATGATAACTGAATGAGAAATTCTACTAGTACAGACATCCTATAGTTTAGAGATTTTATGTATTTTAATATCAAATCTATCACAATTTGGTAACAAAGTTCTGAATTATTAACATATTGTATTTTGAACCCTGGTCAATAGAATTTAAATATATATTGAAAGTGTTGGTGGATGGATGGTATTTGTATACACTTTTTAAATAGTTCCTTCTATTTAGGTTCCAGCATAAACTATGGGTAATCATGGATTTTGACTGAAATCTAGAATCTTGAGCTAAAAATTATCCCAGAGAAATTGAAGCATGTTAAAAGCTGTTCGTAACAAATGGTATTGGTGCAAAAAAGAAATTTATTAGATGTGTAGACAAATATTTATTACTATTGTACTTTAGACAGCTTCTCACGTTAGATATAATCTAGATGAGAGACATCAGACTAAGCAGGTGCTTATTCAGAGGATAAGCGATGTCATGAAAATCAATCTCTCACTGAGCTGGAAGAGAAGGATTTACAACCATTGCATCCTGTCATTATGATACATGGCAGAAACACCACAGCCTCCCTACCTAGAAAATAAAATAGAAACTTGCCACCACCCAGGGATCTATGAAGAAGGCAGCAGTAAAAGTGACCTTAAAATATGAAACTGCAATAGTGTCCAGAAAGAAAATTCATAAAATTTACATAGTATAGAAGAAGAGAGGAAGGATGATCTTGTGACTAATGCACTAGGCTTAAACTCAGGAGCTTTGGGGTCAATTTCTCACTCCATCACATATTTTCTCTATGACCTTAGGCTAGTCATGTAGTGTAAGACCTAAAGCCACTGAAGATTTCTGTTGCCTTCAATAGACAGGATCAGTCTCTTAACTTCTTGGTTTCTCAGTTCCCGGTGGGTGTAAAAGGGCTAATAGAAGTTTCCTGTCTTGCAGGGGTGTTGCAAACATAAATTCATCAGTGTTTGGGCAGTGCTAGAATACTACAGTGATGAGGGATATGTTCCTATATAGTTAGACAGAATATTTAAATTTTTATGCAAGATACAAAAAGAGTGGACAAAGAGTCTGTCAGTATCACCGACTAAGAAGCACTCCCAAAGGAAATTATGATCTGCAGGTTTCATAACTATTACTAGGTCTATTTGAAGTATATTTTATTTCCATTAGTTCAGCCATTGCTAATCACAATATTGAACGTGAATAACATTGATTGTCCTTCAATAATATGGTACATGAAATGCATAAAATGCAGTCATAAGAAAGGTCCCAATTTGTAACTTCTTCTATATAACTTTGTTTTAACCACAGTACTACACTGTCACAACTGTGTCCATTGCCATGCAAAAATACAGTACAGTAATCATGGAATGCCTACAGTATATAAGGCTTATTTTAATTACTGTGGGGTTAGTATTGGCTATAACCCAAGAAATGTACAAACTGACTTCCACTATCAACCATTTAAAATCAATTTGAAAGCATTTGGAAAGCATTTTAAAGAGCAACTAGGCATCAATAAAATTTAATTAATTGGGTCTATGGATGCACATGTAAAGTGAGTGTTAATTGTGCTAGCAATGCTTTTCCATTAAAAATTAAACTCATGATTAGTAACTGAGAAAAAACAAGCCAATGTTGTTCTATAAATGAATCTTTCTTAAATACGTGTCCATAGTTTAGGTAACATAATCATAATTCTCCATGTGCTTTGTTAAATGTGAGCATCACTATAGTGTAGATAGATCAAGTGCCAATCATTTTAAGATTTCATAGCCATGATACTGACAGCTGTTGATGCAAGTCATCTATTTGAACTGCTTTTCCTTTGACTATGGAAAGTCCTCCCTTCATAATTAAGAATACCCAGCATATTAGAGAGATTAGGCGGTGAAAATCCACATTTGTAGGATTGATAGTTTTGTGCAGGAAAGAAATTGTAATTTGGGTAATTTACCTATGAGGATTACCTATACGTGATAACATAGAGAGATGAGTATCCCCAGAAGTGTGATCCAGTGGCTAGGATTCTGACATGGGACTTCATTTCCTACCTCTGTCACATACTCCCTGTGTGACCTTAGGCAAGTCTCTTACCCCCACATTTTTAGAAGTATTTAGGTGTTACTTTGCTCAGTGTTGAAGTCAAAGGGAGTTAGGCACCTAAATACTTTTTAAAATGTAGCTCGGGGATGTAGGCTCTTAGCTCACAGAGGGGTGGTCTTCACTACCCACCGGATCGGCGGGTAGCGACTGATCTTTTGGCGATCAATTTCTTGCGTCTTGTGAAGATGCGAGAAATCGATCGCCCGCGACTCCCCCGTCGACTTTGGATCTCCAGCTTGCTGGGAGGTGCAAGCTGGAGTCGACGAGGTAGCACGCCGCCAACTGCTGCCGCCGTGAGGACGGCAGGTAAGTCGGCTTCAGATACGCAAACTTCAGCTACGTGATTCACATAGCTGAAGTTGCATATCTGCCGTCGATCCCCTCCCCCCCCCCCCAGTAGTGGGGAGCAGCCCTAAATGTCAGCAGTGACATAGGCATTTAGGACCCTAAATTCCATTAATATTCAATGGTACTCCAAAGTAGGGATTTGAAGCTGAGTCTCATACATCTCAGGTGAGTATTCTAACCATGAGGTTATTAGATACAGGGGGCAAACTACCTTCACACTTGCTGTGAACGGTGCCTGAATCCTCGGTACAGCTAGCCTCAGAATAGAAATTTTCCCCTTTGATTATGTCAAAATGAACCATTTTGACATACGTTTTCTTTTTTTGTTTAACCCAACCAGTTTGCCAAAGTTGACTCAACTTCATGAAATATTTCAATCAGCCTGAATCAACATTTTAAGACATTTTTAAAAAATTAAGAAAAAGCTTTGACAAATTTTGCCCAAGTCTACTCCCTGGTGCTGAAGTCACTTATTCAAATGAGACTGTCTTCTGAATTATTTAGGCCTTGCAACACTGAGTGGAGCAATGCCTAAAAACCTTTAAAAATCTGTTCATTAGTCTTTCTCTGTGCCTCAGTTCCCTGTCTGTAAAATAGGTTAATAGCACCCTACCTCCCAAAGGTGTTGTGAGGATAAATGTATCAAAGATTTTGATGTTCTCAGATGTTAGTACCTAGGATAGATAGATTCTTATCATCACCATTTAACATTGTGTGAAGGAAGAAAAACAGAAATCCCAAGAAGGCAAAGAGATAAAAGTAGAAGAATGAGAGGCCAACATATTGATCTATCAGCAACACAGTATGAAGGCTCTGGATTCAGGACATAACACATTCCCTTACTCACATGAGTATTGTAGACTCAACATGGCTCCATCTCTTCAACTCTACATAACAGATGGGCTTTGGCGTGAACTGTGTCCATTCCTAAGCTGTGAGGGAAAGTCAGCTTGTTGCAGAGTGCTATATGTTATGCATGAATTTACATGGATTGTTTTAATAAATTATTTTTATGAATGTATTCTTCATCTTGAGTTTGGACCTTGGAGGAGGAGCCATCCAGAAAACAGTATTCTTCTAAGGGATTCAATCCATTTGAAATAGATCAAGCAATATGTGGCTAATAGAGTAAATACCAGCACTCACAGATTTATTATACAGATGTCTGATTTTTGTAAAGGAACCAGTCAATAGCCAGATATTTTTGAATAGAGGTGTGCATGCAGGGGAGTGGGACAGGTTGATAGGGGCAGATTAGAACTGCTTGTACTTGTTCTACAGAGAAGAAAATTAAAGAGGAGTACTCAACAGTTTCCATGTCAGGCTTTGGACCACTTTAATTTCCCTTTTACTATAGGTCTTTTCCTGTATTTGGGTAGCCACCTGTTTTCTCTACTTCTTTTTATGCTTTTTGACACTTTGTGTAAAAAGGGCAAAATAATAGGTGCAAACAGGGTTGGGTCACAGCCTTCCTACAGTAGGCATTACTCCTTCTCCACACTTAATATCTCACTCAGTCTAAACACTGGTGTTTATCCCGTGGATTCATTGCAAGATCCTCTACAGCAATACAATTTCAAAGGCATGTGTTTAAATTTCACCCACAAAACTGATGTGCTCATTTGTGCTTAGAAATCACGAAAATGTTAATACCCCTAAGTAGTTAGGCACTCAGTCCCTGGTTCAGCAAAGCAATTAGCTTGTGCTTAAATTCTGTTGACTACAAGTTAAAGTTAAAGATAAGCATGTGCTGAAGCATTATGCTGATTGGGGTATTAGTTGCCCTAACTGCAGGATAAATACGGGGTTTGCTAGCTCAGTGGGTGCAACTAATAATCCCACCTTCCAAAATCTGCACTCCCAATGGTTTGTCTACATGTTTTCACTCAGAAGAATTAATCCAGATTAACTAATGCTGTTAATTTAAAGTGGATTAGTTAAACTTCATTGTGTGTGGACATCTGGAAGTGAATTAAGCTAAATCAAATTAAGGCCACTCTTTTTGTAAATAAGAGTGTCTACATGGGGGTTTAATGCAGTTTAACTAGTCCACTTTCAAAATTAATTTTGAATAATTTTCCTGAGTGTTCTCACGTAGAGAAGCCCTAAAATTGATTTATTTTCCCTCTTCACTATTTATATAGTAAGATACCCTTCCCAGTTTCACTCACCTTCATACACTGAAGTACAGATATCTGCTAATTTTGTTTAATTAGTTTGTCATCTTTAGTTAGGGTAGTGACTGACACGTTGGAAATGGAACTTGGTATTATACAAAAAGTGAAACGATAATATGGAGCACTGTAAAAAAAGAGTATCTCTAGTTTTTAAATATAAAATTTGTTTTTAAGATTTACCATTCTTTGGTAGTTCAGCATGGACTTGGGTTTGTTTCCCCTAAATGACAGATTTAGATGCATACCTCAGCAAAATCTGTATTCCAAAGTCAAGAAAAAATAAGTATAGAAATTAAGCAGAGGAAGTGGTTAAATTGTTATCATTTTGAACATGTACTTACCAATATATTTTGTTTATTACAACCATAACAATGTCATTCTCTGAAGCATATCTAGAACTATAAATTCTTTGATCTAATTGATTTTATACCTCAAAACATGATCAGTACTTAAATAAATCATGATTATTATAAATTTCATGCAGTCAGTTTCCACATTAGGAAATTTGTATAAAAGTATAAAAATGGTTTGTGTCTTTCCATCTTTTTTTAAAAAGATAGAAAATCATAATAGCAAGTGAAGCTTTAGAATGCAGCACAAAAGGAAGCAGAAGAGTTGCTAGTAATCCTTGTATTTTGATTTTCATTGTTTTATTTAATAGCCTGGGTTTTTAATAACTATAGCCAATTATGTAGAGCTAGATTTAGCCCTTGTCTTATCTCCTGATGGGGAAGGGAGGGACCATCAGACCTTGTATCAGCTTGCTTGGATTTTGAGTTTGTGTTTAGTGCTGAGTACTGTCCTTGCATCCCCAGACAGTCCATTCTGCAAGCAGGTGAACAGATAATTTTGGTTTCTCCCTCCTGTTTGCTGGTCAGTCACAAGTGGAGATGCAAACTGCACCTTTTCAAGGGTAGGATTAACTTCACTTTCTCTTGGGAGCAAGACGGGAGCAGGGAAGAAAATGTAACAAAGGCACAAATGGTTCTGTGACCGGATAAATCCTAAGGATTTCTCTAACCTTGAGACTCTATCAATGTCATGGAATCATTTGCCTACTTCACAGTGGCATTCACCTCTTCATAGCCTGCATGTGCCAGACCCTAAGCCTCTTTGTAAACTACAATTAAACATCTAAGGCTGTTTTCAAACATGCCTTAAACTAGGCTTTGTACCTGCAGCTTTACCATATGCAGTCAACTGAAATGAGATGGGAAAAGTCTGCATTTGGGCTTCTGTGTGATCGATGGCTGTAAATGCTCTTTGCCCACACAAATGATTGATTGTGCATGCAAAATTATAGGCACAAATATAAAGCTCCTTTCTGATAATATGGTCCTTATAATTCAATAAGCATTCAGCTGCAAAGATTGAAGATGCAGTAAGAGTCTCCTCATGTGAGACTTTCAAATTTGCAAAGTGGTTACAAAATACAATTAATTACTGCCCATATTCTTTCTTTCAACATGTTTTGTTGCATCAGCGAGTTCCTTTCAGGTTAAGATACTACTCTCTTCAAGCCTTTCTAGTTCTTGCTGTTGTGTGTGACTAGAACTTTGCTTGGGATAGACTTATGGCAAAGGAATGTCAATTTCATATGAACCGCTCAATCATTGCTGACATTTGTTATCCATATCCTGAGCTTCCTGAGACTGAAATATCCACAACTTGTGCCTCGAAAGCTGCAAATAGAAAATAACCATATTGGGGTTTTTTTGCTATCAACAGGCAAAAGGCTCTTTCTCTTTTCTGCAGAGCTAAACCACCATTTATTCTCTGCCAACCGGGAGAATTGTGGTATAGTGGATTTGGCAAAGAGTTGGGAGTCAGGGGATCAGTTTTCTTACCCTGTTTCTAACATTAACTCAGTAGCTGAGTAATCCTGTAAAGTCACATTACTTCTCTTTGCTTTAAATCAACCAATTTTAAAAATACCTGTTTGTGGATATATAGCCCATTTTATAATTCTTCCAATGTCCCTTCAACTAAGTGAAAATCGGGTGCAGTGTCAACAAACAAAACCATACCATCTTAAACATCTCTTTGTTGATGAAACCAAAGTCATGGCACGTGGATGTCATTCTGCAAGTGATCTTTGGCCAGAGTTTGCAACAAGGAGGCAATGCAGCCAGTTTTAAGCCTGACCCTCCTGTTTTTCTAAAATATTATTCCTGTTCGGTGATGATTTAGTACCCCGTGGGCCTGGTTTTGTCCACTATTTTCACATGGAGTCAGTGGACTCACAGATGAGGCTATTTTTCAGATTGCATCACGTATAGGGTGTCACAAGTGGGTCAGGCTTCCACTGTTCTCAGAGTGTCCAGTATTCGGGGGGATGCAGCAGTGGCCACGGTAATTTACCACTTTGGATGAACATTAGTTTGCTATATAGACAGACCTAACTCATCAGTTGTGTATTATACAGTCAGTTTGATTAATATAGGCCAAGAAGAGGAGAAATATTTAACACTGTCTTCTGAAGACCAGATTGGTATGTTATCTTCAAGAGGAAATATCAGAGCTTTATGAAATTCCAGTCAGAAGGAGATGAGGGGGAGGAGGATTATGCTGATGTGTTTGTTTTTCTCATGCTGCTTTGCCTGTGTCAGGTTACAGGCCTTGAATACTTTTTGGTTTGTTCATGTTTGTTTTGTTTGTTAAACTTCACATGCTTATCTAACTTCCTAATCTCCTGCGGGGATTTGATAACCTCAGTGTTTTCTTCATACTGCTTCTGGTGCCTCTGTCATGATTAATGAGAGAGACCACTAGATTGGCCACCTCCAAAATTATGGAATGTGTTAATCAGATGGGCAGATGACCTCAGGGGGTGATATGACCTTAGGGGCCAGAGGTCAAATTTAAACAATATGATGAATTCAAGGATTGTTGTCACTTCAAACTCAAAAAGGGTAAATAGATAAAGGTTAACGTGAATCCTGAGAGACTGACAAGCACATTACATTTTTATTTCTCATAGTTCACAAACAAGGCAATTGTGTGTGCGTGTGTAAAAATGTATTTTCTGTGTCTTGATGTGTGTGATAAAACTACAGAAGGGAAGGTGGGGACTCAGAAGATCTGGGTTCTAATTCTGGCTCTAAGGGTAAGTCTACATAGCAAAGAAAAAAACCCAGCTGGTCCATGCCAGTCGACGTAGGCTCGGAGGACTTCAGGCTGTGTGGCTGTTTCATTGCTGTGTAGACTTCTACAGCTGGAGCCTGAGTTCTGGACCCTCCTACCCTTCAACTTGAGCCCCGCAAGCCTGAGTCACTGGCATGAGCCTGCCGCGGGTTGTTCTTTGCTGCTTAGATGTACTCTAACAGGCTTTGGTGTGGCCCTGGACAAATCATTTGTCTCTTTGCCTTAGTTTCCCAATCTGTAAAAAGGGGGACATGCTACTCTTCTATTTTGGAGGGGTGCTATGAGGATATGTTCATTAGTGCTTGTAAAGCACTTCGAATTTCAGTCCTAGAAAGCGCTATTGACATGCAGATTAGTGTTACTGCTGATTCTACTGCTCAGGAACTATCTCACATATTGTACATGGAACTGGAATCTGGATACCTTTTAGCATTACTTAATCAGTCTTAATGGTGAATTTTATTTGTATCTCTTACCTTTACTGTTGAGTTAAGGAAATGTTTGTGGAGTGAGGAATTTATGTAAGCAAAAGGCTCAATCTTCAGTTTGGTGCAGCTAAGGAGAGCAGGGAGTAAAAAGCTCTAAGCCACATTTTTACTTCTCTCTTTTGGACTGGCCAGGGGCCAAAGCAGTCTGTGGCGTGATTTAAGACATCCGTCTGGTAGCATCTGTACTGTCTAAGCAGGACAAAGTGGTTGGATTTGGGGCTGTGTGTGACCCCTTTATTATGTCCCCCAACGCTAAACAGAGCAAAGAGACAGTGCTAGATTTTCCATCTGACTTCCACTCTGCAGCATATGTCATGGAAAATACATTCTCCAGTGTAACTACATATTGATCTATTTATTTGTTGTTTACTTTTATTTCTTTTGACTTCCATTAGTGCCTATCTCCAGTTCTAAACACTTTACAAACCGTATCAACTCCAGTATAAAAATAAATCATCTCTGTGTAAACTGCTTGCCAGGAATGTCTAAGGAAAATATAAAGTCAGGAATGCACAGAATGCTCCACAAGGTGCATGGCACAGTGACAGCAAACGTGACAAGGCAGTGAGGAATAGGACCTCTGGCATCCATGTAACATCTGGACATAATGGACCATATTCTCCTCTAGTACCACCCTAAATAGCTTAACTGAGAGGACAATGTGTTCCCAATAGGAACTAAATAGGCCAAGGTATGAGTAAAGTGTAATAAAATGGCTTAGAAATGACTTGGCATTTTCTTCGGGTGTAATTTAATGTTTTCCACCTAACCGGACAGCCATTTGAGGGAGCTTGTTCCCTGGGAAATGTTTTCTAAGCATGCCCTCCCACCATTTGCTCTAAATAGTTACCAACTCCAGTGTCTGGTGCCTGTAAATGTTCTGCTGCATCCTGTTGATTGAGGCAAGGGACTCGGAATGAAAGTGCTGCGCTCTAAGGATACATATGTATTTATAGACCATATTATTTAAAAAAATCAAGATTACATTTTGATAATAATAAAAAAAAAGAAACCATTTTGCATGAAAACATGTTTTAACTGTATTTGTAACATTCAATAAATAAATTACAGGTTTGATATCATTTAGAAAGAACTGCGAGTGATTTATTCAGTTATTAACTTCACACGCTTGGAAGAATGAATTAAATACCAGGCTTTTGGATTATTCTACCAGAATATACCACTTAAAAGTTTTGGCACCTCCGTGTGAGTTGCATGGTAAGCAGGAGACTTGCGTTTGGTGGAAGCTAAAGCAGATATGTCTGTATTCTGACAGTTTACAGCATCTTATAAATTCCATAAAATGAAAATGAATTATGTATTATTGGGTTTACATAAGGTCACAGGATGAACTCTGACCCTTCTCTTTTCTCATTTGGCTCAATTATTAGATGAAATGACAGATTTGATCTCTTTTCAAATTGTATTAGAAAGGGCCTCTTTATTTTGCCCTCTAGCAGCAATCCTCTGACAGAACGAGGCAAGTGCATTAATTATGATTGATTTAGTGGGTCTATAAGGTGATTATTTCTAGAATTCTACTTCTATGCCAAAACCTTTTGACCTCTCTCAGGCCACACAGCAAATGAAATCCATAAGAAGATTTAAGAGAGGACTGACCACTGCTGCAGTTTCCTTCCAGTGTTTGCACTCAAAACACTTTAGGATACCCAAGCAAATCCAAGGGATTGAATTACCAGGACACTCTATAGCTAACGCATTTAACAAACTGACATCTTTGTTTAAAGAAATTGTGTGTACTATGTCCAAAAATGGAACTAAATTAATGACACACAGAAAAGACCCTGTCTTAAGTTGATAGTTGTACAGAGGATTTTATTTTTTATTTTTTACTTTGTAAAATAGACACATTGGAAGTTGCCTGATAAAATGCCTGATATCAAGACACCCAGTCCTTTTTTCCCGATGTATTAAAAATGACAGTACTAATTAAAGAAATAAAGGAAAAGGGACCATTGTCAGTTTCAGTGTACAGGCTTGAATTATAATGAGTTTGAGATGAACAGAAGGAGCTTAACTGAACTTTTAAAGCATCATCTCCCACTGTCTGTATGGAGAAATATCTACCACAAAGGAGCACAGATCATGCACCCTGTGCACTTGTGGATAGGAAGGAGCTGACACCTACCAACATAAGAATAAAATTTTGAACATGTCTAAGACAATATAATATTGAATATGTAGTTTGGAAAAATTGATGGGAAGGCCTATGATAATAGAGTTCAGTATTCATATTTTTGCTGATAAAAATTTGGTCTGCAGTGGGAACAGAATTTCAGTAATCGTCTTGACCTTTTGTCAAAATAATATTTTTTTCAGATGAATGTTTATGATCAAGGGGCATGTTTTTCCCTGGATATATGTCTTATAAATATTACTGTTGATATAAATATGTTTAAAGAATAATAAATGCCATAATCTGAAACCAAGTCTGAGGTGTGTGGTCATAAAGAATAAATTCATGTTGTGCATTTATTTTTATCCACAGTTGAATCCTTGCTAATATTTTGTTTATAGGCTAGTGGAAGTTTGGTTCAGAATGCTCATATCTATTTCCAGCTTGACCGGCATGATCTTGGGCAAGTCAGCTTCTCCTTTTAGGTGTATGGTGAGTGTGTTGTGTGAATGCAGTAGTTCTAGGTTTCCATATGTGCAGTACTGATACTTGACAATCCTGTTGTCGTGAAGTGGCAGGAGACTGGATATTTATACAGGGTAAAAGTTTTCACAAGTTCAAGTAACACTTTCTTGGGAAAACTCTCCCTCACCAAAGCCAGTGGCCCTTTGGTGGTTGTTTATTAAGGATAGTGAGTAAGGAGCGTCCGCAGTCCATTGTCTGGCACGTTAAGTACTGCACACAATTGTAGTCCCTGAGCTGTTACTGCTCTTTCTGGGAGCCAGTCATGAAAAGTGAGGATACAATAGGGCTCCCATCTCCTAGCCACTAGCCAGTAGAAGTTGCTGTATTTTGCAAACCTTCGACACTGGAAAATTTAACAATGATCACAAATGAAGTGTGTGTGTGTGTGTGTGTGTGTGTCCTTCTTTTAGTTAGAAAGAGTAACTTTTTCGGAAAGTTGACATGGATAGCAATCTTTGGAGCCTTTTAATAGAGCTGAGCTCTTTTGACTATCTGACCCCAAACCACTACGTCACATTATTACATTGCTTCATGGGTGATGGATCTCAGGGAGAAAATAGCATAACTTAAGAGTAAAAATATAACAGGAAACCTTTAGAAGTGGTTCACTCCCAAAATGGATAATTTAAATATTTATACAATCATTAGAATACTTCAGATAATCACATCTATTTTTAAATACTGTTGCGAAAATCTACTTATTTTTCCCAAAATTAAATTATCCCAACCAAACCAATAAGTGGTATTTTTAAATATTTTTATCAGCTCAGATGAAGATATTCTTCACTATAAGCAATAAGGTGCAAGCATATTTATATATGCAAATTTGCATGCCAGTATCTTAGTGAACAAACAACAATTGCATGCCTCTAAGTCATTAGCTTCATGCATTTAAAACAATACCAATATTTTGCACAGTTGGTTTGTACTTTGCTTTTAGATGGCACAGGCTCACAAATGGGAAAACTATGGAAAAAAGACGTTTTCTCAGTTTTTAGACACTGGAGATTTTCCACTGGATTTTTATGAGCATCATATTTCTCAAGACATAAAAGACTTGACAAAATAAAGGCAGACAGAAAAATGTGAAAAGCTTCTCCCATGTTCAGGGATATAGATGTACAACCATAGCAATATTAAATAACATGTCTATACATGACAAATAAATCCGCTTCTGCAGGATTGTTGTATCGTCATTACACTGAAGTTATCAGTGAACTACTCAGTGTCTTTGATGCCATTGTGTCCAGTTACTGTAGTAAGAATATCAGATTCATGGACCAGATCTTTGACTGCTGTTCTGGTTGTGTTGTGCTGCTTTGGTAGCCAAAAGTTCCCTATACGTAGATGTTCTGTAGCATCCACTCTTCCTCCCCCTCATTGTGGGGCATGCTGGAAAAAAAGGGGGGGCAGAAAGCTGTTCAGTAGAGAGATCTGTATTAGATCATTGCTTCTGGCATAACTGAGCTGTTTGTGAGCTCTGCACAGCTGAGAATTCCGTCCCGTCTTACCGTATTGATATAATCCTGCTTAGATCGTTTGCAGGAATTGATGGGAATTATATTAATATCTGATGATGTCAGTCTGGATCTGCAAGAGCCCTGATATGACAGTGTTAGATGTCTCTTGAGATATAGGAATGCGAATAACGATAACCAAATATTGTTTATTTAAGTGCAGCATGGTCAATTGCACTGGGCTGCGCCTTGGTCCGGTCCTAGACTATCACACTCATCACATTTCTGAGCAAATGCAAACTGGACATGAGATTTCAAAAGGATTACTATTTTATGGCGGAGTTGGAGTTCTTTTGGGAGGGGCGAGGGGAAGGTGTTTTTTGGTTTAGACAAATTACTAGGAGCTCAGAGAGCTCCTTTCACTTAACTTGAATCAGACTGAAAAGAAAATGTATCACATTTTAATACTGATGCAAACTAATGAGTTGGTGTTCACTTCTGTCATCCACAATCCCCTATGTTTACAATACTACAAGGATATTAATGGCTAGTTTTAATGATATATATATATTTCTGTCAGGATCCTCTAAATTACCTTTGCTACCACAAGGCACAAAACGATGATGTATTTCAGTGAACAGAACTAGGTGGGTTACATTTCTAATGCACATAAATTCTTTGTTCTAAAAACATCAAGGCCTTTGATACAGTACAGTGCTTTCCAAGAGACTTGCTAATAAAACTTAAACCAGTAAGAAGGAAAAAGCTTCCTGACACTGCCTACCCTTATTACATTCTCTCTGCCCACTTGCTGCTCTCCCAGAGATGGCAGGCTTAACCCACTTACTGCATGAGGTCATTTTGAACCCAAGTACCATGTGAAATTCTGAGGACAAAATCACCCAAACAGAATGCATTTGAAAAGTTTCATATTTCAAACCAATTAAATCTGGAGGATTTTAAAGTGGTTTTTTGTTTGTTTGTTTGTTTGTTTTTAAAAAAGCTACCCTAAAGGTACTTTCTACTGGATTCCCATTTCTTCTTCAAAGGATTGGCTGGTTTTCCCTGATGCTGTTTCTTCCCCCAACACTAAACGGTTAAGTACTCTGTCATTCTCCCACTGTTTGCTGCTCTGTTCCCATCCAGAAGCTAATATTCCCAGTAGCAGACTGACAGAGATCTCAGAGCAATAAATTCTTAGAGCATGAACTGGAGACCCTGAAAAAAAGAAGGTAAATGCTTTATCCAGTCACAGCCAAGAAACTTGATGTAAAATAATGTTACGGTTATAAAGTCAGCAGTTGAAGTTAGGAAATTCCAGAACTAAAGTTATCCATGCAACTTTATTCAGGTACTTTAGAGGGAAAAAATAGTGTCTAATTTATCCACAGATCATCTTAATATAGCTCCCTTTGCTAGATATTCACTAGGCTGCTGTGTTGGGTCCAAATCCACTGAACCTATGTGCTCAAAGATTCCCTGAGTTTAAGTTGGATGTAACATTTATCTCTTTCTATGGCCTCTCTGCCATTTTTCCTGGGCACTGGCTCGCTGTCTGTTACTCTTATTGTAGGTCCCCAGAACCGTTGCTTGACCACTCAAACTTCCCAGTTACTCTTCCAGAACTTCAATCATGTGCACGCTCTAGGTTTATTGTTCAACTCTTCAGGGGAAATAGACTTTGCATAGCATTCTAAAACAAATTACTCTTTACTCGCATAGCATATGAGACATGCAGATCTAGATAAAAGAATAAACCCTGCTATTGAAGTTCCTTGACTCAGTCTCCTCAGAGTTCTGTCAGCACCTGGAGGTTGTGAGGGGACAGAGCATGCTCAATACAGATAGAATTTTTGGAGAAGTTAGCTGCCAAATCTGGAAAGTGTCTATCAAGCATGTGTGAACTGAGATTCTTCAGAGACCTATAACCAGGGCCGGCTCCAGGCACCAGCGCTCCAAGCTGTCTTCGGTGGCATGCCTACGGGAGGCGGCAGGGATGACGAGGCTGCGGGACCCGTGGACCTCCTGCAGAAACGCTGCTGAATCGGTGGTACACCGGATCATCTGCAGGTGTGCCACGGAACTTCCATGCTTGGGGTGTCAAAAACCTTACAGCCTTGATAGTGTCAAAAACCTTGATAGTGGCTTTTATCTGAGAACATCAAACTGCTTAACTGACATTATTTAAGCCTCACAACATCTCAGTGAGAGAGGCCATGCAAAACCTTTGTTAAGAAAGCTTACCTGCTTTCCTGTCTTGGTAGAAACACTGCCATGTTTGGGTAAAGTTCACAAACCTGAGCATAGCCAAATTGTGGCTTTAAGGTTCCCATTTCAGTATGTGACCAAGTGAAGCTCAGTGCTTTTGACTGAATTTCACTTTGTGTTTTTGTTTGCTAGGACCTGAAATTCAACAAGTGAGAACCTAGAGGAACTGCCAAGAAAATACGTTTGCTTGTTAATAGCTGCTTGCTTTTCAGTTAACATGCTGATGCTTTGTTTGGCAAAATTCTATAACGTACTGTTCAAATTTAGTCACGTTTTAATTTCATTAACTTGGAGTTTGAAAAAATAAACAGCCCTCTCAAATTCCCAAAGGTCAAGGGAGTAGATAGTTCTGAATGCATCTGAAACAAGTGATTGTGATGTAGTATTATAGGAGTTATTACATCTATGCATAGTCATCACTTAAAAAGTTAATAAGTGCATGGTGATATTTCC
The DNA here is from genome assembly GCA_032164245.1 of Sternotherus odoratus. NCBI lineage: Eukaryota > Metazoa > Chordata > Testudines > Kinosternidae > Sternotherus > Sternotherus odoratus. The sequence continues at coordinate 23,295,077 of JAVMKO010000014.1, read as the reverse complement.
TGGTGACTACCCTCTATACTCTCTAATACAGTTCTTTGATGATTACATAAATGGGAAGGCATCTTTGTTAATGAAAACTAATAATAATAATAAATAATAATGACATCCAAGCTGCACTCTATATGAACTTGCATTGTGCCAGAAGAATATAAAAGAATAATGGATCCTCTACATTCTTTCTCCATCTTGGAGGAATGTGTATGTCTTTTGAACTTATTAGATATTAAAAAGTGACTGGACTGCTGATGATGGGTTTAGATATACCCACTAATCATCTGAACCAAATTATGGATTCCATCACAACTGAGGCAACAGGTCACTGACAAAAAATTAATGTAATTCATGTCAGAATCAAGACAGGTAGAATTAGCTTTTTATTGGTGGTAAATTATGCTGAATTGCGCAACTGTCACCAGTTGAGCTGTTTTGGGTTTTTTAAGTTATAAAGCGGTAAAAAGATTTTCACTTTCTAAAGGCCAAAATATATCTCAATAGTGTATATATGTTTTGTGGAGAGTGTTATTTCAGGTCCTTCAGAAAAATGATCTTCCTAGGCTGGGCGGAACCAATGTACTGGAGATGATGAAAGTTGATTTTAGTACAGAGTGAACCTTCATGGTCTCTCCAGCAAAAATGAAAAACTATCCAAGGCACCATGGCTGGAATTTTCAAAGCACCAGAAGAGTTGGGTGCTAGCCCAGATAAGGGTTCTTGCCATCAATTAAAAATACAGGGCTAGATCCTCTCCCGGGGTAGGTCAGCATAGCTGCATTCACTGCAGCTGACTATCTGGCTTGTTATCTATGCCGTGTGATCAGAAAGTCTCAGTTTATTACAGCTATTTAAAACTGGGGAAGAGGGAATAAATTCCAAATTAGATGGACCTTCATGGTGATTGCACTCCTAGCAGCTTCCTTTCGTATACATTAACTAAGCTTCAGCTTGAGAAGAGGTACCCATATAATCTAGTTTCTTCTTTTAATATTTTACAAATAATGTTACTCACCTACATGAGTGAGGATTGTATAATCCATCCTTGTAGGGAAGGGAGGAGCAAGAAATAGATTGGTATTTGTTGGAGAGAGAGTATTGTTTGGGTTTGACTCCATCTTTGGTTATTTTTTAGGTGTGAAAAGAGTGATAATCAACTGGTGTTACTTTCCATGTTCATGGCAAAACAAACTAAAGCCTGGGAGAGCTGCTTATTCCTGTGTGTATGAAGTATAAATCTAAATAAATAAAACCACACAATAAATAGAAAATAATCAAAAACTTTGACTGTGAACTGGATTAAATTTGCATAGAATTTTCCAAACATCTCAAATAACAAACAGATTTGCAATAACAGCCTATTTACAGCTAGAAACACAAACAGGAAAAAGATTTATATTGGTTGAATTATTTGATACCACTTATCCGTTCATATTTAATAATAGTCCAATCTAATGCTTTTGCCCAAGTGGCGGTGTCCAGAGAATGGGGTTCTTTGGCTCTGAAGATCACGTGGGTGTGGTGTGACTCAGGTGCGGGGACCATCATTATAAATGCTTGAAAGGTTAAAAAAAAACTTCTAATCACAAGTGGATATGGTGATAAAGTAATGCAATCGAAAAATTATTGACAGGCTTCTGTTCAATAGTGACTGACTCTCGAGCATTGTTCACTTCAGACTTTTGATAATCTGCAGTAGCAATGAGGATGGGGCTACAAGACACTACACCGGCTTTGTATCTCCTCCTGCATTTCATGGCCAGGCAAAGGACTACAAGTAGGGAAACAGACTGTTTAAGACAGCCCCACATGACCCTCCTCGATTCTGCCCTGCCACATTCCCACTGAAAACATGGGAACTTTAATAAAAGGGGAGAAAATAATATACCAACATAATCCAAGCCAGAAATTATCATGAGAGATTGAGTTGAGGAGTTTTGCATTCATTAAAGAAATATCCAAATCAGGATTTTTCAAGAAAGGAGATGGGAGGAGGGGAAAAAACCCAGATGTTCAAGTGTTCATTACCCCAAATCTTTGCAGGAAGTGATTGAATAGAATTACCTACAAAGAGAGTGTGGCATTTTAACATTATAGAATCATGTTACCCATGGCAGGTGACATCTATCTCCTTGACGGAGACTTTATCTCAAAAATACATTCACTGAGCTGTCTATAAATTCAAATAAACCCTGCAATTTAATTTTCAACATATCCATATGTTTGAAAATCAAGCCTTCAGCAGTTTAGAACAGTTTGTGTTGATATTACTGTATCCAGTGAATAAGGAAGAAACAATGCAGTTTCACTGGAGCTATAGCCAGATTTGGCGGGGGGCTGCAGGAAAGAATGGATACGTCCCAGCGTTCTGGGTCTAATTCAAGATCCAGTGAATAGAATTTCCCAGAAGTTCATCCTTTCTTGTTTGGTCAAATGCAACATTTTTCATGGTTTAGAGGAACTATGTCATTACTTAGTTAGAAACACAAAGGACCAAATGTGTCATTGTGTACCATGGAAATGCAGCCAAGAATCCTCCTTTAAAATAAAATAAAACAAAACCTTTCATTCTTCTAAGGAGGAAAAAATCCAGTAAAATGTGCATTCACTTCAAGTCCGGGGTATATATTTTGAGTGTATCTGATCTGTTATATTGTTGTGCAAGAGAGAGCAACACCTGAGACAGCTGCTGCGACAAAAGGAAAAATGCATTATTATTTTCTTAATGACCTCTCTAAAATAAGTCATTTCTTTGTCCATGGCTCATTGTGTTGCTGCTAATGAAAAATGATATCTTTATATAAACGAGATGGGGCTGAGGGAGGAAAATCTTACAAAGCAGTCTCCTGAAATTCTGAACGAGCAAGTAAAGATTTTAACTATGAGGATTCATTTGCTGTTCTGGAATGTGATTGATACTGTAGCTTGACAAACATGTATCCTCTCTGTGGCCCTAATCCCATATTCTATCTGAATGGTCAGACCCTTGCATCTGCATGGAATTCCATCAAGCTCGCAGGGGTTTCACATGAGTGCAAAGGTGCCAGCCATGCAGTTTGGGGTAATTTTATGCATTCTAATGATTAGTAGTTGGATGCAGAATTTGGATCTGGGTGTCAAACAATTCGAAGTTTGGGGCTTTTTTGATCCAGGATTTTGGTGTGAGTCAATGTCTTTTGGGAACTAGGATGAAATTCTGCTCCTGATCACACTATCTTAAATAATGATAGAGTTGGCTCTAAGGTTAATCTATATATATAAAAGTCAAATGGTGTATGCGTGTATGTATGTATGTTCCCTTACTACTTCCACACCGTTTCAGCTAGATCAGTGGTTCTCAAACTTTTTGTAGTGGTGACCCCTTTCCCACACCGGGCCTCTAAGCACGACCTCCCCCCCCCTCCAGGGATCAGGTGGGGGGACGTGCCTGCAGCCCACTGCGCCATGGGGCTGGGATCGGGGGGTTCCAGCAGCCCCCTGAGGCCAGTGGGGGGGGGGGTTCCGGCAGCCCTACGGAGGCTTCAGAAGCCCACCTCTGCAGGGGCCGGGGCCGGTCAGGCACGTGGCAGTGCCGGCAGCCTGCCACAGCAGGAGCCAGGGCCCGGACTGGACTCGCGGGTCCACCAGCAGCTCGCCGCAGCAGGAGCTGGGACCGGGCTCGCAGGGCCACCAGCAGCCTGCCGTGGCAGGAGCCGCAGCCAGGACCTGCCTTATGGGGGAGCCGGCAGCACGCTGTGGCAGGGGCACAGGCTGCCTGCAGCAGCAGGGGGCAGATGCCAGCAGCCCATGGCAGCAGCATTGTTCGGGGCTGGCTGCTGGCAGCAGGGCTCGTGACCCCATCAGAACTGGCTCACGACCCCCAGAGGGGTCCCGACCCCCACTTTGAGAACCAATGAGCTAGATACTTGAAATTTGGTACAGTTATAGGCTTTAGGGTCCTAATCAGGGTAAGAATCGAAAATTTTTAAAATCTCACCTCTTACACCCCCTAGGGGTGAAATTCTTGAAAGCTCATTAACATCAACTACACAGCTCACATAACATCATCCGGGCAGCAGGTTGACACATGCTGTTGAGATAACCAGAGAGCTTAGTGTTGTGTAGTGCAAACATAATTAAATAGACTGTTTTTTCCTTTAAAAGGACCCTATTCGTTATGCCGCGTAAAAAGTGAAACTGTATCGGAGAAACCACATCTAAATGCAAGAGAATGAAATTACTTAGACAAAAGGAGACTGCTGAACAAAATTTGTATTAATAAAAAACATGGTAGTCTTTTTACATCCCAATTTCCAATTACAAATACCCCGAGCAACGCCAGGTATTTTTGCTAGTTCTTTAATATCGAGGGTCTGGATGGTGACTTGAACTACAGTCTGTTCAGAGAAGTAAAGATAAGAACTCCCCTTCAACCTGGACTAGGGCTCCACAGACCTTCGTTCTAGGCACACTAGACTAGAGAATGCAGGGCAGCCAGTCCACTCACTCATTCCCTGAAGTATATGGATGTGGAACAGCTGTGTATAGTCAGAATTTTGGTTCCACCCCCTGATCAGAATACCTGAGCCAGAGTTGGGGGTTGTAATTAATTTCTGGCATAGGCCATTGGTAAAGAGCATTCCCTAGGAGCAAAGAGGTCTGAATTGTGCCTCAGAGGGCTGTGCCTGAGAGACAAGGCCTCTCAGAATTACTCCAGAGTTGTGCCTAGAGTTGCAATCTAGACCAAAGGAAGTATGACATCTGTTCAGAAAATTATGGCATATAAATTGAAGTTTGAAACCAGGAAGTTAACCAGGATTTTAATCAAGTTAGCATAAGCCACCTTCCCTGTCTTCATTGAATTGATGAGCTTCCAAGTATCATCTGTCACTGCCTTACAAATCAAGGTTCTAAAACACGAAATAAATTAAATGATGCAGTTTTTGAAATGAGTTATCAAACTGTTAGGAATTTTCTCCCTGCTGGAAAATTTCAACTTTTTGTAAGAAAAAAGATGAAAACATGAACAATGAAATTTTTTGGTGTAACACTGAGTATTGTTTTTCCAATGAAAATAGAACATTTTGAGGAAAGAAGATACTTTCATCTAAAAACTTTGTCTAATCAAAAACTCAATTTTTCCACTAAAAAAGGGTTTGACAGAAAAATATCAGCCAGCACTAACAGTTCAGAGCTGTAATGAAAGTAAATTTAAGGTTTTTTTGAGTGAATACAGTTTTACAACAATGTAATAGACTTGAATCCAAATCCATGTTGTTGGCGTTCTCCTGAAATATGTGAGGGTTCCGCCGGCCTTCTGATGCCCTCCATAGTGGAATTGAGCATGTACATCATTCAGTTAAGTGTCTGACAGGAGTCATGGTCACCTCCCCCACACAGCATGCCAAGCAAAACCACCCAAGAAAAGGATGGAGATTCATTCTGGAAAAGTTATCCTGAGAAAAGACCTGTCTTTATCTCGTACCAGTACATCCATTTCAAGACTAAAGATCTAAAGGCTCCCGGATAATGGAGTGAGGGTAGAAAAGTTAGGCTACATTCAATTGGTTTGAAAGGTTTGGATTCTGTGTAAATCTCTAGCCAAGAATGTGACCTCCATATTGGCAAGAGGCTAAATGAGATGCCCAACAGACCTCAGGGGCATTTGCTTTTGCGCTGATCCCAGCATCTAGAAAAGAGTGTAGACATTGTGGAAAGCAGTGCAATACTGTGCTCAGAGAGCTCAAAAAAGAGCAGGCAGTAAAAAGAACACAAAATGTCAGAAATGGGTGATCTGAAACGGAGAGAAGAAAACCAAACTATTTTCAAACTGTAGGTCCATAAAAGAGAAAATGTGGGGGGAGCAGTAGAAGGAAGGAAATGGTGAGCTTGGCCGGTGCAGAGATGTTCAAAGTCCTTATGTATGATAACTTTTACACACAAAATATGCATCTAATGAGGAGGGGTGGGGACCGCATATTATACTTTCTTTCTTTCTCCAAACAGAAGAGCATTAGTCCTATAGAATATTTTCCAAGCGTAGTTCTTAATTTAACATTTAAGCTGGGATTTCACAGTGTAGATCCAATTAATGCATTATCTGTATTAAAAATCAGGACCCTAAATACAGACAGTGGGTCATATGCTGAAGAATAAATGTGAAGAAAAATATTAGCATGTTATCCCGCAGCAGTAGTTATTGTTAAGTCTTGGAATCAGAACCTGATCTGCTATAGTTTTGCGTAGCTCCATTTAAAAGAATGAAATATACTGATTTACACCAATTTGAAGACCTGGCCCTCAAATTTGAAGTTTGTTTATAAATTCATTCGCTCACTACTTATCTGGTGCCAGGTAGAAGGTTTTCATGGTGAAATAGCTGCAGAATGCATTTTATCCTTGGACACATCTGCCACAATAACTTGCTAGGAAACTTTAAAAACAAAAAAACAACCCACTCTTGGATTCTCTGAAGTATGTAGTAAATTTAGGCCACTGGAAACATTTCCTTTGATCTCAAGTTATATTTTAATCAAATGCAACTTCCGACTTTCTCCAATTTTCACCAGCCAGAATCAGAATGATACATGGGGATTCTCTGAGATTTTTTTGTTTTGTTTTCAAAAACAGCTTGTAATTGAAAAACGAGGGAGAAAATGTTAAAAAAAATAAATATGCAGTTGTTACTTTGAAAATTTATTGCACAGCTGGGGGCATTTAAAGAACTTAATTAACAAGCTCCAGACTTAACATGCTCTCTCTTTAAGGGAAAAAAATCACAGTTAAGGTTTGTCCAATTAAATTTTAGGAGAGTTTGTTGATAAAAAAGAGGCTGTGATTGTGAGCTTACAGTTTAGAAAGAGAAGGTCCAGAATAATGAAAACTTGCAAGCTGATTAATTCAATGGAAAGCTGTTCTGTGCATAGTTTCCACAAACTCATAAGCACTTGAGCATTTTTAGCCCAAATTTAATTATAGCCTTTGATAATCAGGCTTCGCTCAAAAGAAATCCCCTTCTTCCCATAATACTTGATGATGTAATGCTCTATTATAACTCAGAGCTCTTCCCGCACCCTCCCCAAAAACAAGCCGTCTTCGTGTCAATGGAAAAAAAGGTGACCTCTTCTCCTAGAGTTTTACATTTCGCGATCCGCAAGCTGATATAGATCATCTAGGGGGTATTATTTGCTACTGGCTGAAAACAGCTAATAAAGGCCCAGTTCAAAGCTGTCTATTTCATACCAAGTGGTGGAGGGGATGTTATTCTGACATCATTGCTCTGAATGAGCAGCCTGTGATTCATACAGTATACGCTCCCCTGGAATGACAAATTTTCTGCCTTTTTCTGGGGGGACGTTCAGGCAAAGGGGGAAAAATGCATAAGGGAAGCAAAGAAAAGTCATTAGTATAAGCTTGCCCCCCTACTGTGGAATTTTCAATTATATATATCTAATTATGGCTGTCAGTTGATGAATTGAGAAAAGACATTTTTTGTCCCCCCTCCTTTTTTTTGTCTCTTCGTCATCTCTTCTGTTAGAATGATTATAGCACACTTACACAACTAATTGCCTTACTGCTTATTAGTGATACAATTATGCAGGCCAGGCTCCTTGTGTGAACAACCATCTGCAGAGGGAAAAAAAAGTGACACTATTCAAAACTATCCATAATTTAACCAATGTTATTCCAATGCACTGAGCTCAAACAATTGTTTGGCCTTCATATTTCATACCCACCCTGGCAAAAAGAGGGTTGTGGTTTTTTCTTTTTCTTTATTTTTTCCTCTCTTTCTCTGTGCACTGATTCACTTCTTTAGAGCCACTGTGAATTGGAAAGAAAGGAGGAGAAAAAAAGTGCTTCAAATGTCAACAGAAAGGGGGGAAGTGAAGCATTGCTAATGCCCATTCCTCCTGCGGGTAATTTTTCTTCAATTTTTATACTAATAGGCATTTTTTATGCTTTACAAATAGTTGAGAAAGTGCAGATGTTCCAACCACAGAAATCCATGTGTATTTGTCATCTTATAAATGGTTTTAAAGCATCTTATGGACAATACAGAGCTGTGTGGACTGTTTCCAGTGAATGTCACTGGTTCTTAAAACAATATGAAGTGAGTGTCTCTAAATTTTGGCTTCTTCTAATACTGTAGTACATAGCAGAAACCAAACAGGTGAAAACCCAGAAGATTAAAGGAGGTATTGCTTTGACTTGCACAAGCCCAGCTGATTAAGCAAAGACAAAATGTAAAAGATGTTTGTTTTTTTTAAGAAACAACTTCAAGGCAATATTAGAATGGCTACTATGGGGGAAATAGCCTTATTTTGCCATTTATCAAGGCTTCACAACTGCATTCTTTTGCATATGGCTCCAGTATATAATTGCAGTTACTACATATTGAGAATAACTAGGCTCACATGAATGGAGAGAATGGCTATGTGACCCAGTCTGCAACAGTTCTTTTCAATCAGCTTGTCATTTTAAGAAACTTCCAAAGTAGAATCAGGCCAGAGCTACGAAATTTGTATCCAGTATCAAAGTTCTCTTTGAAGTTCACGGATGTTCCAATATAGAAGCCTGGTTCTGATCTCACACAGGGATAGAATTCCGTTGTATTCAATAGTTATTCCACGGTGTAAGAGAGAGTGAGTTGGGATCAGGTTTTTGGTTCAGCCTGTTATGGAGACAGGTGCCAGCTGCAAATTTCAGATTCGGTCTCAATTGAAAACCCCTCAGAAATGTTGGTATCTAGCTGTGACCACTGGACCACTTGAAGGGGCATACCACTAGTTTACTGTTTACTATGCTGGGAATATCCCCCCTCAAAGCAGGCACAGGGCTAATGTATACTCAGACCTGTTCTCATGCCCTCCTCCACAATTATTGTATGTACCTATATAACTGAGTTTTCTGATCCAGAGTTTTGGTTATGATGCCATCCTGATAAATATATTTACAAGCATGACATTTGTGTTACGTTTTTGGTGCGGGTGTCAAAGTGAGTGTGTGTATTTCTGTTATAACAAGACCAGTTCATGTGAAAGAACTTTTTTCATCTTGAAATAGGATTCCTGCAGTTTTTCTCATGTAATCTCTGAGGGGATTAATCTAGTCTCTGAGATTTATAACACACCATCACATGAATTCCTGGAGAGAAAAGTCTGATTCAGAAGTGGGAAGTCCAAGGCCCTTAAAAATGACATGCTTCTAATGTGCGCTTGTCTAAGTTTTATTAGGACAGAGTTATGGGATCTGACTCAGAATAATCACAGCCTGAAATGCCGATCTGCTTCTGTCTGCAGTTGCTCTCGGTTCACTATATAGAAAAGCTATATTTTTCTAACATAAAAATATGAGAATTTTAGCCTCATAACTCAGTATGGCACATCCATCTGTCCCTTTGGATGAGATGTCACACTTTCTCAAGGCCAAGTATATAAGCAGTATCTTGGAGGTCTGTAATTTTCTGTTCTCTGTGGCTGAGTTTATCCCCTGCTGCTATTATCTGCCACGTGACTTCCTCCACATATAGTGCGTTTGGCTAGAACTTCTTGTTACAAAGTTTTCACTGCTTTGAGTCCAATCATGCAATCCATCTGCACAACCACTTACCATTGAAGTCAGTGGGAATTCAGCATGAGTGTAAGGGCTGATGTTGTCTTAATGGATTTCCTGTGTATCTCTCCAGTAGAACCTGTGTACCCTGAATGCCCATAATCTCTGTCTAGTATCAGAGGGGTAGCTGTGTTAGTCTGGATCTGCAAAAGCGACAGAGTTTTGTAGCACCTTATAGACTAACAGATTTTAGGGATCATGAGCTTTCGTGGGCTGATGAAGTGGATCTTAGCCCATGAAAGCTCATGATCCCTAAAATCTGTTAGTCTATAAGGTGCTACAAAACTCTTTGTCACTTTTGCATAATCTCTGTGTGTCTTTCCCCACTACACAGGTAGCCATTAAACTAATTGTGCATCATTCTGACTTAAGCCCTTGTTTCAGAGGACTAATGGTGGTCAGGGTAAACCGTCTAGTAAACTCACAACATACTTTTGTATATTCAAATGCCTCGTGTTTCTGGCTATTGAAACCCAATGTTGCCACCTTAAACAATTTGGTAGCCCTTTTAAAAAGTTTTACATGTTTACCTCATCTCAGGGGTGTGAGTTTGTAACTGTCATTGCTCTTGATCTCTCCCCAACTGTACTATAATTGCAGTGTTGCCAACTTTTTGCAACTTTATTGCAAGTCTCATAATACTGTACTTGATTTTTATTTTTTTTTAATGCCCCAGCTCACAAAGTCATGTTTGGTGAAAATCTCAGCTTTCATCTTAAGTAAAAATAAGTCTCTATCTGTTGTGGTTATGGAGACATTCTTAAATCATGACCCAACTGTACCCTAAAGGATCACAAATCAAAAGTGATTTTTAAAAAGATTTTGTGATTTTATGTCCATTTTGTGGGTCCTGACTTATCATTTTTGAATGGTTGAGTTAGCAGTACTGCATATGACAATACACTGTAGTGCATGTGAGAGCACATAAGAGTATGACCTATAAGTTTGTTGTATTTATTGGCATGGATCTCTGGGTTGAGCTTTAAAAGTATTATCGTGATTACAGATATTTGCATGATGAGTTTGTCAGTCAGTACCGCTGATCTAAGGAAACATCCAGTGGGCTACATCAAAAATGAGATCTACAATAGATGACAAATGTTGGAGTGATCTATTATTGTAGGTGGAGCTGATGACACCTTCTATTGTTAAGGTTGCCTGACACTTCCCATTATATGACCCTGTTTTCAGTTGTTTATGAACTTTATCACATTTTACCTATTTGGGTTGAAATTTTCCATGTAGGGTGAAAATTACAGATGTTGACGTTACTATACTGACACATGAAGAGAAGGGAGTTACCTCACAAGTGGAGAACCAGTGTTGACAGGGCCAGTTTGATCAGGGTGGATTTGGCCAGTAGTTGATGATGAGGAGGTATCAATTCCAGGAGGCGGAAAGTTGCTTTTGTAGTGAGCGTCCCAGTCCCAGTCCCTATTCAAGCCTAAATTAATAGTGCTAATTTGCAAATGAATTTTAGTTCTGCAGAACACATCACAGGATCCATTGTCTGCAGCCAAGCCCTAAGATACAGCCGAATTTGCTCCAATCCCTCAGACAGAGACAAACACCTACTAGATCTTTATCAAGCATTCTTAAAACTACAATACCCACCTTGGGAAGTGAGGAAACGGATTAACAGAGTGAGACGAGTACCCAGAAGTCACCTACTACAAGACAGGCCCAATAGGGAAAATAACAGAACACCACTGGCCATCATATACAGCCCCTAGCTAAAACCTCTCCAGCATATCATCAACGATCTACAACCCATCCTGGAAAATGATCCCTCACTCTCACAGACCTTGGGAGACAGGCCAGTCCTCGCTTACAGACAGCCCCCCAACCTGAAGCAAAAACTCATTGGCAACTATACATTACACCACAGAAACAATAACACAACACATTGCCTATTCTGACCCCATATCTACTCTAGCAACACAATCAGAGGACCCAATCACATCAGCCACACCATCAGGGACTCATCTGCACATCTACTAATGTTATATATTAGTGTTATATATGCCATCATGTGCCAGCAATGCCCTCTGCCATGTATGTACATTGTCCAAACCAGACAGTCGCTATGCAAAAGAATAAATGGCCACAAATCTGACATCAGGAATCATAACATTCAAAAACCAGTCTCCCTGGACATTCTATAACAGATTTAAAAGTAGCTATACTTGAATAAAAAAGCTTCAGAAACAGTCTTCAAAGAGAAACTGCAGAACTAAAATTCATTTGCAAATTTAGCACTATTCATTTGGGCTTGAATGGGCATGTGTACTTGGCTTCTTGAGTCAGTGCTGCACATCTTCACCAGGAGTGCTTGTGTTGATGCAAAGTGCATTGCACCATGGGCAGATATCCCAGTGTGCTATTCACTGCTATCTGGAGCAGTGCCCTTTAGGAACTATTTTCAGTGTGTTGTGGGGTAAAAATGAATTGCACAGGGATCTGGAGGACATAAGGATCAAGTTCACAGAAACCAAATTTCTCCATCTTCTAATGCCATTCATATTCTATAATTTTCACACCTTTTTTTTTTAATCTGACAAACCCACACGACACTTATTGGTGTCTGCCATCTCTGATGGAAGCAGGAAGCCCACAGAGCTCTGAGCTATTCTTATGGACATTGAAAATACAGGGGAATTGTGCAGCCTGTATTTGCAGACTCCCAGAAAGCACCATCACAACAGGGGACAGGAGGATTTCTTTGGGGACAGTATGCCGAGGGACATAGCAAAAAACAATTTATGTGGTTGGTGGGCTTCCTGGAGCAGCTGCAGATGGTGGAGTATTGGTTCTGGGCCTCAGATATGAGCACTGGCTGGTGGGATCACATTGGAAAGCAGATATGGGACAATGAGCAGTGACTGAAGAACGTTAAGATGCAAAAGGCCACATTCTTAGACGTGTGTGCTGAGCTTGCCCCAGCCCTCCAGAACAGGGACACCAGCATGAGATCACTGACAGTGGAAGAGCCCCGTTGACGGTGGAGTGAGTGAGTGGTGATCACACTCTGGAAGCCTGCAACACCAAATTGCTACTGGTCAGTGGGAAATCATTTTGGAATTGGAAAATCCACAGTGGGAGCCTTTGTCATGCAAGTGTGTAGGGCCATCAATCATCTCCTGTTATGCAAGGCTGTGACTCTTGGCAATGTGCAGGGCATTGCAGCAATGGGGTTCCTGAACGGTGACAGGGTGATAGATGTCACTCACCAACCTATTTTGGTATCAGCCACAGAGTTTGTCACCAGAAAGGGCTTCTGTTCTAGCATTATGCAAGAATTGGTGGATCACAGGGACTCTCACTGATATCCACGTGGGCTGATCAGGCAAGGTGCATGACCCTCACATCTTTAATACCTGTTCAGAAAGCTGCAAGCAGGGATATTCTTTCCTGACTGGTAGATTACCGATACTAAAATGCCAATAATGATTCTTGAGGGCCCACCCTATCCCTTGTTCCCCGGCTCAAGAAGCTGCATTGACAGCAGCAAGGAAAGGTGCAAAATGACCACTGGATGTGCTTTTGGAAGATTGAAGGGACATTGGCGGTGTTTAGTCACTAGATTGGATCTCAGTGAGAAAAATATCTCAGTGGTTACAGCTATTTGTTTGCGTCTGTATAATATCTGTGAGGCAAGGAGGAGAAAAGCCGTAGCTGGTGTGGAGAGCAGAGGTGAAGCAGCTGTCTGCTAACTTTGAACAGCCAGACACTAGACCCCTAACAAGAGCTCAGATGTAGTGGCTGAGAGGGAGGCTTTGAAAAAGAACTTCAGTCAGCCACAGTAGTGTTCTGTGCAGGACTGTTCTCTCAGCCTGGAGCTTTGGATGCTGTGAGGAATTGTGTAGTGCTTGCTGTACATTTATAACTATGAGTATATGCTTCACTGAACATTTATTCTGTACGTTTATAAACGTGTGTTTTACTGAAGCTATGAATTATGTGGTGCTTGCTGTGTATTTATTAATATGACGGATTTTTCATGAACTGGTTAGTTCTGTGGTATTTGCTGTACATTTACATTTGATGCAGTATATGTTGTGAACTATGTTATACAGTATATATTGTGAACTAATACATATAATTTTATACTCCAAAAATGTACTGAGTGGCAAAAATAGTGCAGAGAACCAAAGTATATAAAATAGGAAAAACCATACAAACTTTTAACATCAATTAATGGAATGGTACTTTAAGTTTGGAAAGGCAGCAAATGTTTCTATTTCAATGTATAACTGTAGCCATTGTGACTACATACACCAAACATGTTTCTCATATGTCTATGTATGTGTAGCTGTAGTTTTCCTTTTTGTTCCCCAGTGTGAAGTGGTAAGGATAAATATGCAGTCTATGGTGCCTCACGGTATATTGAGAAGTATGGGAGACTTGCTACCATGGAGTTCTCCAAAGACTGTAAAGGGTAGATAGTGTGGGATTTTGGGGCCTTTAGGTCAACCAGGGTCTGCAGTATTTGACTTTGCTGCCTGGGAGGACCCATTATGTCCTGCGGCATCTCCCTTTCTTTTTCCCTCATGGGACTCCTGGGTGTTTCATAGAATCATAGAACTGGAAGGGGCTTCGAGAGGTCATCTAGTCCAGGCTCTGCACTCATGGCAGGACAAAGTATTATCTAGACCAGTGGTCCCCAACCCCCGGGCCGCGGACCGGTACCGGGCCGTCGATTGATCGCTACCGGGCCGCGGACGCGTTCCCGGAAGTGTCCGCCGAAAAGCCGCAGTTTCACTTTTCGGAGTGATTTCGGCGGCTTTTCGGCGGACATACAGCCGGTCCGCGGCGGCCAAGAAAAAAGAAATCCGGTCCGTGCCGCAAAAAAGGTTGGGGACCACTGATCTAGACCATCCCTGACAGGTGTTTGTCTAAAGTCCTCTTAAAAACCGCCAGTGATGGAGATTCCACAACCTCCCTGGGCAATTTATTCCAGTGCTTAGCCACCCTACAATTAAGAAGTTTTTCCTAATGTCCAACCTAAACCACCCTTCCTTCAATTTAAGCCCATTTCTTTTTGTCCTTCTGAAGGCGCTTTCCTTCGCCATGTCATCCGCCATGTCAGTCCTCCAGGCCTTATGTTTGCAGTCAAATGCAGAACTGGTTGCAGGACCTCACTGAACATGTCCTCCCTAGTCCTCTTCTTTCCCCTCTCATCAGAGTCAGGCCTGCCGAATGCAAGTGTGGAGGAGCTGAAGAGGAATTTCAGTTGCATAAAACAATAAAATCTTAGTCCTTATTCCATGGTAAATGTATAGTGCACTGGCACTGAATATTGGTACTCTTTTCCCAGGCGGTGGTGATTTTAGCTGATGTCTCACCCCTGGAGGTAAGAGTCAGAGAAAGCACAGCAGCTGCTGGTGTCCTAAAGCTGCCCGGGCCCATATGCTGCTAGCCTTCAGGAAAAGATTACAGAGAATTTCCATGAAAAAATTCATAATGATCTCTCAGGACATCCCAATGTACAGAAACTGCACCAATCTCCTCTTTTACTATCTCCCCCCCCCCAAAAAGGAATGAAAACAAGATACCAATTCTGCCTGTTTGTTGTATTGCCACCTCATCTCATACAAGTAAAACAATGAGAGGTCAATGCCAGTGTTTTGTTAACTTGGGGATGAGATGGGCACTATCTTTAAATGTGAACTTTGTAAGAAAAATGCGTGCGCACACTTGCCTGAATTTCCTTCCCTTTCATCGGGCTCATCTATTCTTGACTGGTAGGGCTGGCTAGAATGCCTAGGTGCTGGAATGAGGGGTGCTGGGGGTGCACAGCACCCCCTGGCTTGAAGTGATTTCCATCATGTACAGGATTTACAGTTTGGTTTGTTGGCTTTCAGCACCCACACTATACAAATTGTTCCAGTACCCTTGCAAACAGGTCCTGACTTGTGGCACAGCTCATCACCCGGCTGCATCTCCCCTCTCTCTCTTCCTGCACCACCTCCTTTTCCCTGTTCATGGCAGTGGTCTCTGTCTTGGGCTTCAACGAGGTATCCAGGTGGATTGCAAGGTGCTGGTTGGATCTCCGCCAAGCGTGGCAGGTAGTTTGTAAAGCTGTCAAATCTCTAGCTCAGCATCAGATTGATTGGTGGCCTCCCTGGCAGGGCTGGATTTACACCTTACATGCCCCTAGTCGCAGTATCTTCAGTACCCTCACCTTACAGCTGACCTTTGTGTTGCACACCATTTTAGAGACACCATTTTAGAGAGGTAAGGTGCCTACTGTGCCTAATTGGAAATCTGGACCTGCTCCCTAATCTTATGATATGGTGCCACAGTTCCTTCACTTTTATGTGGCACTGTTGGTGATCCCAATTGTACCCCTTTGCCTGCATGCCCTGGGCAATCATTTTGTAGCTGTCTACGTTTCTATGACTGGTCTGTAGCTGTGCTTGCATGGCTTCTTCTCCGCATGGGCCCGGGAGATACGATATCTTCTGTCGACTCCAGGCAGGTGCATGTCTAGTGCATGGAGCTGGTTGGTTGGGCAGTTGTACACAATAAGGGAAAGCAGCTAGGTATTCTGTCCAAGGTGGGTGACTGAGAAAAGGGATTTCAAAAATACATGGGGGGCTTTAAAAGCTGGAGTGTCTTCCAGTGTCTTTGACCTCTGGATAGTGAAGTTTATAATTATGACCAGAGCAGGATGGCTGACTGTTATGGTCAACACTATTTTGCCTCCCCAGACAGCCCGGTGTGGCCCTGCCCATGATCCTCCCCAAAGCCCTCTCCTGCTTTCCCTTCCCCCTTGGCCCCAGCAACAAGAGGAGCAAGCTGCCCCTCTTCAGTGGTGCTCGGGGCGGGGCTAGGGTGGCCAGGACTTGCGTGATTAGGAGTGCCCAGTGCCGGGGTGCCTCTAGGTGCTGGGGGCTGCACCACCTGGTGCTCGGGGTGGGTGGAGGATCTGGGGCTGCCCACCCTGTCTTGCGTGGGCTGGGGCCACTGGGGCTAGGGGCACTTGCCATCTGCCCTGCACTCGGGGGCCATGTGCCAATGACCTGCCCGCCTAGCACTTGGGGAGGGGCTGGTGACCATGGGGGGGGGGGTACAGCTCCAGGTTCCGGTGTGGGAAGGAGGGCGGGTCCATGGAGGGGAGCAGGCTAGCTTTCATCAGCCAGTGATTCACTCGCTGCCCATGGTCAACACAAGTCATGTAGTGTCTACACTTGCACTGCAAAGACATCGGTAGACTGACCATGGTGGTTTTACTACACCACTGCAATGGGGTGCATATGTTGGCCAGGGACAAATGTGAATAAAAACACATGCACAAAAAGTAAGACCAGGTGACTTACTTTGACCTAACTTTGTGGTGTAGGCCAGGCCTAAAGTTATAGTTAGCCTATCATTTTGTTTTCCACCTAGAATTCTTTTCCTGACAGCTGCAACAATAAGCTGAACAAACACAAATTGTTAGGAGAGCAATGAAATAAGATCATCATTAAGAACATCAATTTTAGGGATTTGTGAAACAATTTTTAGAAAAATATCAAAATGTCCCTACCCCAGATGAGTTCATGATCTACAAGTACTTATGCTTCATGTGGCAAAAATATTTCTGATGGTAGATGACTCTCTTAATTAGCATAAAAAAGGCAAAAGAAGATCTGCTAGTTGGAAGCTGAAACTAGATAAATTCAGATTAGTAATGTGTACATTTTTAACAGTGAGGTAATTAACCATTTGAACTGCTTACCTTGGGACATGGTGAATTTGTCCTCATTTGGTCAAATTAAATCATCATAATTGCCCCTCTGGCCTTAAAATCTATTCATTTTTGGTGGGATTGGGAGGAAAACGTGTATGACAAAAAGCCCCACCTTAGTCCTGGGTGTGGATAGATAGAACTAGTACATATGTATTGCCTTTAGCAGTCCATTTGTGTGCTAGTCTCTGAGCTGGCAGCCTGTAAACCAAATAATCCAAAGTGAATTTGCATGGTCCTGTAATAAATCCCTCAAAGCATTTATAATGGAAATTCTTCAAGAACTATAATACTAGCATTGCTAAAATATGCTACTATAATTAATTCTGATTAGTCTGACATAATAAATTGGTTTCTTTGCCTTTATTTTATTTCCCCTTCGTGTTTTTCACTTTCATTTAGGACAAATCCAGTTCTGGGTCTATCTTGATCACACCAAGACAGGAAAAAGATACAGTGGCAAGTGAAATAGCTTGCTTTGCTTGAGACATTACTTACCCTGTCATTTTACACAACCAAATACAGTGCTGGCCGTAATCTGCTGCCTTTCAAGTAGGAATAAAATACATTACTTATGCAGCGAATGTTTTAATGTAACAAAGAGAAGGAATAAAAATGCCTTACAACAGTTTTATTAAAAACAAATTCCCACAGTAAATACATATACACTCTGGTACCATGGTGAAACAACCAAAGACATCACTGTTAAGTGCTATGGGAAGTACTTATAAATTACTTGAAATAAAAAACATTGTTGCCTGGACATCAGGGTTGAAATGCTGCAGTTTGTAATAAATTAACACAGAACTTCACTTCCCCTCCTCTAACAAAGCAGCCATTTGTCTGAATAACCCACATTCAGCTGTGAGTTATATTTTCACAACTGCAACTGCATTCATTTGCAAATCATTCTGCAGTTTTAATGCTCAAGTTTTAAATACCTTAAGAACTAATAAATAAAGCAAAGTAGAGCAAACAGTTGGCTTGTAGCCTAAAAACTGGCCTAATTTCTGGGGGTTTTCTTTTTTCCTTTTTCCTTTTCAAAGTAATTTTGCACACGTCTAAAGTTTCTTCAACCTATGTTTTGTATTTAGCCTAAATGTTCCTTTACTGGCTTCCCGTTCAGGCAGACCATTTCATATTTCTATGAACTATGAAGATTTTGATCATTTGGATTTTGTATATTTATAAGGATTTTTCCCCTAAGTATTTGATTTAGTTAGACTAAGTATATGAGCATCTTTGAGGCTTTTCTGTTGTAATTAACTTTTATCTCTTAGGCTTAGGGAGACCTTTTTTCTTTTCTTTTCTTTTTTCATTTTTTAAATTGTTCCTAAACTTTACCCACAAAAACCTCAAAAGTCCTGTCACTTTACTAGAATTATTTTTGTTTTATATTCAACAGTCTGAAAGAGACTAAAACAACCTGTTGGGTAAAAGGAAATGCAATGCTTTTCAGGTTTTTAAATAAACAATTAAAATTGATATAATGAAATATTTACTTCCGAAATTTGAGGCTTCAGCATTTTTTTCCTGGCAAAACTGAAGTCTGATTTCTATATATGGCGTGTTAGGCTTTGTTCCTCTTATTCACATTGTTTTAAATAAAACTACTGTGGACATGTTTGAAATGGCTGGCAGGGTTTCCAATCATTTTCCGAAAGTGAAATCTGGAGAGGAAAGCTTCCCAGAGATTTCAATGCAGATTTAACAAAAGATTTTTTTAAAGAGATTTAAAATCACTCAAAACCTCCCCCCTTTTACTCCCTCCCCCCAATTTGTGAGGACAGAGCCTCTGTATTTTGATCCATTACCTTAGGGTAAAAATAGAATATTCTTCATAGAAATTAATGTCCAGAGTCTTTATTTACAGGGCACTGATATTTCTGTGTTGCATTCTTATCTCATGTTGGCCTTGCATAACCTTATTGTAGAAAAACTAGCAGCACCATAGATCAAGGAGACATTTAGAATGTTTTATTTTTACCTAAGATTTATTTTATATATGTATGTATATATAAGGGTGAAACTCACTTTGAGGGAAAAGTCCAAATGTTGGACCCTGCCCCGTAATCATGTGGTTAAACCCCACTGACTTCAAGTCTTTGATGAATAAGGATGGGATTACTCATAAATTTGAAGTGAAGGGTGAGTTTAATGCCTTGTGAAATCTGCTCTTCTGGTGCTGTAGAACCACAGATAAGTTGAGGATTTGAAGTTCATCCCTGAAACTGGGTCCAAGATGTGACAATATCGTTTCACAACCACTACCACAGTCTATCTATTGGAGTAATGGCTGGAGTCCCCCCCAGTGCATGAAAGTTGGGGGGCAGATGGAGGAGTGGGAATACGATCTGCCTGAACCCAGATCCCATGGCATTGCCTCTGGCCAACCCTTATCACAGCCTTCAGCCTCCCATGCAGGGCAATCACGCAGATCTCTTCCATTGAATACAGAGGATGCACAGGCAAATTGCTCTGCCTGTGCTCTTCTGCAAAGCACCAGGCTGGGTTAAGTATTAGAGTACTGTCTGCAGTTTCTCCCAAAATGACCATCAAATGCAGACACATTCTGTAATCAAATTATAATGCAGGATATACCATAGGACCAAATCTTTCTCAGTTTACTCATGCCAATAATTCCATTGGTTTAAATAGAATTACTCACATTAGTAAAGTGAGCAGGACCTGGCACGCTATGATATCTGTAACAATAGTGTTACATTGTCAACAAATAGTACTGTACCATCTGAATACCATAAACCGTAAATAGGATTAAAACAGTTCATGTACACCTTTAAGAAATTACTGGAAATACATCGGTATCTCCAAATGGTAATACAATAGCACCAGTGCTAAGTTTCCATTATATATGTAAAAGTTTATAACTACTAGACATTAAGTTTCTTATATTTCTAGAGAGACTTGTGCCAAGAGAAAAAGATTAGGGCTAAGATTAAGAGGTAATGACATGACAGGCTTTAGTTGAGACAAAATCACTTCTCTAGTTAGCAGAGTAATTTCAGCAATACATCTTCTGTAATTTTTTTAATCACTTAGTGATTACTTGTGTGGTGCTATTTGATTCATTGGCCATCAGTACCTGATTAAGATTCTATGCTTAGGCCATCATTACTTTGCAACAGGCCACCCATATGGTGCTAGTGTTGAGCCAGTGCAAATCCCTCAGCTTAGCACTGTATGTTCTGTTAAAGAAGACTATGTGAAAATGCTGACATTAGCATATGTTCTGCTCTGTGTTCTGCTGACCTTTATCCATGGCATTACACTAACACTGGATCTTTGGAGCTGGTCCAGTAAGAAATTGGGTTGGAATTGTAAAATTAGCCATCTGTCTATTAAAAACTTTACCACACAACTAGCAACCTGAATCATATGAGCACAGTGATGCAATGAAATAGTCAGATACGGGTTTTATTTATTTATTTTTGTACAGTTCCAGCTGTCGGACTCATGAGTGGACTGTTTATTCTTGAAAATCTTCAGTTTGCTGTTATTTCAGACACTGATTTGAGGGTGCGTATATAACTGAGAATGCAGCTCTTCAGAATTTACTAGCTGTTGACCCCCTACCCTCATGCATTGCCAATTCATATTAAACCTATTCAAGGAGGCTCTTCATCATTAATAATCTCATCTTTTTATATCTTCCATTGACTTATAAACCTTAATTCTTGACATCCCTCCCACAGAGTGGATTTCTTATTTCTAGTGCCATGGCTTTGGTGGTGTTGGGTATAGAAATACTCTAGATAATGTATAATAATACAAAACATAGGTGATAATTAGTTGTTCATGATCTGCAATTTTTGTGAACTTGAACATTCTACATTTGCTAGTACAGAGTCTCTATTAAAAATGGGCTTTACAGTTACTTGGGCTATAAAGAGCCTAATGGAGCATTTTTAAAAATAATTCATCAACTAATTAACAGTGTTTGTTTATTTACAGTGCATGAAATGTTTCCATCACGAAACAGCCCACTACCACTCAACAGCTTGCTCGCTACACTGACAGCAGCAGAACATCTGCAGTTTAATGCATTTACTAAATGAAGTGGGTAAATAAAGGGATGTTAAACATCCCTGCCTCTGATTTTTAGGGATGTTGAATATCCCTGTCTATGTCCCTGCCTCTGATTTTTTTACTTCTCTCCCGAAGTCAGAAGCACCAAACAATGACTCCCCTTCCTCCCATTTGCCTTGCAGGTTAGGATTCAGAAACTCCTCAGCATTTCAGCAGCTGTTGTATTTATTTGAAATCATGATGAATTCACTTAAATTTCATCTTCACTTCCTGCTTTATCCTACATCATTGTAAAAAAATGTAGGCTATGTTACCGGCAGGAAATGTTTGTTAATGTTTGTAAAAGAAATCATCACCATGGTATCTGGACACCAGTTACCTAACGTTAAGGAATTCTGTCAAGTTGAGGATTAAGATTCCCTGGCATAGCCACTTTTTGACTTCAGTGGGACCAGGATTTCATCTTCTCTCTGGTCACCCACACCCAAGTTTTTCTCTCATACTTTTGTCTCATGCAGAGCCTTCTACAATAGAATCTCCATACACATCAGTGAACTAACACTCACATTACCCATGTTTGCTCGGGAAATACCATTATGCCTATTCCCTAAATGCGGGACCTGAGGCACAGAGAAGTCATATGGGAAGTCTGTGGTGGAGTTGGGTTAGTATCCAGTTCTCTTGCTGTTCAGACTTGTGCCTTGACTAGGAGACCATCCTTATTCCTCCCCAGCCTTTAAGATATTTTCTTAGAAGGGTTAAAATTCAGTTCATTGCCTCCTGAATCACTTCTGCTAGTTTAGAAGACTCACCATAATTCATGTGTCTGGTATTTGACCTTAAATATGATAAGAAATGCACTCAGCCTCCTTGCCAGTTGTAGTGAGTTCCATGAGTTCTAAAGATAAAGGTCAGGCACTTTAAATGTACCTGGTAATGGATAGGTTGCCATTACAGAGAACATATTGAATGTACTCATGTTGGGCAGTTTAATTTAACAGATAAGTCACTGTATGGTGAACTAGCCCCAATTTCTGGGTGGCCATCATGATCTTATCCATGGGAGAAGGGTTTTTTGCAATACTACAACTGTACTGTGACCAAATCATGGAGCAGATCCACATCTGAATAGTGAGGCACGACTCTTCGCTCACTAAACAGAACTGGATATCCCTGCTGTGCATCCCCTTTAACAATTCAAGGGCAGATGCTCTCTATTAAGGGCAAGGCCAAAGGTTTGACTAGTTCCTTGTGTTTCTTACCTCTGCTGACAGCCTCACCTCTAATGTTTGTGGATCTTGCAAGCTTTGAAAAGGAAGAAAGGTAGTTAAATCTGATCAGAAGCATGTGTAGATATAATCTCTGCTGATGTTTCTATTATATAAAGACTCACTTTTGAAACATTGACATGTTAAAGGTTCATTATTGGGGCTAAGGCATATGTGTAATACAATCAATACTAAAATCAACTAAGTATTAAAATATTAATAAATATACTAAATATTAAAATCAACTAAGGGCAACATTTTTTAAAATTACCTTGAAGAGGCATGTGGAGTGTCACAGGGAGAAGAAGATTGGCAGAAATCCTCTTTGCCTGAGGATGTTGTGAAGGTCAAGAGTATAACAGGGTTCAAAAAAGAACTGGATAAATTCATGGAGGATTGGTAGCTATTAGTCAGGATGAGCAGGGATGCAAAACCATGCTCTGAAATGCCCCTAGCTTCTGCTTACAACTGGAAATGTGTGATGGGAGATGGATCACTTGATGATCACCTATTCTGTTCATTCCCTCTGAAGCCCCTGGCATTGGCCAATGTTGGAAGACAGAATATTGGGCTAGATGGATCATTGGTCTGACCCATTATGGCTGTTCTTATGTTACAGTGCTACTGCTGTCCCCAATCCAGCTTTGCTCAGCAAATATCAACAATAGCTGGGGTTTCAGAGCATCGGTACTGGACCTATCTTGCTTGGATGGATGTCTATAAATAATAACTTGACAGATGATACCAAGAGACCTTGTGTGGATGATGTGAAATAATATGATACTGGAAGGGTTGAAAATATTTTACGAATACTAAAGTCTGATGATTCCACAGTAGTAGAAGAGTGGATTAGAATATGACCATGTATTTATCTTAAGAACAATGCAGTACAAAAAGCACAGGCCCATTTATGACCTTAAGTGACTTTGTGGAGGACCCTTCTTGATCCTAGTATGTTCATAAGTGAGCTTGAGATGTTTAGAGAGTTTAAATTAGGTATTATAAGGTAAAAGTAAAGAAAATAAACAGTACAATAACTGGCAGTGTATTATTGAGGATGGGCAAAACTATTGAGAGAGGTTGATTATTGTTTATTCAGACTAAGCTCTCACTGAACTTGCTGTGTAAGGATGTCTGGATTGGCCAATAGAGTATGCATCCTTACAAGTACATATTTGCACCTGTGAGTTCAGGAGAGCCAGTGTATTGTAGGGCCAATGTAAACTTATCCCTGGGGGAGGCATGCTGTTATACTGTTGCTGCCATTCCTTGAAGGTTCCATTATGAGAGAAACTTTAAACTTCAGCCATAAATGCCACACAAGTGTCAGCTTCCTGGCAGAGAGACACTGAATCAGCACACATTCATAGGTAGCTCCTCAAAGGGGTGGCTTAAGTCTCCTCCCCTCTTCATTCTCTGGTACTTGCTATCATGGTGGCTTCTCTCCTCTTCTCACATGGGTTGAGCCCTGGACTCTTTTCTAGCAAAGTAGCTGGAAAATAGCATCAGAACACTCTCGTAGCCATTTTAGTTGTATTCCTTTTGGTAGGTCCGCTAGAAACTCAGTTCAAAAGTCCAGGAACAGGCAGACTACAAGTGGGGGTTACATACAAATGGCCTTTCCTAGCCTGTTCTCTAGCTGCCCCTTTCCACTTACAGACAGTCTGGGCCCTTGACTAAGAGGTTGGGGAAATCTTCCCCTACTCTGCTTCCATTTCAGATGACCTTTTCAATACTGTGAGCCCACAGTATGGACTCTGTTGGCTTCCTTTATGTACAGAATTGTCTAAAAGGTGTATGAGACAGAGTAAGCTACTGCCTATTTAGTAAAGGTTATTTCCTCTCCATGGCAGTTGTTTGCTTAGAAAAAGTAAAGAACAAGATTTAGGAGCAAAAAATGCAAATTAGAGCTTCAGTATGGAAGGATAGAAATATAAAACATTTAATCCTAATTCTGTTTACACACACATATATGCGTGCAAAAGATTCTCCCAAACATGCATCTGTATTCTTTTTTTATTTTAAGGGAGCATATAAATTTTTTTTGTACCATGCTTTTAACGTATTCCTAAAATTTTGTTTGTCTACCTAGATCAGATTTGAATTTTTTTAAATAAAATATGCTGCATTTCTAAAATGCTCTTTTGATCCCTTTTTATTTGTAAGTGTTTTTATCAGCTCCAACTCTGGATTTCATAGAGTCCAGGGAATTTACAAAGGAGCCAACTCAGAGTAAACTTAAGTCACTGATATCTTACAATGGTCTGTCTTGATGATGCCAACCCTAGCTCCCTCCCCCACTGATAAAAAACAGTAACAGTTGTCTGATCTTTTGCATCAAAGACAATGTTTATGAAGTGGCCTGTATTGTTATCTTAAAATACATGTACAATTTATGCATTAAAGCATGAGAATAATTATGAATAAACATTTCATGGTAAATTGTCCACAGATTTGGGAACTAAAATATTGCACTTCTCTTGTGGATCCTGAGTGGGTACATATGTAACTGCACTCTCCGTGAAAATCACCTTTACTTGCCCAAGTAAATTTTCACATTCGCTTAAATGCTGAGTCTGGACTGTGATTGGTGATATTCTTTCCTAAAAGGTATGAGATTTCTTCTTTTTAAAAAATTGTGTAAATTTAGTCCTCATGAAAGTTTCCACATTAACAGTCTTGAAAAATTGGAAGGCCAGACTTCAATGGAGATTACAGTAGAGTACATCAACAGATTCTGGCCCAAAGTTCTCTGATTATCCACACATCAAGTGCAGCATGAGCTACAGCTGTGTAAACTGGTCTACGTTACGCTATCAATGTGTTGCAACCCTGATCTTCAAGGACTACCTTGTTAGAGTGAGAGATTTGATCAGTCTCCTTCCTCATTAATTCCTGGTCTGTCTGCTCAGACTCTCACCAGCATTGCCAAATAGGATCACTGGAGTTAGGAGGATAGGATACCAAACTGGGCATTGGGACACCTAGAGTCTATTCCTGATTCTGCATGACCTGTTGTGTGAGGTTGAGGAAGTCACTTCATCTTTCTGTGCCTGTTTCTTCCCCTTCACTTTGATGGTCTTGTCTATTTATACTGAAATACAGGGCAAGTACTATCGCCAGAATTGCTAATCCCAAATGTTCAAAGATCATGAGTCAGGCTCACCAAAAATAATGAGATTGGCTTTAAAATAATGAGATTATGTAAAAATAATAGATTTGGGGTTCTTTTATTTGCCTTCAGCTTTTTGAGCCTTTAGGGCACACCGAGATCACATTTTAAAGCTTTCTTCATGGGCACAAAGACTAGAAACTTACATTTTCTTTAAGAATGGATGGTGAAATCATCACATATCTTCTTGACTCCAGGATTTTCATCAGACTCATAACTAAATCATAAATGTTGCTGATAGGGAATTGATCTCAGTGGTGGTGTACTGAAATATAGATAGTGCTTTTTGTGATAAGGACACTTGTTCACAGGAGAGTGGACTGAAACTATCAAATTAATTTATTATTTGGGACTGAAAAGCCATCTGGTAACTTATCTTGGTCACTACCAACTCAGACTGGATTTGAACCACCAATGGTATGAGTCTCCCCGAATCCATTTCCTATTTCCTAAACCATGCAATCCCTGAAATATGTGTGTTTTCTATCTATTCTTTAAGTATCCTTGTCTATAATATTGTGAAAGCACTCTGCCAGTGAGGAAAAACCTGCTCTTAAAAGCAAAAAGAACAAGTAAATGTTGGTCATGCAATTAGGTAAATGTTTTCATAAATCCCAGTGGCAGCAATAGATTTTAATAAAACATAATGGGATGGAGTTATATTATTCGGCACTTCAGTGTTTCACATTATAAGAAACATATTATTGCAGTTTCTTGGCATCTTATTTTGCACTCCATTTTCCAGATCCTCAGCTGGTTTAAATCAATGTAGCTCTATTGAAGCCCTTGGAGCTACTCTGATTTACACCACCTGAGGATATGGACAACTATATTTACACTCCCTGTTGCAGTTTATCTCTTCCTCCCTCCAACCATGGCCCACTTCCCCAAGAGTCTATTTAATGTAACTGACACAGTGGTTCTTATTCTATGAGCCTGACCTGGCAAGGGAGATCATTTTTGGAACATCAGTGATGTATGGTAGAGGACATCAAAAGAAGACACTGAAGTTGCCAGGATACAGGTGAATTGGAAGGAGAAGCAGACACCCAAGACGATCTCTTTCTTGAGAAAATAAGAGAATAAAGATTTTTCAAATTTGATTTTTTGATCTGCACCAATAAATATTTAAGATATATAGGGCCAGACCTTGATGGCTTTTATTCAGGGTCCTCCTGCTTTTCAGTGTCCAGCTGAGACACCTAATGATGGTTAGTGCTGGTGCTTAGCATTTAAGGGAAATAGATGGTCTCAAACTGGGCATGGAAAAGTACAGGCACATGAAATTGCTCATCACTGTTGAAAATCGTGGCCAGAGTGAAACAAGATGAAGAACCACTGCTCCAGCATATGTTTTGGGAAACTGAGGTTTTTGTGTTATTTGGTAATTACACTTCACAAAACAGGTGTTTTGAATAGGCTTTCACTTTGGCATGCAACCACAATGAAATAGTCTTGTATCGTCACAAGTATGATAGCTGCTGTATAAGCTTGGCAAAGCTCTCTGAAAATTCTCCCAGAAACTCTCAGATTGGTGCCAAAGT
Source organism: Sternotherus odoratus (assembly GCA_032164245.1). NCBI lineage: Eukaryota > Metazoa > Chordata > Testudines > Kinosternidae > Sternotherus > Sternotherus odoratus. Next base: position 23,267,732 of record JAVMKO010000014.1, on the reverse strand, counting down.
TCTGCAAGATCTCTAGCCACTTGTCTCAGCCAGAAGAGCACATGAAACAGCACAGAACAAAACAAAACAAGAGGCACCAATGCTCAGTGGGGGGGAAAGTCTGTCTCTTATTTACCTGATTGCAAAACAATTAATGACATGGAAAATTGTTTACACAGAGGGAATAATGGGAGACTGTAAAATAAATTAAGGAAATATATACTAGCCCACTCAGCACGGCATAGCAGTCAACTTGGTATTTTTCCAAAATAATTTTTAATCTTGCGTGATAATGGAACTTATAAAAAAAAAAGCCATAAAAACTAAAATATGCCATGCAAATGTTGTGGCATGGATTTTGTATGCCATGCAAATGTTGTGGCATGGATTTTGTTGTTTGTTTGTTGCACTTCATCTATTTGTTTCAACGTATGTCCTATGCTAGATCTGTACCAAATCTAGTCATTCCAAATCCTGTCCTGATTTTAGTCAAACTACATATGATGGATTTAAATTTGAAAAAAGGAAAACTAATTTCCCTTAGACCAGGGATAACTTTGATCAGTTATTAGGATTTAGCTAGTAAAAATTGACTCTAAAGTGCTATAAATTGGCATGCATCATATGTCCCTGAGCCATAGCTCATTTTATAGTTTAGTTAAGTCTCAGTCATTTGCATCAGTTAAGTTGAATAATTTAGTGTCTCAAGAGTGGAAGATTTTCTTTCTGCTTTAGCCCCTCATCTTCAAACTGTCAACATACACACACTAAACATCACGGTAGCTGTCAGAGCTGACATCAAAATCTGTAGTTGTGTATGTCTGGTCTCTGTATCTGTCTTATTCTGAGTACTGCTAAGTGTTTGTCTTAATTCTTTGTGAATCCTATTCTTAATTTTTAGAGCCAAATTCTACTCAGTAACCCTGATGTAAATGGGATTTGAGTGTGGAAATTTGACTTCAGTAGAGTTACCATGCTTTCATGCTGTGCAATAACTACGCAGAAGTTGGCCCATGGGTAAAATCCTGGTTCCATTGCAGTCAATAGCAAAACTCCCACTGACTTTCATGGAGCCAGAATTTCACCCTCATTTACATATTGCTGGTGTTGCACTTAAATGTGAGCCAGATAATGGAAACTGGCCTAGTTCTGTTGACTTCAGATATGCTGGAGTTATGTTGACTTACAGCAGGATCTGCCTGCAGATTTCTCCAGTCTTGATCATGCAGTCACTTCCTGCTGAGAAGTTCTTCCTTTGTCACAAGCTAGTGTATGTGAACAGACTGGTCTTCCTTCTGGGAAGTAGCTGTAAAATACTGTATCAGGGTTTGTTGGGTGCCATCTGCACCAGTTACTGAGATAGAAACAGTCTTTCCAAACCATATTGTAAAATAAATTGTTCATTTTGAGTTATACGAGGTCTTGATCCTCTACTCAGATCCTGAAATAAATGGGAACTTTATCATTGACTTAAATATGTGCAGGATCAGACCTTTAGCTATGTGAGAATTTCAAATGAAACTTTGCACACACTTTGCTATGCAGCTTTATAAGTACTTTATTTTTTTAATTTCTCCATTTCTGAAATACCTTCTCCTTTCACTCACTTTTCCAATGACCTCTCAGGCAAAAAAAAAAGCCTCAGTGAGCAAGTGTGTGATCATGGATAGGGGCAGGAGTTTGAGAGTTAGATGACATGATGGTATAGGCACATAAGCCTTGTTTGCATTACAGCCTCTACTGTTGTTACCACGGATGGAGCTATTCCAGTGGAGAATTTCACACTAAATTTTTCCCCATTGTAGGCAAGGTCTCTGTGCCTCAATTTCCTAACCGTTAAATTGGGATAATAAATAGATACTTATCTCACAGGGAAAGTTGTGAGCCTTGATGAATGTCTATAAAGCACTTTGAAACTTAAAAGGCCCTCTGATAGATATTATTAATGCTGGAAAAGATGGAGTTTGAAGTGATGACATAGCAGATGAAAGTGTTCTTAAGCTCTGTTTTATATCTGAGAAAAGCAAGTTGTGTTCACATGTGTCCCAGGCTTGTTAGTTATTTTATAATCCACATGAGACATACAAACTCCTCCTGCCAAGTGACAAAATCTCACTGTTGTTGTAGGAAAGTGTTTTGGATAAACCTGGGTTGCTAAGTTTTGAAAAACTAGATGCTTGTGTGAATTATTATTTTTAGTTGTTGTTTTTATAAAATTCTCCATATTTATGCCTGCCTTCATGCTAAGGAGGTACCTACTCATTAGATATCCAACCCACTTGTTATGGGTAATACTGATTATGGTTGCAGCTCTTGTGAGAGATGGGTACATATTTTTTTATAACTAGAACTGTGTGAAATGGACACATACAGCCCTTGGGTTTGAGGTTTGGTGGGTTTAAATCTCCACCCGTGTATGTGAAAATGCATTGGGAAGTAGTCGTCTATGCAAGATTCCTCTTGGAAGGTGTATGGCCATGTAGGTGAATCCTCCAGGCAAAGCTGAAAGGGTTGGTTTGCATCCTCACCTGTGAACCAGGTCAGAGCTTTCTCACAGACAATTCATGTAACTGTCTGATTGCCTCTAGCAAACATACGGGAAAACATTGAAAAATATTACAGTAGGTCTAAGCTGAGGTCCATTCACATAACACTACTGGCCCAAGCATATGTTGTCTACTTTGTGATTTTCCTGTTTCATAGTGTATTTCATGTTTTGATCTTGCACAAGGTACATGGAAGTGAAATGGGCAAATGAATGGTATTTATCTTACTTCCTAATTGGCTGAGCCTAGTTCTGGTGCTCTGAAGGGTCAGCAGAAGCCAATTTGCTCAGAGGAAGAGGCTGACCCACTTGAGAAAGGAACTGTAATTGTCACAGATGCCTGAACCGTGGGGTTTCTTCTCACAGGCATCTGGAGTTTGTTTTCCCCCCAGATACCAGAGAGGCAGCAACAACAGTAGGAAGCAGCTTTGTGCAGCAGCTGTTGAGATGCTGTTCTGACTGCAGAGTTGTTTATATGGGATTCAATCCTATACCTATTCCTCTAGTCAAAACGGGGAAAGATAGACATGGATATTTCTAATAACGTGCTACCTGTGCTGGCTTTGTTGGGCTAATCTCAGTTAGGAAACCATTGTTCTTGGTTTCAAAAGAGCTTGCATGACACTGAGGCCACAAGAGCAGATTCCTTTAGTGGCAAGGTGTGTGAGAATACCCATCCCTAGCCTGAAATGGTTTCTGAACTGAAATGTGAACCTTGTGCCAAGTTGGAGGAAGCTACAGAATTTATCAACTATGGCTTCATGGGACAAGTATCCTGAGAATTGCAGACTATTGTGTGGTTGGTAACCATTTCAGAATTCTATTCAGACATCTCAGCTCTGGTCTTGATTTTTTGGGAATGGTCTACTTTAGTTCACATCGGCAAACATTGTTAATGCATGGCACATTGTAATGATCAGCAATGAGAGTCAGTTGGAGTTTTGCCTCAGTAACAACTAGAGGATAGAGAGCTATAGTTACCTGCATGTACAAAGAAGACTATATGTTTGCGCTAAGTAGAGAAGTGCTTTGTGCTTCACTCTCGCTGATAATCAGGTACTCTAGACAGCCTGTTGTAAATGATTCAGTACTGTCTTAGGCTCCCAGCAGGAAAGCCTATGTGAACTGCTCTTGGAAATGGTTTCAAACCTGCAGTTCAGGCAGGTATTTTTAGGTCTGTCTTGAAGACATGGCAACTTTCATACATTTCAGCTTCTTTGTCTGGAGTCACTGCATCTCCAGACATGTCATTGAAATGGGGTATAATTGTGGTCTCCTCCCCTCTCAATCCACCCACCAATCTAAACTGCTTTAAAGGAGCTTCCTGCTGTGCTACACTGGGTATTTAGAGCCTTTCTTAGCAAAGCAAAGTCAAGATGTATTTTTATATAATATGTTGATCGGGAAAGAAATCTATAGGGAGAGAATCTGAATTCCAAGACTGTTTGTGGGGAGGAGGATAAATATCATCAGATATTTCTTAATCAATTTCTAACTATTCCTCTAAAAATTTAAGCCACACAATGTAGGTAATATACCCGAGTGAGAGAAAATTTTGTCTGAAAAGTTATTTTCTATAAAAACAATATGATTTGTTATAGTAGAATAATTAAAACAATGTATTTCAATAGAGCTATGCCCATTTATAAAACCCAATGAGTTTTCAGCAAGTGCCTTTTAATAGCAAAATGAAGATCCATAACCCTAAACATTTAAATAGAATGGGATCTGGCCTGGTAGCAAGTGGGATACTACAGCAAGCTGTCACCTAAGATTTACTAGTTTAAGATTATTAATGGAGCTTTCCAACCTGGGACAAGGTGAGAAGGATGAGAATTGTGCCACGCTCATGACAATATAGCATTTCCTTTGCAGTCCATTAAATGGTTATTTAATCATCTTCGGTGAATGAATGGTACTACAGTTATGCAGTCTTCTTAGTTCCTTACTCGTGTGAATCCCAATGAACTGAATAGCACTACTCATTTAAGTAAAGTTACTTATGCATACATGTTTGCAAGTGTCTGTAGTTTATACAGGAATGCGGTTTATCCCATCACAGATGCCATGCAGTTTCGGTTTCTTTGCTTTTGACAACTGGCTGGCAGTACAATAAAATGTTGACTAAATATAGGAGGACAAAGGTTTAATGGGGAGTTCGGGGGAGATTAGAAAGGAGCCTAAGCAGGAAAGGTGGTTTAGTTTTTAATTGTTTAGGTTTTTTTCTGCAATCCAAAGAATGAAATTACAAAGACTGACCTTCTTGTCCAATTTCCTTGTTTCTAAATGTGTATATATTGCAATATATATAATGTGCAAATAATTTTCCATAACTGTTGAAAGATATGGCTGGCTCTTCACTTGTAATCAATCAACAATATGCAAATCCCATCAAATCTGTCTTTTAACATACATGGTTGCTGTGAGAAATTTACATGGTCACTTTATCATATATACTACCGCAGGGGTCGGCAACCTTTCAGAATTGGTGTGGCAAGTCTTCATTCATTCACTCTTAGGGTAAGGTTACACTACAGGATTATAGCGCGTTTACCTATTGCGCTATATGGGACACGCTATAACCATAGCGCTATGTCGTGGCCACATTTGATGCTGCTGCTGCGGCACCGGGAGTGGTGCATTATGAGCAGCTATCCCAGCATTCAGCTGGGTGCAACGTGCTTTGCAAAGGAGCGGGGTGAGGGGGAATGGGGAACGTGTACAGAGGGAGACAAGTTCAGGCTGTCACTGATTTCTCTCTACGGAAAAGTAGCAGGCTCTGAATTCCACTCAACACAGCTCCATCGGTAAGCAGTTTCACTGCTTAATTGCTTCTGTTAAGAGCGGAGTTCTGTACAGGAACTTCCGCATTCCTAATTCTGTTTGCAAAACAACACTGAACACGTCAAATATCTTAAATGGCTTCCTAATTGCCTTAAATGGCTCAGAGGCGTGCCAGAGATCCCTTATCGCGTAATGACTGATTACACTGGCCCTAACACGCTACAGGGCTAGCGCAAAAAGCCTTATGACTGTCGGAGAGGAGGTTTACAAGTTGCGCTTTAAAGGGAGACTTTTTGTGCATAATGTGCATTGACAGTGTGTATGGTTAGAGAGTTATAGCGCTCCTGGAGGCTTTTTGTGCTATAAAGCACCAGTCTAACCATGCCCTAATTTAAGGTTGTGTGTGCCAGTAATACATGTTAACATTTTTAGAAGGTCTTTTTCTATAAGTCTGATATAGAACTAAACTAAACTATTGTTGTATGTAAAGTAAATAAGGTTTTTAAAATATTTAAGAAGCTTCATTTAAAATTAAATTAAAATGAAGAGCCCCCTGGACTGGTGGTCCGGATCCAGGCTGTGAGAGTGCCATAGGTTGCCTACCCCTGTACTACAGAGTAGCTGAGATAAGATCAGTACTTTTTCTTAGTTAATGGGAGAGAGCTGGTTGGATTGGAGGTTTTTTCTTTGAAGTAGGAGTTTTTTTCTGATTTTTAGTATAAAACATAATGTCAGTGCAAAATGTCTTATCGCTAGCAGATAAGAGAAGTCACGCATGGTAATGCACTCTATTGCACAGGTACTAGACATTGAACATCTAAGCCCACTTTCTCTTGCCTAGGAAGGCCCCTTCTGTCCAATTAAATTAATAGTCAAATAAAGCAGTATTAAGACAAGCAGACTAAATTCTGCTGAAATACCACAGAGGACTGAATAAGAGATACTGAGGGGAAAGTTTTTGCAGGGACTCAGGATATGAAAGTTGATCCTGTAATTTTTATCAGCTGTAGTTTGTTGAAGTGAAGCTAGTTGGAGAGACAAGCAGAGAGCGAGAGCACAAATATGAGGGTAGGTTAGTAATCTAACACGGTAAGTGGATAATATGTTTTGAAAAACAGAATGTTTGTTTATTTTTTTATATATTTTAGATCATTTAGGGAACCCCACCAATGAATTTTAAAATGACATTTTAGATAGATTTAAATTGATTTAGACGTATTTCAATATGAAACTTTTTTTCCCAGCAAGTGTTTTGTGGAGTTGAGCAAATGTCACAAGAAAGTTTGGCAAATATTCACTCCAATTTAAAAATGAATTTGTTTTCCTGTGCTCGCACCCCATTTATATTCCCTGACCAGGAAAATTTGAACTATTCAAATAGGGGGTCGGTTAAAGCAGTGTTGACAACTCTCATGATTTTGTCATGAGTCTCATGATAATTATTGTTTTCCGTAAAGCCCCAGCTCCTGGAGTCAAGTGGATATGTGATCACTTCAGCCTTTATTCTCAAAGAAAAGGCAAGTTTTACTAGGGCAAGTGCTCACAGAGGGTAAAATTTATATCTGTGCTTCAAATTTCTTGAACATTTTCAAAGGAATTGTGCCATCCTATGAGCAGAGACAGAGGATACATTCATTTAATAATTCAGATGGAGATTATTCACTCAGTTCTAAGAATTAACACCCTCATTCCTCTCAAAAGTCATCTCCATAAGATAAGCAGGAGTAGTACTACCCTAAATTCTCAGTTGTGGAGGGACAATCTTAATGTATTGATATATTTGCTTTCCACAACTAACTCTCTGTATAACTTTTCATGAGTGATGTACCCAAATACTTGAATACTAATATCTAAACTGTCTTGTTAAATTTATTCACCTAAATTTGGGTTATTGCTGATTCTGAACTATATGTATCTTACGACTTTTAAAACAAACTTTGTATTTGTGTGTAATCTAAGCACTATACCAGATGTACACACACACTTTTCTTAACCTGTGTGTACTATAATTTTTAGCATTAGGTTTAATAACATTTTAAAACCTGTTTTAATCTTGTTTTCAGAAACAGTATGTCCCTTACCTATGGCTGGAAAGGGGATCTGAGCGAAATCTTAGACACTTGAGCCAAGGCACATCGAAGTCAGAGATAGTTTTTTTCAGTGGATTCAGTGGGCTTTTAATAAGGCTATAAATGCTTTCCACAACTAACTCTCTGTATAACTTTTCATGAGTGATGTACCCAAATACTTGAATACTAATATCTAAACTGTCTTGTTAAATTTATTCACCTAAATTTGGGTTATTGCTGATTCTGAACTATATGTATCTTACGACTTTTAAAACAAACTTTGTATTTGTGTGTAATCTAAGCACTATACCAGATGTACACACACACTTTTCTTAACCTGTGTGTACTATAATTTTTAGCATTAGGTTTAATAACATTTTAAAACCTGTTTTAATCTTGTTTTCAGAAACAGTATGTCCCTTACCTATGGCTGGAAAGGGGATCTGAGCGAAATCTTAGACACTTGAGCCAAGGCACATCGAAGTCAGAGATAGTTTTTTTCAGTGGATTCAGTGGGCTTTTAATAAGGCTATAAATGCTGGTTTGGCTTTCCACTGTCACTATTAGGTGATTAGATTTGGAAAACCCTTGTAAACCAATTCTGCCAAAGAAGGAGGGGAAGAGTGTTTGGTTAGCTCCTTAGTGATTGGCCCAACTTGCAAAACTCACAGACAGCGTCAGTTCAGGACTTCCTCCAAAACCAAATTTGGAGAGGACCAGATTCAGCGTTTTGGATCAACCTCCTGTAGACCCAGGCCTGAATTGCTGAAGTTAAATCAGCTTTCATTGTTTTAGTCCATCTTTATTCTTAATATCATTATTAAGGCACCAACATGTTGGGGTTGTAATTAAAGCACAAACTGCCAGATTCAAGACCCATATATATATATATATATATATGCCAAGAGTTCAGTGGTGACTAAGCCCATCTTTCCCTGCACTACATGTGCAACAAAACAAAGGTCAACTGGCAACTTAATTTTTTCGTAGAAAGATAGAATAGTATTTGGATAGCAGAGGAAATTAAATTAAACTGCTGCACCTGTTGCATCCAAAGCTGAAATTCATATTGTCTGAACATGCTTATTCTGTGAGCCTATTTGACTGAAAGGTTCAGCAGCAGCTTGAAACACTTTCAATAAACAAAGGCAAGAGAGTGATTTAAACGCACGGGGCCATGCTGCAACTTTGCACCTGTGCGGTGCAGGGACTGAGCAGAGATCCGCTGAGGCCCAGGCCAGGAGAAGGCAGACTGACATAAGGAGAGCAGGGAACAGCACTCTACACATGTGGCAAATGAAGCAGTATGCTTTCTCCTCTGAGCCTGCTGCAAAACAATAGCCGCCATACTAGATCCTGGCCACCCCATCAACTATGTTTTTCAGGGGACCATTGGATGTGCTGGGTACACTAATCAGCCTCCCACCCCAAAAATGGAGGGAGTGCTAGAGTCAGTACAGTGCTTGGCTCTATATTTGTGCATAGTGGGGAGAGGAGAAAAGGAAAAGGTCTTTCTAGCAGAGCATGTGCACAGCTGCTCCGATAGCCCAGTGATGGGCATTATCGAAAAACCTATACAGAGGACAATAGAATGGTACCCTTGATATCTGTGTAATCATTGTCCCTTAAGGGATCTCTAGTTTTCAAGCTATTACTAACCTCCTCTACAGCATAAGGCACAGAACCTGGCTTTTGTCATAACTTTAGCAAATAGCTTTTCAAATAGTTCTTCTAAAATTTCCATCAACTTGCCTATTTTTCTGCAAGCTCCCCTCCAGGAGAGGGAAAACAGGGCAATCCTTTCCTCTCTGATATGTATCATGGACCTATTATCTGCACTGTGGATACTTCAGATAAAGAGCCAAAATACTGGCCCATTGTGGAAATGGCTCCAAAACTGATATGTAATATGATGCAAACCAGTTCTATTGTGAGCCCTTAATCTGACAAGGAACCCTCCCCTCCCCACCATCACACACTATAGCAGTCCTGAAGCAGGGTAACTATTATTCATCTGGGGCACCGGTGGGCCAGACATTGATGTGGTTCTTGGGGCGCTGGTGACTCACCACTCTCAGAGCAGATTATTCAGAATACTCTGGATTGCTTGGTAAAAGCAAACAATAAGTATAGCCACATGCAAATTTATACATCTAGAAATAAAGAATGTAAGCCATACTTACAGGATGGGGACTTTAGCCTGGAAAGCAGTAACTCTGAAAAAGACATAGGGGTCATAGTGTATAATCAGCTGAACATGAGCTCCCAGTGTGCTGCTATGGCCAAAAAGGGTGATCTGATTCATGGATGTATAAATAGGGTAATCTCAAACAGAAATAGAGAATTATATTACCTCTGTATTGTGCAATGGTGAGACTGCTGCTATCCACAATTTAAAATGGATGCCGATAAATTAGAGAGGTTCTGTGAAAGAACCACGAGAAATATTAAGGATAGGGAACAAAAAACTTTAATAACAGACTTTAATAACGGACTTTTCAATTTAGCAGACAAAGGTATAATGAGATCCACTGGCTGTAAGCTGAAGCTAGACAACTTCAGACAAAAAATAGGGCTTTTTTTGTTTGTTTGTTTGTTTGTTTTTTAAAAACACTAAGGGTTAGTAACCCTGGAAGAATTTACCAAGAAAAGTGGTGGATTCTCCATCACTGCCAATTTTTAAATAAAAATTGGATGTTTTTCAAATAGAAGGCTCTAGTTCAAAAACGAATGAATTCGAGGAAGCCCAGTGGATTGTGTTATGCAGGAGATTAGGGATGATCACAGTGATCTCTTCTTGTGTTATAATCTGTGAAATCTATGGACAGTGCTGGATGGACATACACTAAAAGGTTAAGAGCACATACCCCTGTGCTCTTGATTCACCATGGTATAAGAATAAAGTGTATTCTGTAGCATATCACACGTCTCTCAGAGCACCACCTCTCTGGAGGCTTTGGGGAAACCTCATAATAAGGGAGGAAATGTTCAATCCCACAGAATCTGGCTTTTAGCAATAAAGATCTGAGAGGCAAACATTGCCCTTAGCTTTTCAGGTGTGAAGCATCTCTCAGACTACAATTAAAATGAAGAAATACAAAATACTATGTCCACTTATGTAATCAGTTCCAGAATAATATTTTTCATACCTTATCTGAATAACCCATGCAAGTCCTGGAGGGCTGCTGTAGTATCTTTTCCCATAATAATCCCGTAACCTTCCATCTGTTAATAATTAGCTACGTAATCCATGTGTCATGTTATATAGTCATCAAAAAGTGATGTTACCTGCACATAACACACACAAAACACTATGAGAAGATACTTTTAAAAAGAAGAGAGAACCTTAAACATTAATAAGTAGAAAATCTGGGAAATCAAAGCATTTTTCCTCCCTTTTTTTTATAATAGCCTTTCATTCTTTTTATGATTTTGTCTTTGAAAGCTCTTTCTGTGGATGACAGTTGATATTGTTCTTCCATCCTTCTGCAGACAGCATTAGGGAGGGAGAGAAAAAAAAAACTATTGTAGAGCTTCTCGTCTCTGCAACATGATTTTTATAATTAATATATACAACTGAGCAGAGAAAGGTACGTTATAATGAAGTGCAATTAAGAGGTGTTTGTTCCTGTCCCACACATAAGATGACTATAATTTCCCTGGCTGTTTAGAAGTCAACCATTATCATTATATTTCACACATATCTTTTCTACTTTTTTTTTTTGCACTCCTGATTTTGTTTATTTTCAATTAAAATACCAAACAAACATGCGTTCGGAAAATCTGATATTCTGTTAACATCATCTTTTAATTATACTTTTTAGCAATCATTAAATCATTAAATCTAACATCCCGCTCACAAAACCAAATTCGGTTCCAATGTAAATCCAGAATAACACCATTCATACCTATGAAATTATACCACATTTATGTGGGAGTAAAGGGAAACAAAATTTGCTCTGTCCCCAATCAGTCTGGTTCACATGCCACCTCTGAGTTATTAATCAATTAATTTTAAAATTAACTTACCATAGAACAGTGGATTTAGTTTACCAAAGCTGGGCTTAGATGTTAACACTTAAATTTCAGTTTTGCATTGTTTGTATTGTGGTAGCACCTAGGGGCTCCAGCCCTATTGTGCTAGTGTCTGTACCAACATCTAATAAGAAAATGGCCCTATCCTGAAGCATTTACAATCCAAATTCACAATGAGCCAACCAGTGGATTCAGGAGACAGAGAAGAGGAGCACATGGAGAGAAGGTTCTGTTTGATATATATATATATATATAGAGAGAGAGAGAGAGAGAGAGAGAGAGAGAGAGAGAGAGAGAGAGAGAGAGAGAGAGAGAGAGAGAGAGAGAGAGAGAGAGAAAGTAATCAATAGCTACATTTATTGTGTTTCCAACAGAACTTGGGTCTTGATTGGGCTACAGAGTTCTGGAGCTTGTGGGTGATTATCCTATTTAGTATTGTGAATCTGCCAACTTCTCTATTCCACATCTTTCAAAGTCAGTATTGAGGGTGAAAAGTCTGCCTGCAGGACAAGCCTGTTACCTTGGTATACGGTCTTAAATCAATATGCTGTCTTCTGCCTGTGGCACTCTCATTGTTAACCCTGTCAGATTAGAACTGGTACTTTCCAAATGGGTCACTCAACTTTCACCTTGCCCACCGTGGTCCTCACTAGGTCTTATATTGCTGCGTATGGGAGGGAGAGCTCACCCATCTTCCTGCCCAAGACCTTGAGACTGCTTCTGATGTGAATGGAATTACACGGATGTAAAACATGTGTAAATAAGATCAGTACAGGCCTCTTGTATATTCCTAGCTCAGCACCCGTCATCCAGATGAGAGCTCATTATTTCCCTTCAGAACAGCTGTTAGGAGCTGTGCTGGCCATCATAGCTGTTACCCATTTCCCCCTGACACACGGACAATAACAAGTTAGAGAAGAATAACTGATTGTATTGATTGCCTGACTGATTTTTTTAAAAGCTGAAGGGTCAGTGAGGTGTAATTTAGAACAGTGCTCACCCTAAACTTCATCACTGACCCCAACCTGGTCTCAAGATCTAGGAACAGCAAAGTTGGCTGAAAGCCTTCTCTCCTTCCCCACCCGCCACTTTCTCAGCTGTGCTGAGTGGAATTCTATAAATGCAACGGTTGGCCTTCTCTGCATGCCTCCTCTTAAATGGTATGGGCCAAATTCTTTGTCAGTATAACTCCAATGAAATAGTTGTTTCAAGTGGAGTAAGTCACCTGTGGCTTTGTCCCCATAACTCCTCTGATCGTGAAATTTCCCCCAGCACTCTTTTTTATTTACATAATTGTCAAAATAATTTTAGTCTAAATATGTTCATAGCATTCTGTCAGGAAGAGAAACACATGATACAGTTTTGTTAAACAAATATTAACTTGAAGGGAAAGTGCAGTTGAGGAGAGCGATTAGCTAGTCACTTTGAACACTTCCAAACAAGCTGAGAAAATCAGCTGCTCAGAATTCACATAAAAAAACCATAATGTAGTTAATATTAAATAAAAAGCTTGTGCAACCTTTTACCTTTACAGTATATGCTGATGTGTCCTTGATTCCAGTCCTGTTTTGTTTATGATTAATGAATGACTCACCTTGAAGTCCATTTAGCTCGATTCATACCTCATTATGAATTTGAAGAGGTCATTTGTTTGGGAACTAAAAGAAAAGCCTCTTTGTATGTTGCAAAAACGGTAAGAGTTTGATACAGTGCATATAGAATGGTAACAGAATCAGAGTCTAAAGGATATGAAGCTCTGGTTTAAGTTTTCTCAGACCTCAAATTGGTCAGGAAATCTCCAGGCTTAAAATTCAGTGCTGACTAAACATGCAAACTTGTTCAAGATTTCAGGGAAATTGCAACTTAATCAGAACTGGGTTGGGGGGGGGGGGGGCTATAAGCTGTGAGGAAAGGTGTGAAGTTAGGAAAAACAAAATGGTGACATTGTTTGTGCTAAATGTCATGAAACTATTTTTTTTGGCTAGACTATGCACATGCAGCCCCCACTGAATCCCACAGGAGTTGTGCTCCCATTCATTCAAATCTGCTTTGGGCTCCAGGCATCAGCAAAGAAAGCAGGTGCCTGGGGCGGCACATCTTAAGGGGGAGCAGGGCCAGTGACAGAAATTTGGGGGCCCCCTGCTCTGATTGTTTGGGGGCACCCCCAGCCCAGCTGCCCCCCCCAGCTGACAGTGGCTGGGGGGGGGAAGACCAGCCGGGGGCCCCCCCCAGCCCAGCCGGCGCTCCCCCCCAGCTGACAGCGGCTGGCGGCAGCGCGGGGTCCTGCAGGAGCGTGAGCCACCCTTGCTGCTCCCCCCCCCCCACGTGCACTTTCTCCCCCGGACTGCGCCGCTGCCGCCGGCCGGGCTCACTGCTACTGCCGGGGACACGCACACTCGTCCGGAGGAGAACCGCGCCGCCTCCCCGCCCCTTCCCCGCTCTCCAGGCCCGGCGACGATGGGGGATGACTACGGGTACTGCTGTGTACCGGGGCCCCCCTAAAGTCCGGGGCCCGGTACAGCTCTACCCGTAGTACCCCCCTGTCGCCGGCCCTGAGGGGGAGCATTCCAGCCAATCTTGGGGAGGCACTTTTTTATTTTCACTTGCTTCGGCAGTGCTCCGCTTCTGCCGCCCCCTCCTTTTTTTTGTTGCTTGGGGCAACCTAGAGCTGGCCCTGGCTTTGGGAAATGATCTGCAACAGAAAAAGGGTTAATATTTATTTGTCATCGAGTAAAATTCACTCTAGTGAAGAGGGCAAGCACATCGTGAACCACTTAAATCTTACCTTAGGCCTTCAAAATAGATCACTGGTGGGATTTGCATGTTGTATTGCATGAAGACCTTCTGCTGTCATCCTCAATGGTTGGCATAATGGTACAAATTAAGGAATGATCACAGTTCGAAAAATGTGAGGCAGAATAGAGGCCTGGTATATATGAAATTGCTGGTATATATAAATTTGTATTTCTGCCTTTTATATTCCTGTTGAAAGAAGTCCATCTCTTTCTCTTTCTATTTACTCCTCAGATATTTTAACAATCCATAACCCATGTTACTTCTGCAGCTAATGCTTTATAAGCAGTTGACAGTAAATATAATTAAAGCAGAATTCCAGGAGTGTTACATATTATAGCCACGTAGTCACCTAAATAATGAGATTATTAGGCCAGTTTTCTTTCATGCGGAATTTGGTCTGATTCTTTGACGTATAACTTAGCATTTCACCAGCCAGTTTAAAGGAGCATGCGGAAATGAGAACTCTTGAAAACTTTAATCATAGTTTAGAATCCCTCCCCTGTAAATGAGAGTCCTTATTAAATGAAAGCAAAGCAATCTTCATTTTCCTGTTCAGCAAATAAATGTGATTTCATTACTGCTGTTTACTATGATCTGCACGCACTGTAATTGTTTTTTACATTTCATGATTCTTTGCAGCGTATATGATTCAGGCTGATTCCCCTTCATATTTGTGTTGCAAAGTTCAGTGGCTTATTAAGTATAGTTTGTGTCATCACTTCTAAAAAAAATATAACTCTGAGAATGGTTAGTAACTGCAGGCAGACCTTTGGCCTCTGGTTTGCTTAATATTGTGGTTTTATGTTTTCCCCCAATTTGTTCAGAACTATTTGTACTTTGGATTATTAATCTATAACTAAACATTGTCCTTGGTGTTCATGTAGCTGACGATGTTTGGAACCAAACCAAATCTATTATCTTTTCTATGAAATTGTGGAGGGCTTTTATTCCAGTGCTTGATTCAAGCTTCTTGTTCACTTACAACTTCACTGGAAACAGTTCAGCTGAGCTGAGGCATTGTTTGGTCATTCAAGAGCAGTGATCAGGCTAGCTTTTGTGAGATACACAAAGGTCTGAATATCTCTTCCACAAAATCATTTAAATGAAGTTTTGTGAGATTCTCCCGGTGATGAATTACACACATACACTTATCAAGTAAAGAATATATATCCCTTCATTTTTAAAAAATAATGAGGAATACTATAGCACAAGAAGACTCTTAACTTATTCTATTTTTCAGTAAAAGTTTATGGGGAAATATCCCCCATCGCATGGAATATGCCAAGGAGGTTTCCCTCAGAGTTCTCCTACTGTGTACTCCCTCCATGCCTTGGGGCACCACTCCCTCCCTGGCAGAACACGGGACCACTACTTACACGTCACCTACCACAGAAGGGGTGCTTCAGGACTGGTAATACAGATCCTTTTGGAGGGAATCTCTGTGGTGCTATAGATAGTGAATGGCTTTCCCTTTGGCTTTCATAGATTTGAACACTGCTGAGGGCCCTCCATGGAGATAGGTTGCATATAGATCTTGAATCCCATTATCTGGTGCAATGTGAGCATTATAAGGAGCCATAGGTTGAAAGAGAACGGTTTGGGAAGTTTGCACTGAATTCATTCAGAAAAGGAATCACCATAGTGTCATGCCATAGAGAAACTTTTGAACAAACGCTTTTGATTTAGGTGTTGCCTCCTGGCCTGCAACTGTGAGCATGTGGAAGTGAGAAATTCTCTGCTGTTTATAAATTGCATGAGAATAAGAACTAGAATCCTTAGCATAGTCGTGATACCAGGGCATCATATCTTCCAGTCTGACTGTAACCTATATCATTGCTCAAAACAATCTCCAAATTAGATAGTTCCATCGTAAAGATATGATACCACCCATCTAGGGGTGGGAAGGTTGTTTATGATTGGTATCATATCTTTATGATAGGGCTGTAGATTAATCCATTAAACTGTTAACTATGTGATTAACTCAAAAATTAATTGAAATAAAAAATTAATCGTGTTTAATAGCACTGTTAAACAATAGAATATCTATCAAAATTTATTAAATATTTTTGGATTTTTTTCTACAGTTTCAAATATATTGATTTCAATTCCAACACAGAATACACAGTGTACAGTGTTCACTTTATATTATTATTTTTGTTATAAATATTTGCACTGTAAAAATTATAAACAAAAGAAATAATATTTTTCATTTCATCTCATACAACACTATAATGCAATTTCTTTATCATGAAAGTGCAACTTACAAATGTTGATTTTTTTGTTATATAACTCCAGTCAAAAACAAAACTATATAAAATTTTAGAGCCTACAAGTCCACTCAGCCCTATTTCTTGTTCAGTCAATCACTAAAACAAACAAGTTTGTTTACATTTATGGGCGATAATGCTGCCATCTTATTTACAATGACACCTGAAAGTGAGAACAGGTGATGCACATTTGTAGCCAGCATTGCAAGGTATTTACATGCCAGATATGCTAATCATTCAGTATGCCCCTTCATGTTTCAACTACATTTCCAGAGGACATGCTTCCATGTTGCTCATTTAAAAAATGTGTTAATTAATTGTATGTCCCTTGCATTCTGCCATATATTGAATGTTATAGCAGTCTTGGATGTTGATCCAGCACATGGAGTTCATTTTAAGAACACAGTCACAGCAGATTTGACAAAACGTAAAGAAGGTACCAATGTGTGATTTCTAAAAATCGCTAACAGCACTTGACTCAAGATTTAAGACTCTGAAGTCCCTTCCAAAATCTGAGAGGGATGAGGTATGGAATATGCTTTCAGAAGACTTAAAGGAAAAACAATTGGATACATAAATTACAGACTCTGAACCACCAAAAAAGAAAAACAGTCTTCTGGTGGTGGCATGTGACACAGGTGATGAAAATGAACATGTGTCAGTCTGCACTGCTTTGGATCATTATTGAGCAGAACCTCTCATTAGCATGGACACAAATCCTCTAGAGTGGTGGTTGAAGCATCAAGAGCCATATGAATCTTTAACACATCTGGTCCGTAAATATTTTGTGATTGCTACAACAATGCACTGTGAACACCTGTTCTCACTTTCAGGTGACATTGTGAACAAGAAGCAGGCAGCATCATCTCCTGCAAATGTAAACAAATGTGTTTGTCTGAGTGACCGACTGAAAAAAAAGTAGAACTGAGTAGACTTGTAGACTCTAAAGTTTTACATTGTTTTATTTTTGAATGCAGATTTTTTGTACATAATTCCACATTTGTAAGTTCATCTGTCATGATAAAGATATTGTATTACAGTACTTGCATTAGGTGAATTGAAAAACACTATTTTTTTGGGGTTTTATAGAACAAGTATTTGTAATAAAAAATAAATATAAAGTGAGCACTGTACACTTTGAGTTCTGTTGGAATTGAAATCAATATATTTGAAAATGTAGACAATATCAAAAAATATTTAAATAAATGGTATTATATTATTGTTTAATGGTGCGATTAATTGCCATTTTTTTATCACATGATTAATCACGATTAATTTTTTGAATCACTTGACAGCCCCTGTTCTTAATGAAGATGTAGCAATATGATGTCAATGGTGTAATATGGTGTTTTCCTTTTTTGTTTGTGTCACTATGGTACCACATGACAGATGGTATAAAACAGAGCACCCTCAGCTCCTTTTAAAAAAAATAATTCAGTTATTAACATCTGGAAACATGAAGTACTGAAAAAACTGAGTCTGTGAGCAGAGCTGTTAAAAAGAAGAGGAAATAACTTTCTCCTTCAAGTCTGGTTGACATGGGTTGCCAGTATGTTGCATGTTAGTAAACTACTCTCGCCGCTGTAGTTTTAATTCCATAGGAACTGGATTTAGTTCTTCATGATTATTTTGTTTATTATATGTCTCCGAAAACCATCTCCGAAAACCATTGTTTTGCTGGATAAGATCTTCAGAAAATAAGGTTTATAATGGTGATTTATAATGGCGATTTAGCCAGTGTGGTTCAAGGTCTTCAAAGGCTCTATGGCAGAGGTGGCCAACCTGTGGCTTCAGAGCCACATGCGGCTCTTCAGAAGTTAATATGCAGGTCCTTGTTTAGGCACCGACTCCGGGGCTGGAGCTACAGGCGCCAACTTTCAAATGTGCTGGGGAGGTGCACACTCCTCAACCCCTGGCTCCGCCACAGGCCCTGCCCCGACTCCACCTCTTTGCGCCCCCTCCCCTTCGCCTGCCGTGCCCTCACTACTCTTCCCCTCTTTCCCCCTGAGCCTCCTGCATGCCACAAAACAGCTGATCAGGAGGTGCTGGGAGGGAGCGGGAGGCGCTGATTGGTGGGACTGCCGGTGGGTGGCATGAACCTGGAGCAGGCATTGGGAGCTGATGGGGCAGTAGCAGATTAATGATTTTACTGCCCTTAGGCCCTGAAATAATTGCCACACCTGCCGCCCCCAGCTCACCTCCGCTCCACTTCCTCCCCTGAGCGTGCTGCCACCACTCCGCTTCTCCCCATTCCCTCTCAGGCTTGCCAGAAACAGCTGTTTCCCACGGCAAACCTGGGAGGGGGGGGGGGGGAGAAGCGAAACAGAGGTGCGCTTGGGGAAGGAGGTGGCATTTCACTTGTGAGCTTGTAATTCTAGTGGGCCAAATTTTGTTCTATTAGATGAATGCAAATGCAGAGTGACTCCACTGATAGCAGTGGAACTGCCCCAGTTTTAAACAAGTGTAAATGAGAGCAGAATGTGGATCCTGTATGTAATAATGAAGCCTACTTGATTCAGATAAGGTGAAGATATAAATAACTTGTTTGCAGGCAGAAATAGGTGCCATAAATAACACCGTAAATAAGACTGCTTACGCCTTTATAAGGCAGTTTCATTTCCTCAGTACAAGAGCAATTAATTTCCAAAGGTTTAATTAGCAATGCAGCAAGCTAATGAAAAATGGAAGCCCAGATTGCTTAATAGAAGATGCCATCATAAAGTGTTTGTAACCCTTTTAATTTTGCTGCTGTTTCTAAGTAAGACCCAGTACTACAGGCAGAAATGATGGGTTGGTTTTTGGCTAAAATTCCCATACATCTGGGATAAACAGATATTCCTTTCGAACTTCCTGTGTTAACTCCACCAGTTTCCATGGAATGATTCTCTGTGCACTTGTTAAATAAATGATTATTATAAGACTATGGAGACATGGTCAATCAAATTAACCACTTTTGTCCAACCCCCAAAATGGTCCCTTCATTTGCCTAAATTCAGCTGCTTTTAAGAATTTTTTCAAGCTTGAAGGACTCTCTGGATTCATCACATTAGCAAACTGTAACCTGAGAGCAGGGCCTTTGGAGCAGCAGGACTCCTTTGGCCCTGCAATTGTTTTGCTAATCAAGATTATTGCCACCATTGAGATGTGGAAGTATAGCCTAGCTGACAAAATTTGTCAGCTTCCCATGAAATAGTTCTGTCAGTTTAGTCAGGGTGCCGGCTAATATTAACATATAAATGAAGTCTCTCCTCCACACCCCTTAATAGATGCAGAGAAAATATAAACACACACAAAAAAAAACCCTCTATGCTTAAATCAAACAAGCTTCTTTTCTCGGCTCTAGCCCATGTCCCTGAAAATCCTATGAGTAGTGGAGCTAAAAGTGGGGATGGGGGGGAGGGAAGAGTAGAATTTGCACAAAACTACTTTTAAGCCATAAAGCAGCAAAGCTCCACTCCCCTGCTGATAGCAACAGGAGATTGATTACGCCTGCAAAAGTACAAATGGTTGCCTGAATGCAAGTGGCAGACCTCCAAAGCAGCATGTTCTATGTGCTGGTTTTACATTTTATAGCAGAGAGCTTGGATACAAAGTGGAAAAGTGGAACAGAGGGTATGAAAGAGTTATCTTTGCCCAGAGGTCAAACATATGAGGACCGCCCCTGGTAGTTTTAGTGTCTGACCACAGAAAGATAGCAGAGGGAATCTAACCCCTTTGCTACCATCATCCCCCAACATAATTTCTCACACTGTGTCCTGTAACACCTGTTTTTTGCCTTTCATCTGCTTTCTCATAATCAGAATACATATTGCAGAAGACTCACACTTAATGCTCTTTCTTTTCCAGCTGACCTACGAAGTGATGTAATCTAATGCTCTTTTGCCCATTTATACAAATTTCACATTATTTTGTGAAAGGCAAAGGCGCTGGATCAGTGGCGGCGCTTTTCAAATCACAGCCAAACAAAATCATAAAACACCAGTTCAAATTCAGACCTATTTTAATTACAAATGGGGCGACCTAGAGTTTTTCCTATTACTCTCAACCTGATTTAATAAAATACATAAATATCTTGTGAAATTTGTAATCTGCAAGTCAGCAATATTGACCATTTGATACTAAATTGGCTCTTGAATGGCATCTATACAACATCTTTGTGTGTAGTTAGTATACGCATCAGAGATGACTCTGATAATATGCTCAATAGGCTTTGCAAAGCATAGCTTTAAATAGAGGAATCCTTCAATCATGATTTGTTCTTGCTATTTGGGAAACAATCAGATTATTCCTTTGTGCCTAACTGTGACAATACTCCAAAGCATGAATGAAAACTCAAATATATGTTCCTCTGGTGGATTACAGCAGCCTTTCAGATTCATTAGGCTAACATGAAAAATACTTTTAATATGTAAAAAATCTGACACTAAAGACAATATTAAGAAAACAACAACTTGGAAATAGTTTGATAGTGGACTAACCATAGCAAAGTATTTGCAGGTTAGTTCAAAGCAGCCAATTCTTATAGAATCCCAGTTCAGTAGCTAAATTCCCTACTTCATTAAAATTAGAAGCTGACTAACAGAGAATGAAGCAACATGTTGCCTATTTATTTCGGCTTCCCCCAACCCCTAGTATAAAACAGTGAGTTATTTATCCAAAATGCTGAGCTAAAAGGAAATTAGGTTAAAGATGACTGTTGTCATTAGTTTATCAGCACACATTTAATGGCAGTCCATGAAGGGTGATGTTCATACAGAGACATTTGATCTATATAAATACTGTGTATTTGATGGCGAAACTTTAACAGTATTGCCAACCCCAAATGTTCAAAACTCATGAGTCAGGCTCACCAAAATCATGAGATTGGCTTTAAAATGATGAAACTATGTAACAATAATAGATTTGGGGTTCTTTTTATTTGCCTGCTGCTTTTTGAGTCTTTAAGGTGCAATGGAGTGACATTTCGAAGCTTTCTCCACAGCCACAATGGCTAGAAACTTGCCTTTTCTTTGAGAATAAAGGCTGAAGTGATCACATATCCACTTGACTCCAGGAGCTGGGGCTTTACGGAAAACAATAATTATCATGAGACTAATGACAAAATCATGAGAGTTGGCAACACTGCTTTAACCAACCCCCCTTACAGTCTCTCTTCTTAGCCTGCAAAAATAATCAGGGTCCAGTATTTGTAAGTCTTGCTGGCCAGAATGGGGGGTGGGGGGGAATCAACAGTAACAATTAAGTCAAATCTCCTTAGAGGTTGAGTAAGTCTCCCCCTATCTGTTTGAGATGTGAGGTTTCAGAATTCACTGAATGCTCTGGAATTCTCAATGTAGTTTCACTAGCCACAGTCCATTAAAAAAACCTATTCTTTCTATTAGGGTGGGGATAAGGGCTCCACTGTGCAAGGCTCTGTACAAATGAGTAAAGCAAACTGCCCTAGAGAGCTCACAATCTAGTATAACTTTCAGGAGCCCTCTTCAGTGCTATTTCATCACAGCCTACATATTCCTACTTCATATTCCTCAGTCCCATATCCTCCCATCTAGCCCATCAACCACCAGAGTGCTATTCTGTTATAGGCATCATATGTAATTAGCTACTTAATGTATTATAGGACATAGTACTCAACAGTAAGAGGCCAGTCCTCCCTGAATGAGTATCTTTCAGGTCAGTGGCACTTAGAACTCATAAATAGCACTTTTGTACTGCAATTATTTAGATACAGTTGACATACTGTGTGCTAAAGACCAAATTTACTCCACAGGGCTTTCTTTCTCACCTTTGTTTCTGGTTCCACACCCTCATCTTTGACTGTGAGTCTGCGGCACCTGTCAGGTGTGTAGCTCAGCTCAGCAAAAGGAGTCCTGTCCAAAAGGAAGTGTGTGGAACTTACCTCTGTCACTAGGATTGTCCAATTTACAAACTTGCCTTGGAACCAAAGCTGACTGTTGTGCACAATGGACTCCTTCATACCTTAGAGAGAACAGCTGCCTCACACTTCAGTGCACATGAACAAAACACCTGCTTAAGCCCAGAAAAACAGTAAGCAATGAGCCTGGCTTTATACTGGATGCTGTTTACACTTTTTTCTTTTTTTTTTGCATCCTGTTAAAAAGTTTCTTTATTTTTCTACATGCCATGGACATTTTCAACAGATTTTTTTTTAAACCACAGTGCCTATGTTTCTCTCTTTTGTGGAATATTAAAACATAATGCGGATATTTTGCTCCTCACGATTAATTTTCCTTACACTAAGGAAGTTTGGTTGAATCAGCACCTTTGCTTAGCCCTCCAGAGCTTATTCAATCTATACTGTGTGCATTGTGTGCACATAGCCCTCACTTTTACCATGGTCACATATTGAATATGGGTAAATTCAGTATTTTGTCCCTGCATGTGTCAGTTGTTTAAGCAGTTAAATGCATCTAATGTCGCCAGAGTTGCGTGCATGCGATTTTTAGAGTAAGATCAAAGTGAAAGCGGGGATTCTTCACGAGGAAGATTAGGTGTCTTTATGGTTTACATTGAAATCGTGCTTTTGAGTAAATTGTCCTGGGAGAAAGGCTGACTCAGGAGAAAGGAGGACTGGTAATGAGTTAAAGGTCCTGATTCTAATCTCATTTACAGTACTGCAAATGGGGAGCAACTCCACTGAAATCAGGGTAGTTACACTGGTGTAAAGCTAGTGAGAGAGATTGAATCTCATCCGAAGGTCACCAGTGGGAATCTTCTCTAACTTATCTCTTCTAAGGTGCAATTCATACAGACTGATCCCTCTTACTCTATGGAGGTTCACTAATCTCACTCGGATTGCATATGCATGAAGGGATCTGTCCAGATCAGATTTCAGATCATGGTCTAGATTATTAATCACTGAAAGTTTCTTTGTGACGGGAGTCAGTAGTCTCTGCCAGTTCCTAAGGGATCTAATCTATATCTCAAAAACCAGCACTACCACTGGCATTAATGTCACACTTCTTGGGAGTCTTAGCAGAGGAGGCCAAAGACTGAATGGTTGAATTTAAATGAAATACACTTTCCCCATTTGAAATACTCTGTCCTGCCAGATCAGGTCTGAGACACAACAGTATGGTAAAGATAGCACTACTGCTGCTTATGTTGTGGATAAACAAACAAATTCAATCTTCAGAGCTCTCGGTACTTTTCAAGTATTAAATTACATACATACACGTATTGTGCACTAATCCAAATCATGTTAATTTTATTTTCCATGAATTTTATTAGACTGGTTTTTTTTAAACAATGAGTATAACTATTTTATTTTTCTAAGGGCAACTAGTGGGAACAAATTCCCATTGACAATGTCTCTGCTGGAACTCCCAGGAGCAAATGCAAGCAATGCAATAAGGAAGATCAAACTTGTTACACTGCTGATATCCTAAGAGTTGGAACTCAGACCCCTGCTGGCCTCAATTTTACAATGATAATCATTTCCTAAAATGTCTTCATTTTGTAAATGAAGTCGTAGCTCCCTCCTAGGCAGAGGTTTGCAAAGATTAAATCATTTACATTTCAAAGTGTTCCATTTTTTATTGGCCAGTGTGAGAAATACTCAAGAAAGAAAATGAGGGCTCCTTTTAATTTTTCAAAGCCAGAGGAGCATTCATAGTGAAAATAATCACAGCCCATTACAGCAGCCTAGCTTGCCCAGGCCCACTTCAAAAGGATGAGCCTATCTTAAGTCCATGCAGCAGTGAATGACCATTTAAGTGAGTGATGGCTTATTAATACTATGACTCAGCCACTTCCCGATAAGGAGAACAATAAGGGGTCAAAGCCTGAGCATCCCTTACAGGAATTAATGAGAACATGTTGCTGGTAATTTGGTCTTTTGCAGATTACATTTAAATTAAAAGGCCCTTGTGTCGGGTTTAATGGTATGACCAATGTCCCCTATATTTGAAAGGCAGGGACCACATTTTTGCTGTTACACCTGTGTAATTTCATTGACTGTGATGGGGTTGCACAGGAAGCAAGTCACCGTAGAAAGAGAGTTGTCCTGGTGAAACTGGGAGCAGGGCCTTAAAAAAGTACAAAGAAGGAGCCACCTTAAATATGCCACATAGTCAAAAGGGTAATTATACAGGATGTTGTACTGCTATGCACATGGCAAAGTGAGGACAGCACAAAGTACTATTAGTATAAAGTATCAGGGGGGTAGCCGTGTTAGTCTGGATCTGCAAAAGTGACAAAGAGTCTTGTAGCACCTTATAGACTAACAGATTTTAGGGATCTTAGCCCACAAAAGCTCATGATCCCTAAAATCTGTTAGTCTATAAATTGCTACAAGACTCTTTGTCGCTTTATTAGTACAAAGAAACAGATATGTAGAGGCTGCCTAGAATGTCTGGTTAAGAAATTAGATAGAAATGCATTTGGTAAATTGGTTGATTCTTTACAAAAAATTGTAGTAACAGCCTGTTGTTGTCTTTCACCTTTACTAGGAGCCAGTCAGCAGGCATAACTGCAGTGTATGTGAAACATTCTGTAAGAGTCTGGTCCATCCTTTGAATTCCTCTATCCTCTGCTTCACCTTCACCCTTGTTTTCATTTAGCTACAAGTAGGTTGGACTCCTGGCTGACTAACATACTAGCCATTTTATCACTATTTAGAATGTGCTAAGCACTTTTCAAACACAAATGAAGACACATTTTCTACCAAACTGCTCTCAGATCACGGATAGTCAGATGAGTCTATGTAATTTCTCCTACTTCGTTGATTACCTTAGGGTAATCCCACCTAGAGTTTTTCCATTATCTTTGTCTGAGACTAGTTCTTTCAATGGCTTTCCTGTCTGAGGCCTAAGCAATTAAAGATATTACCTCACCCACCTTGTCTCTCTAATATCTTGGGACTGACATGGCTACTACACTAGCTACAATTATAACCTAAAGAAACTACCTGTGTGAAATAGTGCTCAGTATGATAACTAACTTAATTTTTTCATACACAAAATCAACTCAAAGTAAGCATTTCCAACATAGTTGTAAGGAAAATATAGTTCAGTGGAAGTATTTTCTCAGTGGACAATGGTAGTAAAAATGCAGAAATGGTGCTAGTTTACAGTAAAAAGGGATACATGGAATAACATCCTTGATGTGTTATTTATGATGCATCCTTTTTTAATACATCCTCTTTTGGTTTTTGGTTTTGGTTTTTACTTTTTTTCAAGATGGTTATTGTTAGGTTTGACCCCTTGGAAAACTCCTACAAAACTTAAAAGCAGTGAAACCAATCAGGTGCTATGGAAAATAATATGGTTTGACTGAAATTACGTTTAAAACTTATAAAAATGAATAGAAGGACTTTAGAATTCTATAGCAGAAATCGAATTTTCTAATGTATGCTATAGGACATTTCCAAGTTACGGTGACAAGGCCCGGAAAATGGCATGTTACTTAAGTGGCTTAAAATAAAGAGAGATTTAAAAGATTTGCACTAGAGAAGGAGAGAATAGGTGACATGAGAAAGGTATACAAAATAGTGACTTTAGTAATGTAAATCAGTCAAGCATGCTTTTCCAGTGATTATGATGTTGATTTGTGTAGTCATAACTCCTAGAAGCTTGCATCATGGACCAGGACCCTATTGTGCTAGGCATTGTACAATCATGGAGCTAAAAGAAAGACAAGAAGCAATAGATAGATACAGATGTGGGACAGGGAAATACAAGAAAATTGAGAGATTGATTATATTGGTCGGCATGATAGGCAGTGGTCTGAGTGCACCAGCAGTTTAAGCCTTATCAAAATTTTTTGTAGGCCTCATGGAAATGAGAGTTTTAAAGAAGATTAGGAAGGTGCATAATGAGTTTTGTGGACATTTATTGGGGGCTTTTCCTAAATGTGAGGAGCTTCATAGTAGAAGACACATAACTTCTGTTTGATATGATAGAGAAGAGAGAATCTGTGATGTGAAGGGATGCAAAGAGAGGGGTGCTCTGGTCAAAGCAATGGGCTAGGAAAATGACCTTTACAGTAGCATTCTGAGTGGATATCAATGGATCAAGATAGCATTTGTCAAGCCATAGAAAAGAATGCTGCAATAATTGAGATGCCAGACAATGAGAACCTGGATGAGAGTTTTAGCTGTGTTGATGGATAGGAAAGGCTACATGTTAGAGGTGTTATGTAGAGAGACTGCAAGATTTAGCCATTACTTTAATAGGAGAGGGACTCTCAATGAAACTGACCATTTGCAAAATTAAAACTTTTAGCAAACCTGTGGAATTCACTGCCGCAGGAAAACATGGTGACATAAAATACAAATTCAGGACATAAAATACAAATCTTGAGTAATAGTGATAAGTGGCTAGACTGTGAGTGGACTACAAATCCGCACCAGAGAATGTGAGGGAATAAGAACTGTCCCAACCCCTTACACCTGGTCCTTGTCGAGTGATCAGACACTGTAAAAAAGTATAAAATATCGGGACAGATGGTGGGAGGTAATAGAAGCCTATATAAGAAAAAGCCCCAAATATTGGGACTGAGTGATGAGTGGGCGGAGCCTTTGCTGCATCCTTACCACATTCTAACCAGTGCAACTCAGCCAGCTGGCGGACTGCATAATTTGCTGCTGGAATAGGCCAAGAGCAAACTGCTAACCCCAAAGGAAGGAGATTCAGGAACGGAATTGTTATGTGTATCTCTGAGTCACAACACCGTCCGGGTTTACGTCTGGGTTAGTACAGATTACAAACTATCCCTTGTTTAGGGCTGGGCTGCCCTGAAGGCAAATCTGGCCCATGGTCAGAGGCAGTCCCTGCCCCAAAATACTTAAAATCTCATTTAAGCCAAGACACAACAAGTGGGTGTAATAGATAATCAAAGGGAATGGAAGAGGGAGGATGAGGGCAACAGAGGCAGGAATCTGCTAAGCTTCTAATAAAGTTCTAATAAGCTTACAAGAAGCAGTGTTTTGAACAAGCTACATGTAATGAGTATGTTTGTAGCCCTATAAAACGTTGTGGTTTATTCTGAGCCAAGTGAATGAGTAAATGCCTCACATTCCTCTAATACAATTTATTGAAATAAGAGATGGAATAGACCATTTTAAAGGTTTATTTTGACAAAGGTATTGAAAATAATGTAGCTTGCAAAATCGTCCAAGATATTGGACTTGCAGTTTGAGCGGCCTGATTTTAAAAGATAGCCAGCCATTAGAATCGTAGAATATCAGGGTTGGAAGGGACCTCTGGAGGTCTAGTCCAACCCCCTGCTCAAAGCAGGACCAGTCCCCAACTAAATCATTCCAGCCAGGGCTTTATCAAGCCTGACCTTAAAAACCTCTAAGGAAGGTGATTCTACCACCTCCCTAGGTAACCCATTCCAATGCTTCACCACCCTCCTAGTGAAAAAGTTTTTCCTAATATCCAATCTACACCTTCCCAACTGCAACTTGAGACCATTACTCCTTGTTCGGTCATCTGCTACCACTGAGAACAGTCTAGATCCATCCTCTTTAGAACCCCCTTTCAGGTATGAATCAGGGTGTCAGAATCTAGCTCTTCATAAATAGTTGGACATTTTAGCTAAATCTTACTTTCCTTAGTAGCTTCAATGATCGGACTTGGTCTGATAACATCAATCCAACCCCATTTTGAAGAGATGCCAAAAAATCACATCTGTCCTAGTTTGTAACAGACCAGTGCTAACCTTATCTTCTTATAATCTCAACATTCCACACAAACGTGACACGGGTCAGGGCTGCCCTCAGGGTTGGATCCTGCATGGGACTGAGCGCTCTGGGTCTGATCCATAAGCATGTGAGCAGTCCCACTGATGTCAGTGGAGCTCTTTGTGTGGTGATAGTTAAACATGTACTTATGTTGAATCAGATTCAGAGAAATGTAGGGCCATAAGAGACCTTGAGAGGTCATCTAATCCAGCCTCCTGCACTGAGGCAGGACAACCCTAGACCATCCCTGACAGGTGTTTGTCCAACCTGTTGTTAAAAGCCTTCACTGATGTGAATTCCCAGCATCCCTTGTAAACCTTGTAAACCTTATTCCAGTGCTTAACTGTCCTTATAGTTAGAAAGTTTTTCCGAATATCTAACCTAAATCTCCCTTGCTGCAGATTGAGCTCCATGACTTCTTGTCCTACCTTCAGTGGACATGGAGAACAATTCATCCCTGTCCTCTTTAGAACAGCCTTTAATCTCTTTGAAGGTTGTTATTGGGTCCCGCCTCATTCTTTCTCAAGACTTTTTATGTGCTTTATTGTATTGCGATCAGAGGCCCAGCTCCACAAAGGTATTTAAGTGGCTATCTCCCATTGATCTGAAAATCTAGGCAAGACTGCTCCGCACTTTTGCTGGATCAAGCCCTTATTGACAGAGACAAGGAAAATAAAGTAGCTCCCCAAAATAGGCTTCAGCATCAGTCCCCTTATATTAGCTAGTAATCTCTGGGACACACATAATGTATTAAATGGATGTGCACCACCCCTCACCCCCACTCCCCGTCTTTTGTTAGCTTGTCTTTCTTTTGGGGCTTGATCCAGTTCACATAGAAATCAATGGACAAACTTCTATAGGATCTAAATTAAATCGTAAGTAAGCAAAGTATTAATGAAATACATATACTGGAGAGTGTACTGCCAAGGGCTTCAGTTAGAACCCCCATACTAAGCACAGATTCTTTAAAAGAATTACTGAGTAAAAGAATCTGACCTTGACAAAGCCTTGTATGAGAGCAATGAAGGCTAAATTCATGATAAACCCTCTGGGGATGCTTTTTTCACAGCCAATATTATTGCCCCTTGATATGTACAGAAATGTGCCATAATGTCAGTTACCTTCTAATTACAGGCCATCTCCTGAAACAAAGAGCCTGTTTGACTACGGGAAACTGAGTAACCATGCTGTAGGGATTAAAAGGTTGCCAGTATTGTGACCAGTATGTAAATAATGGAAAGAAACCAACAGACTTGATCCTCTAAACCATTGTTGTTGTTTTCCCCCCAGCAAAATGGCATTTCTGAGAAATAATGCCAAATATTTTGAGCTAAAAGAATATTAAATATAGCTAGAAATAAGAGCCATATTTTCCAAAGAGATCAGCTTTAAAACAATAGGGTTCACTTTTCAATTTCCTAAGATTTCACATTTTATAAGAATTTTAACTTCCTGGAGCGCAAAAGATTCATTTTTCTTGAAGGTAGCCTAAAGAGAAGAGAAGGAACACATAAACCATAGATTTAAGATTAGCAGTCATGTTAGTCTGTATCCGTAAATAAGACGAGGAAGACTTTGTAGCACCTTTGTAGCGCCATGTTGACTTCAAGCATCTGATGAAGTGGACTATAGCCCACGAAAGCTTATGCTGAAATAAACTGGTTAGTCTATAAGGTGCTACAAAGTCTTCCTTGTCTTATAAACCATACAGAAACCAGTCAAAAAGAAACCTGCCTTTAATGCACTGAAAAAAATCAACTTATTTCAAAATAAGAAGGTTCACTATACGTCACTTATCACTCTTTATTCATTAAAGTTAGGATAAGATTATTTTCTGAATGAGGCTTTTAGCTAATAAAGCCATGATCTTCCCAGAACCATTCCCAGAAACATTGTACAAATACAATGTACAAACAAATACAAACTTTGGTTCAGAAACAAAACAAAACCCTAATGCCATCTTGGCCATGCATATTTGAAATATTACACACAGCACAGAGAGTTTGAAGTTCAACATGGATCTTTCTTAAACATAGTCCTGTTGGGAGTCTGGCCCTCTAGAATGAGATTTTTTTGTCTGCTTCTTGGAGTTCCTAACTAATGGCAATATTCTTCATTCATTCATGACCCATATATGTGTGAAAAGGCTGCTGTTTATGTGACGTGTAATTGTTTTTCTTCAATAGACAAACTGGACTTCTATGCCGGAAATTCAGTGCACAACTTTCAGAGAGCAGGAAATGTGTAAAACGCATCTATGCCCAAAAGACCAGGCTTTGCACTTATGCCTAGATAAAAAGAAAGTGAGGATATGTCGTTTTTTTAAAATGGCCATAAATTACCTCAGGAGCCTGTAGGGTTTTAATTTACAGACAGTGCCTCCGAACCACTGGGCTATAAACTTTTGGAGGCAGGACCATACTTTTAAATTCTTAGTAAAGTGCAATGCTCACTGATGCATTAAGGGAAAACTTTCAAGCTTGGGGGCCCGCAGTGCGGCACCTTAAATCCATCCATATGGATCTAAATATACATGGCCTCATTTTCAGAGATGCTGAGTATCTGCATCTCCCAATGAAGTAAATAGGAGCTGTGGCCACCCAGTGCCTTTAAAAAGGAGGCTGCATATTTTTAGGGATTAGAGACTGGCCTTATTGAAATCAGTGAGAGTTTTGTCAATTATTTTTAGGCCAGGGTGGCTTCCTCTGTGTCTAAATATTGTCCTCGTTGCTTAAACAAGAGCTCAGTCCTGAAAGTACCTCCATATGTGGGTAACTTTACTAGCACTAGTAGTTCCATTGAAGTCCTAGCTACTACCCAGACACACAATAGTTAATGGGGTTACTAGGCGGGTAAAACTATTTGTTTGTGTACCTGTTTGCAGAATCTGATGTTTGATCATTTTTGTCCTAAGCTGTTGAGACAGGGTGTTTCTTTATTTTAGGACATTGCACAATACCAAGTGCAATGCAAGTACTAAACAAACATGAATAAATTAGCAATACTACTGATATATCTTAAGATATGTATCCCACTGTGGCATCATTACACAGAATATGTTTTTTTATATTTACCTGGAACACAGTAAATCAATATCTATAATCAAACTCTGCACGCAGAACGGCAGGGAGGGAAAATTGTATAGGGAATTCTACATTGTAAACCAAATGTGGGGGAGCTGTCTGTGTAATGTATGACTTTTCACAATAGGTATGTACCAACAAAGTGTAGACATTAGATTGATTTTCATTATCTACACATTATGTTCTAACCAGTACAACTATGGTAGGAGATAGCATATGAAGCACTAACCTAGATAGTAGTAGTTGTTTTCTGAACTTAAATACAATTAAGGATCAGTAGATGAACATTGCTGTTTGTTCATGAGTAGTCAACTGTACAAATGCCAAAAACTGTCCCTCCTAAAACAATTTAATCTTGCTTTTATATGTATGCAAAATTTTTTGTCTTGGATCATTCCCAGATTTTATTTTAATGTAAATATATGAACTAAAACATCCAAATTGTTTTTGTAATATTAAGTTAAAGTGTGGGTATCTTATCATATGTAGAAAATGTTCTATTCCTAATATCTTGTACATTCTATTATGTTTCTGGATAGTATGTTATATACAGATTACAGTCTGTATGGGAATTTGTAGCCTAGCATAATGCATCTGAATATACTGTAAGCACAAAAAAATTGGAGTGAAATCCTAATATTCCCTCCTTTATGGAAACAAGGGAAGTAATGACAACTCAAAGGAAACCTTTTGACATTTCCAAGCATAAAACAGGCTCTCTAATCTCAATTAAGGTAGTTTTAGAATTCCCTTATTGTACTTCATAGATTTCTTTAAATGTTTAATTATAAAATGATACATGACTCAATCTCCAAGCAAAGCTTTACAACTAACTAGCTGCAATTGAAATCCCTCTTAATGGCACAGGAATGGTACAGGAATGGTGAGAATGAGCAACTTGAGCAGATGCATGATTCCCCTTACAAACTGTCATCTGCTTAAAATCATTTTACCACCATGGCATTTTTTGGCTAGAATACTATTAAAAGAACACTGAGGGTGAAGAGTGAAGCATTCAAAAGTTAGGAAATAACACGATCAGGATTTCCAGTGCATAAGTATTTTGATGTACTTAAAATACATGAATACTTGTAATTTCAAGTCCCTGCTCCAAAATATGAAAGGTCTAGAGCTTCTCTGTGAAATGGTTGTAAGAATTATTTTTTAGTATGACAAAATGTATTTTACTCTAATCTCATTCTTGCAAATAGTTTTGACATTTTAACTGAAACTTCCCTCCAAAAATTCAGCCTGAGGCAGACACCTGGCATGGAAAATTTCTGCTCAAACAGTTTACACTTGGCAAAGTTACAAACAACTGAAAACAGGGTCTTATGATGGAAAGTGTCAGGTAACCTAAACTATAGGTGTCACTACCTCTTTCACCTGTAGTTCCATACATGAAAGGCTATATAATGACTTTTAAGCCAAAGCCAAAATTGATGGGGGTGGAAGAGGGCCATGCAGACATGAATTTATCCAGAGACATTTGGGCTGTCTCAGAAAGACTCTGTGGTCACATGGCACATAACATACTAGCGCAGGAGCTGTGCTAGCCTTTGAAGGGGCTGAAGCATTCACTCTCTGCTGTACTAGAGTGAGTGCCTGTTGGCCAGGAAAAAGTGTGTTGCTCCAAAATTTTTCAAAAGAATTTTTTTCCATAAGAACTTGTTGATTATGATGAAACTTCATAGGATAGAACAGAACAGCTGAATAGAACTTTTTTGAGTTCATTTGAATTCATTCTCCAGTGTAATACCATTATATTAAACTAGTGTTAAAGCCCGTGTACACGGGCCAACAGTAACGGCTCGTGGGCCCCCCCACTCGCTCAGCTTTCCCCCCCCCCAACGCCCCTCCCACTCGCTCAGCTCTCTGCCTCTCTGCCCCTCCCGGCTCTCGGCCCCCTCCCCCCCTCCTGCCCGAGCCCCTGATCCAGACCCTGCTTCCCTCTCGGCGGTGCATGCGCGGTGGCCATGTTGTGCTGCCGAACTACACCTCCCAGCATGCCGTTCGTCTGGGCCGTCTCTACTGTGCATGACGGCTTCACACACACTTCTCTAGTCTTTTATTATATAGGATTGGCCTCAATTTTTGCATCTGCAGTTTTAGATCCAGTTAGCTGCAGGTACAAATGGTAATACTAAGCATCTAGGCTGGGATGTCCAATGGGCTAAGAGAGCTAGGTGTCCAAATCCTATTGGAAGTCAATTGAAGTTGGGCACTTGATTTTCTTAGGTTCCTTTGAAAATCCCAGTCTTAATAATTTAACTTCAGGCTATGTTAATTGTACCTGCAAAAATGCAAACTGAGCTGCAATCTTTTTTTAGAAATCAAGGCCTTCTGTACAGAAGGATTTCAAAGCTTTTCGGCAAATTTGAGGATATTGCACATTGTAGCCATTTCCACGGGAAAACACCACCACTTTTATAACAGCACACAACTGTTAGACTTACTCCCACAGAAACAAGGAGAATTTGAAGGAATGAAATCTAGCCAGGATACCAGGGTTAACAACACTTCTAGGAAGAATTCCATAGGATGGTCAGTAGACCACAAGAGATCAAGACCTTGGTTTGATTGTCTCATTCAACGGACATTACATTGCCAGACAAACAGGCCCGGTGACAGAAATTTTGGGGCCCATTACTCTGATCGTTTGTGGGCCCTCTGGTAAAGTTGACAGCACCTCAATGTCATTCGCGGGCCACCCCTCCCTCCCTCCCCCCCCCCCCCCCCGAGGAAGCCCAGGCTGGCAACGGGAGCTGAGACCCCAGCTGGCAAGGGGCCAGCAGGGGAAACCCCAAAGCAGTGGCAGGCAGAGTGCTTAGTCCTGCCGCCTGCCCCGGGGAAACTCTAAAGCCGCAGCAGGCTGAGCACTCAGCTCGCTGCCGCTTCTCCGCCCGCTGCTGCTTTAGACAAATTTATGTTGCTACTAGTGTAAAAGCCTATGGACACAGGCCAAAGTGCTTAGGGAAGAGGAGCTGGGGGTCAGATGTGGAGGACCAGGCCTTCTCCCACACCAGCTTCCCTCCCCCTCACTGAGTCAGCTGGTCTGTCTCCCTTGTCTGCCAGGCTCGGGCCCGCAACACGTGTCTCCTGGGCTTTGCAAACCTCAGGTAGGACACATACACCACCCCTGCCTGGCCCACCTCCCCCCCAGCCTATTCTCCTTCCCCCCTGCCTGACCCGGCCCACCCAACCTAATCTCCTCCCCACCTCCTCCCCTCCTCCCCTCCCTGCCTGGCCCACCCCGCTGTTGGGGGTGATCCTCCTTTACCCCCCGCCCAGCCTCCCCCCCATCTAACCACCTTCCCTCCCCGACCCCGCCTGGCCCGGCCCATCCCACCGAACCTAACCTCCTCCCCACTCCCAACCCAGCCTCCTGCCCCCCATGCATGACCCGCCCAGCCCAGTCTCCCCCCCCACCAAACCTCCTTCCCTCCCGCACCCACACCTCACCCACCCCATCCAGCCTAGTCTCCTGCCCCCCTCCCTGCCCGCCCAGCCTGGCCTCCCCCCCCCACCGCCCCCTTGCCAGCCCCCCAGCCCAGCCACGCCGATGAATGAACCTACCGAGCGCCCACAGGGGGTGAACTCACCGCAGAGTCCGCCCACACAAAGGCCCCCCCGGAGCCACCCCCCGAGTGGGGCTGGGCCCCTGCCCCCTTACCCTGGTGAGGCCGGCTCCCCTTCTCGGTGCCTCTGCCACCGTCAGTGCCGCACACAGCCCCAGAGCTGGCACGGCGCGTTCCCCTACCCTGCCTGGCGGGAAACACGCACCCGGGCCGGGCTAGAACCATCCGCTACCCGGGCAAGCCAGGGTGGCCGGGTGCGCTTCCTCAGGCCCGCTGTGGGGTCTGCCGTTGCGGGCACTTGGCTACAGTGCTAGGGTGGCCGGTGGGGGATTTGCATGTGGCTGGCCGCGCGCCGGGGCTCTCAGCAGAGCATCCCATGTTTCCACCCCGCCTGCGCACTCCCACCGCCACGTTGGTCCGGCCGTCTTTGACATTGGGGCCCCCTTAAAGTCCAGGGCTGGTACAGCTGTACCCGTAGTCCCCCCTTGTTGCCGGGCCTGCCCCCAAATCAGATACTGGGCCATTAGTTTAAAATTTTCTGTCATCTCCTGAATTGCTACATGACTTCTTATAGCGCAAGGGTTTTCCTGACTAAGCCTCACCCTGGTTAACATAGAAGGTCTAATGAGATACCTGCCAAAGGTAGCATTTGTAATTAACATTCTTGTTTATTTAAAGCTAAAGATTAAGGGGAAAATAACCACCAACTAGTGAGTCTATACTTGCTGTAAGCTTTGAAGAAAATAATTTTCAGTATATGTTTAAAATTATATAATGCATTGCAGATGTTGGTTCAACTTACTGTTAGGATTGCATCCAAATCCAGGGGCGAATTCCTTGCCTGTTTTATTCTTTTACCATTTTTCCACTTCTGGTTTTTTTTTTTCATTTTTAATTAAATTGCAATTCATTTTATAATGCTAATTAAAAATCTTTGTAACGACAACTTTTAGCCATTTGTGCAACTGTTGTAGATCTGTGCACTGCAAACTATTGAAGTTAAACCTCTGGAGGGTCAGATCTTCAGCCTCGGTAAAAGCATGTCATTCCACTGGAGTCAGAGAAGGAATGCTGATTTACACCAGCTGAGGATCTGGGCAATAATTAAATTAATGTAATCAAATCCATGTATAGACATCCAAACAAACAATACTGAACAGCAATACAGCTACATAAGAAACATATCATACAATGAAAATAGAGTGGGTTTCCCAGACTTCTCAAACTGCTATTTCATTACATACATTTATTTTTTTATCAGCTTTGATCTTTTTTCATTTCTTTGTACCAAACTTGTCATTGAAATCATGAATTTCTTACTGTTAAATTGACCTCACATTCAATGCTGATAACCTGGGACTTAATCCAATTGCAGTTTTAGGCTTTTTATTCAGTACTTTTAAAAAAAATTATTACATCCTCTTTAGAAAACCATGTGGGTGTCTGAGATTGTATATACAAATATACATTTTGTTAACAGCATGGATACATTCCCAGTGAACACTTCCCAGCTGAATAGTATTGTAGAATAGAGATCACAGTGAACTACTACACCACTATGAATTCCCAGTCTAACATATCATAATTAAGCTAATTTAATACTGGCGAAGCAGCTGGGGTGCTGTGACCGTTGCTTATTACACTAATCATAACTGGGAGATTCACTTTATTTTCATTGTATAATATGCTTCTTGTGTAGCTGTATTGCTGATCAGTATTATTTATTTTGATGTTTTTACATAGATTTGATTCCATTAATTAAATTACTGGCCAGCTCCTGAGCTGATGTAAATTACTTTTACCTTGTGCTCGCCCCATCTGTTTGTTGAATCTACCAGTTGTTGTCTCTCTTATACCTAGATTATAAACTCTTAGGGGGCAGGGCTATTTTTTCATTCTGTAATGTACAGTGTCTAGTTAATGGGGCTTCAATACATATGGACTCTAGGTTTCGTCACGTTACAAATATTAAATGTTAATTTCAGGATGACAAGATGAAACTCGATATAGCATCAGTATGTCGATATGTTGTGCCAAATTATGCACTTAGTTAAACTCTCACTAGTTCTTATAGAGTAGTGTGGGTAACATTGAGAGCAGGGTCGGCTCCAGGCACCAGCAGAGGAAGCACGTGCCTGGGGCAGCACATTCTAAGGGGTGACATTCCGTCCATTCTTGGGGTGGCACAGTCCGAGCGGTTTATTTTTTATTGTTGTTTTTTGTGCTTGGAGCGGCAAAGAAGGTCGAGCCGGCCCTGACTGAGAGCAGAGCGTGGCCTGCTCAATTCAGTTGAAGTTTTCTGCCAAAGGTTAACCTTGTTAGATTGCTGTATTTTTTCCGTGGCCGCTGCTAGTTTTTTTCAATATTCACTGACTCAAAGTTAGCATGTGTAGTATTTTAGCTTAACTGGGACATTTTCAGTGGGCCTCCTTAGCTGCACCACCAGTAAACGACGATTTATCTTGTGACACATGCCAAACTCAGAGTTCCAGAATCAGCTTTTGGATATGTGTAAATCAGGCAAAGGGATGTTTCTGAAAATAGAGTAGCTCCATTGGAAAAAATTGTCTTATTACATTTTTGCAGTTAAAGATTAGCCCAAGAAAATAGAAAACTTAAAATAGGGGTTCTTCTGCCAGCTTCCATTATTTTATTATGATGGATCCATACAGACTGGAGTGGTGATAATATTGAAGCTTCCTGGGGAAGAGGGAGATTTTTGAAGATAAGTAGGCAAATGTCCAATTAGAAGAAAAAGAACTGAACACTAAGCTTTTGGTGTTTCCATAGCAGTATGTAAGTATCCACAGTAGGCCATAGCTGAGAATCTGAAAAGAGATGTGGAGTGGTAGAACATCAAGGGCAATGAATGACAAATAGATGCTAAACAGACAAATGAGCTAGGGATAAAGGAGGCCAGTGCTATTGTATGGTGGGGCGAAGTGAGGAGAGGAAGAGGTGGATGAAAAAAGGATAGCCTCAGAGAAAACTAGAAACCATGCAGAGAAGTTGTCTGGAAAAGATCACAGGAAACAGTTTATGGAATTTAAAACATTTGGGATATTACAGCACTTAGGAGGAATTATATATAAGAAAATAATGGTTATCTACGAAAAAGGGAGCTTCCAAAAGGAGGGAGACTGCAGAGCAGAACATGGAGAGGAGCTAGAAAAATAAAGAAAAAAGGGTATAAAGGACCTGGTCCAAAACCTATTTAAGTCAATGGAAAAGACCATCTGTCCATAGGGTTTGAAGTTAAGGATAAGGGTAATACCCAAGAGGCCCACGTGGAAATTGTTCAGGAGATGGTCTGTTTCTGCTAATTCAACCCTGAGTTCAGCACAGTTCAAAATTGAATGGGAAGAAAGCATATAAGATCTAAGCATTCAATGTGATTATTTTTTTCATGTTAAAATGTTGCTTGACTGATAGGATATAATCTGTTTTACACTCACATTGTCTCCATGGTTTACTTTATTAAGAGGGATCAAATGTTGCATATGGTGCACAGAAAATAAGTTAAGAAGCTAAACCATTAACTAGGAACTGTAACCTTTAATTTAATTCCCTTAATGAATCAACCATACTGAATGTCTCCTCTTCATAAGAGAATTCCTCCACTGTGTAACAATGAAAGCAAAGGCTGAGTATTCAGATTTAAAGAATTGTAAATATGAGAGCACCAATTGCAAATCAGAAAGTGAGCTCAAATTGGGAATTGATGACCTAGAGATAAAGGATATATTTTCAAAAGTGCCTAAGTAGTTTAATAGCCTAAGTTCCATTTTCAAAATTGATGTTTCTGCTCTTAAAAATTATACCTTAAGTCTCATTGAAAGCCATGGGAACTTGGGAGCCTAAGTTCCGTTTTTCACAGTGACTTTGGAATTTTAGTTGCATTGTGTTTCACTGAGATTTGGACTCCTAAGTGCCTAAGAAACTTCTGAAAATGCGGCTTAGACACTGCTGAATCATGTAGATGCTTTTGAAAATTTTGCCCCAGATATTAAGGATATGTTGCAAAATGGCTTTATACACAAAATGTCAAGGTGAAAACTGTAAATTGAATAGATAAAAGTATGACAAATGTAAACACCTGAGTGATGAGGAGAAATTGAGAAAAGTGGTTGTATGGGGGATGGGAAATAAAGAAAATCAGATGAACTTCCTGATTCTGCACAAACTGCAATTTTGAGACAGTAGATGTAGGAAGACCAGCAAGTAGAACATTATAATAATCAATCTGAGAAAGGACCAAGACTCATACTTGCAGCAATAAGCACGGATTTTGGAAATGTTCATTAAATGAAATCGACAAGTTGAAACAGCGGAATCAATATGTGAATTAAACAAGAAACTGAAGTCAAAGGGTTACACCCAAATTACCTATAGGAGCCACAAGTGTGATTCAAGCTGAGTTCCCCTCGTAGTACAGATACTCAAGTGTAGAAAGCCAAATCACAGCCAAAAACTAACATTTCTGCCTTATCCATTTTAGCAAAAGGTAGCAAATATCCAGCTGGAAATAGAGCCAAACTAGAGAAAATAAAAGATAAAGCTTTTCAGAAAATTTATACACGGAAGTTAAGATATGCTGGCCCTCTGGACAGGACTGGTAATATTCAGATTTGTTTTCTTTAGAGCTTTCTTTCTGACAAAACCTCTTTTTTGCCAGAAATACACATTCGGGTTGCCTAAGACATTTTGTGAATTTGTGTCAGAGTTCCCAAATTACTTCAGCCCTCCCCTCCTCACAAAACCCTGCTACAAAAAAGTTGAAATGTCTAATTTTGACATTTTCTAAATTAAATATTTTGTTTTTTTATTCTAAAATCATGTTTATTTTTTAATTTTGCTTCCATTTCATTTTTAAATTTGATTTAAAATACTAATTTCCCCCCCAAAATAACATTTTTTAAAAAAAAATCCGTTCACCCATCAAACCGAAAAAATCAGTTATTTGTATATCTTAGTTTTCTTTATCTGTCCCCAGCCAGGATTTGGTGACTCACTTTCCTTATGCTTAACTCTACACCATGTTACCTGATCCCTCCCAATTCCCCATCCATACTGAAGCATCAGAGGTGTCCAAAAGAAAGAGGCATGACTTTCTTTTCTAAAAACCCAAGAAATCTACTTTCTACATGCTCCACAATACATTATAATGTGAAGTTTCAGAAATGGCCTGTTATTTTGGGTGTGCCAATTTTTGAGTGGCTATAGATACCTAGAGTCAGATTTCTCAAACCAGTGAATACTTTCAGCTCTCACTGAAAGTCAAAAACCACATCTAGATACTTATGGAGACTGGGAGACCACTCCCCTCTTAAGCGTCAGTTACCGCCCAAAGCTAGACACAGAAAACTAGATTGCATGGTTCAGTGGCATAACACAGCATTTTATATTATCACAATACTGTAACTAATAACACTAATAATATTTTACATCAATGTAATACTTTCATTCCAAGTATCTCAAAGTGCTTTACACATTCTCCTATTTAATCATTA
Organism: Sternotherus odoratus; assembly: GCA_032164245.1. Classification (NCBI taxonomy): domain Eukaryota; kingdom Metazoa; phylum Chordata; order Testudines; family Kinosternidae; genus Sternotherus; species Sternotherus odoratus. Next base: position 23,227,382 of record JAVMKO010000014.1, on the reverse strand, counting down.
CACCACTTTTGTGAGTTAAGCAGACAAGCATTACTTTACCTATTTTATAGACAGGTAAACTGAAACACAGAGAGGGTATGTGACATGTCAAGGCAATACAACAAGACAGTGACAAAAGAGAGTTGATTCCCAGCCCCTTCCTGAGACCCTGTGACTGACAAATAAATCCAATTTGATAGCTGTGTTACATGAGCAGATGTCCCAGACTTCATATGACAGACTGCATGTTGGTGCGATAGATTGCAGTTGTTCAAAGAGGAGCTTTTATTCAATCGCATCTCAAGCAGTATCTGCTATATAAAGTCTTGTATCACATCAGACCATGTAATGCCCATTATTAATGTAATAATTGAAACGTTGGACAAGTGTTTTACAAGATAAACATCTATAAATGCAGTTTAATTTGTGTTTGAACTGTGTGACATTCAGCCATCTGAACAGCCATCTATTCCATAAAATGTATATTTACTCAAGTTTAAAAACATCTTTCTCGGTAGGCCATAATTGCCCCTTCTTACCTGTTAGGTTTTATGTTACTGTATAAATTCTTTCAGGAGAACTGTACAAGATAAAACGAGTTCCTAGAATTATTCAATTATGTGTTTGTTTATTTCCACGATGGCCCACAGAAAATGTAGTGGCATAAAATGGGAAGTCTCACACACTTTAAATACAGGATTACATTCAATTTTCTAAAATATTATTTTATTTCCTTTTGTCTTCCTTTTCCATTAGCACAAAAACTCTTTCAGATAACACTAAGTGTCATACTTAAACTTACACACAAGCAGATAACTGAAGGACTATAGCCACAATTCAGTCCTTTAGTCACCCCCATTGTGCCGAGATATAAAAGGGGTTTCCGAATAGTTGGGGGTCTTACATATCTCATATGTGCTGCAACAATTATGAACGGGACTTAAGCCTTAGTTCTGAATTCTTGCCTTTGTGAGTTTCTCCCATATGTGTGGAGCTGCTGATTTTACAAGATGCACCGAGATGCTCCAGCTTGTGCATTTGAGAATATCATCAAGCCCTAGAGACGGAACCTTTTCTAAAGCTCAAGTTTGACATTTTTCAAAATGTATCTCTCCCCTTCTGTTGTGCTATTTTTATTAACCCCATGCAAAGAATGTAAGGAACAACATTAGATTCTTTGGATCTGATTTCAGGAGATTTCTGTAATAATGTATCAACCTGGAAGACTGTATTTGTTAATATCTCATGTGAGATCATGCTGTACAGTGATCATGCTTTAAAACACTCTGGAATAGAAAATTCAATGATTATGTTAATGAGGAATATAAACCAGCTGTATTTTTAGGAAGAACAAATGAAATGCTTATATCATCAAAGAACATAGAAATATAGGGTAGGAAGGAACCTCAAGAAGCTAAGTTCATCCTCCTATGCTGAGGCAGGATCAAATAAATTTAGACCATTTCTGACAGGTGTTTGTCCAACATGTCTTTAAAAACCTCCAGTAAGAGAGATTCCATAACCTCCACTGGAAGCTTATTCAAAAACTTAACTGCACTTATAGTTAGAAAGTTTTTTTGTAATATTTAACCTAAATCTCCCTTGCTGTAGATTAAGCCCATTACTCTTCCTCACTAAGGGCTTGTCCTCACTGTGTGTGTGTGTGTGTGTGTGTGTGTGTGTGATCAACGGCAGATACGCAACTTCAGCTATGTGAATCACATAGCTGAAGCTTGCGAATCTGCCGCCGACTTACCGGTTGTCCCCACGGCGGCGGCAGGCGGCGGCACGCTCCCCCGTTGACTTCAGCTTGCGCCTCCTGGCAAGCTGGAATTCCAGAGTCAACGGGGGAGCCGTGGGCGATCGATTTATCGCGTCTTAGTGAGACGCGATAAATCGATCACCAGAAGATCGATCCTGGAGCAGCCTCGTGAAGACAAGCCCTTAGTAGAGGACCTACACTTTCCTTTGTCTTTCTCTTGCTTCTAATATATGTAACTAACTTATCTTTTTTACCTTTTTTGTCCCTTGCTAGGTGTAACTCATTTTGTCTTAGGTTTTCTGATTTTGTCTCTATGTGCTATTCTTTTGTATTTCTCCTTAGCAATTTGTGCATGTTTTCATTTTTTAATTCTCTATCATTTCACGGTCATTTCACCCAAATTGCCTTTCCCCTTCAGATTAACAACCAATTCCTCCCAGTTTCAGAATCAATTCTAAATTGGCTGTCATCCTGGTTTCTTCCTCTATTTTCTGAAACAGAAAACTGTCTCCAATATGTTCCAAGAACTCTCTGGAAATTTTGTGTTTTCCATAGTACTTTTCCAACAGTTATCCAGGTACTTAAAGTTCCCCATTAGTACCAGGTCTTGTGTTTTGCCTTTTTCTGCTATTTTTTCTAGAAATGCTTCATCCACCACCTCTTCCTCATTTGGTGGGCTATGCAATAAATTGTATGATTTTGTGAAGAGTTTGACTGGTCTCAGATTTTAGGGACAGTTGAGAAATGTCTAGTTTCATACAGATGAAAATTCATACAGGAAAATTCATACAGGAAAATTCTAGCTGGCTGGCTGAAGGATTTCAGATTTCACAGCCACAATGCTTGTGTGGTGGCATAGATTGTAGCCATACTAACTCAGATCCAGATTCTGACATCCTGACTCTGTTGAATTGTATCTTATTCCATGAATCCCATTGTGGTCAACAGGGTATCCCAGGAAAAAGGCACTATTCAAGGGAAGAATCTGATCTTTATGTAGGAAACAAAAGCTGTAGTTTATTTACAAAGAGAATAATTATTGTAGTCATTCATTTTTGCCACCTACTTACGACTTATGCTATGAAAGCCTCCACTAATATAAAAGAGAAAATATTGTAAATCAGACTGCTGGCTTGTCTGTGTACCCCTGCTCTTCATGTCCATACAAAAGTCCCCAAGTCAGAGCTTGTCTTGGGTCCATCACTCTTTACCCTCCCACTCTAAATCTAGATTCTGACACATTATTAGATTCAAAGAGATGGTCCAAATCTGTCTCTACCAAATCAAGTAGTGAATTAGGAGAGAGAAGAGCCTTATAAATAAAGCAGGTCAATATTTATTGGCCAAATTCTGCCCTTACAGTGGTACCAGAGATTTAAATGACAGCAGAACGTATAGTCAAGATTCACAGATTTCAAAACCAAACACAACTTTCTTTATTGTAGCTTTGAAATTGTTTACGCTGTGTGTGTGTGTGTGTGTTTGTGTGTCTGCCTGTCTTGTAAAGCAATTTAAAAGAAACCTTACTTATTAATAACCCATACCTTGATGGGTTATTAATGAAGCCACTTTAAAGGAAATATGCTCAGGATCAGGTAAAAAAGTAATTGATCTCTGATTAGCTGTATGATAATAAGAAATGTCCTACGGGCAAATGTAGCTTACTATCTGCTGGAGTTCATATTGAATTCAATGGGAATTTTCCTTTAATTTCCACAGAAGCTCAAATCTCCCATATTTGAAACATTGAAATATATGCTTCCTAGAACCAGAGGATCACATCTCATCATCTTAGCTCTTCATCTTTCTGAGGCAGACAAAATGAGTAACATGCAGTTTAGCATGTCGATGAAATGAGTCCTTATAAACTGTGTGTGTGTGTGTGTGTATGTACAGTGGCATAGGAAGTGAGTGTTTATCCTCATTCCTTGACCAGAATTTCTACTCACAGTTTGTTGGGTCCTGCCACATTCTGCCCTGTGGTTGTTTTCTTCAGTGGATCCTTATGGCGCACATCTGTAAACAATTTTGAACCTTCTGGGATGCAAGGAACTATGAATACATGGAAAGTGATAGTATTCAAATTATTCTTCATTTACATGAGAACGCACTGTCCATAGCATACACAAGTGCTGCAGTCTGGAGAAGCAGAGGAATGATCATTTATGTTAGTTATAAATATGTCTACATGAAACATATTTTTCTCAACTTGATGCTTTAACAGAGTGTCCTGGGTTTTTTTCAAACTGAAACAGAATCATTGGCCTGTGATTGCCAGAGAGAGACCCTTTGCTCTCAAAGCTTTTTGTACTAAATAGAGAGGTTGGACTGTGCTCCAGCAAACCGAATTATTCAGCAAGTTACTGCCTTCAAGAAGTAATATGTAACACCTTGTTTTGTTCCTCAGTTCAAAAGGCACTGTCACTGTTGTACACCAGTATTTAAAAAAAAAAGACTATAATTCATATGCAAACTAAGAGAGGGGGTATTTCATGATTTCATAATAAAATGTTGAAACGCTTTGATCGTGAGCTGGAAGGAGGTGTGAAACAGTGCTTCAGAAACAGACAGATATTTGTGTAATCAGCCTTTATGTATTGCCAGTTCAGAATAATAACATATAAAAAGCCCCAACTTACCTCATCTGCCTGGTACAGCCAAGGCATAAATAAAAGAGAACAATGGAATTTCTATTACTCACTCACTGAGCCCCAGCTACATCACTGTATTCTTTATAATTGCTGGCAAGAAGATTAATGTTTTGTTAAATATCAGAGTAAGGTCACAAGGGGGCTTGCAGGGCTGTCTAAACATCTAGTCTTTAAACTCTTTTTTTTCCCCTCTTCACGGAAATGAACTTATAGCGTTTCTTCTAATTATGGTGATTTTTATGTTTGTGTGTTTGAAAGGTAGCCTGCAAAGATGCAGGCTCAGACAGCCCAAAAAATAGACACTGGTATTGATCATTCAGAGGTTAATATTATTTAATCAATATATGGATAGACAGGTGGTGATTTTTGTGTCAGTCTTGCATTGCATTTTTGCCTGCCATCTGTCTGCTCAGAGAGGCTCCCAGCCAGGAGGTCCCCACCTACTGGAGTCACTCACGTCTACATTCAGAGTAGGGAAATCTTTTTAGCATTAGTGTTGTCATCGTTGTGATAAACACTGTTATTTTCAGCTTCCAAACAATCCCTATGTCTATTACACAAAAGTGCATGACCCTGGGACAAGCAAGACTCAGTAAGAAAGCCTCATAGTTTTGTAAATTGAAGACTTGTAGTCTCTGTATTTGCAGCATTATATGCATAGTACATACAACATGAGCATTCTGTGTCAAATTCCACCTCACTGGAGTGACATACCACATTCAGAAATTTCTTCAAAGAGCTGTTTGGAAAACTCACCTTTTCTTCACCCATCATGAAGTTTGAGGCCTCTTTTCTGTATCACAACAGTATCCCTCCTCAGGTTAGATGGGACTGCCTGCTGAAGCCATCAATGTAACTATTTTATGACATCAGAGTGGTTGGAGCCAGAGTTACAGGAGGCAGGAGCAAATCAACCACTCTCCATTCATCTGGTGTGCAAAGAGTTTGTTCTGAAAATCATATTTGTGTATAGCCAGTGCAAGACCCCGAGAAAAAGACTAGAGAGTGCGCTTTTGGGTAGGGTGCTGGCTGAAAGAGGGTTGAAACTGAAAGCAAAGAAACTGTCTCTTGCTGTTTCCTACTGTGTTCAGATTAAGAGGACTTTATGTACATTCTTTGTAAATCAGTAGGATTATATTAAAGAAATACCTGACTCCATCATCAATTTCCTCTTCTAACAGAAACCCACAAGACCCTGAATATTGTTTAACCACTCAGGTCAAATGGGGTACAGTATTCTGCTACACAGTCTTCTCGTTGATTTGTGAATGCTCAGAGCAGATACCTGATAGACTCTAAGGTTTAGCTAGTTAAAGGAGAATTTGGACAAAGGTATGGGGAGTCCTCTTCAGCTACCAAGCTTAAACTTAAGACTCAGCACCTTTACTTGTCTTAAAGTCTGTTGTTTAGTTTATTACCAGTCATCCACAGAGAACAATCTACTGTTTACACAGCATGTCTGATATTGTCTTGCAAAAGTATTAGTGGTAGCATTGGGGAGCAGTGATAATTCTCTTTAACAAAAATGAGCATTACTGTGCTTTTTTTTTTATTGTGGTTACAGATACCTCATAGTTCACTTTGACTTTCCTATATAGTCAAATGACACAAGGTCAGAGCTGTTGGAAAAAGACAAATTAGGCTTCTAATGATGTTTAGAAATAACAATAGGGATATTAGGAGAGTTTGCTATGTTAACTGTACCTCGACTATTTGGAATTCAACAGCAAACAGTTTTAGAAAATACAGTAGAAATATTAAGGGTTCATGCTTTTATTTCTGTCCCTGTTTTTATGGACCAAGAAAGTGTCTATCAAATACGTGGCAGAGGGGAGGACCTATAACACTTACCATTAGGTTACAGATACACAAGAGGAGCAAGACCCAATATGAACCACTGATATTCTGTCCATGTGCTTGCATTGCTTCCAGCCTAACTCCCTGGCCTTCCCTGGGGTCATGTCAATTACAGCCTCTCCAGTTCCATCTATCATGATACAACTAAAGGTACATCTATGCTACCTGCTGGATCGGCGGGTAGTGTTCAGTGTATTGGGGATCGATATATCACATCTCATCTAGACACAGGGGAGCCGCCGCGGTCGACTCACCGCCATGCGGACGGCAAGGTAAGTCGAACTAAGATACTCAGGGTATGGCTAGAGTACAGATCATAGTGCGTTTCTGTATAGCGCTTCCCAATTTAGCGCAATAGGTTTTGCGCTAGAGCCTGGACACATTTGTAGAGCTTCTGGCGGCAGTGACAGTACCGGGATAGGGCAGGTATCCCAGCATTCAGCTGGGTGCAACGTGCTTTGCAAAGGGAGGGGTTGAGGGGGAACTGAGAACATGTTCGCAGGGAGACGAGATCAGGCTGTAAGTGAGTTTTCGTTAGCGAAAACTGACAGGCTGTCTATTTAAGACACATATCTCCGTCCACAAGCATTTTCAGTGTTTATTTGCTGTGAATTGTTATAGAGAAACTGAAGAGGGACTTCCGCATTTTCCTTCCATTTACAAAACAACACTTAACACGTCATTTCCCTTAAATGGCTTGTTGATTGCCTTACATGGCTCGGAGGTGTGCCAGAGATCCCTTATTGTGTTAGGAGTGATTACACTGTCCCTCTCATGCTACAGGGAATATGCTAAAAGCCTTCTGACTCTTGGCGAGGTGGTTTTATACTTGCGCTTTGAAGGGTGACTAAATGCGCAAAATGTCACTTGCAAGTGTGTAGGGTCAGATAATTATAGCGCTAATTGAGGGTTTTAGCACTGCAAAGCGCCAGTCTAACCATACCCTCAGACTTCAGCTACGTGAATAGTGTAGCTGAAGTTGCATATCTTCGTTTGAACCCTGCCCCCAATGTAGCCCAGGCCTAAGAAACTTCATGATACCAGCTAGGTATGCCAAGCAGAGAAGCCATTTCTTGTCACTGAACTTTTTATTCAGCTCTTGTTTCTCTTTTTGTGGGGAAAAAAACCTGCCATCTCTTCATGAAGTATAAAAACATGCTTAAGGGCTTGTCTCCACTACGGGGGCGGGGGGGGGGGGGGGCGGATCGACTGCAGATATGCAACTTCAGCTACGTGAATCACGTAGCTGAAGTTTGCGTATCTGCAGCCGACTTACCTCTCGTCCCCACGGCGGCAGCAGTCGGCGGCGCACTCCCCCGTCGACTCCAGCTTGCGCCTCCCGGCAAGCTGGAGTTACGCAGTCGACGGGGGAGCCACGAGCGATCGATTTCTCGCGTCCTCATCAGACGCGAGAAATCGATCGCCAGAAGATCGATCCCGCGCTGCGCGAATGAAGACCAGCCCTTAATGTGCGTCCCCTTGAAAGCCATCAAACTTGAGTGTGGAAAAGCAGAACTTCATATTCACCACCCATTTCATTGCAGAGCTCTCAAAAGAGACAACTGTTCAGAGCATGAGCTGTAATGTAGTTCACTGCTCATGTAACAACACCCACCGCAGCATTAAGGCATATTGGCAATGTCTTTGCAACTAGGACTTGACGATGGATTCCACAATGCGTGCCAATCACATTAGGTGAGACACCCTTTACTTTCTTCTGAAAGCCAGATCGTTCACCCAGCATTGCCAGAGCCCCATTGGTACAGATACCACAAAGATTTTTCCATTCGATGCCATTGCTTTTGAAAAAAGCATTCACCTTATTGAAAATGGCCTGTGCTGTCATGGTTGTTTCAAGTTGTTCTCGGACTAAGAATTCCTCCTGGACACCCCCGGCATTAACCTACCATACAAATGCTATCAATTGTGTGCAGTAACATCAGTAGTTTCATCAAGTTGCAGGCTGAACATACTGAAAGCAGAATGTTTAATTTTGTGCACAACTAGTTTTTTGATATCTTCAAGCAGTTCACATAATCTGTTTTCAGTATCATTAGACATGGAAAGCGTCTTCAGTTTTTTGGCAGTATCATTGCCAACCATAAGTGTCACAAAATCTTTGCATGCTCCTCACCTACTCTATGCAGTGTTTTGGTATGTGCAATTCGTAATGACACAATAGAAGAGGCCTCCACAGCAGAGGACATTTGCCGTCGGAAACTTCCATCAGCAACAATCCTGGCCTTCTTTGTTGCTTCTTTTCAGCATTTGAATAAATCCATGTTTTGATTTTTATGCTCAGGATGCCTAGTTACAAGATGTCGCTGCAGTTTACATGGTTTCATTGATTCAGCAGACAGAACTCAAGAGCAAATGATGCATTGCGGTTTTTCAATACCAGAGGTAATGATACTGGTAAAACAGAGTTTAATGTAAGACTCAAGATACTTTTTTGTTTTTTAGCCATTTTAGCAGGTGCCCATTATTTTCAGGAGAAAGTTTGTGCTTTTGTCTGACTATTAATAAAGTATTTGTTCAGCTGCTAAAGAATCAAGCCCTCTAATGTCTCAGTACTGGGGCCAGCCAGAGGAAAAAAAGCACCCAAGGCAAGTTTCTATTTGGCACCCTTTCTTTGGGGATGGAGCAGGGTTGGAGGTGGAGTGGAGCTGGGGGTGGAGCTAGGGGCTCTGAGGTTTACGCATGGTAGGGCCATCCCTACCCATACACAAAGTACGCAGCTGCGTAGGGCACCAGGAAATTTGGGGCACCACATTTCCTGGTGCCCTGTGTAGCTGTGCTCCTTTAGCCCTTGCCCCGCCTCTTTCCCAGGGCACCCACCTCTGTTCTGCCCCAGCCCCACCTCTTCCTGTCCCAGTCCTGCACTGCCCCCACTCCACCCCTTCCCCAAGCCCCTGCTCCGCCCCACCTCTTCCCTCCCCTGCTCTGCCCCTACCCTACCTCCCCTCCCCTGAGGACTGCTGCAGGGGTCAGGCCTGCACTCACCGCGAGTTAAGTGTAGTGATGCGGTCCCAGCCTGCTCTGCTCCCCTGGCTCCCAGCCATGCCACCAGCGAGTGCTGGGGGGCAGTTCCTCATTTTATCCCACCGACAAGATGTTGTTGCTTATGATTAATCATAAGTATTTGGGATGTATCCTCAGCTAATGTAAATTGGCATAATTAATTGAAGAAAAAGAACGGTGCCAATTTATAGCAGCTGGCTCACTCCTCTTTTTAGTAACAATAACAAGGACAATGTAAGGCGAGGCCTAATGGGAAAACAGGACTCAGTGGCCTTCTGAATTGTTCTCTCCTAGCAAAGGCCATTTTAGCAGAAAAATAGTTGCTTTATGGCTGGAATCCACCTCATTACCTGCAGAAAGTCACTTGTTAACAATTAAATATTAATCCAGTGTCTTTGAAGCCCAAACCTCAGCAGGGCTTGAAAGGAACTAGAATGTCTACTGACCTGAAGTTGTTTGTACTTAACCGTAAGCTTGGTTGGTTGGTCGCACTCCCCGAGAAGTTTGAACATATCCACAGCTTTGTATGTTTCTCATGCAATATTGCATGTCACCCCAGCTTTTCTCAATATGGTTTATCTGGGGAGGCATGCTGAAGCCCGTGCGGGGAAGATAAAGGAAGTAGAGAACAGGGACTAGTTTCAGGAAGCAGTTCCAGCTCCTTCATTCTTTTTCAGGATTGACAGTGTAGATTAAGCCAGTATCCTAAATCCAGTCTCAGGATCCTGAATCCAGTATACAAAGGAGCCCCAATTGTGTTCTTAGACCATCATTCCTTGAGAATACATAATAATACAAAATACATACCAAAAAACAACAACATTTTTTGTCAATCCAGGTCATATTTGGCCTCAATATTTACATAGCCCTAGGTGCTCCGGTCTCCTCATGGAGGTCATCTGCCAAATGCTGTTTACCATCCCTGTTTGCGTGGGCTTGTTTGGAGCAGTTTCTTTAAGCATTTTGTCCCCTGGAAATCTTAAGAGCTGTGTGAAGAGCCAGAGCCAAAATTTGCCAAATATCAAAGTAGACTTGGGTCAAGCCAACTCAGCTAAGATCTTCAGACATCCATCCATCCATACCCTTAACCTGGGCACTAGAAATTTTGCTGGCTTCTGAGTCGCCATTGTCTTAACCCTCTGCCCCACTCTGGGGAGCTCGATGACTCCTTCCCTTGAGTCTTCATGGGTGCCATGTAGGGCCAATACTATACATTCCATAAGGGTCTCTGGGGGGGCAGAGCCAGCACTAGGCATAAGCAGACTAAGTAATTATTTTGGGCCGCAAGCAGCTCAGTGGGCTCCCCATTCACTTTTTATTATGTGTTGGGGTCGTGAGAAACAAAAAAATTCCTGCTTAGGGCCCCCAGTGGGTTATCACCACCTCTGCTGGGTGGGTAAAGACAAGCTTGATTGCCTCCTTCATGCAGCGTACCTGAAGCAAACACTGAGAAATCCCAAATTAGGGACCACTTTTTAAAAATTTATTCAGTCACACAGCAAGGCAGTAGCAAAGTCAGGAATAGAGCTCAGCGTTCGTGATGCCTAGCTGTAACTACTAGACATGCTGTCTACCTACAAAATCCATATTCTTAAAATGGCCAGATATGCACATTATATTTTGTATATCTTCCAAAATAAATAGCATTATTAGCATCATTTTTAGTGACCAGCATTTTTCACTGCCTGGTGAAAAAGACAAAGATATGACCAGTGTATTAAAGTATTAAGCAATAAAACATTTTAAAATAGTGCAATACCATTAATAATGTGGAGATAAAGTGATGCAGTGTGGCGGCACAACACGCATAATAAATGGGAAAGTGTATATTGATATATTTATGTCACGAGTAGAAGATAAATAAGGTGGAAAAAAAACAGCCCTGGCAGTCATTCATTAAAGACATATGAGATGTATTAGATCTTCAAGAGTCAACAGACTTTCCAGGTTAAGGCCTCATAAAGGATATTAACATATATGCCAAACAAGAATGTGAAATGAATCCAAGTTGACTACAAGGAGCTTTTCCCAAAGAGCTTAATTGTGGGGATTCATCCCAGACAGCTATGGGAAAAATGGTGGTGGTACCCATCTGTTGACCCATTCAGCTCACCTTACAGTACCATGCTGAGTTTATCACCTTATTAATTCAGGCAGATGTGACATCATCTCTGACTGCTCTGTGCCAGTCCTGCTCTGCTGCAAATCAGTGCAAAGGACCAGCAGGGAGCCTGAAAGGAGGCAGTAACTGAGTGGGCAAATTTTCCTGTGAACTATTTCTGTGAACTGGGGCTGAAAACAGAAGGGAGTATGTCTGTGGATAAGAGGGACAGAGTAGGAATGTGCTTTATCTTGCAAGTATATCTGATATACAGTTCAAATCAGTAAATGTGACTTAATACATATAATGCTTTTCCATTGGCATCCCCCAAAGTATTTTATAAAGAATTAATTAAGCCTCGCAGCATTAATTGAACTTCATTTTTATAGATGGGTAAGCTCAGGCACAAAGAGGTTTAGTACTCAAGTCAGTGGGAATGATCAGAATAGAAACTAAAGTCAATGGGGCCAGGATTTCACCCTAAGAGTTTCCTTGTCTAACCACTAGCCCACAATGCCTTCCTGGCTCTACCCCGGTGCTGGTTTCAGATAGCCAACATGCAGCTCTCCAAAGAGTGCACACATCTGAGTTCTCCACTTAGATATTTGTTTAACTTTAACTTAAAGAACATTGAGGGTATGTCTACACATCTGCTGGGAGAGTCTTTCAGCCCTGGTCAACAGACTCATGCTAGCAAGCTAAAAATAACTGGAGAGCCCTTGCTTTGATGTTCAGGTTCAGGCTCAGGCTCTGAAGCCCCTCACTTCCCTTGTTTTCAGAGACTGAATTCCAGCCCAAGCTGGAACAGTCACATTGCTATTTTTAGCACACTAGCACAAGTCTGTCAACCTAGGCTGCAGGACTCAGCGGCCCTAAAACTTTATTCAACCTAGCTAGATTGCTCATGCATGTAAAAAATTCACCCCACCCAGTGAGAGACGTGGTTAAGTCAACTTAAGTGTAGACAGCAGTGGGACGATGGAAGAATTCCTCTTACTGCCTCTTGAAAAAGAGGATTTACTATAGCACTGGAAGAACCCCTTCCATTGCTGTAGTAAGTGTCTACATTTCAGCAACGCAGCTGCAGCACTGCAGCTGCACCACTTTGGTGTTTCTAGTGTAGACATACCCTTACTCTCAGCAGCTGAATAGACATACTCTTAAGGACCAGAGTTTTAATTCTCTATGGGCAAGTCTACACAGGTAGTGATCCATCTATTGGGGATCAATTTGTCGTGTCTAGTGTAGACGTGATAGATCGATCCCCGAGTGCACTCCTCGTCAACTCTGGAACTCCACCGCTGTGAGAGGTGGAAATGGAGTCTACGGGGGAGTGGCAGAGGCTGACTCGCCGCCGTGAGGACACCCAGGTAAGCTGACCTAAGATACATCAAATTCAGCTACGCTATTTATGTAGCTGAAGTTGTGTATCTTAGTTACCTGGCCTAAGTGACTTAAAGAATTCTTAAAATAAGCAAAAGGGTTAAAATGCCCTCAGACTTGCTTGCCAGGAAAGAAGATAGCAAGATGGAGATACCACCACAGTTAAGGTTGAGCTATGTTTTGCACTTACCTGGGAATATATTAAGAGGTGAGCATTCTAAAAGTCTTGATTATATAGTAACACAGTGAGGAAATCTGACTCCTCCTTCTCAAATGCCTTGGTGGGAGATTCAGCAGATGGTCCCTTAATTAGACTAAGCCAATATTAATTCAAGTTGTATACACCAAAAATAAAACCTTGAAGCATATGTGCTGGACAATAAACAGTGAAGCTTCTGAGGTTATGAGCATTGCCGAGACATAGAATTTACAGCGCTTATAGTTAAGATTCCATGTTAGTGTTGTTTCCTTATGTGATTTATATTGAATTGTATGGAGACCCTTTTCTCTCAGCAGAGTGTGTGCACTTCCAAGGGCAGAAAATGGCTTTAAGAATATGCATTACTCGTCACTGTATTTCATCATTGTACAGTAGTCTGGATATTCTTTCGGATTTTAGATTGCTATTTGTTATGTAGCTAGTGTGCCAAGGGTACAGTTTTCAAAAGCGTTGGAATTACCATTTTCAAAAATGAGGTGGGCACATAGGAGCTCTCAAGTCTCACAGAAAATCAATATGATGTAGATCCCTAATTTATTTACCCCAAATGCCTCCCAAAGGCCTGAGTTAAATAACCTAATGGGAAAATACGTAACTGAATATGTCCTCACCTTTCTGAACACATAATAAATATAGACTAGAATAAGTGGAATTTTTAATGGTCTTGGAATTCCAGGGTGGAATTCTGAAAGGGAATTTCAGAACTTCCCTTTCACAAAGCTGAGTGTGGTCTGGATTTCATTAAGTCACAACTGCTCTTGGATTGTGATCCTGCAAATAGATGAGCAGGAATAAACTTTTATTTTAGTTGCAAGATAGGTTAGGCAGCTTTCATATCTTTGAAGAACATTCAAAGGGACACTGTGGCAGACCCAGAAATACCATAGGCCTCAGGTTTCCAAAGGCCATCACGTTACTTGATTCATAAGGTCAAACTTTACAACCCAGTTATTACTATAGATAATAATTCTTTCTGAGACTTTTTAATCTATTTCATCTCTCCTATATTTGTTTTTGAAAACTTCCTTTGGTGGTTTAATGCTTTCTTTAAAAAAGACAGATTAAATTACTTACTATTACAATCAATCAACATAAAGATATTGGTAAATGTAGTCAGAAATCACAGATCACTAGAAATATTTCATATCTCCTACTTTTCAGTTCACAGCTGAAAGACTATTCTAGGCTTCAAAAGACTGAACAGAACACAGCCACTATTTTCCCTAAATAAAACTCTGCCACTGAAAAGTGCATCTAATTGTGGAATTAAACATGTCATGATTTTCCTCCCATTTGCACCATTAGCTCAAATAGAGTTACTCTGAATTTGCACTGATGTAAAGGCTTGATCCTAGCCGCACTGAAGTTAAGGAGTCTTTTCAATGATTTCTATGGCCTTTGGATCAGGCTGTGAGAGGGAAGAGTGAGCATGAAAAGAAAATACACTTCTAATAAGATCTTGAAGACCACTATCGTCTGCTCTGAATGGACATTTAGAGGTTCCAAGGCACGTTTTTGTAGGACTAGGCATTTAGCTCTTACTCCACCTTACATTAGTTGTACACTGATGTAATTCCATTGATCTCAATCTAGTTAATCCTGATGTAAACCACTATACATGAGAATGATGCTCTAGACTAGGGGCTTGCCCCAGTGTCCTTGGTCAAAAATTCACTTCTCCAACACTTTTACATTCATGGGCCAGTGTGTGGTTAGTTGCTGCCCAGGAGGTGGCTGTATTGAGTGGTGCTAGATGTAAAGTTACAAATCATGGTGAAATCTGTTAGAATTATAAATCTTTATTTTGTTTTGAATTGATATAATGTCTATCACAGATGCACTAGCTGTACAACAATGCCAAATTTTAAAACACTCAGAAATAATCCAAATGCATATTATGTTGATGTTATTGTTATTTACACTTAAATGACAGCTATTAGATTTGTGAACCAAATAATCTAAAGTACTGAAGCATATTGAAAATAAGCTAAATGGCAAAGAGACAAAGTAGATCATTAACCAGACAAAGAAGGGCATTCTCAGCACTGTGAAAGTCAAATTTGTTTTCTCTCCTAAATTCAGGTGCTCAAGAATACCTCCAAAATCACAGGGCAGTATGGTGCCATCTCTCTGCTGCAAATATGAACATAATATGGGTAAAAAATAAAATCAAAATCCTCAGGCACTGCAGTTTCCCCTTGGTAAAGAAGTATGATGGAAAGTCAGAATGAAAGTACCAAAGAGGTTGTACTTGGGGGAAGCTGGTGTTAGTGCATTCAGAACTTTGCTGAGTTAAAGGAAATTGGAGACAGGCAATAAAATTAGCAAATATGAGTAGACAGGGTGAGTATTTTCTCAGAAAGGAAGCAATAGACGTTTTAGCAAGAAGTTTTAAATGTGAAGCTGAAATGTGGTGGATGTAAAGGTTAACGTCCAAATAGTCAATGATATGAGCCAGGGCTACCAGAATAAGCCAACAGTGCCTTTTTATCTTTTCCAGTGTTCCTTGAATCCAGTGGGACCTGGAACCACCTCAGATTTCCTGCCATTTTGCAGCCAACCTTTGATCAGCCACACCCAATGGGCTCTAGCATTTGTTGGAGGATAATTTTAAAGAGAATGGAAAGCCGTTTATGTTACTGGGAGTGCACACTGGACAGTACTAATATTTAGAGGAGAGTACAATACCATGACATTGTCTTGCCAAACAGGGAAGTGAAAAAGAAGAACTTAGTCTTTAATTACTATCTAGTAGCTGAGTGAAAACGAGCTGTAACCTCTGTGTCTGCTGTTTGACTCCATGCCACCTATGCCTCCCTTAAGTAAATCTCAGTGATAGGCAGACTCCAACCTTCTGATTATCATTTCCACACTTCCATTACATATGCTTAGAAGAGGTCTTGTGTTTTATTTCTCTTTCCCATTAGAGTTTGTGTCTTTGTTTATATGTGTATTTATTTGTGTTTTCCTCAGACTGCTTTGAATGTCATTGGGAAGTTAAAGAAGACATATAGCATCTTCTGAAGAAACGCAGTAAAAGATAATATAGCATATTTCTTTCATGGCTATGTGTATTAATTCTTGCTTACATAAGAAAATACACAAAACAAATTGTAAACAATGAAGAATTTGGAATCAGATTATGTATGAATAATGATACACAGTGTCATCTCAGATATAAACAAAAAAAACCTTAGTTTTACTGCCCATGGTTTTAAGAAACATTTTTATTTTTCAAGGGAAATTACTCTGAATGTAATAAAAACATGCTTTTCAAAATAAATGGATTAATTTACCTTTTGGCGCATGAAAAATAAATAATAGTAAATAACGCACTTAGTGCTAGAAGGAAGATAGATATTTCATACAGAAATATCGGGGATGTAGACCGTGGCTTTATGGTACCCAGGTCTGTTTCCTTTATGTCTGCTTCAATACTTGCAACTCTTCCCCACTTACTGTTGCTCACTCAAAACTCATTGAAGTTTATAGAAAGCCCTCAGTGATTTCAGTGGGGCTCTGTTATTGTGATTCTGCTCCCACTGAAGTCAACAGCTAAACTCCCACTGATTTTCAATGAGAATTTGATTGTGTTCTATACTCTGGGTGAAGAATAAGGCTTACCAATGTTGTGCTCCGACTGACCCTTGGCTTCGGTAATTTTCTGACTTAGTCATTTCAGGCCTGGCTAGGAGATCTGATTATGAATGTGGCAAACCAGGAGGGCATAGGACCCAGAGACTGTAACAAGAGGCATAATTCCAGGAAGGATTTTTTTAAAACCACCAGTTTTATTTATAGTTCTCCTCCTCCACTGTTTGGTACAATATAGGGACAGCTACTTCAGAACTTTGTCTTGTAGGCTAAAACAAGCACAGTATCTGTGGACTGAATTTAGAATGGAATGTGTATGTATATATGGACAAAAGATTGTTTCGTACTGGGACTGCTCAGATGAGTAAAGTTACGGACATGCTTGCAGGCTTGCGCTCTGAAAGTGCCGCCCTGATCTGGCAGTATCCACAATCCTAATAAAGTTTAATGAATAGTAAATGTGTATAGGCAGCCAAATATGGTTACATGTTCTCTGTGGTCTTTACCACCTTCCAGAATAAGAGTGTGATTAGGGCACATCCGGATGGTAAGGAGCAACAGACTGCAATATATCAGGGGTGGCCAACTTGTGGCTCCGGAGCCACATGCGGCTCTTCAGAAGTTAATATGCGGCTCCTTGTATAGGCACTGACTCTGGGCTGGAGCTACAGGCACCAACTTTCGAATATGATGGGGGGTGCTCACTGCTCAGCCCCTGGCTCTGCCACAGGACCTGCCCCCCACTCCACCCCTTCATGCCCCCTCCCCTGAGCCTGCTGTGCTCTTGCTCAACCCCCTCCCCTCCACAGAGTCTCCTGCATACCACAAAACAGCTGATCAGTTGGTGCAGGGATGCGGGGGGAGGCGCTGATTGGCAGGGCAGCCAGTGTGCGGGAGGTGCTGGGAGCGGAGGCAGAAAGGGGAAGGAAGGGAGCTGATGGGGGGCTGCTGACGTATTACTGTGGCTCTTTGGCAATGAACATTGGTAAATTCTGGAGGCTCAGGTTGGTCACCCCTGCAATATATTGTCCATTATTCTTTTACTCCCAATGAAAATGCTTAAAAATGCAAAAATAGCCCTGTTGAAGCACAATATAGAACAAGGTCATACAGACTGTATGTTGTGTAAAAACATCTAGATTAAATCCCAGCTGTAATTTCTGTGTGATTTCATATTTAGGCTGCCAACAGAGGCAACAGGTCTGCGTAGATAGGTACAGTCATAGAATCTGAGGAGAAACCCATGTGCTAAGCAACTTTCCTTTAAATCACTCACCAAAACTGCCTCCTTTAGAGTCTATCTAGTGCCAACTGACTCATCTGGATACTCCAAATAACATTTTAAAATAAAATAAAATAATTTTTAAATGGCCATAAACAAAGCAGAGCTAACACTACAAAACCAGGTAACTCCTTGCTTCTGTTATCCTCGTCTAATCCTTGTCATGTGTGTCATGCAGCTACTCCTATCTGTCATGTTTACTCATGGGAGTAAGGCTTCCAGATTGGAGCCCATGGGACCCAACCCAGCAAAGGCAAGCAAGAGACTAGTCCTGTGAATGAAGTTACTCATATGCTTAACTCTCTGCAGGATCCGGTGTTGTAAAGTTTATGCAGGAGGATCCAGGTTTTCTTTGTATTAGTCTGTAAAGTGCTCTTCATGCCTATAGTGTGATAACACCATCACTCATTTTGGGATTAAGAAGGCCTTTTAAATAGGCCTAATATTAATAAATAAAAATAAATCTTGATTCTAATGAGCTCCATTTCCGGCTTTGTAAGTATTTTTAAGCTCCATTGCAATTGCAGGATTATCTCCCCTGCCTGCCTGTTTTTCAAGGGGGCCTTGATCAACCCAGTGGCATTTTCCATTCAGTTAGGTGCTTCAGTCAGCTCAGCACGTCATCTTGATTATGCTTCTCCCCATCTGCTTCTCTGCCCCTCCACATACTTGGGCTACTACAATTCTGAGAACCTTCTGCTCTGCAGAACCCTCCTTTGTGGAATAGCCTTCCTGTGTGGAGCTACCTTATCAACTCTCCACCTGCAGACGGACACTGAAGCACAAGTCTGGGATCCAGCTCTAATTCAAGCCCTGACACTGATTCCCACCTTAACCAAGTCATTTAACCTTTCTGCCTCAGTTTTCCTTTCTGGAAAAAAGTTTAAATAATATATTATAACCGAATATTCTACCTCCTTACAGGAGTGTTGTGCAAATTAGTAAAATAATATTTGTACAGCATTTTGAAGGTGAAAAGCATTGCATACGTGCTAATTATTGCCTACACTTATTTTCATGCCTCATTTGAAACACCTTTTCTTTTCCTCTTTGCCTATACTACTTAATTTCTCTTTCACTCTGCTATTAACTCTCTAACTGTATTATTTAACTCTGTAAAGGATCCCAGGATACAATTTCTTTGAAAGCTGCTATGCAAATTATATTATACAACATTGTTATTGGATACCTCTGTTCAATGTTCTCTCATCTGCTGGCATAATGACAGCTTCTCTCCTATCCTATGTGCAGGCTTGTTCAGTCAAGGGTGGAAGTATAGTTTGATTGTTAAGGCATTTGCTGAGGTCTGGGTTCTGTTCCTGGCTCTGTTACTGACTTTCTGTTTGACATTGGGCAAATAATTTTACTTCTCTGTGCCTCTGTTCCCCATCTGTAAAATCTTAAATGGTTTAATTGAATTTTTATTGCCTTTCAAAATGGTTCCTCTGTCCCAATAGGGGATGATCTATCTTTAGCGATGTTACTTTATATCTTTATTTCTAAAATACGCTTTCTTCCGCCAAGGCCTGCGGGTGCTTTACAACACAATAAACTCCATTGCTAAAAATGCACTAAAACATTTTTCTAAAAACCAATCCAGTTCCCCCTTTTAAATTAACCATTAAAGTCAATACTGGCTTCATCAATGTCAATGGGAGGTTCGCTATTGACATCAGTAAAGGCAGGATTTCAGTTGAGGATTACTATTCTGATTTGCTCTCTCGTCAGTATTGGGAGGACACGGCGGAAGAGAGCCTTCTCTATTCATAGAATATAAAGGTTGGAAGAGATGTCAGGAGGTATCTAGTCTAACCCCCTGCTCAAAGCAGGACCTAATCCCCAGCTAAATCAGCCAGGGCTTGTCAAGTTTGACCTTAACAACTTCTAAGGAAGGAGATTCCACTACCTCCTTAAGTGACCCATTCCAGTGCTTCACCACCCTCCTAGTGAAAAAGTTTTTCTTAATATCCAACCTAAGCCTCCTCCACTGCAACTTGAGAGTGTTTCTCCTTATTATGTAATCTGGTACCACTGAAAACAGTCTAGATCCATCCTCTTTGGAACCCCCTTTCAGATAGTTAAAAGCAGCTATCGAATCAAATCTTCCCCTCATTCTTCTCTTCTGCAGACTAAATAATTCCAGTCCCCTCAGACTCTCCTCATAATTCATGTGCTCCATCCCCCTAATCATTTTGTTGCCCTCCTCTGGACTCATTCCAATTTTTCCACATCCTTCTTGTATTGTGGATCCCAGAACTGGACACAGTACTCCAGATAAGGCCTCACTAATGCCGAATAGATCGTTTCCCTCGAGCTGCTGGCAAGGCTCTTACTCATACATCCCAAAATGCTGTTAGCCTTCTTGACAACAAACAAGGGCACACTGTTGACTAAATACATTGAACACTACCTGCTGATCTGGTGGGTAGCATAGACATACCCTAAGTGTTTAAAAATGGATACCTTGAGGACCTACTCCATGATTTTTACAGGAACTGAGGTGAGGCTGACTGGATCCTCCTTCTTCCCTTTTTTAAAGGTGGGCACTACATTAGTCTTTTTCATCTGGGACCTCCCCCGATTAAAGATAATGGCCAATGGCTCTAATCTGCCAACTTCTTTGGCACCCTGGGATGCAGAGCATCCGACCCCATGGACTTGTGCTCATCCAGCTTTTCTAAATAGTCCTGAACACTTCTTTCTTCACAGAGGGCTCGTCACCTCCTCTTATTGATGTCATCCTATTGATGACTTCTATCCATCAACAAGACCTCTGTTTTCCTATGGCTGAGGACAAGTTAACCCCATTTATCTACTTGCCAGTATCATGCAAGCATTCCTTCAACCGTAAGTATTATGTGGTTGTCTCATCAGCTTAATTTATGATACTGTGCCCCTTAGAAATTACTTAGTAAACATACCACATATGAAAAGAATTTATATTAAGCTATCTTTGGGGGATGCCTCATTTCAGATATTATGGGGATAATGAAACCCATCTAGTGTTCTGTCCCATCTAGTGACACAGACAAGTAGAGAGAGATAAAATGAGCCTGCTGTTAGCTCATGGAGTAGAAACTCATGCATGAAGCTCCAGAGGCCCCAGGTTTGATCCCACCTGCTGACGACCAGGGGCTGTCAGCTTTACAATAACACCCAGTTTCTAACAGTTCTATAAACGTGCTGTAAAAACTGATATTTTACAGCTGGCATTTGTTCCCGAGACATATGCCGGCGGCACATATTCACTTGCTGGTTCAGAGACCAATAGATGTCATGTGTAGGCAGACTCCACATCCTGCTCTCCAGACATGTGCACACACACATTAAGTTAGTGTCCAAAACTCACCCTTTGGAGTGGGATGGGGGAATTCCTTTACTCTCCGTTTTCAGAATAATCAGATGTAAACTGGAACCTGAGCTTCCCCTCCAGAGTGCTCTTTTTGCAGATTTTCGATGGAGGGGAATGCCCAAACTCTTTTCAGTGTGGACAGGAGCTAATGAGCCCTACTTCTCTGACTGCTGACATGAATGAGCAGTATAGTTTTTCATGGTCATAGCACCTGCTATCCTTTCACATGAGTATTCGTATTGGATCTAGATGAATACTACCAAAAAAATTTCCACCAATATTCATTCATATTTGTAACATTATTTTCTTCGTCTATTTTTGTTCTTTCGTTCACTTCCTACAAATATTTTAGCAAATGAATTTTCTACCACAGCAAACATCACACAAACATTATTGAATATCTTCAAGGAGCAAAGTTTGAGTTTGTAATTTCAAGTATTCACCCAAGAAGCCTGATTCAGAGAGAGCTACATAGCCAAGCAGGGAGTAGAAATCTATCATGTTACCTCTGAGATCAATCAAAGCAGCTCCACAAACTGCTTTTGACCAAGTTAACGTGCCAATTGGGTTTAAAGAAAATCATGATCCCTTTGGGGTGAGTTTGAAAACAAAACTAGGTGACTAGCTTATGAATTATTTGCCAAGTTTCCATTCTTGCCTTGATGAATGGTAATTAATTAGTGATCACAAAGTTTACAGAGATAGGATTACATTTGGATAGGAACTTGAATGTTTGGAATTTTATCCCATTATACAGATGGGTGAGCTGAGGCCCAGGGAGAGAGTGCCACAGTGTGGCAAAGCCAGGAAGGGAATTCAAGATTTCTTACCTTCCATCCCTACTCTTACAACTAGACATGATAGTCTAGTCTTTAATCACCATTCCAATCTTGAGATATTTTTCTCTTTACTGAAAGCAGCCCTGGAATTCCTTTAAGAAAACTTGTATTCTTGATATTCAGTGCCAATCTGCAAACCAAAGAGTTTTGGAGAATTGTGGATAAGCATCTGAAAATGTGCATGCCTATTCAATTCAGCCCTATGACATCTGTGAGGTTTGCACATCACTGGTATTTAGCTGCCTAAAGACTTGCCTTTCAAACTGAATGTTTTCAGGGTGAGCTGCAAAGGATTAAAATAACTCATGAAGGGTCAGTATTACTGCACTTGTTTCCCCTTCACAGCATGTGATGATGCAGCATTCACAAGATAGTACTGTGAAGTCATCAATGAGAAAGGCCAATTTCCTTCTACAGTCCTTTTGAAGTCAAAAAAGATTGAAAGCTGCCAAATCTTTAGTCCAACCCTGCAAGCCAAAGTTTCTTGTTATAAGAAAACACATAGAGAAATAAACAGTGAAAAGTCATAGAGAAATAAACAGTAGAAACAAAACACTCTGTCAGGCAGAACCCCCTACTGAGCTTGTCTTCTCCTCTAGGTTTGTTGGCTATTAACATTCCAGAAAAATCAGTCTAGAAGTAAAAAAGACTCAGTAATAAGATCTCTGCACCATAGAGTAAAGCATCCACATACTAACTAATGCAAAGACTATTACAAGAAACACACTGGCTAGAGCTTGGATTTTCAAAGCAGCCTAAGGGTATTAAGCACTCATTGAATTCCCTTAGGCTTCTTGGAAAGTGCTTTCAGCACTACATTCACAAGCCATATAAATAGAGTAGGTCCAGTAACAATCTTTCCCTCTCCCCTTGTTTTTATTAGGCTGTCTGACAATTAAAGAAACAAGTGAATATGCAGACTTTTTTATGATGTATCAAATCCATTCATCTGACGGCCTGAGGGCATGTATAATAATAATTAATACTAATACCCAGCATTTTTTGACAATGATTAATTGAAATGAACTCTGATCCTAGGATAACACAACTCAAATCTTCAGTCTTCCTATGCAAAAGCCTAAGTGAATACATGTAATGCCCATAGTGACATAAAGGTGAACAGATATCGACTCTGGAATTTCCTTCAATCAGAGCCTATGACCTTCTTCAAATATCATCCAGCTTTCATCCCATCAAACCAATACCAAAAGCAATAGGGTAATAGGCAGTTGTTCTGTGTCAATTCAGGACTGTTCAGTCAGATTTTTCAATCAGAATTACCATTTTTAATAGATTGCCCCTAAGTATTTTGAGTGAATTCATGAACTATGTCCAGATTGATACATCATCGGCATGGTATGGAGCCCAACCCAGCTCTGTGAGGCTCCTACCTAGAAGGGCTGGTGGTAGGTTCAAGCCAGCAGGGTACATAGTGGATCCACTGTCACATCTCTTCCACTCGTATGGAGAATAGGAGCCACTGAAAATACTGGAGGCTCATGTCTGCATTTTGGTCTCCATTCGTTTAAATGTCTCAAAACCATAAATGCTTCTGAGGGTCAGAGGAATACCCTAAGCACCACTGGGTCTCCATTTCATTAGCCTCCGCTTGGTGTCACCGTGACATCATCCAGGACCCTGAACTCTTCTTCTACATCTCTTAGGTCCTGCAATTCTACCTATCATCTCCTTCACCACAGAAACAGACCTGAATCAAAGCCTTCAAACCAAGCACTCCCAAACTTTGGGAATGTTTGAAATCCAAACCCAGAACTGCATCCTAATTTTAAAATCTTACAAACTCACTTCAGTTCCTGGCAAAATCATAGAGTAGGTCCTCAAGGAATCCATTTTGAAGCACTTGGAGGAGAGGAAGGTGACCATGAATAGTCAACGTGGATTTCCCAAGGGCAAGTCATGCCGACCAACCTGATTGCCTTCTATAATGAGGCTTTGTGGATATGGGGAAAGCGGTGGATGTGATATATCTTGAAAGCTTTTGATGTGGTCTCCCACAGTATTATTGCCAGCAAGTTAAAGAAGTATGGATTGGACTAATGGACTATAAGGTGGATAGAAGGCTGGCTAGATTGTCGAGCTCAATGGGTAGTGATCAACGACTCAATGTCTAGGTGGTAGCTGATATAAAGCGGAGTGCCCCAGGTGTCAGTCCTGGGGCTGGTTTTGTGTATTAATGATCTGTATGATGGGATAAATTGCACTCTCAGCAAGTTCACAGATGACACTAAGATGTGGGGAGAGGTAGATATGCTGGAGGAATAGGGTTCAGAGTGACCTAGACAAATTGGAGGATTGGGCTAAAAGAAATCTGATCAGGTTCAACAAGGACAAGTGCAGAGTCCTGCACTTAGGAAGGAAGAATCCCATGCACTGCTACAGGCTGGGGACCAATTGCTGCTAAGCAGCAGTTCTGCAGAAAAGTGGATAAGAAGCTGGATATGAGTCAGCAGTATGGCCTTGTTTCCAAGAAGGCCAATGGCATGTTGGGCTGTATTGGTAGGAGCATTGCCAGCAGATCGAGGGAAGTGATTATTCCCCTCTATTCTACACTGTGAGGCCACACCTGGAGTATTGTGTCCAGTCCCCCCCCCCCCCCCCCCCCGCCCCCCGCACACACACCACAAAAGGGATGTGGACAAATTGGAGAGAGTCCAGGAGAGATCAATGAAAATGATTAGAGGGTTGGTGCACATGATTCCGATGAGAAGCTGAGGGAACTGGGGTTATTTAGTCTGCAGAAGAGAAGAGTAAGGGGGGATTTGATAGCAGCCTTCAGCTACCTGAAGGGGGGTTCTAAAGAGGATGCATCTAGGCTGTTCTCAGTGGTGACAGATGACAGAATAAGTAGTAATGGTCTCAAGTTGCAAAGGGGGAGATCTAGGTTGGATATTAGGAAACACTGTTTCACTAGGAGGGTGGTGAAGCACTGGAATGGGTTACCTAGGGAAGTGGTGGAATCTCCTCCCTGAGAGGTTTGTAAGGCCCAGCTTGACAAAACCCTCCCTGGGGTGATTTATTTGGTGTTCATCCTGCTTTTAGCAGGGGATTGGACTAGATGACCTCCTGAGGTCTCTTCCAACCCTAATATTCTATGATTCTAAATAGCCTTTATCTTCATAATGGATAAAAAAAACACCACATGGATTACATTTTGACCCCATTGGAAGTCAGTGGCAAAACTACTATTAATTTCAATAGGGCCAGGATTTTGCCTGGTATTTGGAAACCTTCACTTCTTTAGCGAGTTTGAAAAGCAGATTCAGATGTGAATCCTAATTTGATGGCTTGTGGCCATCTCTAACTCTAACAAAGTCTTCTCCTTCAATCTGTATTCTGTTTAACTCGTTCTCTTTAAATTCCTATTCCAGATTAATGTGGTTTCTCTAAATCAATCTGCAAATTTAGGTGAGTTTCATACATCTGTCCAAGCACACTTTGAAGTTCTGCAATGCTAGTTCCTTAATCTTTGATAGCATAATTATTTTATTCTGGGACTTTAAAAAAAACCTGCCACAAAAGATGGAATTATTTTTTATTGCATTTCATTTTCAGTTGTCTTTTTAAAGATCTGTCATTTATACAATGAGGTGAAATCTTTCTAAATTGAATCTAATTTATGAATTCCTTCTTTTTGGCATAATGTCACATTGTAAGTTAAAATGATAACTGAAAAGATCAAATATCTAAGATGAGAAGAGGAGTTTGAAGCAGTATGAGTCCTGTTAGAAATTCCTGCAACCTGCCTGTACACAACAGACATTATAGATTTTTTAGAGAGGGGCGAAAATCCATCACATTAGGAACTATTATAACTCACAATGTGGAAGTGTGGAGAGAGCTCTGAGTATCTTTGTCTGACAAGGATAGGTGGGCGAAACATCTATTTTTCACTCATGTGACTTGTAGAATGAAACTTGGTTTGTCACCAAACCAAGCTCTAACAATAATCTTTGAGTGAAGAGAGCATAAAACATGGGTTCTTCCTACCCACCCATGTGCAATCAAATACTAAGAAAACAATGAGGCAGCTGGCATGTGTGGTGTAAGGTTGCAGCCATCAGATGCACAGCTCCAATCCCCTCCTCATGTTTCCCCACAACAAAACAAACCCATGTTGTTGATTTTGGGTAACATTTTCAAAAGTGCTTATGTGACTTAGGAGCCTAAATCCCATTGTCTTGCAGTGGAACTTGGCTTCATTGGAAGGTTTTACCCTGTATCTTTTAATCACAAGAACTATGTGATACAAAGCAAACAAACTAAGCTGGAGCAAATGAAGTAGAATTAATAGCATTATGCTCCCAACATGCCCATTGCCTGGGGGGGAAATGCTGGTGGCTGATCTGATAATGCTACAGCCTCATCCTCATGCCCATGCAAAATTCATCCATATGTTCCATCTCAAGATTTGTGGTGACACAAGTAGTTGGTGTAGGGGGAAGGGACAGGAGTGATGGAACCTCTGTTGTTTAAGGTTTATGTGGGGGGGAAATGTTTAGTCTGGAGAAGAGAAGATGGACGGAGGCATGACAACAGTCCTCAAGTATGTAAAAGGTTGTTATAAAGAGGAGGGTGATAAATCGTTCTTCTTAATCATTGAGGAGAGGACAAGAAGAAATGGGCTTAAATTGCAGCAAGAGAGGTTGAGATTGGACATTAGGAAAAACTGCCTGTGAGGATAGTTATGCACCAGAATAAATTATCTTAAGGAGGTTGTGGAATCTCCTTCACTGGAGGTTTTTAAGAAGAACTTAGACAAACGTGTCAGGGATGGTCTAGATTCTTAGTTCTCCTGCCGTGAGTGCAGGGAACTGGACTAGGTGACCTCTCAAAGCTCCTTCCAGTCCTGCATTTCTATGCCTTACCGAATGTATTGCTATATATTGTTCTGTTGCCCTTTATGCAGCTTCTGAATAGCCCATCTCCCGGAATTTCTCCAGTTCTCTCTCTATCTCTTGCTTACTGGAAACTGTCTGTCTATTTACCCCCCTACCTTAATCTATTTTTCTTCTGCCATTTAAATGCTGAACTTTTTATCTCAGTATGGAATTTGCCAGAAAGATCTACAGTAGAAAAAAAGAAAATAAACACACACACCCCTTTTCCCATCTGAAAGCCTGGGGATATTTAATGTGATTCACTAAGGAACACTGTTGTAAGAAGTTTCAAAATATCATTGTGGTTCTCATTCCAGTTACCTCAATCTAGATTTCATATTCCTCCACTCTGCAGAGACCACTCCGGAATTGACTTACAAAACCTGATAAGCAGACAGTAGATCTGGATAAACAAGAAAGCAGTCCCCCATTACACTAGTTAAAATAAATGTTGAATGGATTAATGCTTTTATTTTGGTTACAATGTCTACATCAAACAACAGCTATTTTGCTGCTGATGTATCATGCTACGGAGTATGCAAAATTATAAACAAAAATGCAGCTATTAATAAGCACAGTTAGAAAAAGGAAAGAAATCATATTATTGTCTATTTGAATCACATTTTGTTGACTGTTTTTCTTCCCCAAGATGCATAGAATAAGCTCACCTTCCAGATTTTCTTAATAGCAGTGAACACAGGTAATCACAACTAAATACAAATATGATCACACATTTGAGTGATGACACACTCTAAGCTGTCCCTTCTTTCCTCAGAATCCTGTGATGTTACTTTAAAGGTATGTCTACCCTGGCCAAATTTTATGGCAGTATGTAGAGTACAGACACTGCATGCCTTTAGGAGGGGTATAAATAGCCGTGGATTCAAATTGGACTCTTAAAAATGGAGGCACCTACAACAAAGGCCACTTGGGAACATTTTGGCAAAAGCAGCCAATCACATCTGGATTCATAGCTGATATTAATGAAGAATACAATGATTCTGTAGCTCATTGTTCTCTGCTGAGTATTCAGTGGCTTGAAGTCCCCAACAGAAGTAGAACACAATGCAGTGGACAAGCCTAAATCCATATAACATGTACATTTGAAGATTCATCTGTGCAGAACTTCAAGTCACTAGTCAACATGAAAGGTGAGTATAAACAAAAGATGCCGCAGCACCTGGCCTATTGATAAATAAAGGATGTGATATTTCTGTCACATATTTGAAACACAAGAAGAAAGGGGTGTCTTGGTTACTACTTATAGTAAACATGTTTTAGAAAGAAACTGAACCAGGCCATCTGGATGCTTTCCAGCTTTTTCTTTGGCTGTACAGTAGACTGGAGGCAACTGAAAGCCAATCTCTGGATGAAGCTTTAGTATTTAGTTTTCATTCCAATGTCATAAACCTAGGCACGTATCACCATGCATCTTGTAAAATTAGTGCCCACAACTGCACATGTGCCTGGCCTCAGGAGTGAGGCCATAGGCTAACATTTTCAAATTTGGGTGTCAAAATCTGCATAAATATTTAGGAAACTCAATTAATTCCCTGAGAATTGAGGATATTCCAGAATCTCTGAAAATCAGATTGCCTAACTAGGTGTCTAAATATTGATTTTAAATTTTTATCCATATTTAAACAGCGAAGTTTGGAAAAGTTGTCTATGATATCTTGGTAGTGGTGAGAGTAAACTCTTTCCATTTCCCAAACTAGTATATGTGTTTCATACTCGAGTGAGGTGTTTAATATACAGTGTTTCTCACATTTTCTTCTTTCCTCCGGGTGATGGATGGTCTAGTGGTTGTTCACTGAATTGCAATTTTGCAGATTTTTGTTCAGAGGCTGCATAGGGAATTCTTGCTGCTGTGGCAGAGACTCATTCTGTGGATGATTCTTGCATGATAGCATTCAGGAGGGATTAGCTAGAGGTGGATTTTCTGGTCCTTACCCTGCAGAAGGAGGAGTGCTAGGGATGTGAAGGCTGAAGTAGCCTTGTTGCTCCACTGGCGATTCTTCCCACTTTTGAAAATCCCCAGTGTCCAGCTAATGTTGGGTTCAGGAAATGGATTTTCCCCCTCTGATCTTAGTTACTGTCATGTAAGATCACCATGAATCTACTGAAGTCAAAGTGGCAATTTAGGATTCACACCAGTGTGACTGAGAAAAGAAGTTGTTCTTTTGTTGTTGCCAGGGACGAGTTTTGCTGGCAGTGGCAACTTACAATGTGCCATTTTGGAATCTTTTTCTGTTTTTATGTTTTAAAAGTAATAGATAAATGAGAGGCAGCTCGATCTAGTAGATAGGATCTACAGCCCCATCTTTGCCACTGACCTGTGGTATGGCCTTAGGCAAATCACTTATCTGTGTGTTTCCACCCTCTCTTTTCTGTCCTGTTTATTTAGATTGTAAGTTCTTTGCGGACAGAGACCTGCAGAACCTAGAACAATGAGGGAAGCCTCTAGCCTTATAAATAAATATAGAAATAAATTATAAAAATAAATAACAATAATTAGTGAGAGTACTATTCCTTTGCCTTCAGTGCAGCTCTACCTGCTTACACCTAGTGCAAATTTTTTGACCCAGAAATTACAAAGGACATTTGGACAGAACATTAGCTCTATTCACCACTCCTACCATAATTCCATTAAAAATTAGAATTTGCTATGGAGTCACCTTGCTGTCTCAAAGCTGAGGAATTTCTAAATGAAGCTGCCAGACCCTGGTATTTAGCAGCACAAATCTTTTAGATTCTTTTACTTGTCCTCCTCTTTAAAAATAACCTTCATTATTAACAAAAGTCCATCACATTCTGAAAAGTATGTGCAGACAGAAAGCAGTTAGCAAAATGGAATTATGTGCAAAGAGGCTTTAATCCTTGCAGACCTTATATGAGAACATCTGCTTGAATTACAGGCCATATCTAAACTGTTTGAGTGCTTGTTTTTGTCACAAGACCTCCCCCCTCCCACCACTTCCTCTCCACATTCTAGATGGTACACAGAAAATGAAAAAGCTAATAAGTACTTACAGCCCCCCTCCCCCCAAAACCCATTAGTGAAACTTGATATGTTTACTAAAAAAATAGTTATGACATTCCATTCATAAATCTTTGCTAATGTCAGCATTATACTGATGGAATTATGATGTTCCAGTACAAATTGTCTGACCTGCTTTACGTTCCCCAGCACATAATTAAGGTGGTGTTGTGTTAAAGGAAGTAATTTTGTTCAAAGGTTTGGCACCAGCAGTGCAATGTCTTTTGCTTGTATTACTAACAGCTACCAGTCAATGTAAGGAACGGCACCATGTTTGGCTCTGACAGCAGGCGCGTTCGGGTAACTGTGTGTGAGGCTGTGAGAAATCCAGGACACTGAAACAAGAAAGTCGTGTTTTGTGCAGAGGTTTGTTCATGGTTTCAGACAAAACAAGGACTTAGGCCTGGGCTGCACTGCGGAGATTGTGGGGGAGGAGATGGTTTCGAACTAAGATAGGCAACTTCAGCTGTTCGCGTAGCTGAAGTCGAAGTTCGACTTACCTGGCCATCCTCATGGTGGCGAGTCGACCGCAGCGGCCCCCCCGTTGAATCTGCTTACTCCTCTTGAGCAGGAGTTCCAGAGTCGACAGGGAGCACATTCGGGGATCTATTTATTGCGTCTATACAAGACGCAATAAATTGATCTCTGATGTATCGAACACTACTCGCCACTCCGGGGGGTAGTAAAGACGTACCCTTAGTCTTCTGAGGGGTTGGAGAAAGTTTAAATGTCTAGAAACCTTGGCACTTTCCCCCTGAATTCAATCTTTTGAAACAGAGCTTCCTTTCTGTGTGTGTGTGTGTGTGTGTGTGTGTGTGCACGCGCGCACACGCACACTCATTCTTTCTGGGTGTTCTTAATGTATGAAAGTCTTAATAGAACCCCAAAAAATGTTTTAACAAATTCCATTTTACCATCATGCACTTATTCTATATGTCCATTATTATTATATAATAATAAGGAGGTGTGGTGCCCATAAAAACATCAATATAAGACTCCAGTCCTGCAAACACTTAAGCGTATGTGTAACTTCATCCTCCAATTGATTTTAATATATAAACAATTATTAATTACACTGTAATGACATGTCTATTTATAGAGTGTAAACTGAAGCATTATCCATATGTAAATATCTTGACTACGGTGGGAAATGAAAGGATACTTCTTGGTAATAAGAACTGTCCCATTCAATTAGCAGAATGTTACGTATTCTGTTCCCTTTGAAACACCATATGGCCCTCTAAACACTCTCAGGATTGGCGCTGACCAAGGCGGGTGGTTGTATTACAGATTACTTTGAGCCTTTCATTTAAGAGCTACAGCTTGGACTAAAGTGAGTACAAATACTGGATTTAATCAGTAGTTTTTGGATATAATCAACATTGTGGCTCATCTACCTGGGAAAATGTCATCGCTTTCAAGTGCCTTAGTAGCAGGGTAGGTGCCTTTAGTCTGTTAGGAGTCCCTGGTACATATTGCAGGTCAGAAGTGGTAAATATGTGGAGCTAGATCCTCAATGGGTTTAAATTAGCATGACTCCATTCATGTCAGTGAAACTGTGATGATGTACAGCAATTGAAGGCTTAACCTATTATATTTTGACTTTCATTTAGTAGGCTGACAAATAATGTTTTTCTGTGCTTGGATATTTTTCCCCCCACTGAACTGCATGATGCTCAGATCCTACAAACACTTCTACACCTACTTATCTTTACTTACATGAGTCATTTCATTGAGTTTAATAGAACTACTATAAAGTTACACATGTGCCTAAGTTTCTGCAAGATTTGTATCTAGGATTGTAAGCCTGGCACATTTTGAGAAATTATGTTTTAAAAAAAGTGGATTTTTCTTTTTTTCCATCCTTCACATCTCACCAGATGAACAGGACACAAAAGAGCCAACTGAACAAGTAAACTTAAAAGAAATTATAGCAAATAATATCAGTTCAGATGCTAATATACCAATTTATAGCCTCAAGTCCCCAAGGAAACAGTTGTAAGAATCTATTTTATCTTCCTTTAGGATTTTGTAGGTTCTCCTCTGTAATTGCGTAATTCAAGGAATAGGGCCAAAGCTCTCACAGTGTGATGTAAGAGGGGCTTTATCAAAAAAGGAGTATATGTATGTTGTAAATGATTTCATAACATTGTCAGTCTGCCATGCCCTTCTCTCTTAAAGAAACCCTCCCCTTCAAACCTTAAAAACACATTATCATCACACTTTTATAGATACAAGAAGGGTACAAATTTCTTTTCTGAAAATGTTCAACAGTTTTGGAATCTTATACTGATTGTTTTAAATATAAAAATCTGCTTACCCATTCCCTTCCATTTTGTGTCCATCCTTGGAAAGTGGGTGTAAAATGCTCCTAAATCACAATCACGGGGTATGTCTACACTGCAGTTAGACACCCGTGGCTGGCCTGGGCCGGTTGACTGAGGTTTGGGCTCTGGGACTCTCCCACCTCGCAGGAACCTAAACATCTACATTGCAATGAAACAAACCCTTAGCCCGAGCCTCGGGAGCCCAAGTCAGCTGACACCTTTTAATTGCAGTGTAGACATACCCAGAGTATTTTACTTTACTCCACACAAGGCTACAGGGTAACTGGCTTGATGTTCCCCCTAGAAGGTGCCACTGCTGACCATCCTAAATCTAACTGACTTAGGCCCCTATTTGGGAAAGCATTAAGCATGAGCTTAACTTGCAGTTAATGGAACCTATGCAAATACTTAATCATATGTTTAATTTTATGTACTTTCCTGCATCAGAGCCTCTGGACCTGATTGAAAACCCACTGAATTCAGACGACTTCAGTGGACTTTGGATCAGGCCTTTAAATAAGTTCAGGGAACTTAGGCTCCGATCTGGCCAAACATTTATGTATATGGGTTGTCCTGTTGACTTGTGACCCATTATGTGGTAAAAGTGAGGACATATTTGAGGGCCAGATCTTCCAGACTATTTAGGTGCCAAAAAATGCAGATGATTTCAGCTGGAGTTTTTGGTGTCTAACTTGCCTAAGTACTCTTGAAAATCTCACTATGTGCCAGTCTGCATCTTAAGTCCCTAAATACCTTTAAAAACCTGAGTTCTTTTCAGGATTAGTCCTGTCTAATAAAGAGCAAATAGCAAAGCTGAACATAGCCAATTTAAATTTTGCTTTACACTGATGTTCTTTACGGCCATATTAATAACATCAAAGTATTAAGGGTCTTTTTAAAAAAAATAGAAAAGATTTTTACACAATGAATTAATTTATAGGCTTCTTGCATTATACCACTGAAGTTAATTTGCATTTAAACACACACCTACATACACACACACTTTCTGACTGTGAAAGGCTTCCAAAATTCATTATGTGAATCGACTTATAAAAGTCGGTTAGGTTCACAACTCTTTGAGCATCTCATTTTTCAGTTAAATTTTTGTTAGTTTTCAATATTATACTTAAATATACAGCTCTTGTAATGTACCCATAATGGAAATGGTCAGGAGAAGGTAACAGATATTTGCCAGTAGATGTAAACTAGGCCCGTCTCACACTTTATAGTAGTAATCACATTACTTAATAGTGATTTCTTTGAATAATTGTGGATATTATGTTGTACGCTGCTTGACAAGAAACAGTATTATTTGTTTCAGAGTGGTAGCCGTGTTAGTCTGTAGTGGGCAGCCTGATCAGAATAGCTAAGGGACTGAGTGAGCATGTCCTTCTTAAAATCATTTCTACATGTGAAGAACGAGGCATGTCAACAGGGCAGTGAGGAGTGGAGGGTTTGTTGTTGCAGGGTGATTTCACTCTCCAGGACTCGTCAATTTGGCACTGTCCGTGAGCACTACCTTCACACAATTTTTAAATAAATAAGGTAAACCCCCTCATCCTAAATCCTGGTGTGGGACTTGAACACAACCTTCTGGCCTCGAAGTGGGAGTGCTCCTTAGTGAGTTATCCTGACACTATTGCACACCCTGCCATGAGTTAACATGCTACAGCCATTTTCTTTTCCAGTGGAAATAATGACTTGCAGTAACACAGCTTGTTGAGAGATTGTGTTGGAAATCCAAACGTGGCGATTTACGAGTGTCAGCAGTGTGGCAATACAAGCTATGCATTAGATGTTGGAATCTGGCCTTAAATGTCGCCACAGTGGTGATGACCCAGCAAGCCCTTGAGGAGTTGCCTCCTCTCTTTCTTTTCATTCACTTTCATGCCCTATAACACAGTACAACATAACTTGTTTTATGAAACTCTTGCAGAAGGATCTCTTCTACAGGCAGATTACTTTTCAGGGGCTGGAAATCCTGCCTGCAGCTTTATTATCTAATTTAGGCGATGAATTTTATAACTTAGTTTTTTTCCTGCTAAGATAACACAGCCTCACTTTGTACTGTTCTCCAGAACAGGAGTTATAAAAGAGGAGTAAGAGCATACTCAAAAATTAAATGAACAGCAAAAATTAAATTTATAGCAAAAATAAAATAAAATAAAAAAATGCTTATGGGAGACTTCTGGCATCTGTATTCCCTCCCTTTTATCCCTAATCTCATAGCATTTATTAGTAATAATCTTTACAATAGAAACCCAAGATATGGATCGAAACCCAAATTCTGAAATCCAGTTTAAATACCTTAAGTGCACATCACTTGTGGAACTGAATGCAGCAAAGATCTAAAGCCAAGAAATAATTTTCTTCTGCTTCATGACAAAACAGTCCTTGCAATTAGCTAGAGGAGCAGGAAATCGTGCGGGGGGATCTGAGTATTCATACTATTAGAAATGGTTTAAATACATCTCTGCATGCTGCAGTGTAACATTCAAGTAGAAAAAAAAGCTTGTAACAGATTGCCTCATCTGGGCTTGGCATGTTAAGCATGTTTTACATCATCAGTTTCTACTACAACTGTTGGAACTTGGCTGCACCATGATTGAGAGGTTTGGATGACCTCAGTTTTTGCAGTTTAAGTCATCCAGACAAACAAAGAGGCTCTGTCAAGTAGCTTACTCCCAGCGTTTGACTTACCTTTACATTGATATAGTCTAATGTTGATTGTAATGTGGAACTGCAATATCTGTCTGTAACGGGGAAAAAGCCACCACCCCATTGCTGAAAAGACAAAAACAAAGCAAAAGGCGCAGTTTTTCTTTGTCCTGAGTGTACACTGAAGCGTGTTTCACTGAACAAACCAGCTTCCAAAGACAAGGAGATTTGGTCAGGATAATAAAATGACTCGCCTTTCATCCTGAAAAGTCAGGTCGGGCAGGCTACTGGTAAGCCAGTACAACCTGCCACAGGTCAAGTGTTTCATGACTAAACCAGAAACCCCACCACTCACTGAATGGTTGGAAGGCATGCCCGATACCCATTGTGACATTCTATGGGGGGGGGGGGCAACCTCATTTATATATATATATATAAAATTTCTCATTTATATATAATTGTGATATTGCATATAAAGCAGGCCATGTGAGGTTTCATGGAAAAGGTTATGATCTGCTGAAAGTCATTTCTCTGTCTGAATATGTATTAATGCATATGAAGTTATGAGAATGTGTTGTATAACTGTCATTAAAATATGCTGCGAGTTTGGGAGGCGCCCAGATACTAGCTGTCCAGAGACAATGACAAGGAAGGTAACCAACACATGGGTGGATGTTGAAAGACAACTGAGCTGGCAGCAATTCAGCATCAGCTCAACACCGCTTCCGCTGGTGGCGGCATTTCAGCGGCAGCTTCTCCATGGCTTTTTCCCCCCCTTTGTTGCCTAGGGCAGCAAAAAAGCTGGCGCCAGTCCTGGGAGCTGGGAGATTTGACTGGTGCTTTTCTGTGTGATTCATAAGTGGCTCTGGGAGCATTCATGGAATCTAGGTGGGTGTGGAGCTCCACATGCAGTTTTGCTGAGTGATAGTACCTGGAGGGGCTTGCTGCTTATCACTAGCAAAGCATTGTGAGAGACAGCCCAGGCTGGAGAATTAAAGGGGCACTGTGGTTCCACAGTCCCAGGCTGCACCCTGGAGGTCCTGTCATACCCATTGAAATTATAACACTACCCAAAAAGGAATAACTCCATCTGGTGCTGCTCTCTTGCAGCGAGCTTCTGGTTGAACAAAGGCTAAAGGAGAAAACCCTGAACCAAATCTACTGCAGAGAAAAAAATCAGGTTGTTGGTTTGCAGCCCAGCTCTTCCCTACAGCATCACCTGTTCTGGCTTCCAAACATCTTGGTCTTCAAGCCTTTGGGCCTAGTCAGTACTGACAAGAAGGGGATTTTGATCCAAAGACAATTCTCTGCATCCTTGGGGTTTTTTCTGATTAAGCATATGCACTGAAGGTTCAGATATGGTGGTCACTGTTTGCAGGCTTGCTTTTGGAACGTGAGAACAATGTGCACTGGTATGTCAAATGATTTAGAGGAGATCAGTGACACTAGAAACTCCACCATCACTGGCAGAGAGTTGGAGAAGTTTGACATCAATGTGACCCCTTTTCTTGAAAACAGTTCCTTCTGTTTCACTTGGAAACTAAGATTTGTACATTTCTAGATACTGCAAATGATCTATTATATTTCCAGAGGGCAAATCTTCTTGAAGTCAATGGCAAAAGTCCTACAGACTTCAATGAGATCAGGATAGATCGGACTCCAAAGCAAGTACAGCATGCTATTTTCCTAAAGGAGCAAAGTGAAGGTTTAGAATTTACTGAGCCATGAAAGTAAGAAATGTATTTGCTCTTAGGGAAGGAATCTGTAGAAATCAGGTCTTCTGATAAATTTGCCCCATCACAGTCAGGAGAATTCAATGGAAGAAGGTCTCAGGACCAGTGTGGGCACAAGTCATTCAAATGACCATTTGCTTTGGCTACATCCCAGTGTAAAGAAGCTTTAACAGTGCTTCCAAGAACTCAAAAGTGTTAAGGTCGTAATAGACAATGGAGTGAAGCATACAGTAAAGCAAGACGCATACAGTAAAATATATAAATAGAAGAATAAATGGAAATGACTAGTTGTGAATGGTCTGGTTCCACTAGCGGGTAAATAGGCAATTGGTTTTAAAAAGCAATTAAAAGCAGAACTCTCCTTTAGCATGGTAGCAGTGCTGCCCATAGTCTATCAGGTACCTGAGTTCCGGACATGCACAGCTAAATGCTGCCAATCCATCTATTCAATGTACTAGCTGCTTTTCCTTAGGTGTGTCCAGAATGAATGCTGTGGATAAAGTGACACCAAAATGTGATCCTGATCTAAAATGTTTGCTTGATTTTAACTAAGATTCTGATCTGAAGCTTATTTACATATTTTCTATCAACATCAGCAGTAAACTCACCACAGATTCATGAGAAGATTGGGAGACCTGAAAAGCATTTTTTATTCCTGAAGTGAGTTAGCCTTGCGGACCTTAGCTTCCTCTCCCTCCCCCCCCCCCCCCTTGCGCGCACAGACTGCCCTTCTCGACTTATAATAAAGAGGTGGGCATTAGGCCATGCTGGGATGCCTGGAACCATCTGCCAACAAAAACAAAAAAAAATTAATTATGAATGGTGTCTTCCCATGCTAATAATTTATTGTAAAGGAGTGTTCCAGCTTGTTTATAATGGCAGTAGCCTAAGGGTGCACACTGTATAAATTGTCTGATTACAGGATACAGAGCACTTCTTAATAGGCCTCACATGATTAGGAGAGGGGAAAGAAATTAAGGAGGCCATTTCCCTTTAGGTATGCAAATGGATTGCCGAACAATAGACAAAGATATGATAGACCATGATGAAACACACCCTCTTTTCTTTTACCTTAAATTATGTACTAGGCAAGTAGCAAGCTTCACTACATGTGTCAGCTGAGATGTGAATTGTTTCATAATTGAAACAATGTCATTGCCAGATTGTGCATGTTAGATTTCAAGATAAACTACCACTTTGTGTGTCCTCGAGCAATTGGGGTTTGCTGCCTGAATCTGTGTCAGGAAGGGGTTATATTCTGACCTCAGTTTAATTTAGCTCTGCCTACTTGAGCTTCGCTGCTAGATAGTAGAGACTAAATTTGCTTTTGTCACATTGGAGTCCTCCTCTAAAGTCATGGTTTACATGCTTAGCAGTTAGTATTTCAAGGCCAATTTGAAAGCAGAGTCAGTGTGTTTAAACAGTCAAGTACACAGCAGGGTTCATCTCTTATTTGTCTCTCTCTCTCACACACAGTCACGAGCGCACACATACATCTGTGTGGGTCAAATATCTGCTATTTCCTGCCAACTTTTCTTTACATCATTGTACTAGAGCATTTTGGGATGCAAATTCAAGTTTCCTGACACTGCAGGAACTTAAAGTAGCCGTTATAGCTTAAACCAGATCTTAGGGAGTTGAAAAGTGGGAAGTGATAATATTGGCTTTGAAGATTACAGGGGAGATTTTCAAAGACACAAAGGGCTGTTAGGTGACCAGATCTCTGTGACAAGCAGTGACAGCTGAGTGCTTAAAAATCCCATGTCCTTCTAAAAATCTCTGCCTATAAAGTGAGGTTTCAGAGGACATGGCTGGATCAGGAAATGATTTTGGGTGCTAGTGAAATTCTAAGTGATGCATTTTTTATATCACATATGACTGAGGGGTTGATCCTGGCCATCAGATGCTGTATTGCTAAACATTCAAATATCCATATATATATATATATATATATATATATATATATATATATATATATATATATATATATATATATATATATAAAATTTGAGCTTCTTTCTATTGTTTTCGTCTAGTTTCTGAGCCTTTGGGGTTCACATGTTCAAGCTTTTCTCTGCAACTATCAAGG
This sequence comes from Sternotherus odoratus, assembly GCA_032164245.1. Classification (NCBI taxonomy): domain Eukaryota; kingdom Metazoa; phylum Chordata; order Testudines; family Kinosternidae; genus Sternotherus; species Sternotherus odoratus. The sequence continues at coordinate 23,188,596 of JAVMKO010000014.1, read as the reverse complement.
ACAGAAACTTAATTTTAAAAAATGGAGAACGGAGATGTTTATATAATCATAGGACTCCAGGAGCTAGAGCTTTAAGAAGAGCATGAAACATCATGAGACACATGATGAAGTCGTAAGAGTTGTCAGCACAGAGCAGTACCTTCCTTTGCTGATTTCAAAGGAACAGCATGGAAAGGGCTAGATTCTAGCTCTACAGAACAAGGGACAGCACATAGAGGCACCAGCGCAGAAAGAGGCCCCAGAACAAACTGCCTTAAAGAGTCACAGTTAGTGCTGGTCGAAAATATTCCACCAGAACTGATTCAATGGAAAATTGGAGTTTGAGCAACATGAAATTTTCTGTTGGGAGTTTCTGTTTTCTGTGGAAAATTTTGATTATTTTTTTTTCCTCATCAAACAACTGAAACCCTCAAATTTTTCAGCTGAAAGTTATTGGAGAAAAACATTTTGGTTTTGGGCTTTTTGATGAAATGTCAAGATTTTCTGACGGCAAGGGGAAATATTCCAATCTTCTCTACTCGGGATTTCTTCCCCTCTTTTTCTGGGGGAGGGGTAAGTTATTTCACCTCTTTTTCTGGAGCAGCCAACTACCCTCACCCAGTCTATCTGTGCTACTCTGGGCAGCAAGCAGCCCAGTCTCTGGAGTCCCAGTCCAATGTCTTCATCAAACACCATCCCTCCTCCCTACTAGAGTAGGATGATTATTGTAGTAGTGTAGACTTACTTAGCTAGAGCTACCATTACACCATGCCTGCCTCTAACTTCTCACAATGGGTAAGAGAAGATGCTGAAGGCAGTTATTCTTTCAGCCTGAAACAGGAAAGAGAGGGAGAAGAGAGAGAAACTTAGAGAGAAGAGAGAGAATTTTATGATGTGGCCATTCCAGGCTTCCAAGGGCAGTAAATTGGGATTTAGAATGATATTGCTTTTCTTTCATTTATTTCACCAAATAACAAGGGAAACAGCACTTTGAATGTAATACTAATGAATAAATAATACAGTCATTTGAAAGCTGCTTGCTGAGACTGAGAAATATATTCAGTATTTTTTTAATGACCCTGGCATACTATTAATATGGCAGGGTTGGATGCTAGAGACTTGTATAACCGCGCAGCTCAAGGTGCGGACGTATCTGATGACTTGTCTTAAAAGCTTGGTTAGTAAGAGCATTACTCCCTTACATGTGTGCTCTACGTGCTCAGCTCCTTCGGAGGATTTTGCATATAAGAGTTTACAAAAGAAGACATTTGGATTTAAATATTGTGTCTGAGTCTTTAGCCCCATATGCTCATCATTCTAGAAACAAACTCTCAGACACAAAGAAGGCTGCACTACCTACCAAAGGAAAGCCTGCAAAACAGACACAAACAATGCTACCATTTGCCGGCGAGGTTGTAACTATACTTTTTAACAGGATAGACCCATGGCTAGACCCATGGGGATTCAGGAGAAGTCAACAGTAGGTGGCTCTAGCGTCATATGACTCAGTGCCAGTTTGTAGAGATGGTGGTAAATTAAATACACAGAGGGACCTTCTGAGCTCCTTGGAACACGAGAATGTCCACAGTTACATTAGGGTAAAAAATAGGGATGTAAACCCTCATGCGTCAAGGCATACACAAAGCAGTGACTGGCGGGTGTTAGGGATGGGGATTATGCATTATGGGCTGGTTGTCCCAGAGTTTATTCATATAGTGGTGTTTCTTGCACCTTCCAGTGGAACCTTTGTCACTGTCAAGGCAGCATACTGGACTTAGAGGAATTATTCATATGATCTGGTTGAGCAATGCCTACTGCTCTTGCAAGGAGTGGGTGGAGCAGCCAGGGGAGGTGAGAGGAGAGAGCCACTGGAGGATGGGATAGTGGTATACTCCTGCTTTCTAACTCTTAGCTGAGGCTGACAAGAGGCAGGTAGCAGAGTGGCCAGGGGTTCCTTTAAATCCTGGCTTCTCTTCATACTGTCTTCACCTCTTGCCTGGAAGCCCAGTCAGAACCTTCTTGGCCGTGTAGAGAGCCATGTGAGGTATATACCCTAGAGTTTGAGCGTGTCTGTATTCTACTCACCTAAGAAGTGCCCCACTGTCTATACTGCAGTTTATAGCCATGTTAGCTGGGCATGCAGTGTCTGTACTGTACATGCTGCCTAAATGTCAGCCTACCCATAATGTTCCATATAGATAAGCTCTCGGTTAGAAGAGAAGCTGTCGGTTAGAAGAGAAGCTCTGCAGCAGAAGGACTGTCTCTCTTCTGCATCATGTACAGTTCCAGGCACATCGCTGGTGCTTAACTGACAATATTAAATAATAACTTTAAAACTCAGGTACAAGACTGATGCAGGCCCAAGGAATATAACTTTTTCTCATAGGCTTCTTGCTCTTCAGTTGTGCCTCCTCCTGCAAGGAGAAGAAGTTGTGATGTGATCTACCTAGCTATCTATATATATAAAAGTCAAGTGGTGTATGTATGTATGTATGTATGTACATATGACAGCGAACTCCTCCCGCATTGTTTGAGCCAGAGACTTGAAATTTGGTACAGTGAGGGGTATTAGGGTCTAGATGCTGGTAAGGGTCGAAAAATTTTCGGATCTCACCTCTGACGCCCCCCAGGGGTGAAAGTCTTTCAGGGCCAATCACATCAGCTGGGCGGTTAGGTGGTGATGATGTCATAATACCCCCCTCCAACAGACACCTCACTCGCTCAGCTCACCCCTCCCTCCTCCAACGGAACCCCGGAGATCCCTCAGTTCTCTGCCCCTCCCCCCTCCCAACGGAACCCCGGAGATCCCTCAGTTCTCTGCCCCTCCCACCTCCAACGGAACCCCAGAATCCATCAGCTCTGTGCCGCCCCCCACCTGCGAAGGTCCCCGGAATCCCTCAGCTCTGGGCCCCCTCCCCCCCTGCGACGGATCCGAGTTGGGTTTGGTGGGACGGTAAGTGAGGTGGGGGTGTCGGGTTCGGTCGGGGGGTGAGGTGGGGGTGTCGGGTTTGCTTGGGAGGATGGGAAGGTGTCGAGGTGGGTGAGGGGTGAGGTGTTGGGGTTGGTCAGGGGGTGTCAGCTGTCTGCCACCTCCCCACCTCCGACTGACCCGAGCAGCGCCGAGCACTTATGCTAGTTATATTAATCACTGTGGAAGATGTGCACTTTCCACAAAAACATGGTTCTCTCCCTCTTCTTAAGGCATCGATTAATTACTTTTTAATTGCAGCGGTAAAGTGAGGGTGTGGAATGGGGATGGTGTTGCTACTTGGAACACTCTCAACAACCAAAGAATGTAGTTGGTATTCTACATCCTTTCTAAAACCATAAAGCACATTTTAGGATCACACCTGCCCAGGCCTGCCCCACTGGAATCTCACCTGAGCGCACAGATCCCACACAGATTCAATTGCAGGATCGGGCTCATAACTTGTATCACAAAAATAATTGTGATGAAATGTGGATGTGGTAGAGACTAACAGTGATGCTCTTAACATCAAAACAAACATATTTCATTTTCATTTCATGTTTGTGTTTTTTCTTTTTCTTAACTGTTGGATACATGAAAAGCTTTGAATCCATTTTGAAATATGGTATTATATAGTCTACATTAGATACCTTTGAAACAGCGCGTGTGGGTGTTTGTGACATTTCTGAAGTTTCATGATTGACAGGCTCTGCCAGAAAAAGTAGTAATATGAAGAATCACTTGTTACAAGAATATTGAGATTCCTTCTGAGTTTTTCTGCATTCCTGCACTTCTGGAAGCTGACGGGGGTTGCTCATGTGAACAGTAATGTACTGAAGGAAGGTGAGGCTTTTACACTGACCACTTTTTTTTCTTGGCTAAAAATTGTAGCCCCAAATTCCATAGATCACACCGAGTAGTATCTTAGGACTCGTGTACACAGGGAAATTGTCTAACATAGTTATGGTGGAATAAATGTGCACTGTGGCTATGCAATCTGGGCACTGTACTCCTAAATAAAAGAGATTTATTTCTGGTATGAATATTTCACCTTGAAAGTTACATTTATTCAGAATAGAGTATCCACAGGGCAAGTTATACTGATATCTATATCAGTATAATTATTCCACTGAATCTAAGCCAATCAACTACCGTGTACAGACACACCCTTACTCTGTCCTAATCGTGGCTTTGCCACAAACTTTGAGTAAGGGACAGCACGTTGAGCTGTCCTGTTGATTTAATGGACCTGATCCAAAACCGATTTAACTTAGTAGGAGTGTTTCCATGGACATCAGTGGGTTTTGAATTAAGAATAGTGTGAACAAAGGTGGTAGAATCTGGTTCTGTTTCTGAGGAGCTTTCACATTATAATTTCCTTTTGTTTTGTTTTAAATACGAATTTGCATGTTTGACTTTTAATTTACATTAGAAAATACAGATTATGCTATTCTATTGTAATACATTAGATGTGATACTCACCCCCTACATGCATAATCTATTGAACAAAACCTCAGTAAAGAAGCTTTGTAGGCCAGATGCTGATCTCAGGTAGGCTGGTATAGATCTGATGTAACTCTCATCTATAAATAAAAAAGTAGAAGCTAGAAGACCCATTGAAAACTGGGTCACCATAGTCTTGGAGATTTAGATGAGTATAACTAAGACCAGTATCTTGGTCCCATGTGCAGATTAGAGTAGTGCTGTGCACTGACCAGACAGGAGACAGGCCTTGGGCTACAGCAAAGCTTTCATCAGCAATACACTACAGAGATGCACTGTCAATACTTAAAAAAATATCTCCATGATAAACCCTGTGTCTTCAGGTGCTGCAGGGAGGAGGCACAAGAGTCAGGGAAACATGTTCATTTGTTCCAGTTCAAGCCAAAATAAGAAAATGAGGCAGCGTCACCTGGCAAACCAATTTATGTTGAGCTACTCTTTGCTGGAAAGGTTAATGTTTTGCACTGTAAAAATCTGCTGCATAAATTGATAATATAGCCCGGTGTTCTACCTGTGTGGTCTGAAGAAGGAGCTAGGGTTGTAGGTCTTTTGCAGAGGTCTGTGAGTGTCTTTCCATACAGAATTTTTAAAAAATACCTCCCATTTTGTGGAATCTGGGCTGGTCCGATAGCAATGGCATTCTCGTGAGCCCAGGAACAAGTCATCTCTTGCTGAGGTGGGTGAGCAGTATCCAGAGAGAGGTGGGAAATTACCACAAACCCCACTTCAAATTTGGATACAAAGTTGAACCAAGGAACTCCCCAAATCCATTTCCAGCTGAGGATTGGGCCAAATGTGTGGATTTTGTGCTTGTGATAGTTGCCAATCCTAGAGAATGATGTTTTCTTTTTGTCACGCATCAGGTGACATAAGCCATGCAAAGATCCCTTCCCTGACCCACCAGCTGTGGGGCAGCAAACAGTGTCCATTTGAGCATGTTAGCATACCGGGCTATATGATTATGCAAAATTTCAAGCCAAAAGATCAATCTTGCATATCTTTAGTTACATGAGTGAATCCTCTTGGAATAAATGGGAGTTATCATATGATAAAGGACGGCCTACTCATATGAGTAAACGTTTGCAGGATTGGGACCGAAGGTAGTAGATAGGCAGGAGCAGACCGCATTTAGAATCATCAGAAGGCAACATGGTCTCTAGTGTATAGGAGACTGTGCTGGGGACTCAGGAGAACTAGTTTATTCTCAGCTTTGCTAAAGCCCTGTTATTTGATATTGGGTATGTCACTTAATCTCCCTGTGGCTCAGTGTCCCTATGTGGAAAATGGAGATATCAACACTTCCCTTTTTTATAAAATACTTTGATGTCTATGGATGTCTATGGATTGGTGTTGTTGTTTATGATTTTTATTTATTTTCATAAGTATTTTCATATTATTTTTAAAGGCTGTATTGGAACTTGGACTGCTCGTCCATGCAGGGGAGAAAGAGATAAGAACCCCATTATACCCAGGTGTGGACTGCCTGGACAGGCAAGCTGAAGTAAGCATGATCAAGGTGCAGGGAGGTACAGGATTTGTTGATTTTGAGTAGTAAGGTGCTACTCAATGGGAGGTGGCAGCGTTGGTTCCTTTATTAGAAAAACAAATCCATCGGCCCCAAATCCCCTTTTCTGTTATGTGATGAGCCTTTTAATAAGGCTGCACAAGAATTTCCACATCTTGTATTTTATCTCTGCTCACTTTATCCTGTTTGCCGGCATAATCCTTACAAATACAAAAATAATGCTTTGAATGGGACTGCAAGAGATTTCTTATTTCAATGGACCCGCTTCTCACTTGTGCAGGGAACATTTATTTTCTGACTAGGGAAAAATTCCTCTTCTCCCTCTTCACACCAGACAGCATGTACTAGGGTGACCAGATGTCCCGCTTTTATATTGACAGTCCCAATTCTGGGGTCTTTTTCTTATATAGTCTCCTATTACCCCCCATCCCGATTTTTCACACTTGCTGTCTGGTCATCCTAGCATGTACAATGTGTGTAACCTTTGCAGCAGTGGAACATTTTAGGTCATCCTTCTACTAAAGCAATTGGGCATCTCACATCCTGCCAGCCTCGCTTATTTAATACATTTGATTTAAAGCCACGTGCATTTTTGAGTTACCAACATTGCCTTGTGCTTTATGAGCTCCAGCAAAGTGCGACAAGCTTTTCTAGCTACTGGGTGATAGCTCCAAGTGGCTTAATAGGAAAAATATGGTGCTCTGTTGAAAGGTTGACAAATAACTCATGGGAAAAAATGTCATTCACTGGCATACGCTGGAATATCTTTCATCTGCTGGTCATAGTGAGAATCACTCAGTGATCCAGAATCAGCATATTATAAGTAGAATATAACTGCACATTCCTAAAGGACTGGCAAACGTGGTATTTTACACTGCTGTGGATGAATGATGATGAATAAGTGTGTAGGAGTAGAGAGCGTATTGGAGTTTTGAAGAATTTCATGATCTTAAGGTTGAAGCTTGGAGGAAAAAGGAAAAGAGAGAAATCTGATTGAAGAATATGTTTCATGATTTTTTTTCTTGGGGTGTAATAAGGGGGCACGTGGTCCATTCAGGTCAACTGGGAAGATCCTAATTACAATATTCTGCTTTTCTTTCATGCATAAATATAAGAACGTGCTCTAGCTGTAACTCCATGATTAAAAACACATTATTTTCCGCTTGTGACCAATTTACCTATATTTGTGCAAAGCCAATGCCAGAGAGGTCTTGCAGAAGTGCAGATCAATACGATGGTCCACTACAAATATTGTTCAGTAGTCCCAGTGTTGGCAATTTGTGTAATAATTAATTTGGGGGGGATGGAGGTTAAACCTCAGCTTTCAAAATTCTGTGATTGGGAAAATCTCAGACTCCTTTTTTTATTTTATTTTTTTTAACCAAGTAAGCTGCTAGCCTTTATGGTTGCAGAGAAAAGTTTGAACATAAGGCCTCGGTGTACCCTGACATTCAAAAGCCAGAAGGAAAATTTTAAAATGACACATTTGGATTCTTGTTTAAAAATATCCTGACATTTGAGCCAATCTCATGATTTTCGGAGGGCCTGATTTATGATTTTGAGCACTTGGGCTTGTCATATTTTTTTCTCATCTAGGGGAATTTTTTTTAACTTATAACCATATTATGTTAAGATAAATAGTGTTTACTCTTCAATTCAATGGAACTTGAAGGATGTGGCAACTGCTTGTAATATTTAATTAATATTATATATCGGTTAGTTTGATTGTTATCGTGTTGTTGGCTCTGTGATTACCAAGGGATAATTCTGAAGAAGTTGTCTTGCACTTAGGCAGAAAGGCAGCAGATAAGCTTTAGGTAGCACCCAGTACATAAAAGACAAAACAGAGGATAATCCTTTTCAAGTTTACCTCTGTCTGTGATCAGTTCAACACCCTAGGCTTGGCACAACAGAAGGGGGAATCCAGGCTGGAAAACAGGAATAAAGAACTCTGGAGTAGGTAAAGGCTTCAAAGGCTGTTTTATGTCACTGTACTCACAGCACTGGAAAGGAAGGATTTACAGGGCTTGAACCCAGTCGGGCCTGCTAAGGAATCAGGGTTTGGTCTACGGGGAGTCATTGCGCTAAATCTCCCTTTGAAGTGTGTTCAGTAGGAAAATTATAGCGCTAAAGAAGGGTTTTGGCGGTGCAAAGTGCCAGTCTGCTTTGAGGTATCAGAAGTGCTAAGGCCAATCCTGCAGGTACCTAAGTCAATGCTCCTATAAAGAATATAAACTACTTATTACACCTATCGACCAGTGAATACCTCAACTTTCTGCCTGAAGGTGTGTGGTGACTTCTGTGGAATAGGTCAGATAATCAGTTCTGTGGAAATGAAAGAATGGTCTTGTAGGACAAGAAGCACAACTTCTACTCAAATGGTGGGGAGGAAACATCTGACTACTGTTTGTCCAAATCCTTTGCTTTATTCAACATTTATCTGACAGGCCACGAGGCTAATGTTATTTTGAGGCCGCATCTCAAAAGTTTTGCTGGCATAGCTATGTTGGTTAAAAGTGTGAAAAAAACTACCACCCTAGCCAACATCAGCTTATGGACCTCTTTTCTCAACTTCTTTTGTCAGTGTAGCTTTTGTTATTCTGGGAGGTGATTTAACTACCACCAAAAGTATTTCTTATGCCAGTATAAGGCTTCACTTTCATTAGGAGGCTTTGCCAACATAGCTATAATGGCAAAGTCTTTGTAGCATAGACTAGCTGTAAAAGACCAGTTAGGTCTGTACTGTATCTGAATGTGTTCTGTGTATTTTGGTTTGGATGAGGACAGAGATTCAAAGCAAGGAGCATATTGCATTCAATTGGATGAATCTGGGGACTGGCAAGGAGACACAGAGTTTCATTATATCACTGGTTCCAATGCCAGCCACATAGTAACCGAAAGATGTTTAGACTGGAGAGCTGTTCAGTCGTTTATGTAAAGGGTCTCAATCCACTTCTTAGCAGACGGGTGTCCATACATCACAAAACCTTCTTCACAACTGCATTACTGGTATAATTAAAGAGGTACAACACCCCTGGTGTGGACACAGTTATAATGGTATAAAGATGATTGTACCAGTATAGCTTATATCCATAAAGGAAGGGGAATAAACACTGTTGGTATAAGGTACCTTTATACCAATATAACTGTGTCCACACTAGGCATTATACCAGCATAATGATTTCAGTAACAAATCACACCCCCAACTAAAATACACTGGAACCTCACTAGAACGTGGGATTTGGGATCCATGCCAAGTACTGTGTTATAGTGAGGACCACATTAAAATGAAATTATATTTTTATGACTGCGTTCTACTTTGGGATCCATGACCGCGTTGTATCCGAATTCACGTTATCTAGATGTGCGTTCTAGCGAGGGTCCAGTGTAGTTATACAAAAAACCCAAACTATCAGTGTGTAGACCAGACTTTGGTAGTTTGTAGCAAAACTGATAGAACTATGAAACAGACAAAAACAAAAATTTGAGAACTTGTCTATACACAAACTCAGACTAGTTTAACAAATTCCATTTAAAAATGGACCTTTAATTAAATGGCACAAACCCCTGTGTAGACATTCTTAAATTGTGTTTGGTTGGCTTATATCACTTTAGCTGAATTTCACAAGGAATTGACTTAAACTAAATCATTACAAGTCATTCTTAAATTGAGGGTCATAGCTACACGAACTCAAATTACATCATTATAAAACCATCAGAGTTAGTATAGCACTTGTGCACTTGCTCCTTGTGCTGGTGCTGTACGTAGTGAGCAGGACTGCTTGTGTCAATACAGAGTGCAGTGCATTGGTTAGGAATCCCAGTGTGAAACTGGGTACCATCCAGTAGATGTGTCCTGGGAGATATAAACTTCACTTTGTATGTTGACATCTAATATTTATATCCAAGAGTTTACATCCACATTAATACAATAGCTTGTGCATGTGCAACTCATTTCTTTCCAACCAGGGAATAGCCCATGTGTGGAGTCCACTAGACACTCAGGAATCATGGGATTTATCTATTGCCTGCATTTATAACCACGTGTTTTGAAAGTTCAAATTAATTAAATGTCTGTCCTTCAGCTGCGAAGTTCTGTATCTATTGCCAGTCTGTACAAGCAATTCTCACAAACTTACAGTGAGTCAATTCCTGGCAAATTATTTGTCCCGGGCTGTCTTTACAAACTCTACCATTTTATGCACTCTTGTACGTTGGCCTTGGCCTGTTTGTTTAGAGGGAAAGGACACACACCTTGAAATTTTGTTGTCAACTAGAGCAGCTTGAATTCCAGCTGAGCAGGATTCCCAAAAGAGCAATCATTGCCAGTTCACATTATGGGAAAGCCTAATGCCTATGCACTGTTCTTTGGAGCCTTGCCCATACGCTGCAACAGCCTGAATTAATTCTCATGTTAGAACCGATCAGCTGGAGAGTTTTCCTGGAGGCAGGTGTTTCAAAGTGGATGCAGCTCTAATGAAAAGAGAAGGTAACTATTCTCAAGCATGTAGACCAAAGAAAAGGATTTCCCAGAGGTTGCTGTAGACATACCGACCCATTAACAGCTAAATAAGTGAGGACCTCTCCAATGTCAAATTGAATCTGGTAAACTAGCTCTGCAGATTTGACATACCCAAGGATTTTGTCCTTTCTCATTCCCCACCCTCTGTATGTGTATGTGTGCCCCTCTCTCTCTCAATTTGTCTGACATTGTCATGCGGCCCCAATACAATGAAATCATGTTTTGTTTCTTGCCTTGTCATAGTTTATCCTGTTTATTATCTTATTTTATGAGTCTGTATCCAAAAAATGAAATATTGATTCCTTCTGTGGTTGATGCATTGTTTCTTCATTGAGAAGTGAGGAAATAGCTTTCAAGGAATCAGGTTGACTACCTGGTAATCAGGAGAGATTTCCAAATCGCAGCAGTTTTTATATATACATAAAAGGGATGAGCATTGCAAGCGGAATATTAAATGTGTGTCCTTGCTCTGCTTTCTTCTTAGAAATTGCACTGGTTTCACTAAAATCATACTCGATCACAAAACCTATTTGGTTAAACTGGTGTAAACTCTTGTGTGGACACTTAATTTGATTTTAAACCTGGTTTATATCGATTTAGTGGATTTAATTGCTGAATTAAGCTAAGTCAATGTAAACTGAGTTAAGAGTGTCCACGCAAGGTATTTACACTAGCTTAACTAAATAGACTTTTAAATCTTTACTAAAACTTGTGCAGGTTTGGGAGTTGAGGGCTACAATGGTGGCATAATCCATGCCAAATATGGTCTTTAATAGATAGTTAATAGAAATGTCTTTCAGTGTGGTCCGGTTGCATCACCGATGCACCCTCCCCATCAAAGCAACTTGCTTTTGCAGCTGTTTGATATAAATTCCTTGCATACAACCTGGTCCAGTTGGTTTATTTTTATAAAAAATAAATAGCCGTACATTCCAGAACTGCTTTCCCTTCTCTCAGACCATTATGTGGAGCCATTTGCCATGGAGATGGTGGCTGAGATTAGTGGCATTTGCACAGATGGCGGACATCGTTTGGAAATCTCATAAACAGTGGAGCACGTGCACTCCCCTCTCCCTCACACCCAAAATGATCACAATAGATTACTGGGGTCTACAAATCACTACCAGATGATATTAAGTTGCTTTGATAACACTCTGGGTCCCTTCCGGTGTGATATTTTTCTTCATTAGAAAGGATAGCTCAAGCTCACCAAATCCTCTTACTCTTTTCTCAAAATTTATAGATCACAGTCTCTAAACTAATTGTTAGTTGCACAGCATGCCTAAAGCTGTGCCCAGACAGAGCAATTACATCCCCCGGCCCTGATTAAAGGCACAGAGGAAACAGAAGTGCAAAGAAAATGAAACACTCTTGGTCGTTTGGGCAGGATGTCATTGCTGCTGTTTGCCTTTTTTGACATTTGTTGATAAAAGTGGGAGAGGAGGTTAGTTATCCATCACTGACCCTTGTTCAAAGCCATAGATGTGACAGGCTTGTCTCAGGCCGCTGACTTCGTTTATGAAATTATAAACAAAAAGGGTTTCTAGGCCAACATGCTCCTTTTCCCATAGTAGTACAAGGATTTCCTCGTAACTCACTCTCCTCCCCAAACACACACACACTAAATCGTATTACTTTCTATGGCTCGTAAACTCATTTACCTCCCTGTGTATACCCAAAGCCACAACATTGCTTTGTTTCTGAAGGACCAGGATGGTATAATCCTACCAACCACATGAATTCCCCAGCTCCTGGAAATCCTGACATACAGAAGTGCCTACATTTTCAGGCATTTCTTGCAAAATGTTTGTCAGATGCAAAGTGAAGCTCTGTAAGAGAGAGATTTTCCTTTGGGGATTTACTGTAACTCTATGACTGACTATTCCTGCCACTTCCATTCTTTGCCAGTCATACAAATAAATTCTTCAAAGGGAAAAGAATTGCATACCTCTACATTTGGATATCTTTGATATCAATGCATAGAATTTCCTAAGCTTGCTGATTTACTAGACCAAGTGATTAAATATACTTAGATCTTGAAAATATTTTCTTGTAGATGAATGGAAACAACAAATTCCCTACTTTAAAATATAAACTTTAGCACTTCAGTGACACCTCTCCACCAATATTTTTACTGTACAGTTATCTATTTTGTATAGTGCTTCACCAAGCAAAGACAATGTGTGCCATGTGGCATCTTAAATAATTTAAAGGTATGTGATATTTCTGAGCAAAGATTAAGACTAAATAGAGGGCTGAAATATTTTTATGCATGACTTGCACTTATAATTTTATTTAATCATATTTTTCTCTTGTTTATTCTCCTTTTTCTCGTTTTTAACACAAAGGGATTTTCTGTTAAAACACCAGCTTGTAAGTGTGCAGAAAGTCTGACACAAACACACACACTCCCTTTCTTTCTAACATCTTTTAAGTCCTATTGCTAATTGTTGTGCCTGTTTGTGTCACATACACTAGAACAAAATGGAAGAGGAGTTTTCAACAATCATCTGTTAAGAAGCACAAACATCAAAGAAACTCAGTGAACTTGAAATTATACCAGGAAGTCTGACAGACAAAAAAATGTGCTCAAGTGCATCTATTCTTTCTCCAATGCTATGCTTCTGAGTGGATTCAGTTTCAAATATTCCATCTGTGGAAACTGTACCCTTTCAAAATTAGATCCCACTCCCACAAAAAGACATTCAGCTTGCTCCCCTGGACAGTTTTATTACATTGTTGCTGAACACTGACTGATCTGGTACCGCTAGGCTACTACCTTATACATCAGTAAATGTTATAAATCAGGACTTCACACTTTGAAGTCCTTGTTTAACCATTTTCTTTAATTGCGTTATGTGATATATTAGCACACACCATGGCATGGTAGAGAGATGGGCTGCACTGGGGATAGACATGGATCAAATCCATAATCTCATAGTGCCTGTGAAGAGGGAGAAACACATTCTTAGATGAATTAGTCATCATGGCCTCAAGTTCCAGAGGGACCAGGACAAGTAATGATGGGGCATATCAGGGGGAGAGTGTGAGAACCCGCTGGGCCTAAAGGACGAAAAGGACCCAACCGTCAGGAGAAGGCAGCCAACACTGCAGCACAATGTTTTAGATCCCTTTGGCGAGGAGACCATCTATCTGCCACAGTCCCAGGGACAGGAAAGTATTGAACAATGGCCTATTTTCAGGTACCAGTGGCTCCTGCCCTTTTTCAAATACCAATAGATATAAAAGTTGCCAGCTCAATGAAACTATCTCTACCAGAAATTGTAATGGGCCCCAATGCAAATAATTGCTACCTGCAAATTGCCTCTTATTTTGTACATTCTGACTCTGTGTAGATTTACTATATGATTTGGCCCGTTAAAAAAACCATTTGTTTTGAATCTCCTCTTGTAACATTTCAGACCATTGCTACTAGTGTTCTTTGTAGCTATCCTATGGAGAGAATTACCAATATTTCAAGAGGGTCTGCTAGACCTTCCTGTGTTATTACTTCCTGCCTGGAATATTGCAAGGAGCTCTTCTTTCAGGGGAGGGGCAAGATGCTTCTAAGGTAGCAGGAGGGATTTATCTTGTCTTTGCCTAAGCCTGCATTAGGCTAACCCTGTCCTGCCTTTCATCATATTTATTTTTTCTAGGTGTTTATTTTCATGGCTCAGAATCAAAAGAAGCATCTATTTTTAGGCTGAGCTTAGTCTGTTCCTCCATTTACCAGAATGTTATGAATTTGGAGGGAAAAATTGATCCCCTTCGACTTCCTATCCTTGCACTATCCACAAACCAGTCATGAGGAAGTCAGAAAATAACAGGCCCCGAAGCAAACTGGGTGGTTAAAGTCTTCAGGACCTCCCTGGGGGTCGCCTTTTGGCACAGTGCAAGCATACAATTCATGTCCTCATAGGCCAGGGCAGAAGCAAGACCTTACATGCCATCTGGGGGGGAGGCTGTTAACAAACTGGTGGAAATGGCTATGGTTTTCAACTTGTCAAGCATCATTTTCTTTGCTGGAATGACACCTTGTAAGACCAATAAATAATTTATGGGGTATCTAAATGTTTCAAATAGGAATTTAAGGACTGGGGGAAAGAGGTCTAGGGTCTCATAGTTAATCCTATTGGAGCAGTTTCTTATTAAAACAGTCCTCCACAAATTGATTACAGCTGCAATCCCCTTTGAGAAGGATTATTTAGAAATCCCAATTATAAAGGCTGCTTCTTAAGAGTAAAAATGTTTAGCACCAGGTTTTCTTGAAGACTGGTGTGGCTCAGTTGGCAAAAATGGGTTATCCTTTTCCTGCCGCCCTGCAGGTGGGAATCTGGTCATGGGATTCTTTAATGATTGAAATAGGGACATTAAAATAGTAACCCCATTCCAAGAGGGTTGTGTGGCTTTCACCTACTTCCTAATCCTGGGTCTTATTTTGTCTTTTCTTACCCCACTCTTAGACTGCTTCCCTTACCTCTTTTAAGCCCTTCTCCCTCCTTTATCTAGAATGAAGAACAGACAGTCCAAGTCAGCGAGGAAGGAAGGCCCAGTGATTCATGCCTGGGACTTGGGAGACCTGGATTTAATTCCCTGCTCTGCCACAGACTCCCCGTGGAACCCTGGAAAAGTCATTTAGTTTCTCAGTTCTTCATCTGTACAACAGAAATTATCCTCAAAGGGGCCTTGGGGATAAATACATTCAAGATAGTGAGTGTATATGAATACCTATGATATTGAAATAGATCAACTAGTGTCTCTGAGTATTAATGTAGTTATTTCCTGCAGGAGATCTGTAAGCATGGGTATTAAATAGTCCCATGTACTTCACTTAGCATTCAACCAGGTCTTAAGTGTTTCTGCTTACTTATGGTATGGACACAGGAGTACCCGTTTCTTCAGGATGTAGAAAGCACTGATTCTTTGGAGACTCTCAATTTTTTTCTTAGACTTCAATACTACTGGTTAACATTTCCAGAGTGGGGTTGAGGAATGGAACCAATAAAGAATGAGATTTTTTAAAGAGGGATTTAAAAATTCTTCTCAGCCTACCATCTCGTGTGTATTTTGTGCTCCTCTCTTCACTCCCGCCCTCCCTGCTCCCTGCAACACACACTTTCTTCCTGTCACTCTTCCCTCCATAGGAATATTTAGTCATCATCCCCTTTACAGTAGTTTTAACTTTCTGCTAAAGTTGCCGAGCTGCAAAGTATTAAGCCTTATAATCCTTCATCCCTTTAGATGCGGTTTGCTAGGAGGGGAGAAAGGGTTGTAAATTCATGGTTGCAAACAAGAAAAGCCTGAAGCTGTGAACAAACAGGAAACAAATGATCTCAATCCCAGAATGTAAACTGCCGTTGACAGAGATGCATGAAAGAATCATAACAGGGAAACCTGCTGCAATTTTTCATCCAGTTACCAGCTGAATCACGGCTATTAAACTAAAGGAACAAGCTGCCAGCCCAGCACTGACGTGGAAGAGTTCTGCAGAAGTCATTTGTGCACAAAACAGCCATGCAGTCTGACTGGCATTTACTCTTTTTCATGCTTGCAGACTGATAATTATTGTGCACTGCCTCAAGCCTGCAATTAGAGGCCAAAAAAACAAAACAAAAAAAAGTTGAATATCAAGATTAAACCTTTCCCCCCGGAGAGTCATATTTTCCCAATATGACGTCTATTGCTGGCAGTGGATCACAGGAGGCACCTGTTAACAGGTACAAGGATGTTTGAGCAGCAGCCATGACTGGAGAATTCACATATGCAGGACAAGGAGTAACAGCAGTTGTGATACTTGCTGGTGATTAAATAAGTGCTTCTCTTCTATTTCAGTCGGTAATGCAGTGCAGGGGCATTGGTTCAATGAGGTACCCTGTGCTATGGAGGTGATGCTTTTTTTGGGATGAGGTGTTAAACTGAGGTCCTGCCTCCTGTGGTAATGATATATCCCATAGCAAATAGTCACCAGTTCACCCTTGTACCCTGGACAAATTGCCGTTCCATTCTGTCTACTCATATCCTCCATGTAGTTTCAGGTAGATAAGGCGTCTTTCACTTTCTGTAATAATTTATGAATACTGCATGTTGGCTTGGTGGTTGTGCTGTTTTCTGTCTACGTATATTGGCTTAATTTAATAGAGGCTGTTGGGGAAAACCAGGAGGAAGGGGAAAGACAGGCTCAAGATGAGCATCCCCACAGCAAACACTTGAGTGCTGTTAAGGGACAATGCCAGGACTAGGAACTTGGAAAATGTTGCCTCCTCTCTAGCCAATCTACAAAACTGGTTTGAGCCACAATAGGAAGAGGCCAGTGGATATAGGATGCCAAGAGAACCGTGGTAGGTTTAAAAAAGGAATGTGTGTGTGTGTGTGTGTGTGTGTGTGTGTGTGTGTGTGTGTGTGTGTGTTAAAATACGGGTTCTAATTTACCCTAACCCAGGGTCTTGGGGGCTCAGATTAGTGGTGGCAGTGTTTTCCAAGCCCCAACTGGAGAAGTTTGGGTTTTGGGGGAAAAGTTTTAACCTAAGCTGGTAAAATAAGCTTGGGGGGTGATTTTTCTTTCATGCGGGGTCCACACATCTATACCCTAGAGTTCAGAGTGGGGAAATAGAACCTTGACAGGCAGCGAGCAACAAACAGTCCTTAGAGGGCTGGCTCTAGCCAGGGCGTGGTACAGGCAGGCAGCAAACAAAACATGGTCTTTAAGGCTGGGGCCTGGGCTTCAAGATACATGCAGCCATCAGCAAAACAGTCTTTAAAGGATTGGCTCTCAGGAAGTGGGTACCTCTGCCATCCAGTCGGCATCCGGTTCTCCGGGTAGATGGCGGCAGGTACTCCGGGCCAGTCATCCTCAGCGTCGGAGGCTAGAGCACTGCTCAGGCTAGAGTCCCCTCCGGACAGCAGCAGGTCAGGCGGAGCGTCCTTCTCCCCCTTCTGGGCTGCAGGGATGGCCTTTTATAGTTCTGGTCCCTCCCCTGTACTTCCGGCGAGGGGGGCAGGGTGGTCTTGGCTCCACCCTCCAAGGGGCGTCTCCACCTCCCTTGCACCCCCACTTGGAGGGAGACCACTCGGGCTCACTACATTTAGAAATAATAGTGCATATTTGCTCGCTCGCTCTGCCTCCCACAAGCTCATCCCCCCCCCAAGTAATGCTTATTATCTGACTGCCGTGAGTGTATTCAGTGCTTTACAAACATAAAAAGATGTGGTCCTGCCCCAAGAAATGTGTTCTTTAGTAATTATACAGATATATAAAAATGTGTGTGTACATATAAATACAAATGTGAATAGGTTTATATGATGGAGCAAGATTCTCATTTATACTAAGGCAGCTTTACATGGTACTGGCATGTAAAGGAGACTTAACATAATTGTAAATTAAATTTAGGCCTACTTTATAGTCCCTTTATGCTGCCAGGTCCATTGAAGTCAATAGGAATGACTTTAACTAACCAGAATTTTGTACCCAGAGTGCTGTAAGGCAGTGGTTCTCAATCAGGGGTATGCAGAGGTCTTCCAGGACGTACATCAACTCATCTAGATATTTGCCTAGTTTTACAATAGGCTACATCAAAAGCATAGCAAAGTCAGTATAAACTAAAACTTCATACACACAAAATGAGAAAGTCTGCCATTTTTCAGTAATAGTGTGCTGTGACACTTTTGCATTTTTATGTCTGATTTTGTAAGCAACTAGTTTTTAAGTGAGGTGAATTTTGGAGTACACAAGACAAATCTGATTCCTCAAAGGGGCACAGTAGTCCAGAAAGGTTGAGAACCCTGCTGTAAGAGGTATCCTTTGTGTAAAATAGAATCAGAGTCATACTGGTATATTTATATATGTATGTAGATATGTAAAATGTTTATAATATGTGTGTGTCATTGAACTTAACTTGGTCCTGATAACATTTTTATATCTTTTTATTTTTGAGGGATTGTTATATCTCTGAACTGGTTTTTCCATAGTGTTTTGAGTAAATTGCAAGGTTCTTATCTGTGGCACTGGCTTTATTGTTCTGCCAGGGTGTCTCCTTTTGTCATAAAACAATAACTTCTTGTAAGTAGTACTTTTCAGGTTTACTGTTCAGACAGACTAATTGTATCTTTTAATCTGGGTCAATCTGCTCTTGCTTATTACAAATTGGCTCCAAATCTCCCCGCCCCATATCTCTACCCCCAATAAGATAAGCATTTGCAAATAATTTAGTGGCAGAATCACCCTCATATAAACACTATGTAAGAACTACAAAAAGCCCAGAATAAACCTCTTCTGAATTCTAAATCCCAGTACCCCTTGTTTTGTCTAAAAGAAATAGAAAACTGCTTTCACATACGACTGTGATGAGTAGTAAATTCTCTCTCTCTCAAACATGTGTACAAAGATGCCTTCACTGAATGTTAATGGTTTCTGGTCAATGTGCAATCAAACTGGCAATCAAGTAGTGAGAGAAAATGGCTAGTGGGAAAGGAGAGGAGGAAGAAATTGGGAAGGGAGGACATTTATTTTATACATGAAGTCTTCACAGTACATGAGGCACTTCGTTTATGAATGGGTTCTGAAAGAACCACAAAGATCCCAATGCAATCGGGATATGCATTATGAAAAACATGAGACATCTACACTAAATAGGCACTAGGGTCATAGCATCATAATAAAATTGCTGCAAAGCAAGTTTGTAAAACTTCATGATTGATCATTTAACGTGAAGGGAAGTGCAGTCACATCTTGCAGGGAAGTCATTTTTCCTTTTAGCTGAAGGATGGGATCACTCTATCTCTGTCACCTACACAAAGGAGGAACCGGTGTAGAGACACAAATTAGATCATCTATTATCAAGTAGGCAAGAGATAGACAAAGAAGACACCTGCAGTTTAACAGATGTCTTCTCAATTATGGAAGCCTTATAAAAATGTGCTTCACCCTAAATCACATTGTTTTGAGGGAAAGTAGTAAAAAAAGGGTTCTTACCAAGTTCCATAACACAGACTGTTCCCTTGAGAAGCTTTGATTATTATAGCTCCTTTAAAAAAGGCAGATCACAGCTAAAGAGAGAATCTAGATGTTTGTTGTCAAAGTGATCAGAACCATAGGGCACTGAGTTGCTGATATTAATATTTGTACTATTTGTTCTGGAGATTGGGTATGAATATGAGTTTCCCATAGAGCAAAGTTTCATCTTCACATTCTTGCCACCTTACTCAATCAACACATTACATGAAGCGCAGGCCAGAAGAAAACTTCTCTGAGGAACCTCCCTTCCCAAGCTGCCTCTCTATTCCCTGCTTTTTAATTAATTTCTTCCCTCACAATAGTTTTCTGTCTAGCGGTTAACTGTCCAGAAGGCAGCCATGAGTAGACTTGTTCAGTGGATGAAATCTGCTTCAGTGGCTGCTTAGAACATCAAGATAGGGATAAGGGAAGGAGTATGGGAAAACCCACGAACAATGGGGACCTACAACTACACAGTAGCTCATTAAGGAAAGTTGGGAGCATGAGGGAGTGTTCAGATTGCAAGGGTGGCACAGGTCTCCCCACAGTGCATTTTTTCTGGCCTTCAGCTTGGTGCAGGTTTTTGGCTGGGAACAAGTGCGGCTCAGATTCAGTTCTTAGTGATATTTGACTCTAAATTTGAATGGTCTCTGGTGATTGTCTGACTGAAAACAGTTTAGATTTTCTTTTAATATTAACATTTGATAGACGTGCCTCTTCTGTTAAATGTGTAATCAGAGATTTCACTCAATTTAATAAAATCACTAGAAATGACATGTCATGGGTGTTGCAATGATGCTCCCTCTGTAATATGGTGACACCCAGTTCAAGGGAGAGATCTGATGACTCTATTCCTCTATAATGTCTCCTGAAACAAAAGTTCTCTGTTGTAATGATTGTTTTGTTTCTGATGTTTATGTGGAATGGATCTGTGAACCAGTACTTCCTAAATAAATGAATACTATTAATAAAAAAAGGGATTTAAAGTGATTTATATCAAGATACATTTACAGTAAAAGAGTAACAGGTTGCAATGTTTGTCTAAACAGTGTTGATCTGACTGGCTTTGCTGACTCCCTCACTGTTGTCATTTGTTATTCTACCTGGACTTCGAGGAGGTGGGAGTGGCTCCGTCTTTTGAGAGAGAATGTCTAGAGGGTGAACGCAAAGCAGTTCTGAGTGAGGAGCCAAGTTTGAGGATAGGGCTAGAGCTGAACATTATGTCATTGTTAATTTCATTATTAATACATCATTTATTTATTTTTTACAAAGACTGAGGAGTTTGTTTTAGAGCAGGTGAGGAAAGGCCCTTGCTCAGACTCATAGACAAATCATCATTTGTACTGTATGTTGCCTCTCGGAAGGGAACACAAAGATTTAATGTAATTGATTGGGCATAAAATTAGAGGGTTTTTTTTACCAAGTAGCGAACTTGATTTGGTTCTGAATGGTGTATGTACATCTTGTATAGATCAAGAGTTTGCTTGCCTCTAAATTAATGATGAAGTTCTTAATATCTTATTCTGACTCAGCAATCCTGCTGTGAAAAGGTTTCTTAGTTTGATACGTCTTTTCATTATCTGCTGGTACCACACTCAGGAAATGAAGTTTAGCCCAAAATTTCCAGAATGCTAGAGAAAGTTGCAGCGGTGTAGAAGCCCCTGCCTTTCTCTTCTCAATGAATGTTTGTAAACATGACCTGGGGATACTAGACATGAGCTGATGTCCTGCCTTTTGGAAAACCCCTCGCCCCTGCTGTAAGATGATAGAATATTTGGAGTGTGGCAGAAAGTGGGTGAGTTTACTTCTGTACTATTCACATTGAAGTCATTAGCAAAAGTCAATGATGAGTTCACTGGTGCAGGAGCAGGGCCCACATTAATTACGCATGGCTAAGACTCTCCTGTTGAGACAACAAAAAGTGGAGCACACCCACCATGGTGTGTGAACACCAGGCCAAATTCAGAAGCGTTCCATCTGGTGGTGTAAGTTTGGCATTAGTAAGAGAGTCTAAGGTGGTGTGATTTACACTGAAAGGGCTGAAAGAGTCTGTTTAAAAGGTGCAGCTTTCACTCACCTTCTTATACCCTTCTGTGAATTGCTTCTCCTGATTAACTTCTCAGCATGTAAGTTTCGGTTATTTATACTCCCTTAGATTCAGGCTCCCTTACAGCTCGTAGGGGCTGGATTCTGAGACAACTCATAATGTAAAGTACTACTCTGCATGAAAAGAGTGTCTTGTGTAACTTGACACATCACTTCTGCATATGTTTCACCCGCTT
This sequence comes from Sternotherus odoratus, assembly GCA_032164245.1. NCBI lineage: Eukaryota > Metazoa > Chordata > Testudines > Kinosternidae > Sternotherus > Sternotherus odoratus. The sequence continues at coordinate 23,166,828 of JAVMKO010000014.1, read as the reverse complement.
CCTTTCTCTCGCACATGCTCTCTCTCTCCCACAGCATCCCACTCATTTTCCTCCTCCTCCTCCTCAGGTTTACTAAAGAAATAGACATATAACAATTCAAACACAATAACTCTTCTGTAACCTTTACTGCAAACAGTCATCAGTGTCACTCTAATTCCTGGTATATGCTAATATGATCCCAGTAAAAGAAAAGGTGCTGTATACAGTATAATTGTTAAGTAATATTGTATGTAACCTGTTACATTAGTGGCTGTAGTTTCTATAGAGAAATGTAACAAGTGTGTATGTAACATAATGTGTGTGTCACTCTCTCACCCAGGAATGTTTCATTCCTTCTCCATAACTTCCTCTGCACGCTCTTTAAATACTGATATATTGGAGCAGGGGTGGCCAACCTGTGGCTCCAGAGCCACATGCGGCTCTTCAGAAGCTAATATGCGGCTCCTTGTATAGGCACCAACTCCAGGGCTGGAGCTGCAGGTGCCAATTTTCCAATGTGCCGAGGGGTGCTCACTGCTCAACCCCTGGCTCTGCCACAGGCCCTGCCCCCCACTCCACCCCTTCCCGCTCCCTCTCTTAAGCCTGCCGTGCCCTTGCTCCTCCCCCTCCGAGCCTCCTGCATACCACAAAACAACTCATCAGGAGGTGCAGGGAGGGAAAGGAAGGTGCTGATCGGCAGGGCTGTCGGTCAGCGGGAGGCACTGGGAGCAGGAGCGGAGGTGATGCAGGGCTGCTGATATATTACTGTGGCTCTTTGGCAATGTACATTGGCAAATTCTGGCTCCTTCTCAGGCTCAGGTTGGCCACCCATGTAGTAGAGGATTTCATACTCTACTACATACTCATGCTATTGAGTTCTTTCTTACTCGTGCTATTGAGTTCTTTCAATATAGCTGGTAATTAGCTAATATGTGAAGTTGGGCTTTTTAAAATAATTTTATTTCCCCCCCCCCCATCAGTGTCAGTAAAAACCTTTCTATATAAATAACCATCCCAATTAGCATCATCATATAAATGTCATGCTAAACGTAAATTAGATTTGCATAATCATTTGATTTTTTTTTGTTATGTAATCCTACATACAAAAATACTAAACATCAAAATACAAGTATCCAGACAATACAGGAAACTATGTAAGTGACCCACTATCTATGTATAAAATATTGGGAGAGTTGGCAGTGTCAGTACATAGGGAATTTTCTCAAGTTTCAAGGCTGTATTAATTAATATGCACTATGAATAACAGCCATCAATCATGTCTGCAAATCTCTCTTTGTGAAGCTTCTTTTATCTGGGTTCCAGAAATGTTTATCTACCTTCGCATTTATACAGTATAGTGCTTCCATCTAAGGATCTCTGAGCACCTCAAAGGGCCAGATTCTGATGCCTTTTGTCATGTTGAGTAGTATCATACTCCACAAATGGTGTCCTTGAAGTCAATGGGACTATTTAATGGGTAAGATGCTTTTCCGAATGAATAGGATGGCATAAGTCGAGCCCTCAGTGATTAAGCCCTACAGCACCTCTGTGATGTAGCTGTTCGCATCTCAACGTTACAGATACAGAAACTGGGGCACAATAAGATTGACAGACTTGCTCAGTGACACACAGGAAATCTGAGAGGCCTCCCAGTTCTGTGTTTCAGCCACAACACCTCCGTTATTATCACTTGTGTTATGGTAACACACACAGCTATGCACCCTTCTTCTTTGTTGTTAGAACATTGACAAACATCCTTTGAGAGAATAATTTTAATTGTACTGCTCTGCTGATAATGGTATAGAAATGGATTAGAAAATGCTGAGTTTGAGTTGGGTCTGGACTTGGTATAGTCCATAAAGCTGACTATGATATACCTGTAATTTAGGAATCTGCCTTATGTCAACATTATCCTTTTGGGAAAGAGATAAATATACATGATATATACATGCAAAGCTCTTTGGGCAAGTGCTCTCTGCTCGAATGAAATCCTTGCTTCATTTTGAAGATGTGCACTAGCTTTAAACACCTAATAGCACTTCCTAAGACCTGAGGTTATGTGAAAAGAACTTATCTTCAGTTTTTAAGCAGACATCCCTATTGATTTTGGTGGGGAGTTCTGCAGAAAAATTGATGGCACAACGGATACCCTATTAAAAATGCTATAGAATTTAATAAGGTTGAAACCAACAGAGGTCTGTAGAAACTGATCAGGGTTCTATAGAAATTACTCTGAAACTCTCAATAATTTAACAGAGAATTAAATCTTGTCTGTACAACTGTTAAATCATGTTAGAGTTTAATATATAATTACATCCATGGTACAAACATCTATAAGTTTCAGCTATTTCACATAGTGCCCATTGATACCTAATAATAATATATAATACATGCAGTATCTACATTTAAGTACTTTATATAGTAGAATCATATTTGGACTGAATTATGAAAGATAATGAGCTACAAAATACAAGTATTGTGTCAGCTGGCTTTTCACCAAGGTTTTTTTTCACTGCTGATTTTAATGTATATTTCAATAACCATTTTTCTAGTACTGATCATATGAACCTACCAGTGACTTCTATTTACTTTTGACTTCATTACAGTTAGTTCAGTCCTGCATAAGAGTTTGTTTAAAATGCTATTGTGCTGTGTAAGCTAAAGATCAGCTGAATGGTTTTTGGCCTGTCAGGTGTGAAATCTCCAAACAAATGCATCTGAAGCAACAGACAGGCAAAGGTTTAGATTTTCAACCTCCCTATGAAACTTCTCTCAAGAGACAAGAAATTGATGGCAGAGTTCAGTGAAAAAAATGATACTGAACATGTAAAATCCAGTGTGTCATAAATAAGAGCTACAAATTACACCTAGTTGTTTAATGGAAAATCAGAGAGAGAGAGTTTCACATCAATGTGTAAGGGAAGCTTTTGATAGCAAGTGTCCTGGGAAACCAAATAGAATTTGGCTATCACTAAAATATACATTTTGACCCAAATTGTCAAATGTATTACAGCTCCCTTCAGTACATCTGAGGGGAGACGTGGGGGAAAGATGGTTAGGAGCCAACACTATTCTCCTTCAATTATTATGGCCATTTTCAGTAAATTAGAGCAGCCAATTGGCATAACGCCAGTTTTCCCAGACTTTGAGCAGGGTAAGAGAATTTTGCCTTTAGAAAAAAGATGCTGCTTTATATGTGGAATGGCTAGTAGGCTTATCTATTGCCATTGCTGGAGAAAATCCCTGGCCATTTTGGACAAGGAAAATTGTGCTAGTGCCCTGCTAGAAATAACGTAGACATTGATCATGATTGAAACTATCCTGGTTCTGTTTCTGTGTGGTCAGGATCTCAGTTGCCCTCTTAACACACCAGATACTACCTGAGATCATCTCAGCCCCTTACATTGTCTTCCCCACTCAATGTACATTTCTCCCTATAATCCCCACAGATAACATTTCGTTCCACCTCTCAGGGCTATTGGATCCTCTCTTTTAATTATATATAATCAAACCAACGCGACTTCTCTGAGCCTTTTTCTGAAGTTGTTTTGGCTGCTTATGATGTCCCTGGCATCTCTCTCTCTAGTCCAAAACTTCAGCTCTTGGCTTCTAGTACTGTGCAGCTGGGACTGTCAAGAAGCTCAGAGATGTGCAGGGCTGCATCCCTTACTACTGTGGCAGCAGCTGTAATAATAAAGGGGTGGGCGCAGGTGCACATATTTTAAACAACAAAAAGTGAGACTGTTTCTCTTGCATTTTCTTGTGCCTTGAAATCTGCAGTGTGGCAATATTTTCAGTCAAGTTGAATCTCTGTGGGCAGTGCTCAAGGTTGTTTTTGAACTGACTGTCTGAGGAATTCCCAGACACTTGGGAAGGGTATCTCTTCATTTCACTGAATATAGATCAAGTGTATCACCTAACCATCCCAGTTCCCCAAAGAGTTTTTGTGTTTACTACCCTCTATACCTGAGGAATGTCAGAGGAGGGATATATACAGCATTTCAAAATTTACCTGTCATTAGGGCCTATGCAGAGAGACTGGTTGCCCTCTTTTCAGTGACAGTGTGCAAGTGATTGTACTGAATACATTATAAAGGCATCTTCTCCCTGGTAAGAGTTGGGGCACTAATTCAAAGAAAGGTAGGCAATGAATTGGAATTCAGACCATGAACTCGTAAGTCTGAACCTTTATAAAAGAGCAAAGCAAACATCTTTGTTGGTTTATTCAGTCGTAGATTTGCTCCAAATGCCTTTTCTGGGTTAGGTATTAAATTAATTGACCATTGTTTGATGAAAATAGCCATGCTTTATGGACCTGACCGTTATGGATCTAGTGTCAGTTCTAGCCAGGGAAGGGAGAACACCTCCAGCAAGCATGTGTGTGTGTGTGTGTGTGTGTCTGACCTTGGCTTCGAAAGGAAGGAATGAAAATCTATTGTAGGAAATAGAAACTAACTGTACATCCTTCCCGACAAGCGCGTTTTATCAATGGCCTTGATCCCACAAATCCTTTGAGGTTTGGCCTGGGTGAATGTAAAGTTAGACACAAGGCACAGTCCTCCATACTGAGCTGATTTAAACCCCCCCCCCCCACACACACACACACAACTGCTCCCTTATTGACAAGCATATATGTTAAAACGGGTGTGATACGGATGAGAATAGCTCAATTTGGCTTCTCCTCATACCCATCACGTGCTTCGCTGTGCATTTCTCTTGCTATCTTCAATTCAGGATCAGCTTCCCCACTACTCCTTGTCTTGCTCTTCATTTTTTACTTTCCATTTATAAAACCAAGCCCAATATCTTGGCCTCACTTTATTTTTCAGAAGGGGACGCTGGGATTTTTTTAAAGGAAGCATATACAGAGAGTATGTTAGGCAAGCATAAATCTGCTGGTTATAGAGGCCCCTCTTAAAATGACTACAGGTGGTGGTTACAGGGAACATGTAGCAAAACCAAATACAAACTCTGTTCATTTTCCATGTAAGCTTGGAGTAAAAAAATACTTTTGGAGTCTTGAATTTCTGCAGTTCCTCCATCTAGCATCCTCTTTCTCCTCCCAAGCTTCCATTACTACACTGTGATAGATGCCTTAAAAAAGGCTAAGACAGAAAAGATAGATCTAATTTCTTACCTGACATCTCTGCCACCAGCTCACTCATCTCCGTTAGAGTTGTTGCTGTGCCCTGTGAATGTAACAGTTACATCTGCAATTTCTATCAGAGGGGGGAAAGGATCGTCTATTAACATCAGATCTATTAGTAGTTAGAGCAAATGATATACAGTTCAGAATCTCTTCCTTATTTCAGGTAAATTATCAGACAGAGAGAAGTTCTTCTACCTGTTTGTCAGCAGTTGCAGGTTTGTTAGCTAACATTCTTCACCAGAGAAAAACAATCAACCATGGATCAATAAACCCCAGAATGGATTTACAGTACCCACCTGGAATAGATTTCAGCTGGATTGCTTCTTGCTGTCTCGGTTGCACTCACACATCCACTTAGCCCCTCTTTATGTCCTAATCAAGTCATCTCTCTTTACCTGATTGTGTTTCTCTTTTTGCCAACTTTTGCAATATATTCTGCTTCAGAACTAATTTTTAAAAAAGGACTCCTGGGTTTCTGTTTTTGTTTGTTTGTTTGGGGGGGGGGCTATATTTCATACCTATAAAATCAAAATGACCTCCTTTATCTTTCTTAACAGCCTAATGAATGTTTGAAACACAGAAATCAAAGAAGGATTTGTTTTATAATGCAAAAAACAGAGTGACCCTGTGCTTTTGTGCTGTACTTTATCTCTACAGCACTGCTCTGTTGGTAACTTATAAATGCACAAGAATGTAACGAAACAAATAAAAAAAAAAAAGACAGAGACTCATCTAAAGTTACACCGGTATCTTTAACAGCTGTGCGCATATTAAAGGAAGTAATGGGGGAGTGAAGGTACTGCATATTTCAAAGCTGAACTGTTGAAGTAACAATAAGAAAGGGGGGATGTTGTGCAGAGTTAGCCAAGTGTTTGAAGTACATTACCATAAGCTCAGCCAATGAAGTGGACAAGATTTCTAGCATGTTGCAGTGGTGCCTGTGCGTACTTAATAACAGATGTTTGGTCTCTCTAGGCAGATAATTGTCCTGCTGTAAGGTTGGCTTGACCTGTGTGAACAGTACTGTGCATAGCACTGAAGCAGTAACAAATGATCATAGCTTTTCTCTTTTTACTAGTAGAATGCTTAGCCACGCTTCCTTTTAAGCACATAATTACTCCAAAGCAACTGGAGCCCATACATCCTCCTTGCCTAATGGCTCTGAAGCCATTTTGCGATAATTTATGGGGACAGGGTTCAAAGTTTTAATAATATTTGGATAATATCATTGCCAAAATGTCTTTGAGCTGTGATGAATAGAATGAGAGTGGGCACATTTCGATTCTGTGCATGACAGTGCGAATGTTAACAGCGCCGTACTTTGCTCAACCTTTATGGAAACGTTCACGAAACAGTTTGCTCATGAATTATAGATATGAGCATGAAGGATTATAAACAGCAGTGGAAAACACACAGGGCTGCTTGTTCATAAGGAACTGTCCTGTTAGTGCCTCTTCCTTATGCAGATAAATGAATTGCAGGGAATACAAAAATGGTTAAATAAACCCTTAGCTGATAATGTATTAGCACATCAACATAAAATACACATGCACTGTGGCATGCTTTTGGATATTTATGTTTATACTCTCTGTTCAAGTGCCTCACTGATTTTTTGGCTTCCTATCACTCACCTAATAATTTCAGCATCCTAACTGCACCTCTGGGTATGTTTATCTGACAATCCAAGCTGTTCTGTGCTTTATGTTGCTTGCTGAAATTGGCTTACCAATTTGCTGTGTGAGTCGCGTCAGTGTATGATAGGTTAATGATGTTAATCAAAGCTAAATAAGAATAGAGATGATCCTGTCATTCAAGGGTGGGCCAGAAATTGCCTAGCAATGATGGGACAAACAGGCTAATCAGGTAGTTGGTATGAGATCACAAAATAAACTCAGAATAATGACTCATTATGCTAATGTAGATGTCGGGCCTAATCCAAAGGCCAGTGAAGTCAATGGGCATCTTTCCATTGATTTTGGATCAGGCCCAAGCAACTATAAATTGTTTGGGTGATGAAAATTTGATGTGAAAGTGAACTTATCATGACTGAAGTGACTTAAACTGTATAGATAATTCATCCAGCAGAGGCTGAGGATTTGTTAAACAAATAACACAACTTCTTTTCATTATGCAGATGATACAGAAATGTGGACTTTCTCTATGGGAAGCAGCTGTACTCAGGAAACCAAAAAACCCCACACAAATAAGAACAAGAATTATTGAACATGGTCCCAATAGTGGTGGTAACTAATAATAAGTTAATAAATACCCTGTTTTATTCCTTTCAATGATAGTCAAGTAATGCTTCATTTAATCTATGGGATATTTGATTACCGAAATAATCAGATGACATAGTCCCAATTTATTTTGTCCTCCAAGTATATGTGCAGGCAGCCAGACGTAGCATATACAAGGTTTGATTTTTATTACTGCCAGACAACAAGAGATCTCTTTATAACAGCAAGACTCAATTTTATACTTTGTACCCTTCTTTCACTTGAAAATACTAGTTGTTGTGATGTAAGTGAGGAAAACAGGTTTCATTTGTTGAAGCATTTTTTAAAATTTAAACCTTAATGGGAATCCCCATTAAACAAGTGACAGCTTTGTCTCTCCAATGGTTAAATAATGTTCACTAGCTACTTAGAAATATTTCCTTTGATTAAAATGGGACCCAAAACATCGTGAATGTCAACATCTACTGAAAAAAAATAACCAAGAAACTAATTTTCATACTTGGGAACCAGTTAATCTTAAAGCCTTTAAAGCAAAAGCCTGTAATTAAATCCAAATTTGAATGGTAGGTTCTGTGGTTTTCTTACAAAAAATAAATTATGCAGCAATTTTAACTTCATATTTAGATTTCTGACTAAATAATCAAAACAATTAATGTATAATTTTATATGGATACAGAATTGGAAGATGAAATGTATATTTGTATTCCTCCTCATTCTTATGCTTTTCATCCTTTCCCTACAAAAATAACCTGGAAACCTTCACCCTCATAAGAAATTAAAACATGTTGTATATTTCTTAATTGATTTCTGTAAAAACTAGGACCCGTGAGAAGGAAATGAGAGATAGCAGCGATGAAGTACTTTTACATTTTGAACAATTCCAGCAATGGGCTGAATATTAAGCAACAGATAGGCTAAATAACAAGTTGTTAACTACATAATGTACAGTCACAGAGTACATGTATGTCAGTTTGAGCGAGGATTGAAAAGACATTAGAATTAGAGATTTAACAGACAGTTTTGATTAAATCAAAACAATCAGAGTAGTTGCACGTTTAAGTTGTATTTGCAACAGAACTGGATTTTAAAAATCCAGGTTCGGGCAGCTTTGCCAAAACTCCCAGCTTAGGCTCATTCAAGCGTGACTTTCTTAGGTAATATCTTTAAAAAACATAGATTGCAGAATACGTCACGTGTCCTTTTTGTAAATGATAGTGTATATCCTAATGCATGTAGCTGAGGCAGGGTAGTCAAACAGTTAGTAGTTCTCCACAGCTGTTATTTGCCTTGTTGTAGAAAGAATTCCCTCATATATTAAGTCAAATAATGGGAAATCTGTATTTTTTTCCATCACAAACTCTGAGGAATAAAATGACAACAGATCCTCAGTTGGTATAAATTGACACATCTCCAGTGAAATCAAGATCTGTCCCTTTAATCCTTTTTATGAATTCTCCTTTGGTTTATCTGTGCTCCTTCAACATGGATTGGGGCCAAAGACCATTGAAGTCAACTCCAAACCAGTATCTCCAGTGGCCTTTGGATCAGGCCTGGGGTGACCAGACAGCAAATGTGAAAAAGCTGCAGACTGGCCAGTGTTTGCCTCACTGAGGACTGGAGACGTCACCAGCAACTTAGCATTCTCCACCCATATTCACTCTACAACCAGGGCTTCCTAATTGTTTATTCCATGGCAGCAGCTTTAGTTTTTATTGCTTTGTTTTGGAGATTTACAGTTTGAAAGTTTGAGGCCTTTCAGAGGCTGAATGTATCTCTTCTTCCCCCCCTCTCCCCCGCCTTCACCCTGAAGTTCAAAGCTCTTGTGGTTGTAGTTTAAACAGTTCCCATCAATGAAGGTCAATGGCAGTGTCATGAGGTCAGGATAAGAAAGGAAATTTCAAAATGAAGGTGATTTTACTATGGGGGGCAAGGGAGTATTGACACCAACACGCATCTAGAGAAACAGATTTTGTAACTTAAAAAATATATATAACATGTTTATTTTTTCTTTCTCAAGTTAGAGAGGTGTGTAAATTAAGGGGCTCTATACTACACTATGGACCTTATAGCGACACAACTGTATCACTGCAGCTGGGCTGCTGGAAGGTCTCCTGTGTAGTTGCTCTATGCCAGTGGGGGAGAGCTCTCCCATCGGCATGGTTAAACCACCCCCAACAAGCGGCGGGAAGGTCTCCTGCCGCCATAGTGCTGTCCGCACTGGCACTTCTGTCGGTGAAAATTATGTCAGAGGTGTGTTTTTTTCACACATCTGACTGAAAAAGTTTGCTGGCAAAAGTGTTAGTGTAGACAAAGCTAACTCTGAGGAAACCATCCTTTAAACGACAGGAATCTTACACTCACTGCGCTTAATTGGAAAACTCCGGTGTAACTTCTAAGCAATATCTAATCTGTTCCTTAACTTAATACAAAGGAGAAATAAACAGAGCTACATCAATAATAATTAAGAGTATTCTTTTACTCAAACTCTTCCTTTTATCACCCACCAATGCTTTTTTCTCACATATTTCCTCTGACTGCTTGGAATTGGTGACTATTTTCCACGTAAAAATCAGGTCTTCTCTCATTTTTATATTTATTGTAGTGCCAACATATCCCTCATCAAACTGTTTCATATTTAGTTCAGAATAGATTTGAAAGGCCACTTTTAAAGAGATGAGCTTTGATTCAGGAAAAACAATATTAGCCTAAATTTGTTTGTGTATAACTCACAGAAAGTTTTTTCAGTACAGGTCATGTGGGTCCTACTCCAAAGGCCTCTAATGTCAATGTAAAGACTCTTTGGTTTCAGTGGCTTTGGAACAGGCTGATGGATATAAATATGGAGTATTACTGTTTATTTATTAGTAGTATAACTGTAGCACCTAGCAGCCCCCATCATGGATCGGGATCCCATTGTGCTAGGTGTTATACGAATGCAGAACGGAAAGACAGTCTGTGATGAGGGTGACCTTTATAAATCACTTATGGAAAAATTCACATTATTTGAGAGAGAGAAACTCAATTGGGGTCTACCGATATTACTTTTAAAAACCTGTAGAATGTAATAGAGGACAATATACTGTTATGTATTATTTGCAATATTTCCAAGAAGCCAAATGAGTTCAGAGACTCATTATACTAGGTGCTGTATGTACCGAGGAAGAAAGAGTCTCTGTTCCAAAGAGCTAGCAATCTTAGGCTCCACTCCTGCAAAGACTTAAGCATAGGCATTTTTTTTTACACTTGTGAGTAGTCCCATTGGCCTAAATAAACAAGGCAGAGACAGGTGGGAGAAAGGAAGTATTAATATATCCCCATTTTACAGATGGGAATTGGAGGCACATAGAGATTATAATCTGTCCAAGGTCTACAACCTTTTTTAAAAATTGTTTTATTTTTTTAACCATCATAGAAAGTTCTATAGCAGGGTTATAGTTGTCTTTTAACAAAGGATGATCCACAAAGAAGCTATCGAACAGCTAACATCTGTCAAATATGAGGGGACCTTATCAAATCTGATGAGCCTGTCAGTACCATAGAAATCTGTTCATTGGCCTCTCCTGTTAAGAGGACTTATTCCTACTATGTTTATTTTTTAGTTTGCTCCTACAGTGGATTTCCTTTTCCCACAAGCAGTTTACATCTATTCTGCTAATCTCTAACTATTATGCAGATGTTCTGCATATAATATTTTTTCTTTGTGTCCTTAAGAGATAATGCATCAATAAGGTAACCAAAGGCCACTCGAAGGGTGTCTTTCCATTGATATCTGTAGTCTTTGGATGATAACCCTGACATACACAAACTCATCTATAATAATCCAATTTATATTACACAAGGTAAAACAACAGCTCTTATGGGGCAAATATAAGGCCTTTCACCTGTGAATAGTTGTGTGGTGTTCCAAAAAAATTGTGTTACCTGATACTGTTGCTAATTAAAACAGTATACCTGCTATGATTCAGTGTTTGGAAAACAAACAGATAGGGCTAGATCCAAACAAAGGATTCACTTTGATAGTAAACATATTTAAGAGTGTGCCTATGTAAACATGAATTGTTTAGGAGGCGGATTACCATTTTGCATACATTATAAAGCTCTGAGAAAAGCCATTAAGGAATTAACACCTCCGATTTATGAAAATGCAAGGATGATAAAGAAACAATAGGGGTGACAGCATTGTGTAAACGACATTGATTCATTTCAGAACAGGGCTGTTAACTGCTGGAAATGAAGAAATAAATGGAACAATGGATAGATGCTTTTACCAGCTTGTCATTAATTAGCAGAGAGCACAATTCTTTTATTGTCCTTTTTGAAAAATACAAAATTGGTAGCAAAATACAAGCACTGAGCAAATAGATTACTCTGTGTCACTAGACTGACATCTGCGTTTTCTCCAACTCCCCCCCCCCCCAAAAAAAAGCTGTTTCGATATTATTTGGAAAACAAAATCTATTAGACCTTTCAGCCTGGCAGCATGCCTTAATTTTGCCTCCGTGTTAAATTCCAAAAAAGACGTATTTCTAGCTTTAAAAATCTTGTTATTTAATAAAAGCATAACAAAACTGCTGCAGTCTGAGGGGAAGGGGGATAAATGTTAGTGATTCCCCTGCTACACACAGCCTAGAAGCACAGACAATGGTTCAATGCATTACTTTCCTGACCTATTGCGTCTGATCAACTGTGGTTTTATTTCTGGCAATGCCAGCAGGTGGGAACTGACAACATGTTTCTTTGGAACAGTAAAGAAAGATCGTCTCTTATGGAGCATTAGCTGGAAGAAAGTGAGGTGGTTTGGCACAGATCTTAGCAGGGACATTGCTTGATTATGGCTATCACTCTCCAGCTACTGTCAGAATGTTAAGTTTGCTTTCTTGAGGCTTGACATCTAACACATTACTTTTTCTAATTAGTATCCAGTACAGTAAGATGCTGGTGTTTTACTGCATGTCACCAGGCGCACCCAACTGAAATGTATCGCTATAATCTGAGGTAGGGTTGGGTGATAGGAAGGCATTAGCTTTTACCTCTCACAATGAATTCAAAGTGTGTCTCTGTATTTTAGGAAGGAGATTTGGATGAAAAATATTGAGTCTGAACTACCAGTGTTACTGCCAAGAACCAATGGAAAGTAAAAATGGGGTAATCTAAGCCTGAATTGGTTGTACAGCACAGAGATACTGGTTTCATTTTGCAGTCCCATCCACCTTTGATAGATATGCAGCTCATGAATATTCCCTTGCCTGATTTGTATCAGCAGACCAAAGTGTTTCGCAGTTGCAGAAGCAATGGTCAGGGGTATTTACCTTATTTTAAGGGAGCAGTGGGCCTACCAGCCAACTTCTCAAATATGAATTTGCCTCAGAGCTGTTGAGGAGCCACGTGATGAGGAAAAATAAGGAGAAAGGAGTCTGATTTGTTAAGAAGAGTGTGTGCTGGAAGGGAAAGAGCATAGAAATGGGTATTTAGTTGATGAGGGTATTTGCTTTTGCAGATAGTAATATTATCTGAAAAGCAGGACCTAACACTGAGTGTCAGCCTCCCAAATCAGAGCCTCTTCTCACCTTCCAAACAGAAAAAATCCATGAAAATGTCTATGTGTCCTCAGGTTTTGTTTTCTTCAGGATCATATTTCTGAGGCAATGTGATGAAGCCACACATCAGTGTAGAACCACTATACCTGTCTGTGGTGATTGTGGGAGACGAGTCCGCCCTTCCCGCCTCATCTCTTGGCAGTGGTGTTAAATTCCAAACAAACATTTTAGAAGGAGATTCGTCAGTTTTGGAGGATTATTGGAAGGAAATATGGATTTTGTTACTGTCACATTGCTTCCTCTCCACAGCTTGGCTTCAGAGGTCCCTTTGATCCTTCCCAGTCTGACAGGCCTGTACACCTGTGCACCTCTACTCCCTGGTTTATTGCCTCTCCCCTATTCTTCCTTACTCCATTCTACTGTTGCCTCCTATTTCACCTCCCATTTCCTCCACTGCCTGTGCTACTGCCCCTCTGTTGTCTCTTCCCACTTTCTATTTGCTGTTCGACTCCAATCTAAGTTATTGTGTACACTAAGCAACAAATAGTCTTGTAGCACCTTATAGACTAACAGATGTTTAGGAGCATACACTTTCGTGGGCGATGAAGTGGGTCTTCGGCCATGCAAGCTTATGTTCCTAAGCATCTGTTAGTCTATAAGGTGCTACAAAACTATTTGTGCTTCATCAGATCCCGAATACGACTACCCCTCTGATACTGTGTACACTAAGGATTTCCTAGTGAAACACACTAATTGTTAATATAGACAGGGGCAGCATATGTGTGTGTAGTGTGAATTCACCTTGGGATGGGATGTTTGCAAAGATTCTGGTCCTTCACTCATTGAGAAAGGCGTACTCTTCAGCCGAAGGGGACAAGGAGAGCGTAGCCTAGTGTCTCAACTAAGGAAGCCGAGCTGCACTGACTCTTGGAGGTGCTACCTCCAGTCCTTCTTACTACAAGGATTTCCTTTATGATTGGGAGTCTTTGCAAGTGGAGAAACAACTCACGCTAGAGCTGTGCAAATATTTAAGAACAGCAAACCCAGATTTCGCCTAGTTTCACTGCTAATCCAAAAACTCTGCCTAACTTTGCACCTTTCAGATTGACTCCACTTATGTTTTATGTGAAGCCTCTTGCTCCCCAAGTGTTCTAGGGCAGGATTTATAGTTTTCCCCTGAAACCAGAGAATCTTGGGCACCATGCAATAGTCAGAGGGTGCAAACCAAAATAAGCAAGAAAAAATATGAATTGCTGCCCCCCCTACAAACAGAAATGGCCATCTCTTGCAGAGCTCTACTCCTCAACTCTCAGGAGTTTGCATCTCACAGATGCATCTCATAGGGAATGCCATTCCCCACACAGTAACTAACAGATTCTGTTGGCTGTCTAAAGTGTACGCTTATCTTGGAAAGGTTCACATGGTAAATGGCCAGTTAAATACATTTTCATTAATGGGATTCTGTAGCCTGGAAGACTGCTTCAGGAAGAATCTTTCGGGTCCTTCACTCCTTTGGAAAACAACAGTTTTCAGCCTCTGTTAGGACTGACTCATTTTATTGTTTAAGGTTGTCATTTATGCATACAACTGTTTTATTCTATGTGTCTAGCCTTCCTTTCCCCTCTTTCCAGGGAAAGCCTCCCCTTTGTGTATACTTTTAACTGCCTTTATAAGTGGGCTGAGCATCCAAGGTTTAAATCCTGGCACCAAGCTTTCAGAGGAATGGGAAGCAAGGCTATATAACTATAACTAGAGGGGTATAGTTACGTTTCCTCCTGCCTACAGTAAAGATGCTTCATTGTGCACAGAAGCTATGGAGGTCCTTTGAGGCTGTCCAGCATTATCTGAGCAGAAGATAGTTTCAGTTGTAGGCCCGGTTACAGCAAAACACTATGGCATAAGCTTAACTATAAGCATATGCTTAGTCCTCTTGATGTCAATGAGACTACACACATGCTGAAAGTGATGCATGTACTTTGCTAGATTGGGACCCAAATATACTTGCTTTGAATAATCTACAAAAAGCTGTTATACCATTCTGTTGTCAGAGGATAAAAGAACCAAACCCTCCTTGCTAAGCACGGTGATTGTCTTGGGAAGCACAGTAGGTTTACTTGGCTCCATGCACAGAGGCTCCCCAAATGCATCATCACGCACCCACCAGCGTGGTGACGCGGAAACCTTATAGTGGATACATTTTACAGCGTATTCTAAAAAGCATCAAATCTTAGCCAAGGAGAAAGGACCTGATTCTTTGTAAGAATCCTTCAGAAACAGCCTTCTAGACTACAGGATCCTGTTCATGGAAATGTATTTAATTTAAATCAATATGGAAAGCAAAGTTCAGCATTCGGGGCCCCTCTCCAAGAATACACTGTCACCAGCCACTCCTGGTAATGAACATAGAACACATGATTGCAACTACTGAAGTTTAGGGATGAGATGAAAAGTTGGCTCAAAGTTTCTTGAGCCAATGAGGGTGCTTGCTTGCTCAAAGCAAGCACTCCCACTGGTTAGTCTCTAAGGTGCTACACAGTCTTCCTCATTTTATTTACAATATTGAATGAAGGTATATATAGACAGTTTCCTCGGCTTTTAGTTAAGTTTGAAGACTTATGCACATGAGTTAAGCTGGTTGCTGCCTGGAGCTGGTTGAAAATTTTCTTTCAACTTTTTGATGAGAGGGAATTTTTTGTGGGGAAAAAAATCTGCTTTCATGTAAAAATGTTGATGAAAATGAAAAAAAATGTTTTAATATAAAAACTTCCATTGGAAAAAAAATTGCTGTCATCTTATAAATGCTAAGGTGGATTATTCTTTCTATCCAAAGTGAGGCCAAAGCACATTTTAAGATGCTGATCAGGGATATCCTTACCAGTGTATTTATAAATCATATTCTGTAATTGAGATAAAGTAATGTATTATCGAGCTAATAAAGGAATGGAGAAAATGGGATACAGCCCAGAATGGCTAGGTGAATGGAAAACATTCACAAATCCCTGCTGAATCATTCATGAAGGGAGACAGAAAGAATCTACATTTTGATGTGTGACATTCCTCAATCTATAAAACACAGGAGAAAGAGAGTCCTGAAAGAATTTTGGCTATATTTACATTCATATCCTAAGAGTTTTACTCATGTCCTCATAAATAAGTTATCTTTAACTGAAACCAAAAAAGGATCTTGTACAGTTTAGTATCACTTTATGGCTGACATTGATTTAAAACACTCCATAAGGGGTACGGTGCTGCAGGATCAATTAAAAGTAAATGCAGTCATGAAATTTACATGAAGTACTGTCTGACAAAGCCTTGCAGACAACATTCTTCATATGGTTGTTTGCTGCTTGAACTTCTTTTTAAAGTATAAAGCAGCGATATATTTAGTTTATTTGATGCTAATTAATGGGCTTATGAGGGAAATGGAAAGCTCTGTAGTATGACCCCTTGCCAAAGTCAAACCTGTCCAGATAAAAATCTGAAGCAGTTTAAAGAGGCTTTTAATGCATCATTGGTCAATAAAAACATACAGTCAAATATCTTTCAAAATAGTTGCCGAGCAGGTACCATTATAGTTTGAGTAACTTGTCCCTTTTCCTATTTTTTAAAAAATGTATTGGTGAGGTTGGCACCTTTTATTTTAGCCTGATGAGGACATAGTGTGCTATGAGGGAATGGGGGGCGGCGGGGGGGGGGGGGCGGGGAGGTCAGGAGTCTTCTCCTGTGCTGCTTGGGCAGCTCACGTTAGCAACCAAGCAGAATCCCAGACCTGGCGCATGCAGCTGTTGCTCTAACCCTGTTCCGCAGGGGTTGCCACAAGGCCCAAAATGGCATGGGGAGAAGCAGGGGCATAAGTCTACTGTCCCCCAACCCCTCCCCCTGATGGTCAGTCAAGCTGACCAACCCAGTAGCAAGGAGGAAATTGTATCTCACAAAGTGGAGTAGTAGCAGGTGCACAGCATCTGTTTTCCTCTGAGCTGTGGTAATAATTGACTCCTACTGGTCTACCTTTATAGGAACTTTAACTTATGGAAAGTAGATAAAGATTCATGAATTGTTGCAATGGCCTCTTACATAAAATTGTTTAAAAGAAGATTTGAGAAGATGGAAAGACTGAATTAATTTAAACAGAAGGTGGTATTGATACCACTCAAGGACTGACCAAAAATTAATGGATGAAAACTTATAACTACACAACAGTGAAAGGATTCTAAAACTCCTGGTGGTTACATTTCTTTTATAAGTATCTTATTCTAACATACTCACATCCTTCCTTGAGGACACAGTAATAGGAGGTGAAGGACCAGCTGTATTCCTGGCATGCCCGATTACGCGTTGGTGCTGTCTTCCCCAATGGTTAGGAATGTTGAGTAGTTTATACTGTACTGCACAAGCTGAGCTGATAGCATAATAGAAGATAGACTGGATAGTCTATAGAGTATAGAATACCTGAATGAATGAAAGTCTTAGAAAAGAGTGTAGAATAACATGTAGAATAGAAAATTAGCCTATAGAATAGAATAGCATAACTTTCCCTCTTACAAGGTATTTTATAGGCTCCTGACCTATGTAATTCAGGCCCAACCTACAACACCCAAAACTTATTTCTGTACCCTAAGAATGTTATGGGTACCCTTTCCCCATAGGCTAGTGGATTATGACAGTTACTTTCTAAATATATGAATAGGATTATTTCACTCCAAAACTGCCAACGTAGGGTCTCTTGTTGACCTCCAAGTTGTGGTGTACCCTGTGGTTACCAACCTATGATGTGATGTTGATAGTTCTTCCCAAAAGTTCCGGGCTCATTCTTAAACTGAGCCAAAGGTTGCAGCCTTTATGCTGACATATTCATAACTGAATATACTTTTTGCTATATAGCTTTTTCTTACCGGATTTCACAAACCAGTAGGCATCTTGCATTTCCACAATTTCAGCAAAACTTATTATTAGGAAACACCTCAACACATCTTAAATTCCAAGGAATTAATATTGATAAAATATAAGAATAAAATAGATTAATATCAGAAAAAGAAACATATTAATTGATATTGCTGGCTGGATTAGGAGGATATAATAGCAAGCAAAATAAGCCTATGGGCTACGCTCCTGTCCCCTCTCTCGGCTTTGTACTTGATCCTGAAATCAGCTGCACTGCACAGAAGTAACACAGCTCTGCTCCGCCCAAAAAGCACCAGTGAAGTAGAGAGACCTGACCAGAACAATCAGATGATGAGGCGAGCCAGAAGGCAGAGCAACAGCTGTTGTGGCCGACCAACCTGCCAGCCTAAAGCATTCATTCATGACTGACCAACCGCCCTCTATCCTGAGAACATCAACAGAAGCTATATTTCCCCCATCTTCACTATCCTTGTATTTGTCTCCACCTTGTATTTGTCTGCTTTGTCAAAAGCAGGAAAGTGAATGTTATTCCCAAATTAGATCTGCACAACCGAACTGATTCTTTCTTCCCCACCAAAGACAAAATAAGAAGGTGATTGGTTTTCATTGTTTGTTTTGCATCTTCACTCAATTTCAGCTTCAGTGGGATTTACCTTATGATTATTTCCTTTTGTGTGTTTTAATCAATAAATATGTAACCTGCATCACGAATAGTCTTGTGTTTGTGCTATGGCACTAAGCAGGCTGAGTTCTCTGTGTACTAAACCCTGAGCCTTGTTTAAGACTGTTTAATGTTGGATGGTGCCTGGGTGATGCTAACACCTGTGACTCTTTGGGCCATGTATTACATCTAAATTAATATAATAGAGCTCTGGGGGGCATTGCCCCTTATTGTAGGCTATGCCTAAATGGTGCTTTGAGCCCTCAATGGCGTTGATAGTACCGGGCAAACTATGGGAGAAAGACATCCCAAGCGAGTTCTTTGAGCAATACAAACATCATGCATTTTCCAGACTGAGAGGATAAACCCCAAATAGATTGGGTGAGTCTTATACTGAAATGTGCAGACTCTTCTGGTAAAAGGAAGAAATATACGCCATTAATTATAAAGGGAAACTGCTGAATTAAATCTATTGCTTTAAAAAAATAACTTCTAGATAAGATATTGTAAGGAACAATCCAGCACTGACAGAGTTTGTGCCACATGACTTCATTTCTGTGAATCTATGGGTATTCATAGGAAGCTTTGCATTTAATAAGGATTTACAGATGTTGAACTTTTGGAAGAGCACTAGGTCTGGAGAATGTCAAATATAGCCCACATTCTGGCCATGGAAAGGAGGTTCTCACAATGACTAGCTATTCCTGTATTCATTTGCCAATTTTTGCTTTCAGAACTTGAAGGAGAAAAGGTCAAAGAAATAGCTGTCAAGAAAGTGGGGAATACATTGCATCTGATATTATTGTATTTCTATCATAGATGCTTCTACTTTGAGTTTTCCAATCTGTGTTCATTTTTGAACACTTGGAAAAATAATGTATCAATTAGAATTATGATGGAGTACATAATTATTAAATATATATATTAATTAAATAATTTTACTGAAATCTCCTCTCCACCACCACTCTGTGAAAGAAGTATCTCGATTTTGCAAACATAATTGACAAACTCTTCCTGGTTATCAGGGGCATCATTTATTGTGGATTCACTCATCCAGCTAGGATTTGCCAACATTTCTACTGGCTCTTGGTCAGATGTGTTTTATCATCTTCCTGAGGACGTGAGAGAATCATCTCTGAGGTTGCCAGTTTGTTGGCAAAGCAGTTGGCAAGCAAATTATTTATGGTGCAACACAAGGCATTTTTTTCGGAACACATTCCGTGGGCTTATAAATTGTTCTTTATTACCTAACCTGGTTGAAGATATGATAATATAACAATAGGCCTCAACTCCGCCATGATTCATCTGCATGGATGCATATGCCTGTGTGGTATCCCTGTGACTCAGAGTGGGCAAGCAATATCTTTTATTATCTTTATATATAAACTACTATTCATTTGTTATATAATACAGATTGCTATGTGGCTATAGGATAAATACATGGTTAATTCTATTCTTCAGACTAGATGCTACTGCAGGGTACATGGTAATTACAGTATGTATTTACTTACTTAGCTCAATTACCAGATAATAATCAGAAAGAATATGCAAATCAATAGGCTGTTGTAATGTGGTACAGTATGTGCCAAGAAAATCCTGTGTATTTGTGTTTTCCTATAGGTAACCCAAGTACCTCTGTAATATTTGTACACAGCAAATCATAACCAAAAAAATGCACATTTTATTCAATTTTCCTCCTACCCTATTATATGGGATTGTATTACATTTGCTTGTCACGAGGAAGTGTAATAAGATCTAGCCCAACTTGATGCAACACATAATACATGAACAATGGAAAGGCAGAGTGCACATCCTAATTCCTGTTCTTTGTTGTTCTGATATTTTGCACTGAACTCTTTGTATTCTCTTTAGGCTGTTCATACCCCATGGACAATATGATCAAATTATTGACATATGTTTTTATCTTGCTGTTCTTCTCTGTGGCAGAAAAGTTACAATGACTGAAAAATGTCTGCCAAAGGCAGCATTTAAAATATGTAGCCTGTAGTACTAGTACCTATCATAGCATCATAAAAATGTATAGTTGGATGGGTTTTCAAGAGGTCATCTAGTTTATCCCCCCATGTATAGACCGGACCAAGTAAACTTAGAACATCCTTGACAGGTATTTGTCTAACCTGTTCTTAAAAACCTCCAAGGATGGGGATTCCTGGCAACCTATTTAATACTTAACTATCCTTATAGTTAGAAAGTTTTTCCTAATATCTAACCCACATCTATCTTGCTGCAGATTAAGTCAATGACTTCTGGTCTTGCCTTCAGTAGACATGGAGAACCGTTGATCACCATCTGCCTTTATAACAGCCATGTTATCTAGTGCCTTCTCCACTCCCTGTCACAGCATCTGTAGTGTCTCATGACTGTGAATCAGGGCAAATTGTTAAACATCAGGGCGGATACTCAAATCTATGGATTTATAATTAAATGGATCTATGTTTTATAATTAGATTTTACCAACCCAGTAACAAAAGCCCAGTAATCGCCTTACCATAGAGTCACAGACAATCACCTTGGGCATTCCAGTTTATCTTGCCATCCAGGCAAGATAGACTATGTGATATATGGTCACTTCGTACCAAAAATCTCAATAATATTCAGATTACTCCCAGTCCCAAAGAACCAGTCACTTATCTCAGGTCAATTGTACTAAAATCTCAAACCAAAGACAATGCATGTAGCCAATCCTGTAATAAACTAGCTAAAGATTTATTAACTAAGAAAAGAAATGGAAGTTATTGACAAGATTAAAAGAGGAAGCATACACACACAAATGAGTTCCAGTCTGAGAGTTAAAAAGAGAATACAAGCTTCCATAATCAGATCTACATGCCCTTTAGAGCTGACTCATGCCAAGCAGCATGGGGATCTCTTTCATGTGTTTAGGAATCTTTGCACCTCACAGTCCAGACAGCATAAAGATCCCAGTTTCTCCTTGTCAGGGATTTTTATCCCCTTCACCCCAGAATCACAGCAGATGGGATGAGTTCATGTGCAAGCCTCTGCTTCCTGTAGGGAGTGAGGAATGCAGTCAACCAGATCACTATCCTTTCATGCTACATAATGCTTCATTTGCCTTTGTTTGACTTGTGTGCAAGTCGAGCACTTTACCTTAATTAATGCTTCTTTTCCTATTTGGTGAGTTAAAAAACGACAGAGGTTTACAATGCAAACACTCAATACAACTGCATAGAGAGATTATAAGTAGGATTAAAACATGCAGCCTTTTATTCCATAAAATGGAAACACATTGTTATAACACTAATATCTATTTTAACTACACTAACCCACAGGTAAGTCAGACTGGTTTCCAGCTGTGCATTTGTCAGTGTTCAGTTCCCTGGGCCGTGGCATGAGCTGGCCCTTGGTATGCCAATGTCACACCCCCTCTGTCTTCTTTTCTCAAGACAACCCATTCCCAGTTTTTTAAACCTTTCCACGTAGGTCAAGTTTTCTAAACCTTTTATCTTGTTTGCTGCTCTCCTCTTCGTCCACGTCTTTCCTAGAGTGTGGTGCCCAGAACTGGACATGGTACTCCAGCTGAGGCCTCACCAGTGCCGAGTCGAGCAGAACTATTACCTCACCTGTCTTACACATGACACCCCAGATTGTATTAGCCTTTTTACCAATTGTATCACGTTGTTTGCAATTGTGTCACCTTGCTAGCTTGCCACAAGTTAGTGACCAGCCAGGTACTTATTAACAGCCAGATTTGGGCATTTTTATTCACCTTGGGCTGGGTTATGGAGCCTTTACTCACTTACACAAGTACTCAATGGAGTAAATGGGATTAATCATGCAACTAGCAACCTGAGAATGGGGAGAAAGGATTTCACAAGTTTTAGTCAATTGGGTGGTACCTTACTAAGTGAGTAGTCAGTCTCATTTGAATGTAAATGGGATTCTTCGTGTAGTAGGGTATTATTCAGTGTTTAAGTGTGGCAGAGTTGGACCCAAAAGCCAGATCCTCAGCTGATGTGAATCAGAAGACAACGGAGCTACATCAATTTATGCCAGCTGAGGATCAGATGCTAACTGGGCCATATTGGAAATACAGAATTAACTCCTTTTCTTCAAACCCTATGTGGGAACTGCAGAACTCACAATGCTTACTGGACAGTTTATAGGTTATTAGGCAACACAGAAAGTACTTCCTCTGGTGTCTGAGAGCCAAGAATAGTTCAGCTTGATTGCTTACTTCTGAAGAACGTGTTCTATGCACTCTGCTCCTGACGCTGTCCCCTGGTACATATAAGAACATTTTCTTCATCTCTTTTGCTCTTGATGTCACTACACCTGGACCTTGGACAAGCATGCTGGATTTTGATCTGACAGAGTAAGACAGATCAGTCTCAGTCACTGAATGATGGAGTTTATTCTAATGTTGAATGTCACTGTAATTACATAATTCTGCCCTCTCATCTAATCACCAGTTAAATCAGTCCTTTATACAATTTGATCAGAGCCTCAGTATTACAAATAACAAACCTCTGAGACTTTGATAGTTTTCAGCAACTATGATGATCGTTCAGTCGTTGACCATGATGCAATCACTGTAATTTTGTGTAGGTTTTCTTTTAAAAATGCAGTAGCATTGCTTTCAGGTTTTGTGATGTTACTGAGATTTTTTGTACCTCGTGCCTTGGTAGACAAGTAGAAGAGGAACTAGTTTGCAACTACTTTGCTTTCAAACACATTCACTTCTAAGGGTGAATCTTCACTACCCACTGGATCGGCGGGGAGCGATCGATCTTTTAGCGATCGATTCCTTGCATCTCGTTAAGATGCGAGAAATCAATCGCCAGTGGCGCCCCTGTCGACTCTGTAACTCCAGCTTGCTGCAAGCTGGTGTCGATGGGGGAGTGCGCCACCAACCGCCGCCGCCATGTGGACAGCAGGTAAGTCAGCTGAAGATACGCCAACTTCAGCTACATTATTCATGTAACTAAAGTTGCATATCTTCAGTCGATTCCCCCCTCCAGTGAAGACCAGCCCTAAGTCTCAGGATACACATACAGGGGCTGACTTCCAAAGGTCTGTGAAAGGGGAGGGCATGCAGCCGGTTTACCTGAAAAGGCCTGCACATGGGCATGCAAATCCTGTTGCTACACCTGCAAACAGGCTGTTAATGCATGGAAGCATGTGATTTACAGATCAAAACAATTTTTTTTCGTAGCTGAGATTTTGCTGATGAAATCCGTGTTACACAGTGGAGGCAGGACCAAAGCACTGCTTGGGGCCCCTCGACTTTGGGGGGACCTCAGACAGCCCCAGCAACTCATGACTAGATTGTCTATGCTGAAGTAGGATATCCCCAAAACAGAAGATCTCAGGTGGGGAAAGTCAAATCATGAGTGCCAACACTGCTGAAAAGCTCTTGAAGGCAATTCATGGCGTGATTTCTTCCCATTCATAATTTGGCACCTTCTCTTGTTTGTTTGTAAGCCTCTGACAATCTGGCCCTTAATCAATATTATTATATTTAATATTTGTTTTGCATTAGTGCCTAACAGTCCATCTGAGATCAGAGCTGTGCAAACAAACAGTGAGAGATTCCCTGTCCCAAAGAGCTTACAAAATAGTGTTTCTATACAATATTTTTCTACTGAGTTATAGTTGAGAAGACAATTTCTCTTTCAAAGAAAAAACATATTCCAGGATGAGATTAAAGGTGTAAAAGTCCAGGAAAGTTCCATAGTTATAAAAGGTTACTAAACTATCAGTACTAAACTACTCAGACATGGTTGTGAAAATGATAAAATGATAGTCTGTGATATGCAAATTGGGATGATATGCTCCTTGGTGATCACATGGATAACTCAACATGCCTGATGTTTTGATGAAAGTGATACTATAACATTTGATTAAATGAACAGAGGACACTGCGAACAGTGGTTTGGAAGAGAACTATGACACTAAGAAAAGACTTGGATGTTGAACATAACCTTGTGTTGTATGTTCAATGCTCTCATATATTGAAAGAGAAACAGATGCAGGATTTTTTGTTTTGTTGTACACAATAAATTTGCTAGATCATTGAAACAAATAAATGGAAAAAAGACAACTTGCCTGATACTGAAGGAAATGTTGTATGCAAAGTAACCCATGCTAATGAATGCCAATTTAATGAAAAGAATCAGAGAAGTAGTCGTGTTAGTCTGGAATAGCAGAAGTAACAAAGAGTCCTGTGGCACCTTAAAGACTAACTAAAG
This sequence comes from Sternotherus odoratus, assembly GCA_032164245.1. NCBI lineage: Eukaryota > Metazoa > Chordata > Testudines > Kinosternidae > Sternotherus > Sternotherus odoratus. The sequence continues at coordinate 23,142,133 of JAVMKO010000014.1, read as the reverse complement.
TATTGACGCATAAGCTTTCGTGGGCAAATACCCATGAGCAAGCATCCGACGAAGTGGGTATTAGCCCAGGAAAGCTTATGCGTCAATACTTTAGTTAGTCTTTAAGGTGCCACAGGACTCTTTGTTACTAATTTACAGAAAGTTACACATGTTGCTTGTTGCATGATTTTGCCCATATTACTCTGTTAGCTTTACAGAGATTGTAAATAGAGTCTTAGAATCAGTAATAATGCTATCAGTAATATGTTATCTAATGTTTGGGATCGGAGAGGCATCAAGATTGAAACCAAACTAAAAGTCTATTTGGCGGTCGTCCTGCCCACCCTCCTCTATGCTTGTGAGACCTGGACTGTCTGCAGTCGTCATGTGAAAAAGCTGAATCACTTCAATCTGAGCTGTCTGCGGAAACTACTGAAGATATGACAAGCATTTACACCCTGCTTTGCAAGGCACAACTTAGATGGGCTGGCCATGTTGTGCGAATGCCTGATGAGCGATTGCCCAAGAAGATGTTTTATGGTGAATTACAACATGGCAGGCGATCTCTTGGTGGTCAAAAGAAGAGATTCAAAGACACCCTTAAGGCCTCCCTTAAGAACTGTAACATAGATCCTGAAAATTGGGAGAGCATCGCTAATGATCGCTTCGCCTGGCGCAGACGAGTTCATGATGGTGCAACAGCCTACGAACAAAAGAGACAGAGTGATGCTATAGAGAAACGCCTTCTTCGCAAGTCCAGGGCTGGTATCCTCTCTTCCCCCGGTCGGCAACCTGATCTTCAATGTCCTCAATGCAACCATCAATTCTGGGCTCGGATTGGACTAATCAGCCATCTCAGAACCCACTCCCAAACAAACTGATGACACTGGGTGGTCCTCATCAATTCTGATGGACGGACAATATAATATATGTTATTACTGGTAAAAGTCCATTGTCAAAATGAAACCATTGTGATCAATGCAATGGGCATCAATAACTGAACAAGGTGTGGGAGTGCACCTTATCTTAGATTTTAGCTATTAGTTTTCAGTCTATTCTTGTTTGTTTGTTTTCAGCCTTGCATAATTAATTAGAAACTCTAGTTCATGCAAAAGAAGAGGAATGTCCAACTGGTTCTCACAGATGTCAGTTGAAACCAGCTATCACATTAACACCATATGACAATGACAGTTTCGTAAATCATCCCTTGACCTGGTTTGCTTCTGAATGAGTTTCTGTCAAAAGAAAAATGATTATCCTAATACGTCCACACCCCAGCCACTTTTATCCATTGACTTCATTGGGAGTTTAGTCTCTTCCCAGAATAATAATAATTTGCTTGCATTCTGCATTGTCATTAATAGTGGGCATATTTAAAGCCCCAATTCAGCAAGTTACTTAAAGCATGTGCTGGATATCAGTAGGTCAACTAACAAACTTAAAATTAAGCAATTGCTTAAGTACGTTGCTGAAACAGGGTCAAACTTCCCATTACGCCAGAGAGACTGTGAAGAATTACATCTTTCTCAGTATGACTTCCTTCTTTCTTTCACACAACCTCATTTTGCTAACAAAAGATTTTTTGCCTAATTAAGCAGGAGCTTTTATTAAACTTTAGCTTTTACAAAAACCTGTTAGGTTTCTCCTAAATCTAAAAGTAATTAAAAGTCATGGCCTCATTAATGAAGAGGTCATTATCTGTCCCTATTGCCTCACTTCTAGTTTAAATAGGCAGTGGGGTTGTGGTGGAGAGCCTTGCATGTCAAAACAGGCAATTTACTGCTTTAGAAAAATACTCCAATTCACATATAAATTTCACTTCACATGGTTTAAAGGTGACCTGAAAATGAAGGGGAAAAAATGTGTCCCTACCCTTTTTTGCATCCTCATGGGGTAGAAAGTAAACCTGAAAGGCTTGAGAGTTGAGAGGATTTAGTTTTCTTTTGTTTTTAAGAGGGTTTTTTTCTGCTTGTTTTTACCTCAGAAATATCGAGAACATGAACTCTTTGCTTCTCTGGGGTGGCTGGATGATTCCTTTGTCTTTAGAAGAGAAGAGAACTGGAGATTTCACAACAAAAGATTAGAATTTAGAGGTAAACATTCAAATATCATTTCAGCTTCCCTTTCCCCTCTTCTCCCCCACCCCTACCCCAAAAAATCACAAGATTGCATTAAAAACATGAGGTTAAAAATACATTTGAGGTTCTTTTATTTGCCTCTTGGTTTTGATCCTCCATGGTACAGTGGGAAAGGAGTGTCACATTTTCATGCTTTTCTCCACAAGCATGAAAGCTAATAACTTGCTTTAAAAAATAAGCTGTAATTCTCAAATATTCACATAACTCCAGGAACTAGGGTTTTAAGAGTAACTCAAAGTATCATAGCCCTCACAATATAATCACAAGAGTTGGCAACACTGTAATTGTTTGTGAGAACTTTGATCTAAATAGAGGTTAACCAAAACCAACAAAAAACAAACAAACGTAAAACCACCACAACAAAAGAAAGGATTTGAAATATGGCTGTTGATTAATCAGTTAACTCATTCAATTAACTCAAAAAAATTATCACAATTAAAAATATTAATCACGATTAATTAAAAATGATGAATCTGTTTTAATTGCATTGTTAAACAACAGAATTCAAATTGAAATTTATTAAATATTTTGGATGTATTTTTACATTTTCAAATATATTGATGTAATTTACAACAAAGTATATACTGCTCACCTTATATGGCTGGAGAAAGCTATAGTGAATTTAAAAAACTCTCTGTTCACATTCAGTGATCACAGAAAAGTGGTAAGATTTTATGAAGTAACTGTAGATCGCTACTAAAGGTAACTGAGAATGTGAATGAGATAAACAAGCAAGCATAGAAGAGTGAAGCAAACAAAGATGCATCAGGAAAACACAAACTTTGTGGATTGAGCCTGTTTTGCACAATGTGAAAAAGATTGATGAAATTTTTAAAGATATGCAGACACCTAAAGAATCAGAGAGGTAGCCGTGTTAGTCTGGAATAGCAGAGGTAACAAAGTCCTGTGGCACCTTAAAAACTAACTATAAAGTTTTGAAGCATAAGCTTTCATGGGCTAATACCCACTTCGTCGGATGCAAGCAGTGGAAGTGTCCAGAGGCAGGTATAGAAAAGTAGGCAAGAACCAGGTAGGAGGTAACAAGGTTAGTCCAATTAGGCTGAACCAGCTTGTTATCTCCAATCAGGGAGGGTGTGTTATTCTTCTAGCAGTTGAATAGGGGGTGTGAACTTGGAGAGAGGAGAAGCTATTTTTGTAATTAGCAAGCCATTGAAGGTCTTTGTTCAGTCCCAGATTGATAGTGTTAAATTTGCAAATGAATTGCAGTTCTGCAGTTTCCCTTTGCAGTCTGGACTTGAAGGTTTTTTTGCTGCAGTATGGTGACTTTTAAATCTGTAATAGATTTAGAATAGATGTCCAGGCAGGTTGAAGTGTTCTCTTACAGGTTTTTGTATATTGCCATTCCTAATATCTGATTTGTGTGCATTTATCCTTTTTCGTAGGGACTGTCCAGTTTGGCCGATGTACATAGCAGAGGGACACTGGTGGCATATAATGGCATATATGACATTGGTTGATTGCAGGTGAATGAACCAGTGATGGTATGGTTGATCTGGTTAGGTCCTGTGATGGTGTTGCTGGTGTAGATATGTGGGCAGAGTTGGCATCGAGGTTTGTTGCATGGATTGGTTCCTGAGTTGGAGTTATTGTGGTGCAGTGTGCTGTTGCTGGTGAGAATCTGTTTAAGGTTGGCAGGTTGTCTGTGTGCCAGGACTGGCCTTCCTCCCAAGGCCTGTGAAAGTGAGGGATTATTGTCCAGGATGGGTTGTAGGTCACTGATGATGCGTTGCAGAGGTTTTAACTGAGGACTGTAGGTGATGGCCAGTGGTGTTCTGTTGTTTTCTTTCTTGGGCTTGTCTTGCAGCAGCAGGCTTCTGGATACACATCTGGCTCTATTGATCTGTGTCCTTATTTCCTTGTGCGGGTATTGTAGTTTTGAGAAAGCTTGGTGAAGATCTCGTAGGTGTTGGTCTCTGTCTGAGGGGTTGGAGCAAATCCGATTGTACCTCAGTGCTTGGCTGTAGACAATGGATCGTGTGGTATGTCCGGGATGGAAGCTGGTGGCATGAAGGTAGGCATAGCTGTCGGTAGGTTTTCGGTATAGGGTGTTGTCGATGTGGCCATCATTAATTTGCACTGTGGTGTCTAGGAAGTGGACTTCCTGTGTGGACTGGTCCAGACTGAGGTGGATGGTGGGGTGGAAGCTGTTGAAGGCGTGGTGGAATTCTTCCAGAGTTTCTTTCCCATGGGTCCAGATGATGAAGATGTCATCAATGTAGCGTAGATAGAGAAGGGGTGTGAGTGGACAAGAGTTGAGGAAGCGTTGTTCCAGGTCAGCCATAAAGATGTTGGCATACTGTGGGGCCATGCGGGTGCCCATAGCAGTGCCACTGGTCTGGAGGTATATATTGTCACCAAATTTGAAATAGTTGTGTGTGAGGATAAAGTCACAGAGCTCAGCAACCACCTTTGCTGTGGCATCATCAGGGATACTATTCCGGACAGCTTGTGTGGGATGTTTGTGTAGAGAGCCTCTACATCCATGGTGGCTAGGATGGTGTTTTCTGGAAGGTCACCAATGCATTGTAGTTTCCTCAGGAAGTCGGTGGTATCACGGAGATAGCTGGGAGTGCTGGTGGTATAGGGTCTGAGTAGAGAGTCTACATATCCAGACAGTCCTTCAGTGAGAGTGCCAATGCCCAAGATGATGGGGTGTCCAGGGTTTCCAGGTTTGTGGATCTTGGGTAGTAGATAGAATAACCCTGGTCGGGGCTCTAAGGGTATATTAATTTGTTCCTGTGTTAGTGCAGGGAGAGTCCTGAGTAGATGGTGCAGTTTCTTAGTATATTCCTCAGTGGGATTGGAGGGAAGTGGCCTGTAGAAATTGGTATTGGAGAGTTGTCTGGAGGCAGGGAGGGGACACCTACACAGGAGCCCCACAGTCACACCCCCAGCCAGAAAGGCTGAGCTGCCCCCCAGGAAAGTAATCTGCACCAGGAAAAGGGCTGGCACAGATTAACTCCCCCCTCCTGGCCCAGAGAAACAAGGTAGGGAAGCCAAGGATGAAAGAGTAAGTATGACTCACAGTGTGGTCCCTGTTCTTCTCCTGGGGCAGTACAATTTCATGCTCCCCCTTTCTCAGGACTAGCGGTAATTCTACAATCTAGCCCTAAATAAATATTACCTAAATCATGCCTCATTCATCATTGAAATACCCATTGGAAGGTAACAGAGAATGCAGAATAGGCAGGAAAACCAATCAGAACTGGAGCTGAGTGTTGGAGATGGGGTTGGGGGAACTGGAGGAGGGATGAAGAAACAAAAAGGGAGTGGGGCATATGGGAGGCAGAGTTAATAATTGCATTACACGCTAGGGACAGAAGACAGGGTCACTGAGGGTTGTATTAAAGAATGAAAGGGAGGCGAGAGGGAAATAGTGTTATGTCCTTTCATTTCGCTGGATGCATCCCCTAGACAAGACTTCTCAAATTTTAGTTTGAGTTGTCCCCTTCTCCCAGCACCCACATATCTACACCCTCTGGCTCCCAAGGAGCACTGCCCCCTCATCCACTTGCCCTGGTCCTGTGCACACTTCAGAAGAGGGAGGAAGCACAGCACTGACCAAGCTGGACAACTTCCTCCCCACATAAGAACATAAGAATGGCCATACTGGGTCAGACCAAAGGTCCATCTAGCCCAGCATCCTGTCTACCGACAGTGGCCAATGCCGGTGCCCCGGAGTGAGTGAACCTAACAGGTATGATCGAGCGATCTCTCTCCTGCCATCCATCACCCCCCTCTGACAGACAGAGGCTAGGGACACCATTCATTACCCATCCCGGCTAATAGCCATTTATGGACTTAGCCTCCATGAATTTATCCAGCTCTCTTTTAAACCCTGTTATAGTCCTAGCCTTCACAGCCTCCTCAGGTAAGGAGTTCCACAGGTTGACTGTGCGCTGTGTGAAGAAGAACTTCCTTTTATTTGTTTTAAACCTGCTGCACGCCAATTTCATTGAGTGGCCCCTAGTTCTTCTATTTTGGGAACAAGTAAATAACTTTTCCTTATTTACTTCCTCCACACCACTCATAATTTTATATACCCCTATCATATCCCCCCTTAGTCTCCTCTTTTCCAAGCTAAAAAGTCCTAGCCTCTTTATTCTCTCTTCATATGGGACCCGTTCCAAACCCCTAATCATTTTAGTTGCCCTTCTCTGAACCTTTTCTAGTGCCAGTATATCCTTTTTGAGATGAGGAGACCACATTTGTACGCAGTATTCAAGATGTGGGCGCACCATGGATTTGTATAAGGGCAATAAGATATTCTCCGACTTATTCTCTATCCCTTTTTTAATGATTCCTAACATCCGGGACTAACACTAAGAAAAACAACAACAACAGGATAAGGAGGGGAAGGAACTGGCGAGAGACAGAAAAGCAAGCTTATGAATGGGTGGATGTGGTCATGAGAGCCTTTGGGACAGCTAATGTGGGGTGGGACAGACGGCAGCTAGGGAGAAGATCCAATGAAATGAGCAAACAGGTGAATGAGAATAGAGGGAACAATTTACACAGGGGCTTTTGTCTCTGCTTTAGAAACAGGGGGTTTTTTAATCAGAAGAGCAGATTTTCATCTCGACATGAAAAAAATGTACAGAGACCTGTTAAAGAAATATTGAAGGTTAACTGAACATTGAATCTTTCAGTGGCATTTTCTGTTTCAGTCCTGTATCTTTACTTAACTTTGGGCTTGTCTACACTTACCGTGGATTGATGCTGTAGTGATCGATCCACCAGGGGTCGATTTAGCAGGTCTAGTGAAGCCCCACTAAATCGACCACCAATCACTCTCCTGTTGACTCCAGGACTTCACCAGAACGAGAAGCATAAGGTAAGTCAACAGGAGAGTTTCTCCCGTTGACCCAGCGTGGTGTAGACACAGCAATAAGTCAACCTAAGGTACATCGACTCCAGCTACGTTATTCATATAGCTGGAGCTGCACAACTTAGGTTGACTTAACCCTGTAGTGTAGACCTGCCTTTTGAGCTCTTCATTTGTCAGATAGAAACCAGAGGGATGTTGATTTAATTGCTGATTGTAATCCTGACATCATATACTTTCAGCAATATTATTAGGTAGTTTTAAGGAAAAGAGATATTAAAGGTATGTCTACACAGCTTCTGGGTCAACAGATTCACACTCACAGGGTTTGTGCTAGTGCACTAATAATAGTTGTGTAGACATTCCTTTGATATTCCAGCTTGGTCTGTGAAAACCTACCCCATCCCCCCCCCCCCCCAAGGCTTCAGAGTCTGAGCTGCAATGTCCACATTGCTATTTGTTAGTGTACTAGCACAAGTATGTTGACCTAGGCTGCAAGATTCACTCCCAGCAGCTGTGTAGACATACCTTAAGGGGCAAATTTAGATGCATGTACTAGTCCCCATTGTCTAGAAAGAAAAACATACATCCAATGACAGAATTTAGCCACAAATTTGAAGTTCTAGTTTTAAAGTAGTAAACATATTTCATAACCATCACATTTATCTGAATTTTATGAGTCCAGTTCTTCTCTCAGTTAAACATATTGGACTGAATTTAATTGAAGTATTAAGCACCTTTTGGCATTGGCTTAGACACTCAATTCAGTAAATGATACATGGCAAACATTTATCAACTTCATCTCCAGACATTTTGCTTAAAATATACAAAATTAATGAGATGGAACATTTTTATTCAGGGCCACGATGCACTTTCTTCCAGTAGGAGGGAAACAAAACTGGAATGTGATTGATATCCTTCTTACTCATTGGTCTTTGTGACTGACTTAGAGAGCTCTGGAAATAAGATGAGACAACAGAATACAACCGCATATGTCTCACCATTTTGTGTTTTCAGTGTGGAAACGTGCTTGGTAAAATCTAAAGATACAAGCCCCGATTTCTCTTCTTATTTACACAAATATAAAATCAGTAATTCTATTGCTGTCTGTGGATTCATGTGCAATGAGCTAGTGAAAACTAAGCAGAGATTCAGCTAAGTAACATTAGATTACCTTCTAGACATACCCAAGTAGGATAAGATTTCATACTCTGTTTTCAGGCTAACTTTCCATTGACTTCAATGCAGAATTTTAGCTAGTATGAGGAGTGCGGGATTGGGCCAAGTAGTAGTCTGCACTCCTTAATATAATGCTCAAAGCCCACATTTGGACAGTTATCACAAAGGTGAGTGGAGCAGGCATTATCTGTCAGTATGCGATTGTTTTTGTCATTTGGATATCCTATTAAGCAATGTGTGTTTGATTATTGGACTCCCTGCGTTTTCTAAAACTTGGGTTGGTCCAGTTCAGTCTTGATGTAAAGTGAGTGGGTGTAGCGGGGTGACCACCCACTCCCTGGCTGAAGGGGCTTGAAACAGCCCAGGGAGGGGTTGTGGCTGGGAGCCAGGAAATGCCCAGCTTGATTGGGAAGTAGGCTCAGCTGGGTGGTGACGCCCCAAACACTCGCAGGCCATATAAAAAGGCTGCGAGGCAGGGAGAGAGAGAGTCTCCTTCTCTTGGGAGAAGGCAGACAGGCCTAGCTGCTGGGAGCCTGAGTACGTGTCCAGCGGGGGGCAGGGCTGGAGCTAGGCATGAGGAGCTGGGGAAGCTCTAGCCTGGGAGCCCCAGGCTGCAGGGCCTAGAAGAAGGCCCCACCCAGGGGCACTGGGGTTGCGAGGGGCAGCCCGTAACTAGAGGGATAGAAGCAGCAGGCCAACCCCCCTTGCCAGTGATGAGAGGCCATGATACTGCAGTCTGCCTCAGTGAGCGGGGGCAAGTGGTGACTGGCAATTGCCTAGTCTGAGACAAGATGGGGATAGGGGGTGGAGGGTTCCCCAGGGAGGGGAGACCCTTAGACCTGAGGGGGTACTGCAGGGGTGCAGCACCCTCAATTAGAGGGCACCGGAGTCCGGGAGGGACACGGGGCCAGAGCAGGAGCGGGACATCGGCCTGCAGAGGGCACTCCGGATGTTGGGACGCTAATTCCCTGAGGAACCAGCAGGAGGTGCCGCAGGGGTGAGTCGCCGCCCTGCTACAGTGGGTTTACACCAGGGATAAGTGCAATCCTCTTTTCCTTTTTTGAAAGCTGGCTAAAAGAAAATGAACGTAGTTCCATAAGTAGAGCTCAACTCTGTTCCCAATGGAATCAGTGGCAAGACCTCCATTGACTACATATATGGGAGGTGTGGGGGGGGGGGCAGGATTGGGAGCATAGTTTGTCCCTTCAGCCTGATGATGCAGTGCTGTTCATTAGAAACACAGAAAGTGCAAACTTGTTTTTTCTTTCTTTCAGACCTTTTGCACGGTTAACTTTAAGGGGAAATAATTATAAAAGGGCTACATGTTTATTTTTAAACACAGCATTTTTTCCACTCTGCCCCAAGTCTGACATTTTAATGACCTGCAGTGCCTTGGGTTTTACTGGCAGCATATATTGAAGGAGTATTTTATGTACATTTTAACATTTGCACAACACAGCTCCATGTTTTGTCACCCTTTTATGCTGTGGAAAATGTCTTTTAAGTTATTATTTCTTTTAATTGCTTATGAATTTGAAGGCATTTTGCAATCATCTTAAAATGTTGTTATGTTTACCATTGCTAAGGTTTTTTAATTTAAGAATAGCAAGAAAAGTAAAGACTGCATGTATTTTCACTCAAATTACTATCCTAAATGACTCCATGGGGGGTTTCTTATAGGGGTCACTGAAAGGCAGAATGGAATGTTTTTACTTCTTCGCTTTGTCACAGAAATTAGGTTACAAGGGCTATAAATGCAGGTAATACTTTTTATTGCTAGATTTTCCTCTGTAATGAATATAACATTTCTTCTTTTTATATAATGATACCCAACAAATGCCTTACTACTTAGCATGTTTACTCTTAGCTTTAACAAGGGTCTAAAGTAATTCCTCTTTAAAAGTCTGGCAAGCAGTCCAAAGGCAAAAAAGTAACCTTGTATGTCAGGATCAGCTGCTGGGAATTGGGAGATCAAGGGAGAACACTATCTGATCCCAAACCAGTACGTCCAGCCAGCTCATCAGTAACAATAACCTTTGTATAGGTGAAGTACCAAAAGGTAACATCCAAAACCAGAGGAGAGAAGTCATCAGCCCAAATTAGAGAGGCCAGAAAATCAAGACACAGTGAAATGCAAAATACAAAATTGGCCACTTATTTTTCTACTATAAAACTGATTGCTCAATGCCAATCTGCCCCAATCCACATTTACATGATTTCTCCCGTTCCAAAAAAACTTAGTCTCACTACTGCTTTGGGAGTTGGGCCACATTGTTAAACTAAGAGAAGCAGCTCCACATCGGTGAGGCTACACTCTTTAACAGCTGATCCATTGAGCATGCTCCAGTTGTTCAGTATTACTAGACTCCCAGGGCCAGCTCTTTAGGGGATTACACCTCCTTCCCTGCTTTGCTCTTCAAGAGGGCATTAATATTCTCTGAAATGCGTCCACTCATCTGTAGCTCTGTAAGGCCGATCTACTTTGATCTTAGTCTCAGAAATAGAATGATGAGGGAGAAGAGTTCAAAGTATAAGAAGAAACTCAATATGCAAAGAATGTACCACATCTTAATAAGTAATGAGAATTCCCTGCATTTGTTGCTGTTGTAAGGAAAAATAGTTTAATATCTTTATGGGATTAGGGCTCCATGGTACTTTGCTAATGAGTGGCCAGAGCTATTAAGGTTTTCCTTATGTCTCCAGATACGCTGGTAAACAAACATCTATAAACAAAGGCATGACTAAGGCTGACTATTAAGATTTTTGATCTGGCAGGTATTTTATTAATGTGGCTAACGTGTTGAGTTATTTTGATTGTGGACCCAACAGAGCAAATAAACAACCCAGAATTTCAATCTTTTCCTTACAGGCAGCTTGAGGATTAAGGAAATTTCTAGTAATGAATGGGCTGTTTTTAGACAAAGTTTATCAACCCTAGATTGTAAAGTCTTTTGCTATTCAAGCAGCTCTGGGTGGACAGGGCAGTTGGGAAATTGACAGTGTGGATAAAATTCTTTGTTTCTTACTGGATTGCCTAGTACTGTAGAGATGTCATTCACATAAACCCTCAGCCTGCATAGTAATGACAAACACCAGCAAATTCAGCTTTCATAATTGTATTTGAGCAAGATTAGCATACACCATTCTGTTCAAGTTTTAGTTTTTAGGTTAGCTGCCATTCATATTAATCAGCTTTGTCTTTTTCAGTGCTGCCTTTTCTGTGTAAGAGCAATGGGTGAATGCCAATGTTTAATAACCCCCTTACATCTACTAATTCCTTTTCTAGCAATTGTGTGGGGTTTTGAAAAAAAGAAAAGAAAAAAAAGATAGCAAATTAAATTTGTACAATTGGAACAAAACAATGTGAAAAACAAATGTTGCCTGTCTTTAAAATGCTAGAAAAACTTCTGCTATGCCTCAAATTTTTCTAAGTCCTATAAATATAGTAGGATTTAGGTTTTCTAAATGGCACCATTTTGTTAGATCTGCTCTAATGATAAATAACACTATGAAGAAAGAATGCTAAAAGAAAGGGATGATGTGAATACTTTGACTTTTAGGGGCCGATTCTTTTCTAACCGATGAAAGCAAGAGTTTTGTCCCATCCTTGTTTTTATCACTGATAAGTAATTTTTAAAACCAGGAGCCACTACTGCATGGATGGAGCCAACTAAAAATCAACAGTTTTCCAATTTCTTTGCTCTACTGAGTGATACACATTTTCATTTCATTTTCAAAAAGATGTTTGAGAAATACAATTGATGGGAATGACAGAATCAGAGCATGAAAGATTTGTCAGTCAAACCAATGTCACCCCATAAACTGCCCTTAACAGCTCTTTTCTCTTCTCTGATTGGAGAAGTTGCTTAAATTAATTTATGGGGCAGCATCTGTTTGACAGGCACATGTGTGATGGGTTTCTGAACACAGTAAGTCTGTTTTTAAATATTCTCTCCTAAAAAGATTTTGGATTTATTTTTAACTTTAACCTTATAAAAATGTAATTGCACAAAAAAATCGTACACCAAAGAAACTCTTTTATTTAAATCCCAGTTTCAAAGGAATTTAGCTATGACCTGGATTTTAATTTTCTTAGGGATTTTACTAATGCCTGAGGAAGGGAAAAATCTGGTACATTTCAGCATATTAAATAGCAGTTTGGGTCAAAACAGTCATTACACTTCTAATTCACCTGATAACAGTACAGTGATATAGCATGGGGTACCACTAGATTTTTGGTACCTTTAGCTAAGCTAATATTAGAATAGGACTTCTATATTTCCATTATTGGGACATGTAAGAGCAACCTAAATGTTGTTGGATTTTGAAACTGCTTAATTATCCTGTCATTGGTGCAACATTATTCAATTTACATTACAGTTCTTTTCCTGAAGACCTAACTTAGATTCAAATAAACTGTTCATTTTTGGCAACCTAAAAGAAATGGAGTCCTTGTAAAAATCAGACTTTGGAGTGAGGAAGTTGGCAATTTTTTTCATTAGTTTCATAGGGCTCATTGTTCCTATTTGGGAAACTTTATAGCTGCAATCACCTACGGCTAGAATCTGCTTTTTACTGAGGAGCTATAATAATTATACTAAGTACTTTCTATTTGTCACTGATAAACAGCAATCCTTGAATGTCATGTAAGGAAAGTAGAAACTTTTATATTGTGGTTTAGTTTCCAAGACTTCATGGGTTGACTTCTGAGGGAGCTTTTCATTTTAAAAAAAAAAAGACCCTTAGATTTTGCATATAAGCAAATCACACATTATTAAACATATTCACGGAAATGACCATAAAAAATATGGAAGGATAGATGACCATGAGAAATGGATCTTTCACAAAGTAGGGATTCCTTCAATAAAGTATTTTGCTAAGAAACTTAAATATGACTTACCGAGAACTGAAGTTTAACTAAATACTGTAAAAAACAAACCAAACAAACCAAAACCTTTCAGTTCAGTTGTGGATTAGCAATTAATGTTCCAAAATCCACAGGCTATGAGTATCTGTGCTTTATAACCCTACAAGAGGAACTATACATTTTGTGTTTTTCAAAAGAAGATCTTAATCATTTCTTTGTGAACTACCAAACCTCTTGTTAAAAGTGTGGGCTCAATTCTTCCTCAGAGGAGTAGTCCATTGGACTGGATTCTGTGGTCTTTAGTTAAGAAACACTCACATTGAAGGCAAGAAGAGTTTTGCTTAAGGACTGCAGAATTTGGGCCACTGTCTTTAACAGCTCACGTGAATAAGGCACAGTTGTGTAAGTGTTTGCAAGATTGGGTCCTTTATTATGTTTTTTATTTCCACTCCTATTAGCTGTCTTTAAATTACCCAGTCTAAATAAGGTGAGCAGCACTTCCCTGTTGTCTTTTCCATTTCATCTGCAGCACTGTCAGCAAAGACATTGGGTTAATTTATATTTGAAAAAAAGTTTTATTAAGACGTCACCATGACTAGGGGTCCAGTAGAAAGCTATTAATCTACACATGATGGAATTATTAGTTCTTTAATAGAGTACATATTCTGTATCCTTAAGTACGCTACTAAGAACCCAAATAATTGAAAATACTTTCCATTAACATGAGCTCAATAGCAGCACAAATTTGAATTGTTTTGCTGATGTGTTAAATGTGTCCTAGTAACTGCATTCACATTGGGGAACTACAGTTCTACAAATACTGGAATTCTCAGTATTTTTTTGGCACCAGATGCAAGATCCTGGAAATGGAAGTGAAGGAAAAATAATGAAACGTTCCCCCAAAACGCTTATTTGCAAATATGGCAATAACTGCTGGGTAGTTCAGCTAACCTATGGATCTAACCTGGGATTGTTGCCAGCCAGGTAACTGTTCCAATACCTCTTACATGCTCCAACTTTTCAACCAGATTTTTTGCTTTTTCTCCAGTTGGGTCTATTCTTGACAGAGAGTTGGAATTTAATACTGAGGACCTAATAAGCTGAGCTTTTTAAAAATAAAAAAAATAAAACACCTTATAAATCAAAATTGTTTCATATGTAGGTTCCAGAACAATTTCCAACTTGGCATAACGCAGTTAATATCAGAGAAGTTATATTATCAGGAAGTTAATTTGGCCCCCTGTTGTCTGTTACACACACTAGGGTGACCAGACAGCATGTGTGAAAAATTAGGATGGGGGTGAGGAGGCCTATATATATAAAAAAAAAGAGACCCAAAAATCAGGACCGTCCCTATAAAATCAGGACATCTGGTCACCCTAACACACACACAAATGGCAAAGGTTTAACAATTTAGCCAAACTCATGTGACTGTGTGTGTGGACATTCTTATATCACTTTAAATTTGCCTTGTATGAGGAGCAAGCTAAGCCAGGTAAAAGCTAATAGAAGAGTCCACACGTAGTTGAAGCAGTTTAACTAAGGCTTGGTCTATGCTACCAACTTATGTCTGTATTACTATGTCACTCAGAGGTATGGCAAATCCACACCCTTGAATGATGTAGTTATGCCAACCTAACCGCCAGTATAAACACTGCTATGGTGGTGGGAGGGCTTCTCCACCACCTCTTGGGGAGGTGAAGTACCTATGCTGATGGGAGAAGCTCTCCTGTCGGTGTAGATAGCGTCTTCACTAAGCACTAGAGCAGCTCAGCTGCACTGGTGCCATTGCAGGCCTGTAAATGTAGACAAGCCCTAAATCAGTGCATTATCACACCTGTCGTTTAACTGGTGTAATTTGTTTGTAGACCAGCATTATGACTTTATTTACTGGTCTTCAGTGGCTGTCTTCTGACTTCAGTCCTTCCTAGTCATGTGTGTTTGTACAATCCCTACAGTTGTCCACTGTAGCTGTTAAAATACATTGAAAAGGTATTGAATCGACTTCAACCTGACCTTCCTCTGTTTTCTTCACCTGCCCTTACTCCCAGCCATCTGACCTCCCCACCTCCCATCTAGCCAGGGAAAACCTCACTGCCTGTATATATTATTACCCATGTCAGACTCACAGTACTTCAGGAGTGTCCAAAAAACCATCTTGAAGATGGGCTCACTAAGTTGTTGTAAATATATCAATAAATAAATAAATTAGTCCAAATTAGTCTAGCACAAAGGCCTCTGCACTTGCCTGTTTAAAGTTTATAAAGACTGTTGAAGGCTGGAAGACAGAGAGAATAGTTGTTCATCATCATAAAAATGACAGTATTCTTGTCTTGGTTAGTCCAAGGGAAGGGCAGCTAAGGTCAGTCATTCATTTGTTAAGTGATCAGTTATGGAAGGGACAAAAATTATGTGTAGGAAGTAAGCTGCTGCTGCAGAAGACTGGCGTTCCTCCAAGTGAGGAAGATGGTCTTGTGGTTAAGGCACCGAGGAGATGTGGGTTCAGATCCCGACTCTGCCTTCTCCTTCTGTTGCTTGATTGCGTTATGCCTCAATTTCCCATCTGTAAAATGGGGATACAGTAGTGCCCTATCTCTCGGAGAGGAGTGTGATGATTATATTAATCAGTGTTTATGTGGTGCTCTAAGATATTGTGGTGCTGAACACCATAGGAAAGCCTACAGGTAAAGAAAAGCTGTGGGATCAAGAGTTCCTCTTTATAGGACTGTTTGCTGCTGTAATTGCAATTCATCTTGCAAAAGGCCTTGTCTAGACAGCATATCAGCTGTGCATTATGCTGCAAGTAACATAGTAAAAAGAAAGTATAGAAGGTAAAACTTCATACAAGATCAGACAGATTGAGTTAAAACTGTTGTGGGTGAGCACTGTTGGATTCAGATTTTTGTGTATGTCAGAAAGAGGAAATATTGTAAGAAGCTGGGGTTTAACAGTTTAGCTCTTTTCCTTTAGGGGAAATAGAATTAAAACCTGCTTGTCCTTGGCCAGAGCTTTAGAATACTTTTTATTATTAGAATTACAAATTAGGCCTCTTGGCACTAAATAGAATATAACGAAAAACAACTAACAAGACTAAACACGGTCTAAAATCTCTTGCCATGAGGAGTACCAAAATACTGCCCATCCATTCCTACATGGGTCCACTGGCACTAATATTATGCCTAAAACTGACTTATTACTTGAACCAGAGCCACCACTCTTGGTTTCCATCCGCAGCTGGCAACAAAGGCTATGTTGGCTGAATTTTGAATAGCACAGGTGGTAGATATCTCCTGCTGCAAATTTGCTCATTCTCATTAGCTGTATAATATGCTCTGAGCTTTTTAGCAGTCATGAAGTAGAAGGGAGAATAGTCGATCTTTTCTTTTATTGTTCCACAGGATCAATGGTTTCCTCAAGTTGGCATGCAGCAATTGTACCAAGTAGTGTTCCGGAACAGAAAAGGTGGTACCGTGTCCCACCAGACATCAGCTCTGGTTTGCTTGACATTACACGAACTGGAAGGCCTGTATAGGCTCTTGTTGAAATCAATAGAACTTTGGCCATTTATTGGAGCCAGGATTTCAGTTGTAATGTCTATAAACCATAGAATTATAGAAATGTAGAATTGGAAGGGACCTCGACAAGTCATCTAGTCCAGTCCCCTGCTCTGAGGCAGGACTAAATATGACCAGTTTTCTTTCTGGTTTCCATGTTTTTGGTACACTTGAGTCTCCTGCTCTAAAGCTATAAATTGGTAAGGGCTTCCATTAGATAACAGATAATTCTATAAAAACGATGACAAGTCGGATGGCACCTTAAAGACTAACGGATTTATTTGGGCATAAGCTTTCATGGGTAAACCCCCCCACTTTTTAAGTGGTTTTTTTACCCACAAAAGCTTGTGCCCAAATAAAAGCTTTAAGGTGCCACCGGATTCCTTGTTGTTTTTGTGGATACAGACTAATGCGGTTACCCCTCAGATAATTCTGTATCAGTTCAAATATTTATCTGTAATTGGATGAGTATGTACCAAAGCAATTATCCAAACTACAGGAGACAACACTGCAGGACAGGTTAAAAGTTAAAGCAAAAGTGTGATGCTTCAGGAATAGGTAACACAAATTAGGCTAAATGAGACTGAGAGGCACTCTGAAGTCAGCGGGCATTTATCCAGGGTAAGCGATCCTGAGTATTACCCTTCAAAGTGAAGCAAAACTGTTTACCATAAAGGAATCAGCCAACTGTTCAAGATTCTAAATTAATAACATAATTTCGGTGTGAACTTTAAGAATTGATATATTTCAAAACATAATGCGGTACCAGTTTCTCCTATACTTGTTTCAGAGCCCAAAAGACCCAGTCCTGCAACTCTTGCTCATATGAATAGACTGGAGAATAATTTTAATTATGTATCGCTCTCCTCCATTATTTAAAATCTATTTTTATTTCTAGATTCTCCGCTATCTAAAGAGATACGTCAATTCTTATAGTTTGTTGCCTAGTGCTTACTATGGTTAAGGGTTTCATGAGATGCCCTGAACTTCCAGGCCTAGAATTAATGTTTACCCTGTATTTAAAAAAAATATGGACCAGCTCCCCAGCTGGTGTAGACTAGTGGTGCTCTATTTATTTTAATGGATCAATGCTAATTTACATTGGCTGGGACCTGATGCTTTGCATTAACAAAAATAAGAGCATTTAGGGTTGTAAAATTAGTCCCTACTTCTTTAGGCTGGAGGGAAGTTATTTCATAAGCACAGGTATTAACATGCTATGGACCTGATTCTTTCACACCAGTGTGACTCCATTGAGGATGGAGGACTGAACTAAACTCATTTAATGTGAATTTTGAAACACTGCTTTGTTGTGCTCTGTTGCTTCGTGTGTGACCACGTCTGTGTCATAAGATGCTAAAAGTGAATAAGATATGGCAAAGCCCTAGTTCATCTCCCTGCTACTGCCTGTTGTTGTCCATGTATCTGGGTTCTTTCCAGCTTAGTTTTAAATATACCATACAGCAGTGCCTCCATCCTCACTTCTTGGGGAACAGCTTTAGCTCCTCTAGGCCCGAGGCTAGTGAGCGTTGAGCAACAGAGTGGTAGGAGGGATGCACACTCCCTCTGAGCATTGTGCAAGGAGCGAGCTCCGCTGCAGAGATGTGGGCCAGGGACAGCACTGTTAAGGGTGCGCAGCAGCCCCTTCAAGGTGTTTTGTCCCTTCACCCGAAGGAACCCCATTGCTCCTCCTCCTCATCCCACAGCATTTAGATGGGGCAAATTCATGGGCTCCTGTTCTGAGAAAGGCGGATATGGGGGGGCTGCAGATTTGTGTGAAGGCTTTGTAGCCATGTTAAAGGAGTTACCTCCTCAGGATCCAGAAATGTCTCCGAAGGCCAAACTGTTCATCTCCCTTAAGCTGCATGCCAAAGCTGAGTGCCTACGACCCTAGATGTGTGTGGGCTTATGATTCACACGTAGGATCCTGTACACATCTAGAGCATAAGATCATCAGAAAATGTAATCAATTGTTCTGTCTCTCAGCAACAGTATTAAGTACAGAAAGTGCATTGCATCATTTCCTTGAGGGCAGGGATGTACCATGCAAGTGATGGTGTTGGTGAGTGGTGTAATGGTGAGAGAAACCATGATTCCATGAGCTATAAGTAGGTCTTTGTCCATAAACATTAATTATGCCATTGAAAGCTGCCCTAGGGCATTCTGATGTGCACACAGCAGAGTTTTTTCCTCCTTCTCGTCCCCCCTCCACTTCCAATAAGTATTTAGTTGATCAGGTATCCGAACAGGGTATTCTTCTCTTTTGGCCATGCCTGTTTTAGCTTCTTCGTCTAAATTGCATAGGAGGGAGAAAAAGGCTTTTTGGAAAAATAAACAACAGACTCAACTCTTTTCTTGGTGTGGCCGCGGTGTGTCCATTCTGCAGGCTTTGTTAGTAAAATCAGGCAAAAAGCTATTTACGAGAGGTACCTATGGTTTTTTCAGAGCACATGTTGGTAACACATTTTCTGTAAAGCTGGTGAAATCTTAGCTTTTTTCTTTATCTAACCATGTCACTCTGTGTGAAGAAGAAAATATATGTAGGTATGATCACTGGAAATGGCATCAGAAATTAACATTAATTTTTAGAGGCTTTACCTAAGAACGGTTTTCATTATTACATTTTCAGTTGAATTCCACACGCCTTGTGTTTTCATTTTCTTTAAGAACACTGTGTTAGGGTGTTCACCCCCACACTCCCCTGGAAAGGGTTAATGTGATTCAGAAGGGTTTAAGTAACCAGATAGGCCACACCTGAAGGAGAGTTAGGTTGATTGAAGATGGAGTCAGCTAGACAGTAGCAGGAAGGGCTGTCATAAGGCTAGAACATCAAGCCTGCACTGTGGAAGTCTGCAGCTACTCTCTGGGATTAGGGAGAGAAGGGAAAAAACACCAGAGGAGATTAGAAGCCCTGGGATCGTGGCCCTGAAGGAGGGATTACCCAGAAGGAGGATGGAGCAGAAGCCAGGTAGAGGTGGGGAAGAAAAAAGCTCAGGGAAACAGCAGCCAGGTATGCGATGGTGCGCAGACCTTAGTTACTGATTCAAGGGTCCCTGAGCTTGAACCCGGAGTAGAGGGCGGGCCTGAGCCAACTAGGAGGGCTTGTGACTACATGAACCTGCAGTTTGACCTACGGAGGTGTGAATTGCAGTGTGCACCTAAGTGCTGCACTGTAACTGCCCCATTAGGACGATGCTGGCATGATTTAAAAGGTACCTAGTTCATGTTAACATGGTCCATGTTAACGTTTTCCTATTCAGACAGAACTAGATACCTTTTAGTTTGCGCCAGCAATGTCCATAAGGGGCCATTACAACACAGCATTGGTCACATGCTGCAATTCACACCCCCATAGTCCCCTCTGTGGCATAGTGTAGACATAGCCTAAGATCACTGTGTTCAGGTTTCTTTGTGTTTACAACTTTGATATCCCCTCTATTTTGGCATGAGTATTAGAGCTAGGCCCAAACCAATATCCAGATCTTCTGGGAAGTTCAGAACAAAAGCTCAGTCCAAAGGTTGGGTCAGCATATGTTGTTACCAGATCTTAAGCAGGATTTCCCCATTGATGGTTGATAAACTGCTGAAGTTTTTTTCATGAAAAAATAGTTTGTCAAGACACTTAGAATCATAGAAAGATAGGACAGGAAGGGACCTCCAGAGGTCATCTAGTCCACTCCTCTGAACTCATGGCAGGACTAAGCATTATCTAGACCAGCTGGATATCTTTAATTTTTAATTTTAGTAGGGCATGCCATATAAAAGCTTACAATGGCATGACATGGCCCTTTCCTATTCTATAGCAGATGCTGTAACAGGCTAAACCAAAATCCAGGATTCAAACTACCTGAATTTTGAGGAAGTTTGAATTTAGATCCAGCTCCAAACCTTTGGGCGTGAGCCTCGCTTGAGAAAATTATAATTTTGTTAAACATACCCTTGTATCTATTACAAGCTATCTTAAGGAATGTTATGCTTTGGAAAAATAAACAAAAAATAACATAAAAACAAAGGAGATAACCCAGGATCTAGAGAGAGTATTTTAAAGAATAAATTAAGAGCTTTTGATACTAGTGTGATGGTCCTTTCCATTGTCTTTAATTACTATTCGTCACAGTGCTCTTCATCGATAGCCCAATCCAAACTCCACTGAAGTCAATAGCAGTTGTTTCCCTGACCTCAGTGAACATTGAATCAGACATTTTAAAAAATAAGAAAGAAATCATACAGCAAAACATTTAATAGATTGTGCAAAAAAATAAATAAAGAGTAAGCTATCTGGGGCAGAGATTGTGCCTTCCTTTATGTTTGTACAGCACCTCACACATGCATGCTATCACAAATGAACAGCAACAAAATAAAAGGGGATCGTCACTGGCAGCTTTTGTAAGAAATGTGTCAGAGGTGGCAATTTTGTTTAGTGGCAGATTTTTGTCTCTCTAAAGAGCTCTATATCACCATTTGTGGAGCACAACAGAAGTCTGTAAAGATAGGTGCCTGCCACAAATTTTGAAAATCCTATATTTTATTTGCCTCTCCTGTCTTTTCAAAGAATCCATACTTCGGTATCAGCCTTCCTTTGTTCTGATTAAGTTGTAATCATCCAAAACCAGATTCTGAAACTCCCCCTCCTCCCTCTCCTTTCCCCACAGAGCCTGTGTTTGTTTTATACCCAAATGTGACATTGTATACTGGTGCAATCGAAAAAGGCTACAATGATCAATTGAGGGCCCAATCAAAGCCTAACAGATAGGCAGCCATTCGTTGCTGTTTGATATAAAAGGTGTTTTATTTCTCATCACTTTTTTGTCACTGAAAGAATGCTTCCTACGTGCGGATTAATTAAAGTGTAAACATTAAATATTGATTGATGCATTATCAGCATGGAGCAGTTGCCTCCACTCAGATTGATTCCTGCAGTGATTTATTGTCATATTTGTGGAGTCATTTCACTTGATAACAAAGAGAAATAGGCTGCTACCTCTGCCTTTCTGGCTCGGCTTCCTTCTTAACTCAATGCTTCCTCTTACTCTTCTAGTGACTTATCTTAGTTCAAAGAACTAAAACATCATCATCTTACTTTTGAGAAAAGAGTTTTGGGCTTTACGGTTTATCTGGATATTTACTTAGCCAAATAGTTCACCGCTGAGGATCTCCTGTCTTGAACTGAACATTTATGGTTAATGCTTTCATTTAGTATATTACAAAAATAGTCTTAATGACCCTGGGTTTCAGACAAAACTTTGCAAATACAAGTTCAAATGATCTTAGTTTAACTGGCTGCCAACTTGGCAGAAAGGTGGACTTTCAACAGAGTAACATTGTTTAGGCTGGTTTTATGGCTAAATTATCCAATTAGTCACTCTGAATGGGAGCACAGGCGCACAATAGCAGATCAATTTGAAAAATTCTGTGTTTTTACTCTCATTTTCTTTTGGGCAAGTGCATAAAAGCGAGGCCTTCAAAAATGACTTCATACTTCAAATCCTGTGCAGTAGTTAATATAAAGACTGAATCTCTGGAGTGGGAGCTGAATGTTTGGGTTGGAAGATTCTTTTTTTCATTTGATTTGCATTGGTGTGACAATTGGATGTGGATTCAAACAAGCTAGATGATTGAATAGCCTTCCTCCTTCCCCCGACCCCTTCAAATCTCATGTTCGTATTCTGTGTTTATCTGTATCAGAAACTGGCTATTTCCTAGCCCGGCTCATTGTCAGATCCACTGCAAATAGCAGACCCTGTCAAAAGGGAGTTGTAGTTCCAGTGTCATATACCAGTTCCATAATGCAAGATTGCTGTATCATTTCTTTCTGTGTTTTCCCCGTGACGACTGCCAATCAGAACACGTACAGCCAGAAGTTAACTCTTCTGGTTGCATGGAGTTCCTGACCCTATCAGCTTTAAAAAAAACCAAACACTTATTTGCAGAATCATTTCGTTCTACATTCATAAAACGTACCACATGGTGGTTACATTCAGAGAATTGGATTAGTCAAAACCTTCTGAAATCAAACTCATGGATGGGACAAAACCAAAACAAAACAAACCGTAACAGGAAAGAGGGGACCTTGATTCAGCCAAGCAGTGAAGCATTAACCTTTAGTCAGAACAGCAACAAAAACCAAGCTGCTGAATAGAAAATAACTCCACTTCCAGACTAGAGGCAAATCATACGAGTGGTTCCCCAATCAAACAGCAGCAATGCCAAACGGACTTTCTAACAATTATGCACCATTTCTCTGAAAGGCTGGTGCAAAAAGTTCACAGAATTTCATTTAAAATAGATGATGGGTTTGTACAGTCCCTTCCTTCCTCCCCTCCCACAATAAAATCTTTGGACAGCACTTTCTTTAGAATGCTCTGCTATTCTAGTGATAGACCCCAGCTGAAACAAAAATCTTCCTACAGATATCCCCTCCAAACACGACTTTTAACAGCTGCCCTTCCCACTTTATTCTCAATTCTGGTGATGTCTGCTCTGGGCCAAAATTCATCCCCATTGTAACTCTGGTGCTGGCTTCAATGGAATTACACCCACATCCTCCTTCTTCATAAATAAACTCCAGGACACTGCAACATAGTAACAGATCTGGATTCTCTGCAAATAATGCTCTTAAAGACCAGTTTCCCTTTCCCCTTACTTTCCCTTGACTCCTCCTTCCCATCCACCCATTCCGTTGTCTTTTACTAGGCTGTCTGTCTTATTTAGATTGTCAGCTTCTCGAGTCAAGCACCGTGCCTTCCTATTTGTCTGTAAATTTCAGTGCACACCAATGAAGCTACATAAATAACCACTAGTGCCATGAATGCACCCAGTAACGATACTTTCACTGATATAAGCACAGATGTGCTATAAGATTGTAGTGAAAATAAAATCTGTTCTAATTACAACTATTGTACAGTGCGTAGTAATCTTACATTTTATGGGGCCTGTCAGCCTGAAGATTCTAATGTGTTATATACTTAGAAATATATCAAATCAAATCTTCATTGGCTTTAAATAAATGTCTTTCTTCATTCCAAAAATAATGGTCCCTTTACATTTAAACCTTTTGCAAATGAGGGTTAAAGGCCTAACTAAGTACCACAGGGTTCAGTCTAAATTTTATTCATATTTATTAGTTATATATTACCAAGTCCATACAAACATGTAAGAGGATAGATACATTCCCTGCCCCAAAGAGCTTACAGTAAGGGCCAAATTCTTCAATTAGACACACATACAGAACTCCCATTGGGTGAAATCCTGCCCCCTTTAAAGTAAATGGAAAAACTCTCATGGACTTCAGTGGAGCCTGGATTTTACCCTTTGTCTCCAGTAGAAGCCGCCTGCTGACACACAGGACAAAATCTGGACCTAAATTAGGCCCTGTCTTCACTACCACTTTAATTCGATGTTAACGACGTTAGGTCGAATTAAACGTGTACCTGTCTTCACATACATGCTGTTAACGTCGATGTAAAGGGCCCTCAAGATCGAAATTGGAACTCCTGCCTGACGAGAGAAATAAGGCTAATCTCGACATTCCAAGCTCGACTGTGGGCTAGTGAAGACGGAACCCGACATTAATAGCCTCCAGAGGCTGTCCCACAATGCTCCATTCTGACCGCTCTGGACTGCCTCACTGCTCCACTGTGACCGCTCTGCACTGCACTCTGAACTCGCTGCTCTGGCCAGGTAGATAAGACCCGGGAACATTTGAATGCCATTTCCTGTTTGGTCAGCGTGGCCAGCTCACCTGAACTGCTCAGTCGCCATTCAGAGCAATCAGCAGCACTAGCCGCCATGCAGAGCTCAGCATCACAAGACTCCATGCAGAGCTCATCTACCCTGGAGACCAGCCAGAGGAGAAGAGCTCCAGCATGGTCCACTCATGAGGTGCTGGATCTCATCGCTATCTGGGGAGAGGAATCCGTGATGTTGGAACTACGAAACAACAAACGGAATGCCAACACCTATGGAAGAGTCTCCAAGGCCATGCTAGAAAGGGGCCACAACAGGGACACCACACAGTGCCATGTGAAAATTAAGGAGCTGCGGCAATCGTTCCAGAAAGCCAAGGAGGCAAACGGACGATATGGGGACGCGCCACGGACATGCAGGTTCTACAATGAACTAAATGCGATAATGGGGGGCGCCCCCACCACCATCGCGCCAGTCTGCGTGGACTCCACCGATGGGATAATCGTCAGGGAGGAGACTGATTCCGAGGAGGACGACCATGAAGAAGAGGAAAATCTCACGGAGCAGCAGGAGCCCAGCTGCAGCGGAGAACCCGTGTTCCCAGAGAGCCAGGAGCTGTTTGTCACCCTGGATCCAGTACCCTCCCAAGCCTCCCAGGGGGGTAAGTGTTTCTTTTTTAAGTGATTACATGACGCGTGATTTTGTAAAGGAAGCATTTATTAATGAGTAACTTGCCCTAAGGACTTAGCGTGCTTTCATTGCTGGTCAATTTCTACTCAAAGAGTTTGTCAATATACTCCGGGATTGACCATAAGTCCTCCGCGGACATTTCAAGGAAGCTATCCAGGAGGTAGCGATGAATCCAGCGCAGCAGATTTCTGGGGAGAGCTGCCTTATGTGGTTCCCCGTGATAGGACACCAACCCACGCCAGAAAGTAGTAAGTTGTCTGGTATCATTGAGCAGGCTAGCATTGCGGCGTATGGACGAGGACTTTGCATGGAGTCAAGGAGCATGCGCTCCCTATCTCTCCGAGAAATTCTCAGCAAAGTGATTGCAGTCCGTATCTCAAACAGGCAACCCTGAATGACATTAGTAGGGAGATAAAGATTCCCAGCTGCAAAGTACGCTTTTCTGCTGAGGACCGACCAACCGCACACCCCCCCCCAGCCCGTAGCGGTAGCTAGCAGGGAATCTGAGCAGTCTGCACGCGGTTTCTTCCGCTTCAGATCCAACGCGCACCCAACACCCCCCCCCTCCAGCCCGTAGCGGTAGCTAGCAGGGAATCTGAGCAGTCTGCACGCGGTCTGAAGAGCCCCAAAAAGACCTTAGCCCTTAGCGAGAGATTTTTTGGCATTTGCTTTGCAGTTTGCGGTTTCAGTGGGAGCCAGCCACGCGGTGGGGGAAAGGGGGCGGGGTTACTCTACAGTATGCAAGCGCCACTTTTAACTTACCATGGCCGGCTGCACGGTGATTTCAGAAGCCGTCTTGGGCTGAGGCACGCATATGTGTCTGAGATGCTCTGACTTTTCTGTGAGCTAGTCAGTCACTTTTAGGTGTAGAACATGACCTTGTACAGAAATCATATCAGGCCTCTGAATACTGAGGTTGCAAATGGCATAGTACTCCCATTGTGTACCGTCCGAGACTGCATCTGCCTCCTAACCTTGAATGTATCTGTCTCATAACTTTCAAACTTTATTTTCCCACACTCGCCCACAGATGAACAAGTATGTCAGAATCCCCCGTCCTGCTCCTCCTCCCGCCGTGCACCGCAGATAAGAAAGCGTAAAAAGAAAACGCGAACGCGCGATGAGATGTTCAGTTAACTCGTGGAGAACTCGCGCGCTGAGGCAGCCCGCCAGACGGACTGCAGGGAAAGAATGATAAGAGGCAAGGGATCGAGAGATACAGGCAAGGGATCGAGAGAGAGAGGCAAGGAATCGAGAGAGGCAGGAATGGAGAGCCGCTTCAGAAAAGAGAGAAGAGCGCGAGGAAAGGCGCATGGATGCTTTCCTCCGCATAATGGAGGACCAGAGCGACATGCTACGATCTCTGGTGGAGCTGCAGCATGCCCAAAGACCACCTCTGCAGCCCCTGTGTAACCACCTCCCCCCCTCCCCAACTCCCATAGCTTCCCCACCCAGACGCGGGGTGAGAACACAGGGGGGCAAGCTCCGTGGGCCGCTCCACTCTACCCCACAAGCCAGCAGAAGCAGCAGCAGCAGCAGCAGTAGGCTGACGTTCTAGGAAAACTTTTAAAAGCTGCTGTGTCTTGCCCACCCCTCCTCTCCCCCCTTCCCACCCACCCCCTCCTCTGTCCGCTCCTCCCCCACTGCGACTGCCGGTTTCCCTCCAGGATACCAGGACAGTGATCCCCTGTATTTGTATTTCCAATTAACCAATAAAGGAACCATGATTTTTCAAACAGTGATTTTATTTCCTCTGCAAGCATGGGGATGGGGGAGGGAAAGAGGGTTCAAGGGCAGCAGGCTTTGAGAATCTGCTCCCTTGCTGTGCTCTAACGCCATCTCGGGCACTCATAAAACTGTCTTTCAAGGCGTCCCTGAGGCGCAGGGCCTCACGGTGTGCTCTTCTACTTTCCCTGCTGTGTGGCTGCTCATAAGTAGCAGAAAGTAAATTTGCCTCTGCCTCCCAGCCCGCCATAAACGTTTCCCCCTTGCTCTCACAGATATTGTGGAGCATAGAGCAAGCAGCAATAACAATGGGGATATTTCTCTCGCGGATGTCTGAGCGAATCAGTAAGGAACGCCATCTCCCCTTCAGACGGCCAAATGCACACTCTATGGCCATTCTGCACTTGCTCAGCCTGTAGTTGAACAGCTCCTGACCCCTGTCCAGGGCTCCTGTGTAGGGCTTCATAAGCCAGGGCATTAGGGGGTAGGCTGGGTCCCCAATGATCACGATCGGCATTTCGACCCCCCCCCCCACATAAATTTTCTGGTCGGGGAAGAAAGTGCCTTGCTGCAGCTGTCTAAAAACCCTAGAGTTCCTGAACACTCGAGCGTCATGAAGCTTTCCCGGCCACCCCACGTACAGGTCGGTGAAACGTCCCTTGTGGTCAACCACTGCTTGCATGACCATTGAGTAATATCCCTTCCGGTTTCTGTACTCGGCGGCCTCGTGGTCCGGTGCCAGGATAGGGACATGAGTCCCATCTATAGCCCCACCACAGTTAGGGAATCCCATGGCGGCAAAGCCATCTATTGTGGCTTGCAGGTTTCCAAGGTTTATAACCCGGTGTAGCAGCCGCTCGACGATTGCCCTGCTTACTTGCATCACAGCAAAGCCCACTGTAGACCTACCCAACCCAAACTGATTCGCCACTGACCGGTAGCTGTCTGGCGTTGCAAGCTTCCAGAGGGCTATCGCCACTCACTTCTCAACTGTAAGGGCTGCTCTCATTTTGGTATTCCTGCGCCGGAGGGCCGGGGACAGCAAGTCACAAAGTTCCATGAAGGTGCCCTTTCGCATGCGGAAGTTTCTGAGCCACTGGGAGTCATCCCAGACCCGCAGCACTATGCATCCCACCAGTCCATGCTTGTTTCCCTGGCCCAGAATCGGCGTTCGATGGCATGAGCCTGCCCCATTGCCACCATTTTTGACAGATTGTCAGTCGCCCTATTCCAAAACCGTCAGTGTCCCTGTCGTCCCCGCTGTGCATGTCTTCGTCCATCTCGTGCACGTCCTGGTCCATCTCCTCCTCACTGTCGTCGGGTTTCAGAAAGCGCAGTTGTCCCCGGATCGCATTCCTCCTCTGCAGACGGTGCAGCATGACCTCCGCAACCGTGATCGAGGTCCTCACAATGGCCATTACTGCAGCCGTGGTGTCAGCGGGCTCCATGCTTGCAATGCTATGGCGTTAGCACGGGGCGGAGAAAGGGCGCGAATTATGGGATGCCTACCTACAGTGCACCGCTCGTAATGGGGGTGGGCGGCGCGGAAAAAGGGCGCGAAATTTGGAAATGCCTACCCATAGTGCAGCACTCGAAATGGTGCCTGCTGGGGGATCAGGGAACTGTGGGATAGGTACCCAGAGTGCAACGCTCGTCATGTCGACGCTTGCAAAAGTTTTGCGGACAGACACTGTCGACTTGCTGTGCTTAGCTGTGCCTAGTGAAGACACACAACATCGACTGTATACAGTCGCATTCACAACATCGAAATAAAGGAAATCGAACTACTGCTGTAGTGAAGACATACCCTTAGACAGAGGCTATACAAGCAAATAAGTTCAGGCATGCACATGGGCACCGACTGTGATGGAGAAGACATCTGCACTGGCAGTGAAAGTGGTGAGTTCTGTGATTGTAATGAAACTTGTGCTGATATAAGCTATCCAGGAAAGTTTTGTTACAGTGGGTGGCTTTTCAGCTGTTTCTTGAGCATTGTTTTCATTTTCCTGTCTGCAAGTAGGTTAACTTGGTATAGTGGTGTCGTGAGCTATTAAAAGTAAAGAGTTAATTTTGTTGCATTTCTGCTTAACAGTCACAGTACAGCAACACCGTAAATTTAATTTATTTCTCTTTTAACCCCTATGAATGTTCTTAGAGTCCAACATTGTGAGCAACTAAGTAGAATGAACAAGCATTAGGAATAGGTGGTGAAGTAAAGGAAATGATTAAATTAGTTTTCTGCAACAGAAAACAGATCTCTGTTCAGTAGGCTGTAACATCATATCGTTATAAAAACAATATGTAGTTTAGCACCATTTCTAAACCAAGATCATCTCAGATTGTCTCTCACCTATGGCCTGATCCTAAGCAAAGCGGAGTACTGAGAAACCCCATTTACTTCAACAGGAGTTACATGTTCTCACCACTATACAGGGTCAGGCCATAAGTTGTTTACTGCTGTGAGATATTCAAGATTTGTAATGAATTATTTCATTGCATGTAGTTTTCATATATAAATCCATTAGAAATAAAGGCTTGGTTTTCCTCTACGCAAAGTACATATCCTTGTTATGTATCTTCATAGAGAGATTCTTGTGGAAGGGGTTCTCCTGAATTCTAAGAGCTTCCCTTTCATCATATAAAATTAAATCTATAGTGAAGAGACACAAATAAGTTGTTTATTAGAGATTAAGAAAGCCCAAGACTGGCCTAGCTGCAGGAACACTGGATGAAAATACATGTTGGTAATGTTGAAGTGTTAATACAGTCAGTAAAGAGCTCCAAACTCTGCAAGAGGGTTGGGTTCGTTTGGGGTTCTTTTTACTGTAGAAAAAAAGTGATAATATTGTGAATACAAAAGTTATGTTTATCACTGGCTGTAAAGTAGATCTGCAGATCTTAGTATTGTACAGAAGAGATTAATTGTCTGCTCTTCAATGGTAGTCAGATCCTAATACAAAGCAAAGAATCCTAACTATTTTAGAGGGAAGCTATAGGTTGTATGTATTTTTGTCCTTGAGGTGAATCTAAACATAGGCTTACAAATTTTGTATTTCAAATATGTATTGCCCTACCGCTTTCACGTATTGTATAAGATTTGACATATCAATACCTTGTACTGAAAATAATGATATTTCCTTTCAAAAAATGACTACCATTTTACTGCAACAATGACAAGTTGCATGAGAATATCTAGTGTATTTCCTGAAATTGTAGGTAACTGGTTCTGAAAAGATTGAACCATAGTTTTGAAGTTAGTTAAATGCATATCATCTTCATAACTTCTCAAATCATGTTATTTTACAAGTCCTGAAAATTGAATACCTTTGATAATAAATGTGAATTAGGGAACCATAAATTATAAGTTGTAGGGTGACCAGTTTCTGCCAGTATGCAATATAATTAACTCCAGCCTTCTTCACATAGTGTTTATCTTAATAATCATCTTATATACATTAGAATAGCTTAAAGAGTTGCTGTCTCTTTAGCTTTTTTGTTATACTTATATTCAACATAGAGTAATTTATATTTCTTTTCCCTGTCCTAGAAAAGAATGTAGTTTTAAAACAACATAGTTTTAAAAATTAAAATGACTACTTTTTTAATAAAGTGTTTGTATAAATTAACAGGTAATTCTGTTACTTCTAAACAAATGTGATTTATTAAATGAATTCCTAATATAAATCCAATTGCTTTTAATTCAACATAGCCTTTTAATGATTGCTTTCACCCCATTATTTTTAACCTTCAGTATTTTGTATCACTGATGATGTGGGCTTTTTGGTAATTTTGATTTGAATATTCTATTCAGGACTGTGAAATAGGCTGATTAGGGACACTTTTTCTACTGAATTTCTTTGCTTATACTGCATTCTATTAACATGCAGTGGGATTTGGAACTAACAGAGGCTCTATTAGGATAATTGTGGCATTTGGAATTAACAGAGGCGCTATAAGGCTAAATTGTGGCAGTCCAAAAATAAGATGGCTTCTTTCTTGGACTGTAACTTGTATTATAACATAAATTAACAATTCTGTGACCTGTAATTAACTGTGTCTCCTTGTGCTATAAATAAAATATAGCAGACTATAGCGTATATCTTAAGGTCTAGTTATCTATAGGTTTTTTTTTATAGCTTTTTATATCTGCTAATGACACTACAGAGTTCAGGGATGCAGATGATAAAGAACACAAATAAAATATATGAATGGTTTCTGCAGCCTTATTCCATTTATTTCTTATAGCAGTACCAGAGTTATGTCAAATTCTTCCAATGCTTGGAAATCTCCAGGGTTGGGCTTTAAGTCTTTGATGCAGCTAGTAATTCCAGCCCTCACCATTAAAGCTGCATTTTCTAACGGTCCCTTGGTAATTGTTGTGAGGACTTTGACCTTAGTGATGCCTTTGGATAGTCTTACTTGTCTAACTGTGGTAGAAAGTGGTCTGATTTTATCCCGGAGATTGATGCTTGTATCACTTTTTTTTTTTTTTCTGATTCGGCAGCTGAGGCTATAAAATGTACTTGCAATCACCGATAACATGTTAGATCACACTACAAGTGGAGTAACATGGTATTTTATACAGTGTGTGTATTTTTACCTAATACAACAATAAATCTGTACCGTCAAGGGCGTTTTGTAAATTTTAATGAAAATTTAAGTACTAAAAGTATAGTTACTTTTGTATTAAGTCATATAAGTATGAAAGAGTTTCAGTTCTTTAGAACTGGGAGATTTATTTCAATCCACACACTTTCCAGGAAGCCAGTAGAGAAAGGAAGTATTGTCTGGGTGAGAGCAGTAAAATAAGTAACAGTGTATTCCATATATTACAAATATTTAGTCATTTCACAGACATGTTAGCATATTAAATGGGGGCATGTACTGTTATGTGTAACCGGTAAAGGCAAGTGCCTGTATAAAACACAAAGTGAACATGTCTATACAGTTAGATTAAGAACAAACATGAGGAGAATGGATTCATCTATAAAGTTCCTTGGGGGAGGGGGAGAGTCAGAACTTTTAATTATATTGACAGAATTTTTAAACATTTCACCATTAGCGCAAGATATAAAAATCAACATTGTCTGTGAAATTTCCTGTTGTTTAATGAGAGAATTTGTTTTATGCTCTGGGTTTTTTGTTTTTTTTTGGGGGGGGGGGGGGGATTGACTACACTTATTCCTCTTCCTGAAATCATTTGATTCCAACTGGTAACAAAGAGTCCTGTGGCACCTTAAAGACTAACTAAAGTACTGAAGCATAAGCTTTCGTGGGCTAATACCCACTTCGCTTGCATCCTACAAAGTGGGTATTAGCCCACGAAAGCTTATGCTTCAATACTTTAGTCTTAAAGGGCATGTCTTCACTAGGACTTAACGTCGACTTTAATGACGTTAAGTCGAAATAAAGGTGTACCTGTCTTCACAGGCATGCCCTTAAAGTCGATTTAAAGGGCCCTCAAAATCGACTTTATAACTCCTGCCTGACGAGAGAAGTAGCGCTAAAATCGACCTCTCTAGGTCGATTTTCATCTAGTGAAGAGGCATCTGACTTTAAGCCTCCGACCTCTGAGCAGCCCCGTGAACCCCCCACCCGCCCAAGCAGCCCCGCGGACCCCCCCGCTCGCCCAAGCAGCCCCGCAGACCCCCCCCCGCTCGCCCAAGCAGCCCCACGCCGGACCCCCCCCGCCCGCCCAAGCAGCTCCGCGAACCCCCCCGCCCACCCGAGCAGCCCCGCGCTGTACCCCCCCCCCCCGGCGCCGGGCTGCTCGGGCGGGCGGGGGGTCCGCGGGGCTGCTCGGGCGGGCGGGGGGGTCCGGCACTCCCGGCACTGTGGGCTACCTACCCACAGTGCAATGCGGGCTATGTCGACCCCTGCAAAAGTTTAAGGACAGACAGTGTCGACCACTGTCGACCTGCTGTCCTGGTGGGGACACACTGATTCGATTTTCTAAAGTAGACTTTAGAAAATCGAATTAAGTGAAATCGACCTACTCCTGTAGTGAACACATACCCTAAGGTGCCACAGGACACTCTGTTACCTCTGCTATTCCAGACTAACACGGCTACCTCTCTGATCCTTGATTCCAACTGATGTCAATAAGACTTCCATAAATATAATAAATGTTATGTGTCTACTTTGCATGAGATGTTCATAGGAGGAAAATTGGGGCAAAGAAAGACAGGAGCTGAGATACTATAATAATAATAAATATGGTTTACATCTACAACCCATTCTGTTTGAGGCCTGGTCTACACTAGAAAATTAGGTTGCTTTAACTATATCACTATATCAGTCAGGGGTGTGAAAAATAAACACCCCTGAGCAGTGTTGGTAAGCCGACCTAAATCCCCATGTAGACAACACAAGGTTGAAGGAACTTCCATTGACCTAGCTACTGCATCAGGGGGAGGTGGATTACCCTCTTATCAACATAGGTAGTCTCTACTGAGGTGCTGCAGTGGCACCGATGTGCTACTGTAGTGTTTTAAGAATAGACAAGCCCTGAGGATAGGGTGACCAGATGTCCTGATTTTATAGGGACAGTCCCAATTTTGGGGTGTTTTTCTTTTATGGGCTTCTATTACTCCACTCCCCTGTCCCGATTTTTCAAATTTGCTGTCTGGTCACCCTACCTGAGGATGCTAACACACTTTACAAACAGCAATGAATTCAGACTCTCAGCATCCCTATGAGACTGGCATTTGTGGTTCTTTCCTGGAGCTTCCTTTCCCATAGCAACAGGATCAAACTGTTTACAGAATGAAAATGCCTATTTGATTGATAAGGCCATGTCATTGCCAGGGCATGAGGTCTTCCTAGTGAAGTCTATAGGTAGAGGATTGGGCCCAAAATCTCCAAAAGATGACACAGCCAATAGCCCAATATAAAACTAGAACTTTCACTTGGTCTTAGCCCCAAAGCCAAGCAGAAGCAGTATAGACTAGGCTGCCCATTACATTTCTTCCCTCCACTCACCACCCCCCAAAATATTTTGAGATATAAATACAAATAGAACTAATTTTACTGGATAAGATAATTCACTTACATATTTTTAACTGTTTAGAAGATGTCTCTCCAGTACTTTCCACTTTGAAGTACGTTCTGTGAGTAGAATTCTATCTAACCAAGGGATAAAGCAAACTGAACTCTATTGAAAAGGAAAATTATTGATCATGAGGAACCAAGGAAGTTTTACGTTAAACAAAAGCTACCTTTTCTTAAGACTAATCGTAATAATAACTGGTCTGGATACAAAGAAGGTCCAGGTCAGGAAGTCTGGATAAAATGAGAATCACTGCTCTTAAATCGCCAACCAATTTTTAGTATCAAACTTGACCCGCAACGTTTTTGAAAGATTTGGATAAGGAATATTCCCTTCCAGTGCCTTACACAGAAAATATGAAATACAGCACAGTAGGCTATTTCATGTGGCTTCTGCACAGACACAGAAGCAATTGATTGTGTCCGAAATCTCTCTCTCTCTCTCACACACACACATGATTTAGTGCCTGTTTCTGAACTCACTTATACCAGTTCTACATGTGTATGGAGTCATTCCACTGATATAAATGAAATCAGAATCAGGTCCTTGCAGGGTAGGGGCCAAAACCAGCCTCCCAGCCTCACTGATCTTAAATAACTTAGTGCACTGGTTCTCAAACTTTGCGGAAGGCATCACTTGTCACATTGTCACTGTTACTTCTATGCTGCTGTGCGTGCAAAGCTGCCTTCAGACCTGAGCACCCGGCCCGCTGCTCTCTGCTCTGCCTTAAGAGCTGGGTGGGAGTAGATGTACTTGGGGGGAGGGGATTAGTAACAACACACACAAAGAAGCAGAGGGCAATCAAATAAGTGTGAGAACCACTAACATAATGGTCTGACTCATGGTAACATTTCTAGAGGCAAGAAAAAAAAAATCATCCTCCGTGTAAATGGGCCTAATTCCATTTGTCTTCAGTGGAGTTGTGCCTGCTTACATCCGGATTGAATCTGGCCCAAGTAGTTTGAATTATTCAGATAAGCATCTGAACTTGTGCATGCTTTACCTGAGCCAAACTCAAAAACTCATCTCCGGTAAAGAGTGGAGGGTTGTTGGTTTTTTCCCCTGTCAGAGGAAAAAACAAATGGCGATTTTGCTTAAGGCGCAGATTATTATTTTTCATCGCTCTTTTAAAGCAACCCATTAGTATAGTACAATAGAGAATCTTGATAAATGATTCAAGATTAAAGTTAGGACAATGCATTACAAGAAAACCATAAACTGCATTATTACTCACGCATAAAACATTTCCCACTTAGGTGACAGAACTGAATTTCTTCTCTGCAGGGGGCTTCTTTTCACCCTGATTTTAATTATTCACCGACAATATATCTAAGACTGCTGCAAAATGTTGACTTCTAAATCTTTTTCTTAAGCAAACATATCTGCTTTAAACAGTTTCTCAGCTAATACAAATCTATGTAGCTCCACTGAAGTCAATGGAGCTCCACTGATTTACACCAGCAGAAAACCTGGCTTACTGTGATGAAAGAAACAAAACCAACACAGATTTATTTGGCGCTTACTGAATATTCTGTGATCTCAAGTTTATACAGTCAGTGAATTTATAAAACAGACCATTCAAAATGTTTTCCTTAAACTCTGTAACACAGTACTATAATAAATCTATTTCTGTGGGAACCTTTAATCTAAATATAATAATTTAAGATGGGAATACAGCAGAAATTCTCAGCTATGTTCACCCCATATTCTCATTATATTCACCAGGAAGGTTTTCGTAACTCACTCTAAGGACATAGGCTAATTTTGCTAATATAGCAAAATTCATCAGCCTTGGATCTCTCATGCTTTACTTTGGCTCTGACCTTTGACTTGCTCAGACATAAAGGTTACACCTTCTCTAGTGCCCTGATATTGTACAGGTCTGTCCTTGGCAGGATTAGTTCCTATGCCTATATGTGCAAATGTTTCTACGTGCATGATTTGTTCCGAGCTGAGCACATGGTTTGAAAAAGTGTGGTGCATGCAGGAGCTAACTGATAATGTCCTGACTGTAAAGAGTTCTTCAAACTTACCAATCGTGTGTGTCTGGGCTCTGGGAGCAGCCATTTCAAAAAGTCTGTAGCATGATGTTCTAAACCTGGCCTCGCTTCCTTATGACTGATGCGTCTGTGAACCTGAACTTGGACAAGCTAATAAGTTTCCTTAAAACTTCCTCTTGAATGGTAGTTGCAGGATTTGCATCTATTAAAGACGAACTCTCTTTCGAATTTTCATTGGATGACTCCTTTATTTCTCTAAGCAGTCACTTTCCAACTAGTTGTGTCTCATCTCCCAGCATGTAAATATTTATCTTTATAATAATTGCTATGGTATTTATGTTGGGAAAGTTAACAGGACCATTGGGGCTGTCTGTGTTGGTGTTCAACAATGTTCTAGTGTGACATAAGCAAAAACCATGTATTTAGAAACTATCATTATCCATTAGAGGAATACTATTTGCAGCTGCTTTGAAAAACTGTCTGATTGGGAAAAGTAAGCTTAAACCTTGGGAAACTATATTCCCTCATGCATTGTGATGTATTTCTGCAAAGCAAATGTATTATCAGATGAAGCAAGTTATTTCTTACGATTCCCCATCTGTTTTTTCTCAGTCAAGGTGTGTCTGGGAGTAAATTTCCCAGTGCAGCTTGTGGTGGTAAAGAGCTCATGTTATTCTCACACAATTCTTGGCATGGATACATATTATCATATTTGTTTTCCATGCAGTAAAAAATACTTTTGTCCTGAAGGAATCATCTGTATAAGAAATGCAACGGTATTTTAGAGCCATAGTAGATAAGTCTACACGGTAAAACAATGTTACTAAAAGGCCACCTTTTCTCACGATGAGTCATGCCCCTAGGGGACTCCTTGCCAAGTAAAGCACTACTTATCTTGAGGAAGGGTGGTAGAATTTGGCCGAAGTGATTTTGCTTAATGCCACTGAATATTTTAACTACAGTTTTTTGGAGGGCTTTTTCTATCCACTTAAATTTTCCCAACTTGTCTTGAGACACCCATAAGGCATGTGTTGGGGCAGGGTCCAGGTTGTCACCCACTACTAGTAGTTTAATATGCAGAAAATAACTCATAGTTTCTTTATTAATTTTTGTGTTGTACTCGGCATCCACTCACTCAGCCTCCTCAAAGCAAAGGATGTGATTCACGTCTCTTCTTAGTGTAACTTTATTGATGTCAGTGGTTACTACAGGTTTCAGCTATGGTCAGAGCAGAATGAGGTTCAGTGTGTTTCCATAATTATTTTTGTCACTATTTCTTATAATTAAGAGTGACTCAAAGGCAGTCCAAAATAGGCCATATAGTAACTTTCTAGTGCCTTTTCTTAAAGGCCACACACATGAACCACCAAACAGGAGAACATAAAGTATCTTCTTTTCACCAATATATATAGATATTAACAGAACAGAAATCTTATACAGAAAAACAATAAAAGTAAATATACATCAGCCAGAATTGAGCCATAGCACTGATTGTGTATATTTAATGGTCAGCCTTTTTCCTTCATCAGCAATCAGTTTCCCAATAGCATATCTAATAATTTATTAGGGCCTCTGCTCCCAAAACAGTAATTGAACTAATAAATCTTCAAACTAGATGTATTCCAGTCTGCTTCTACACTAGAATGACTCTGCAAGAGTTTTGGATTGCTCTAAATGTACTTTCCTCTTCCAAGAGTTGGAGTCACAAGCAAACTCTCCCAAGTGTCAAAGCAAAAGCTCTGCTGTTTGTGTCCAGCTTTATGCTCTCCTCAGACAACTCCCATTCTAGAATAATTCAAACAAAATTATATAGAATAAACCTTAGATATCATCATCATGATGACACTTGCTATCCCCTCTAGAATCCTGGTTCTTTCCCAATAATAAAATATATTTTGCTAGGAGTCTAAATGCAGCCGTGTTGGGATAGCTTGAGAAGTAACCTTGCCCTGTGTTTTTGTGTTAGCGAGATCTCAGTAGCTCATTAATAAGAGAATCTATTGACCAATGTTGAAATGTCCTACCTGGAATTATCGCCTTTTTAGAAGCCATAGGCAAAATTCCAGAAGACCCACTGCTCTGACTTGTACTGACTTCATGGGTCACATGGGGTCTAAGTCAGCACACATCCTTTGGGAGTGACATGAATAGGGGATAGGTATATGACTGAGAAAGATGAAACAATGAGAGGGAAAATCTCTGTGTACAGGAGCTCAGAACAAGTGACCAACACCCACCCCCCCCAAACATATTTTGATTCTTTATGCACAAAGTCTTGAGAGAAGCAGTTGCCTTACAAGTTGGTCTATAAGATTACAAGCATAGCCTGGCTGTTGAGAATATATTTTAAAATAGAAGGAAGCAGAATGAATTGATGGGGGCTTCTGCTGACTGGAGGATGACAAGCCTTGGTTTGCAGAAAGATGTGGCTCCAAATGATTGTGTTTCTATAGCTGAACATGTGGTTTAAAGGACAACTGTCTAAAAGCATTATGTGCCTCAGTAAGAGAGTCTCACACGCCTTATTCTTGAAGAGTACTAGCAGACACAGGCTAAGCTCTTGCAGCCTCTTTACTAAATACTAACTACATGGAAAATAAACTGAGTTTCAGGTTTTGCTGTGTGTAGGTTATATCGGTTAGGGGAACTCCCTTTACTGCAAACAGTTCTGACTACGAATGAAGTAGCAGGTGCACAGAGCAGTTGCACTGACGACGCCTCAGAGTTTAATTCCAGATATTATGAAATGCACTGAGTTTTCAGTTTCATAACAAGTCTCACCAGTTGGCTGTATTGTTTTTCTGCAAGGAGCTCTATTGAATAAGCATCAGTGGGGCACTATACTCCTGCCACTGCCACAAGTCACAAAGCTACATTCATAAATTTGTGAGAAAATGCTACTGTGACCCAATGGTTGAGGATGAAATGAGCAAAGGTGTAAACAAAGGAAGATTGACCTAAAACAAATGTAATAGGCTGAGATTTCTCTATAGCTCATTAACGGTCACTGTTGTTAAATGGGTGCTTAGATAGGATAGTGCTAGGCACTTTAGGAAAAAATGAATACATTGATGATATTCCGCCAGTCCAGCCATCCATAATATTCCCATATGCTGTTATCGCCATCTTTACATTGCCTGACTAAAGTAGCTCATTCCAGCCAATATAGAGACTCTCAATAGCTCTTTGCAATTTCTATCTCCTAGCATACAAAGAGCCGCATATTGCCGATGGTGTGACAGTCAGATTGAGGGACAAGCATCTGCATTACCATTATTGCCTGGTTTCTCTGTTGGCTCTGATCTCTTTTTCCACTTCTTTCATTCATGTCCATTCAAATGACCTTTCAGGGTCAAACCACAAGGAAAGTTGAAAGTACTGGCAAAGTGAAGTGGGGCATATTGTATCCTTGGGGGCAGCAGTTTTAGGAAAAAAGCACTTGAGACACAGAGAGCTGTATACAATGACAACCAAATCCACAACAGGGCAGGAATAGTCTTGTGATTATTGTTCATGAAAGCTAGGTTCTGTTCCCCACTCCTTCAATGTAGTCTCTCTGTGCCTCGGTTTTCCATACGTAAAATGGGGATAAAAATATCTGTTAGGATAAACCTATCAATATTTGGAGAACGCTCAAATGCTGCATTCATAAACCCATGTAAGTACTTAGATAAGACTGAGAGCCAGAGTTTCTTCGGCTTCTTCTAATGGGTAACTGGATTATGACACTGTCTGGAACCAGCTGAAGAAGAATCTAATAGAAAAGGATTGTTTCATTCTCCCAAAGAGTTTGAATGTGGTAGTGAAAGAGTGAAAGAAATGAAAAGGGAAGGTTGTATGCACACTGGCAGAATGGGAGGACCAGTGTGAGTGTTTTCACATCCTGAACTGTCTAGTTCTAACAGCCAAGTGTGCATACTAGAACTAACCACTCGGCTTTCAGTCTTGTTGGCATTTGCTGTGGCAAACATCCCATCCCTAACACTATCAAAGTTCACCCAGTCTTTCAGCAGTGGCTGGATGGAATGCAAAGACTGTAAAATGTCTCCCTATAGACCATGCTTTACTCATGTACCCCTGAGGAAACAAAATGGTGGGAGGTATCTTCTGTTACCTGTTCTATCACTAACCCTGTAACTGGCATATCACCTAGTGTATTAGGGTTTAAATCCCACTGGGTTAAGGGGTGACCTTGGCTATATTGAAACCAGCTCCTAAAAAAGTGTCATTTATAAACATCCAAGGGGCATGAGGAGAACCTGGCTTTCTGAATTAATGGTTTTTCTGTTTTGCTATTCGCTCTTCTTTTCCAAGGCTGGCTGGCCAGCCATTCTCATTCTCTCTCTCTCTCTCTCTCTCTCTCTCTCTCTCTCTCTCTCTCTCTCTCTCTCTCTCTCTCTCTCTCTCTCTCTCTCATATTTGCTTGTCAGGTTGCTCCAGCCACTCAACCATAGTTCTTCAGACTGGAAATGAAATGTGTTGGCAAAGGAGATAGGTAGCAACATGTCAATTTTAAGTATAATAAAGCTAAATGTTTATCTACTAGCTTGAAAGAGATTAAATCCCTGAATGTGCTGCGGTTACAAGGGAAGATGCCATTTGAGCCCTTAGTCTTGTTCCAGAGGAATGTTCCTACACAAAGAGAAGGGAAGTTCTGCACCATCTCTAGTCATTAAGAGCTACTGGGGGTTTTGTGTTTATGTTGTTAACTGAAGCAGTGGCTAGTGGGAGAAATGTCAGGAGCTATAAAAGCTGAACCATGGATGAGGAAGTCAGACTGTCTATGGTACATGTAAGAGGAGTCTTTGTCTGGGTTTATCCTGATAAATGCTCCCTGGTTACTTGGGCTTTTTGAGTTGGGAGCTGTCACTTCTTGTTTGGGATGCTGTCTAACAATCTTGTAATTTCAGTCAACAAGAGGAGGTCCTCCAACAAGCATGTTTTCTAAGAAGGTAGCCCCAAAAGTCTCACACAA
Source organism: Sternotherus odoratus (assembly GCA_032164245.1). Lineage (NCBI taxonomy): Eukaryota > Metazoa > Chordata > Testudines > Kinosternidae > Sternotherus > Sternotherus odoratus. The sequence goes on along the minus strand of JAVMKO010000014.1, from coordinate 23,101,446 downwards.
GACAGCAATTATGTTATTGGATCAAAGTTCCAAATGTCATGCAGTACAAGAAGCTGTTACCAAGAAAGGACACTGAAGAAGAGAGCAGTTCTGAAAGAAGTTTCTCTGACTTATTAGATGGATAGATGCATGGATGGATGGATGAAAAGAAGACCTAGGGAATTCCTAGCAGAATCTATATCCTAACCTAGGTCATTATAATACTATAGGTACCAAACCTCAAAAAAAAAAAAACCCTAACACCCCTCCCCCCAAACACCCCTCTGGTAAGCTATTGAAGTGGGTGGAGTTGGAGCACCATCTGCATTCGGTAAAAGTAGTAAAATATATCAAAGCTCATATAAATAATAGGTTCAGTTACCTTTCAGCTTGAAATCTAGTTTTTTTTTCTTGCTCCTGGCTTTTCAGGTTCAATGTATCAAATGAAAATCAGGATTATTTCTATAGGCAACTCTTGTCAAAAGTTCATCAACAGAGCAGCCCATTTATGAAAAAGAAATAATAAGGATCACATCACAGTGACAACAGCATAAGTAATAATTAATGTTAAACTAGTCCACAGAATAGCTGTTATGAATATTAGAGAGGAGCTGGAGAATACCCATTATCACTGTCTTATGCTGTACTTAGCTCAACAGAGATCTGTTTGAGTTACCAAATATTAACTGTCTAAAAGCTCAGAAAAAGGCCAGTTATTTCAGCCTTATTATAACCACCTTCTTCATTAATATAACTGTGCAGCATACAGTACCCTATTCTTAGGTTATTCTTAGACTGGGAAAAAAAGTTATAAAATTCTAAAGGGACTGATGCATATAAACTGATCACCCATATTTCCCAGCAAAAACCAAAACCAGACAAAGAAAGAAAGAAGCATTGTGCTATGAGAACAAATGCATGTGTTCTACAATTGTTCTAGAAATAACTAGATGCATCATACTAGTAGATTATTGACAAGATTTAAATAACACTTTTGCTAATATCAAAATTGTTTTTCCTTGCTTTGCTTTACTGAATTCACTTTAAAGAAACTCAGTGTAGCCTTTGAATTATAAAATCTGCTTTATTTTTCATGCCAGATCTATGTAATTCTAAAGCTATAAACAGGAAAGCTGTAAAAGGTTGTATTTGTAAATATTTTAGGGAACACTGATGTTTGATGGAGTTTTGCAGTGTCTTCTATGGTACTATGGAGTGTGATTGTAAGAGTTGATTTGGGAACTGTGCCATTTGATTCTGATAATCCACTGATCAGCATAGCAGATTTTACTGAGCACAACTATGATCAACAATACCATCAAATACCCACCTACCTTTGCAATACCAGCTTTATTCAACACTTCTTCGGGCAAATTAAAATGTAGTGTTACACACCCAAGAAGCAGGGTAGCAGCTGTGTTTGTCTGTATCCGCAAAAAGAATTAGGAGTCCTTGTGGCACCTTAGAGACTAACAAATATATTTGGGCATAAGCTTCCGTGGGCTGTACATCTGTGGGCTGTGGCCCCTGAAAGCTTATAACCAAATAAATTTGATAGTCTCTAAGGTGCCACAAGTACTCCTCCTTCTTTTTACAAATAAGAATGGAAAAGTTAGAATTCACACTTCAGGCATAAAACTTTTTGACAATTCTGTTCTACACTTAGCATTGTGACTGTTTTAATTAGACCCCATGTTTGTGATGGAATCTCATATGCCCATTTTCCCTGCAGGATTGTTGGCTTTCAGGATTCAGGCTGGAACACTCAGCATTAAAGAAGGGCCTGCTGAATCCAGCCTAGGAGCACATGTTCCACTTCCAGGTGCTTGGTGCACTCCGTTGTCACTTGTAATACAGGTTCTGACTAGACACAGCCAGTCTCTCTGAATCATTTCTTTGTCTGAGGCATTTTGTGTGGGCAGTCTTGGGGATGTGTAGGATTTTGCCAGCTCTCTCTGCTGTGCTTTATATATTTTTCACTGGTCTGCAAATTCTCTACCTTTTGGTACAATAGGCATTATATTGGGCAGCAGTAGGCATTGTTTGGAGTGGGAAGAGAGACACTGCCATGATGTTGTCTGGTCTTTTAACCGGTGGCTGGGTGATCCTTAAGTCAGTCTATATATATGCTCAGACAACACACAGCCATTCTGCATTTGCAAATCATTGAAATGGACTGATTGTTAGACTGCTCACTAAAACTAAATGCGATTATAGATCATTTGTTCCTCTTTCACTTTGCCCTCCATGTGTCTATATATCATTACAATTTGAAGGACACTGATTTTGGGGCTAAGCATTCTACAGTATGTTATACCATCGCATGCCATACAGGAAGAAATGTTAATTTAGAAATAAGATGGACATTTTATCCACATCTCAACATGGTTAACATCCGTAGGCTGCTAGGTAATCCAACAAACGTGAAATCTGAAATATAATAGGCCCTGCAAAGAATCTTACATTAATTCATATAAGGAGGGAAGGATAGGAAAACATGGACATTTTTACAGCAAGAAATGTACCTGGCTAGTACTTTCCTAAGTCTTCCTTTGCTCTTATTGATGACTTTTGTGTTTAAATACAACACCCCCTTGCAGCCTGGTGACCTCATCCAGTAGCCACACTGACTGTCTCCTGAATGCTCTGAGGAGAACGTGGCCTTAGGTGGCCCCAGAAAAGGGTACATCTACAGTACAAAATTATATTGAATTTATAGAAGTCGATTTTTCTGAACAGATTGCCAACTTAGTGCATTTAGTGGGGACACATACAATCGAATGTATACACAGTGCATTCACAGTACTGAGGCTAGTATCGACTCTTGGAGTGGTGCACTGTGGGTAGCTATCCCACAGTTCCTGCAGTCTCCGCCACCCATTGGAATTCTGGGTTTAGCTCCCAGTGCATGATGGGACAAGAACATTCCATGGGTTTTCCTGGGCGCATCTTGTCTGTCGCCCCTCCCTCCATGCAAAGTACAGCAGACAATTACTTTATTTCCTTCAATATGTATAGGAGGTGTTGCAAAGTCACAATTGTTTAAAAAACATTCATTATTATTTGTTGAACAACACATTGAGAGAAATCAGAAGGTTGCCCGAGCGAGAGGAGGTAGAGGAGTAGGGAAGGACAAGTCCAGAAACCAAATCAAAATTTCGTATATGCTGCTTTGGCAATCCTCTGGGGTTGAGTGTGTGGGTCCCCAGAGCCTCCCCCACTCCAAAAGGGGAGACTTTTTCAGTGAAACAGGCAGTTCATAGTACACAGCGCATGTTCTTTCTGTACAAGGTCACATTTTGCCTTTTATACTGAAGTGTCTCCAGTTTGGGGTGACCAAAGCATCACATGCAGCTGGGCAACAGAATTCAGCTTTCAGGCAGCCATGGTGAGGCCTGCAGGGTTCTGCTTCTTCCACATTCATTTCAATGCTTTTGGACTGCGACGCCCCCCCTTTCCCATGCCAAGCAATGCATGATGAGTTACTCATTTAAAAGAGGGCCTGGCCTGTGGTCTCTCTGGTGATCGCTACACACAACACTCCTCCCTCCCCCCCCCCCCCCGGGCACCCTTTAGGCCCAATGCCAACACCCCTGCGTGAAAAGATTACCCCACCCCCACCACGTGGCTCCGATCAGGCTCTGATCAAGGATGAGCCCTTCAAACTAAACATGAACAGCCCAGTATGGCTGGGTTTCAGGGGAAAACAGCCTCACATAAGGAACCATCATGGTGGCTCCAAAAGGCACCTGTGGACTGAATAGCGCCTGTAAGAATAATCAGATAAGGTGGTTGCAATTTACATGCCTTCCTTCATTTCTGGTAGTAATTTCTTTCTACCATCCGCCAGGAGCAATAAATAGTAACAAGGAAGAGAAGTACTCTGGGGATTTCATCACCTCTTTAGTTATTTTATTTGCACAGACACCTCTGATTTTTAACAGAAAAAAACAAGTAAAGTTCCCCTTCCCCAAAATGATGCTTACATTTTAAAACATCAAAATGTGAATTATACCAGGGCTAGACAGCACAGTGGGTAAGTGCGCTGGCCTTTCATGTCTTATTATGTTGTTAATTAGCTAATGTTTGTAAAGCACTTGGAAGATGAAAAGCACTATATAAGTTCTAAGTATTATCATCTCTGGAGACCAGGGTTCAGTGAAGAGGTGCCTAATTACACATAATAAATAAGGCTTAATGAATCATGGAATCATATGCTTTCCATGGTGCATGCAAGTTTCTCACATTGTTCTAGGTGGTGTGGTCCATCAAAGTAATTCTTTATGTATATGGAGCCGTTGAGGACAATTACAAAAAACAAGAATTAATAGTCTCTCTACAAATATTGTTTTGGACTGAATCTTCCCCATTCACACACCGTGCCTGGGCTTGGGCCAGGGTAATGAGGTATCTTAGTATTATTTGTATCCTAGTAATGCCTAGAAGTCCTACTCAGGATCGGGGGGGCCTGGTTGTGTTATACGTTGTACTGTTGTATAAGAAAACCAATTCCTGTTCCTGAAGATCTTATGTGCTAACTGAAGACCAGACTACTATTGGGTGTAACATGCAAAAGCAGGGGAGGAACAGTGATAGGGAAATATAGTTACATAGGCTTTGCAGAGCTTGAAGTTTCCAAGTGATGCTTTTTTATGGAGAAGGCTAAGGCATTTTCCCCACTCATCCACTGTAACCCTGAGGTCGCAGTAGCCAGCCAATGCCGTGGAGGGCATTGGCTGGCCAACCTTGCATAGCTGTGAATTCAGCAGTCCTGCTTTGGCTTGCTCCAAACCATTATGTGCACAGACCCAGGCATAGCCACAGTGGACCATTCCCCACCCTTTATAGAATCCCCAGATTTTCTCTCCTTTCAACAGTATCTGGGGCGTTCCATGGGCAGGATTTGTCCTAGTGCCCTACCAATATTGGACTAGGTGAAGTGATTGTGTTCATTAGTGCGACCTCAGTAGATTGCAACAGCCAATTAATAACAACTAGCCAGAGTGGACTGTCTCTAACTAGAAGGTATTTATCCTGCAGTGCAAGTCATTTGATTTGCTTAATGTCTGCTCAAAATATGCACAGACAATCTCACAGGAGAAAAAAGTATTTTGGAATGTGGCAGACAATTGAAACCAGCGAGCCCACTGCATGCTGTCTGGATAAAGCACCCGTAACCACAGCCAAAAGCAGAACAAGGATTTCTGACTTTTATTCAGGACATGTGTTCAAAGCATGGGTTCAGAATGGGCTGTAGGTTTGGTGTATCTGGCCCTTTTCCCTTCCCTAATTTAGTTTAAGGCAAGTCACCAGGGTCATATTTATTTCTCTCTAACCCATTTCCTTATATCATTTGCTAGTAAGTGTTTTTGGAGAAACTTTAAATTATCTGTACTTAGAGCAAAATATTCCTCCCGCTCTCCTCCAATACACCTGCCCCCAGTCTACTTGCATAACTTTTGCTCTAAGAAACTGGTCTTATTTTACATTTACTTAGTTGGTGCATCTCCTTCAAAAACAAACAAAACACTCCAGCTTGCATTTTGTTGTGTACTTTCCAGGCGCTCTAATAAATAGTAACATCAGATGTAATGCCTGCTATAGCTCCAGGCAGTGGTTAAACATTTTAACAGTGTAGCAAACTCATCAACAAGCCTTTTTTTCCTCTTCAATTAAAAGATTTTTATCCCACTGGCTCGTGACTTGGGGCTTTTTACAGGCAGGGTCAAGAATTTGTCATATATTTTGAACCTCGAATTTGAAACCGAATGATTATTTTTAAAAGCTGGTATCTTATACATTTTGTTATAGACTATTCATAAACCCACTTTGTTAAAGTGCACAGCCAGACTATGGTTTATGTCTCAGCTATCGCTGTTCAACTGAAAGATTCAGGGACAGATTCAGCCTTTTGTTACTCCAGTTTTATGCTGGGTAACTGTACTGATTTTTGTGGAGTAATGCAGCAGTGAATGAGCCTATCAGAATGTTTGTTACTCCATAAGCTTTTCCCCAAGAGATATTAAATGTATTAATATTATTATTTCATGTGGCATTTTAAGTTTGTCTCTTTTTCTCTTGAGTTTTCAAGATAGTTTTTGACTGACATATCCTATTAACAATATAACTATCCTAAAGAGCCAGTCATTTTAAATATTATTGAAACTATCATTCAGGCAGATATCTATATATATAGATTCAAGTTAATTAGTTATCAGTTACTTTTACTAATTATTATTGTAATAGTGACTGTTGGGCACCTGCAGTCAGGAGCAGATGTATATGACTAAGGTTTAGAGTAATAGATATTCAGGTCAGAGAGAAGGAATGTTATGACCATCTCGCCTGACATCAAACTCAATGAGATTTAAGTACATGCCTAAAATGAAGCATGTGTTTAAGTGTTGGCCTGGACTCGGGCTCTTAATGATAAAGTAAACATGTGAACACACACTTTTATTCCACTACGTTTTCCTCAAGAAATATGCATTAAAAATGTGTATATGAATAATCACCAAGAAGTTAGATACATTATTACTAAATACTATTTACATGAACATTATAGGCCTGGTCTAGCACCATTGAAAACAATGGGACTTTTGTAGGTGCAGAGTCAATCCATATATGCATCCAGCATGATAGTTTAATTTGACTGTTTCCGTTTAATAAGTATTGCTTAAAAAGAGGCATTGTCAAGGTTTCTAGGCTTAAAAATGAGAAAATCTGTGAAGCTGAGTATTACTGTAATCAGAAATGACATCATGCCATCAGCTATGTAACTATTAGTTCACTCCATGTCCAACATTATAAACTTGCATGTATGGCTCCGAAAGCAAGGTGCTTGCATCACCAGGAGTTATAGCCATAGATACCAGTTTGAGAGGTGACTTGGAAATACCTAAGACAGACAGACAAAGGATTTTCTTGCTTGGCAGTCTCCCTTCAAAAAGTATGTACAGCTTTCCCTCTGACTTCCGCATGAACACAGACAAGGAAGCAAACAAACATTATCATCCCTTTCAACAACAGAAGTGCAGTAGCAAGCTATAAAATCATAATTTAGACAATGAAAGACAATTGTGATAGGGAAACGTGTATGGGCCCAATCCTACAGAATACTGAGCACCTCCTGGGAGGCACTGTGTGACCTTAACTCCATTGCTATCAAGAGACACACTCGGTACCTCACAAGATTGACCCTGTGGGTCATGATGAGCAAATAGTGTTTGATCTAGCACCACTGAAGTCAGTAGGACCTTCACCATTGACATCATAAGAATGACAATACCGGGTCAAACCAAAGGGCTGTCTGGCCCAATGGCTAATGCCAGTTGTTTCACAGGTTATGAACAGAACAGATCATCATAAAGTGGTCCATCCCCCTAATATCTGTGGACCAAGAATCAAACACATAGTAAGTCAAAAGCAGCGAGTGACAAATGACTCAGAGGGACATCTGCACACATTTAAACTACTGTAGGTATCATTCTTCTATAATCGAAAACACAGCACTGTGTACAGAAATCTGTCACCATTATCTAGTCAGAAACCCAAAATCATTCACTGTCACGTCCAATTTTGAGGGGAATTCATAATACTAAAAATGTTCTTAATAATGGAAACAAAACCACATCAGATGCAGCTTAGTTGGATGCCACTTTCCTTTTTGTAAATAAATTTTGTAAGATGAAATAATAGTCAGAATTTCAAAGAGTGAAACACAGACAATTGGTTCAATCTAGGTGTCTAAATGGAAGCTGGGCTCTGCCCATAATTGTCCAAGATGTTTGTGCTGCTAATTTGGTTACATCCTAAAGTAAAACTGCTGTGTATTACAGACATCTGCATGCACTTAAAGCTTTGTCTGATAAAATGTCTCACTGTTGGAGCTTATGATGAAAACCATAACAATTCTTTTGCTCAGACACTTTGGAAGGACATAAAATTAAAAGTTCAAAATTAACTGTTGTCTTCAAATAAAAAAAATGAAACTGTAGGTAAAGAAATTCCATTTTTATTTCGTATGTTACAAGAAGGGGCACTTAATAGTACTTATCCCAGACAAAACTTCGTTGGGCTACAAATAATGCTGAATACCTAACCTTTTAATATGTATTGTTAGAATTGATAACAATATTGGTATAGTTAGTTATGTGGTGGTGGTGGTAGTGATATTTCTGTAGTGGGGATGGTTTTATTATGCAAAACTGTTCACATTTAGGCCCTGATCCAAAGTCTTCTGAAGTTAGAGGAAAGATTTCCATTGACTTCAGTTGGCTTCTGATCAGGGGTTTAATCATTTAGGTCCCCAGGACAACAAAAAGCCCAACCGGGTGCTTACCTTTAAATATCTGAGAAGTTTCATTGATTTCAATTTAACTAGTCACATGCTTAGTTCTTTGCTCAAGCAGGGCCTAGTGCTTGCCAGATCTTACCAGATAAGACCCGGAAGACCAGAAGAAAGAGAGATAATTGTGACATTAAATGTACTAGTATAATAAGACACTGAAATGACTGTCAGCTTCTTTGTATGGTAGTAATGCTGGTTGTATGCATATCGGTATAGATAGAAAGATTATGTATAAGAAAATATTCTGCTCACTCTTACACTGAAAACAACATATATCTATAAACTAGGTAGCATTGCTGTCTTCACTGTCTTAAAACCGATGATCTGTGTCCAGTGAATGGCAATTCATGTGGTCCTGTGGACTTACATCATACAACAATGTAGCTGGGAGAGAGATGTCCTGAGAGCAGGTGATTAAAATAGCATGCTTTAAAAAAAATCAAAATACATTTTTAAAAGGTTGCATTTAAAAAAAAGACAATGTGAAAACAATAGATCAAGAGTGCATTGAAGTTGCTACGACAGCAGTATTGTGAATATCGGTCATATGTGTTTGATTATGCTATTCATGTAGTTTGATTACTTGGATTACTTGGATCCGACTTGTCCTTGTTGCACGGTGCCTTGATTCCGCCATGAACGCAAATCGATACCATGTCTTATGAGTCATTTTTACATACACACATATATATACAGTATATGATTCTGTTATACTAATTATATCTGTTTTCACAGATATAGACAGACATACCCCAGAATTGTGGCACCCATTAACAGATCAAGCAAGTGTGTGCAGCTGTGTTTTGATCAGTGAAAAGGTTTCCTGGCATCCAAGAACTGAAATCACCTTTTGGGGTATGACAAATGCATCCAAGCATCTAGCAAGAGAAAATCAAGGGTTTCAGTAAGGAAGGAGTAAGAGAAACTACCACAGAGAATTAAAAGTAAAATAACCTTTAATAGTTACAACTGTGCAAACTCAATCACATTTATGCCTTCTGTTGGCACTTAGCCATGCATTATTACATTTGCTAGCTCATAAACCTGGTTTCTATTCCTTCTTCCTGATGCCTTTTGCCCCTGTTTTTGCAACAGGCTTCCCCAGACACCGGAGCTGTGGGCTCATCTTCATCACCCTTTTGAGCACAGGCACATGCTAAGGATACATTGCCTCCTCCTCTGAAACAATGTTTCATCCACTGAGAAAGGAAGGAGCTACTGAGCATAATGCCCTTTGTGGGCATATTCCATGCTTTTTAATCATTGCATAGCGCTTAAATACTGTGGGGATAGGCACTTTGGAGGTATCTAAGATGACAGAAAGACAGGTATGATTCACAGGAAAATTAACTTGACAGAGTGGGGTCAAAGGGTTTTAACCAGCTCCTTCGTTCTGACTCCCTCAGGTTCAGCCCCTCACTCCTCCATCATTGTAACTGCATGCTTGACACAGACAAGGGAACAGCACCATTTTTCAAGCTGAGCAGTGCAAATAGCCTCCACTCAAACTGTATTGCAATCTATGGTTAACCTAATATCAGGAAGTGAGCAATACAGAGCATGGTCTCCCCCCCTTAGAGACCTCCAGGGCCAAAATTGTTTATGGTAGCCACAATTAATTATCTAAATTTGCAAACCTTGATGTCCAACTATTTTCATTTCCCAAAGGCCAGTTTTTAGCACCCACTAAATGAGTTAGAGATCTGACTTCCAAATTTGCATGCATAAATACTATTTGTACATGCAAATCCAACTAAGCAAAAATGTAAGCCTCTAATATTGCATGCCTAAAAGTGTGACCTTTCAGTGTGGGGGCTGCAAATTTGAGACTGTTTTTGAAAGTCTGCAATGCTCCCATCCTCCAAAGACTGGACATTCAAACATCCTGTAGTCATATCCAAACTTGGAGATACCCAAGAAGTTATTCACTGAGCTTCCAGATGCTCCCCTACACTAGGATGTGTTAAGGATGGAGATTTACCAAATATTTGGTAAAGATCTATATGGGCTCTATCCACAGCACTTATTTGCTCTGTTGAGCTCCTCCTTTTGCAAAACCGTGCTTGCCTGGTGATGGAAAATCCCTGGTCCAGTCTTACTAGATTCATGTGACCAGCAGAAACATAAGCCAAGCAGAGAGGTTTACATCTGTGGCAGGGTGCTGGCCAGGAGTGCCGGAGCCAGCCCTGCTGGCCCTTTAAGAGGGAAAAAAAAAACCTCTGAAAGCCTCCCCTTGCAGGGAAGGCTAATCAGCCACCTGGGCTGCAGAGGGCTCAGGGTTATGTGCTGCCCCTGAAAGCCTCTCCAGAGGATAAAAGCCTGCCGGGGAGGAAGCCCAGGGTGGGGGTGGGGGTGGGGGGAAAGAGAGAGAGAGAGAGAGAGAGAGAGAGAGAGAGAGAGAGAGATGAGGCTAGGAGCCTGTAAGAGCTGACTACTTCCAGGGGCCAGCCGGGTCAAGGGCTGGGACTCAGCTGAACTGTGTAGAGCTGTATATAGTAGGTGATGGGGTTTGCACTGGGCTGCACTGTTGATAAAGAGCACTGAGAGTCACAGAAGAGTCTCCTGCCTGTTTGTGATGTGGGGGAAGAGTGGATCTCCTACACATCTTTCAAGCTTTTTTCATGCTGCCCTCCTCAGATTCCTTGAACAGCAGCTTTCTTGTTCATAGATATTGAGTCTGATTCTCATTTACACCAGTACCCCTTTATGCCATTCAGCAGTGTGAAAGGACCTTAAAGTGGGTGCAACTGTGCTTTAACTGTGCTTTAAATGCACTATAAGGCCCCTTTACCTGCTAGGGCCTTAATGTAAATGGGAATCAGGCCCTTTCTCTTTTCCCTTCCATTTTCTTATTTTCTTTCTTTGCTTGCCAGCCTTTCAGATCAAATGTATATGGATTTAAGGGGATATTCCATGATCCATGGGGATTCTCCCTCTCTGAATCCTGAATCATTAAAGGTGGCTGTACTATTACACTAAATACAGGCCCCATACTTCACATTTGTCTTAGGTTAGCACATTCCTTTATTTAACTATCTATGATCTGCCTACATCTGATCATTCCTTCATTACATTTTCACTTAATCTTTTACCCCCAACACAGACTAAGCATCCCATCATATATCACCAAGGGATCATCTCCCCTTCTCCTAACCACCTCTCTGTTCTTTTCTCCCATTTAGATTCGTTACTCTGCTCTGCATAATTTGCCTGATGATGTGGTGAAGCTGTATTTCTCTTTGTAAAACATTGATTCTTCAGCTTCTGTCTCGTTTCAGGACATAACAGCTCACTATAGGTTTCTTCAGTATAATCAGTGAATAAGAAGGCCAGAGAGGGGCTGAACACTGTGTTCAGAGTACAATCTTGCATTTGAAAGCAGCTCCACAGCATCTGCAAGAGATTCTTGGCACTTGCCTGGTTAAACTGCATGTGCAATATTGTCTCTCCAGGCATTCTGGCAATCCCTGTAGTAGTAGTTCACTTGTTCTCAGTCTTTCTGACTCAGATACATTAATTCCCCCCCAAGCTCCTTTGGCAGATATAAGACATTCTCCTTTTTTAAAAAATATGATAGTTGCTGGATATTTCTTATAACCTTTCACTGCCACTCCTGAATCAGGTGATAGTTTCTCCCCCCCAGGTGATGATCTCTAGCATGCAGTAACACAACTTCCAATCACCTGCTCCTTGTGAAGCTAATATGTATTATGCTGCCAATTAATTTACGCCTGTGCCCAAGAGACTCTGCCTCTCACTGTACTCACTGCATATAAGGTCGTTCTTTCAGCACTTCTGTTGTCAGTGGCCACATGGAGGAAGCCATTGCTCAATCCAGAAACTTTGTTTTACCAAAAAAGGGTTGAGAAACATTAGGTAAGACTTTGCTGTATCAATGTTTCAGATGCAGTGAAAAGAAAATGTCTTTAAGAAAAGCATTTTGGAGGAGAATACAAACAAAGCAGTGTCACTGGATCAGCCCAGGGAAGCAGCCCAGCTGAAATCCAGTGAAGTAGTCATGTTCTCCATTTCCAATTTCTCTCACACACACAAAAATTGTCTGAGGAGACGCAAATATTTAAAAACAGAAACCTCCAAGGCTGACTTGAAACATGTTCAAACTACAAATCTCCTCCCAGTAAATATTTCTTTGGTCCCACAAAACATTTTACACTGAACCCAGGAAATCTCAGGTTAACCTTGGAAATTAGATTCTTCCTTTTCAAAGCAAATGTTTTGGCCATGCTACTGGCAGCATTGCACTTTTCCACCAGAATCATAAGAGACCTGTCTTTTTTGGCAAACGTGCTCAGTTGTGCTGTTGTGACCTAGCTGCTTTCCTGGTTAACTTCACATAGACTCTTTGAATTCTTTGCTCTGTTTTTACACCATGGTATAATGCTGGTGGCAATGCTACGATGCTCAACAACCTTCTGGGCTAGATCTTCAGCGGGTATAAATCAGCATAGCCCTCACGATGTCAATGGAGCTGCATAGATGTACACCAGCTGAGAATTTGGCTCTTGTATCTATAGCAGTGGTTTTCAATCTGTGGTCCGCAGACCCCTGGGATTCCACAGACCATCTCTAAGGTTTCCAAAAAGGTCTGCACCTCTATTCAAATATTTTTAGGGGTCTTCAAATGAAAAAAGGTTGAAAATCACTGATCTATACAGATCATGAGAGGTGTTCTCTTCTATTTGTACAGGCTGCTTCAGTGGCATTTAATACTACAGGACCTTTTTAGCTTACCTTGAATCCTCCGCTGGGACTGCACATGTCTGGATTTGATTATCTTTGATACAGACTGTCAATTTGTTTTCCTCTGATGTTTTCCTCCTCTGCTAGCTGTGTTAACTCTACTGTCCCCTAAGATAAGATCTCAAACCCCTCTGGGATATTCTGAAAATATAGTTTTGAAATTTCCTTTGACGTCATCTTCTTACTGCATGTCTGCTCATATTCAGGTGAAGATTCCCTGGGACTGATTTCCGTTCTTTGTAGTAAAGTATGACCATATGCTCACTGTATGGAATTTACGGACAAGTAGGGCCTGAAATCCATCCTCTGATATCTATTTGATGTCTGTTAACTGATGCTACACATCCTGGTGTTGACTATGATTGCAATCTCCATTTTAACATTCATGCATTGTTTATGGTACCACCACAATGGCTTTTATTTTTTTTTTTTACTCTTTAGCATAATTGGAAAATGGTTTCTGTTCTGTTTTTGTGGTAAAACCAAAGAAATAGAGATGGACGATTTGGGTCAGATTACCATAAGAACTGAACCAGACATTGCCTAAAATTCCAACCAAACCCAAAACAAACATTTTTGGCATTAGATAAAATGGAAGATAAACTTTTTTTCAAAATGATCTCTTTTATTTGTTCACACCTCGTGCTTTCAGCATTAGCCAAAGCAGTCATGCTGTGCGCAATGAGAGAGGCTTTTCTACAGAGATTTCCAATCCTGCCGTCTGATCCACCTGGTTGTGGACTGCACTCACCCCAAGTCCTGTTGAATAAGTGGGACTTCGTGTGTACAAGAGTCTGCTTTTATCTATTATATTGCATGATGGGAGCCCAATTGTGCAGATTGAAGAGTTCCGTGTGATTCAGACAATTATAAGTATCTGAAATGTTGGGTGTTTATTCCAACCAGGATGAACCTCTGAACTTCCTTAGTTTTTCTTGTTACCACCAAAAAGGAAAATACCTATTTTGTTTTTCTTTTCCTGCCCTTGAATTCAAACAAAGCAGGGATTTATAAATAATCACTGTTTTCAGATGGTACAAAATTCTGTAAGGATCATCCCCAGATCTGATGAGCACACAATACTCATTGAGTGAACTTGCACTTGCTTTCATGTCAAATATTAAAAGGACTATGAAATATCTTGGGTACAAAATTCCTGGAGTATATTACTGCTGGCAGGATTCTCAGGTTAGTATGTTCCAGTTTGCTGTAACAGTTCTGTGGTTTGGGCCATTTGCATGGGAGGTAATCACATCTTTTGACACTCGAAAGCATGTACAACTCTCACACAAAACATTTGCAAAGTCAGACTATAAAAAGGGGAAATGAAATGTAGCCTTTTCCCTATTGTTTTTATTTTCTATTGAAATGTGTTTTTAAAGGCCTATGAAACATAAAATTGCTTTTGTTGTAGCAGCTAAATTCATTTCACTTTTGATCTGAAATGCATTTGTAGCAAATTTCCAGAGCTGAAAGGCTAATCTAATAATCCTGTATACACTAAATCCAGAGCTGAAGGCCCAGCCAGGTACTGAGCAGATGCACAGGGATGGAATCCATCTTGTGGTGGCAGGAATGTGCTTTGTGGGCCCTTCCCAAACCGTGCCTCCCAGCCCAAGAGGGTAAGAATGAGAAATTCCCATAGGAGTCCACTCTTTCTCCACCTCCACCCAGCAATGTCTCTTGCAGCAGTGTGCTGTCTTGTAGAGTTGCATCCCATTCTGTGCAGGGATTACGTATTCCCTCTGAGCCTTCCATCCTGCCTCCCTGTTTGTGGTGGAAGGAAACCAGTTTGACACTCAACACATAGTCCAGATAATGTGGAAGCAGGGAGGGGGAGCCTGTCATTCCCTCTCTCCAGCAACCTTCTCTCTCTCATATACCCACACCCCTCCCCTGCAGGCAGCTAAAGTTGCCAGTTTTGGTTGGATATATTCCTGGAAATTTCATCACATGACATAATCTTTAATTAAAGATCAATCTTGAATTCCTGGAGACTCCAGACCAACCCTGGAGGGTTGGCAACCTTAATTACAGATCCTCCTAGCCTCTCATGCTGCTCCTCTGGCACAGCACATATCCAGAAGACTCATTCACTTTGGGACATGGAAGGATTAATTTTTTTCATAAGAAATTGGAAACGGAAAAGATGAAGACTTTTATCACTGGATTTTATTGGAGCCCCTTCCTGCACTCAGGTGATTTACACACAAGCATTTGTTTTGCCCCCGCGACTCATGCACATAAAAAAATGTCCTTGATTGTGTGTAGCCGGCCTTTTTAAAAAATTAGCCCTCAACATTTCTGTACCTCAGTTTCCCAATCTGTAAAATGGGGATAATAATACTTGCCCACCTTTGTATAATATATGTTGAGGTCCTTGAATGTATGGCACAATAAAGTCTTATTATTTTGTAGGTGTAGGTAGGTCAACTTTTGTGTATTATTAAATACTAAAGAGAATAGGCAGGGCTCAGCTAAACGATAGACTCACACAAGATACAGGTTATTGTTGTGCTTGAGTCTACTGCATTTAGCGCACTCTCAAAAGTATTTGGAAAAGTTTCTCTTGAAGCATTTTATGTTAGAGCCTTTGAGCTGATTCTGATTCTAAATTATAAACTCTTATGTATGTACCATAAAGATGTCCACCTAATGCACAGAAAAACATATTAATTGATCACAGCAGTATATTCTTATCCACTGAATTAGAGCATTCCACGCCTAGTTTCTTTTTTTGTTTTTTAGCTTGTAAATCTTCATTGTAGGATACAAATGAAAATGACCCTAATATGTATTATTTATGAATAGGAGTCTCAGATATTATGCTTTAGATTGATTGTGTTAGACAGAGTATAATAGAAGCACAATAAGTCAATGAAAAATAAAAAGCAGCAAAAATGTTCCATGCTAAAAATGTAGTTCCAGTGACATCTCTTAGATAAAGGACATTGCCAATATATTGACGTTTATATTTATCATGGCTGTGTGCATGAGTTACAACTGTTTGAGGTGCTGAATATCAGGAATATCCATGCACATACACACCCCTTTTGAATGATTGTAAGGCATAGATTGCTCCATCGCCCTTTATCCGGCAAGCTTTTCCTCCCATTTTTATTTTTCTCCTCTAGCTTCAGGGAGGCAAAGGAAGCAGTAGATCAATAGGATGTCTTGACTGAAGTTGCCCGCAGCAGTTCCATTTCTCAGACTGGACACTGATGCTAAGTATCAATAGCAATAAGAGGCTGCCTCAAACAGAATTAAGGCTCTTTCTTCTGCATGGCTGTCTGGTGGTTACTGATAAACATCTGTGCACAGGACTGCAACAAATAAACCATTTCAAGTGTGCAAACCAGCCACTGTCATTCTATCTATTGATACTTGCTTTTGAGGTGCGGTGGGGAGAGAGTGTTATAGTATTTTCATATGGATAATTGATGCAGCTTAGAGAGGTGTAATGACCAACGGTTGTATAAAGGCACAATGTTATAAAATGGGGAAAGATCACTGGTGAAATTCTACGTGCTCTTGTAGGACCTCTGACATGGCAAAAGCCACAAATATAAGCGTTAAGTTAAACGACTTCAGCTCCAAATTTAACCCTGTAATGACTTCTGATTTTAGAAACGTTTTGCTTAATGCTAGAAATATCCTGCCAAACTCTTTTAGTAAAACGTTATTTGTTCTCACCCCTCCTACAAGTTCTTAGATATAGTCTGGAAGCATGAACTAAAAAGGGTCCTCAGCCGGTAGCTTTTACACCTTGGGAGTTCTGCTCGATGGACGAGTGCAGAATCATGTTCTCAAGTGCCTCATAAACACAGCTCATTTAAAATGTGCCAGACCAGATCCTCAGCTGGAGTAAATCATTATAGCTCCACTGATGACAGGTAGCAAATAAATCTGTGTCCATTTATATCACCTGAGGATCTGACCAAGGGAACTGAACTCTTTGCCAATTGCAACAATAACATGGGTGGAGCAGGTAGACCGGCTCCTCAGCAAATGTAAATCAATGTAGCTCCATTTGATATCTGATTTCTTTGTCCATACAACAGTTTACTCGAACTGAGGAGCCTGGCCCTGGCCTTTGACAATTGCCAGCATCATATCAAGTGATGCTTCTCAAACTTTGAGGTTGACTTTCTTGGGAAGGACCAATAATTTGCTTTGAGGCTTCCTTCAGCCCAAAGACACATTTTAAATAACGTTGTTTTCTTAAATAATCATTTCCATGTACTATCCAACAAAACCTGGTGTTCATTGCGAGATTGTTCTAGACACGGTTCTGATTTTGCTGAAGTCTCAGTTAAGATGGTTGAGGACAAAATAAATCAGTTTCCAAGATTTAATGGTGAGGGCCTCCAACCCTGAATGAGCCTATAAAGAAAATATTTACATTAGAAGAGTCCTGATTATGTGTCTAGGCGTGCGTATACACGTCAGAGGAAGTTAAAGAAAAAACCAAGAAACACTTAATACAGCAAAATATCTACAAATCATGGACTAGTCATTCACTGGTTGTCAATTTCAATTTTTAAAATGAGTTGAATAGCCAGATCATATACTGTAATAATTCTTACTAACGCCATGGGGGCAGCATGAGGATTAAGTAGTTAATGTTTGTACCATGGTTTGAAGTATTACTATGAACTATACTCAATGTGACCACAGTATAGAGTATACACATTTCCCCCCAATAGGCAGAAAGATGAAGCATGCAGTATTTCAAGTTAGGAGAAGCTGGAATTTCAGAAATAGAGTGGCTCTTCACTTTGATTACATTCCGGCTAGAAAGCTGGAGTCAAACTAATTCATTTTGTAAACATTTCTGATCATTCATGTATAGTGCATTGCATAAGTCAGTGCAGGATGATCTGACTGTTACAAGTTTGTAAGTACAGACAAAATTGACTGCTTCATTTTATACAGTAGTAAGGGTCTGAATGATTGTGTAGTTCTTACTCAGCCTAAACTCCCATTCCAGTCAGTGGGAGTTTTGGAAAAGCAAGAGATGAAGTTCTAAATTGATTTGGTTTTTCATAGTACCGCGCCTGTACCTTTACAGTTCAATTGCAACAAATGTCCATAAGCTCAGCTGAGAGAGTGCTGTAGCCTGCATGTTTGAATATTAGCATTAGGCCACTACCTCAGCCAGTGTAAATTGATGTTGCTCCATTGACTTCAGAAGAGCTCAGGGCCAGCGACAGGGGGGTACTACGGGTACAGCTGTACCGGGCCCCGGACTTAAGGGGGGCCCCTTAAGTCCGGGGCCCGGTATGGGGCAAGCCAACGGAGCCGGGCGGGCAGGAGCAAGGAGTCTGCAAGCCAGCCTGCGGGGGAAGGGTGAGCCGCTAGAGGGTGGGGCTAGGGCGGGGGAGATTAGGAGGGGGGAGAGAGGAATGAGCAGGTCAGCGTGGTCAGAAGCTGTGAGCCAGCCCAGGGGAAAGGTGTTCTGGTCGCGCAGTGCTGTGGGAGGGCGGGGGGGGGGGGGGGAAGCAGGGGGAGTGCAGGTCAGCGTGGTCAGAAGCTGGGGGGGGGAAGGTTTTGTGGTCGCGCGGTGCTGCGGCGGGGTGCAGGTCAGCGTGGTCAGAAGCTGTGAGCCAGCCCAGGGGAAAGGTGTTCTGGTCGCGCGGTACTGAGGCAGGGTGCAGGTCAGCGTGGTCAGAAGCTGGGGGGGGGGAAGGTGTTCTGGTTGCGCGGTGCTGCGGGGGGGGGGGGGTGCAGGTCAGCGTGGTCAGAAGCTGGGGGGGAGGGTGTTCTGGTCACGCGGTGCTGCGGCGGGGTGCAGGTCAGCGTGGTCAGAAGGGGAGCCAAGTGGGCAGGAGCCCCCTCTGTCCCCATCATTTCTGTGATTGCTGAGTTGCACAGCCCGGCCAAAAACAGAAAGTGTGGCTCAGCTCCCTGGAATCTGCAGCTTCTGGGTCCTAGTGCTGGTTGAGCTCCCTCCTGTGTGCTGAGGGCAGGGGAAAGAGGCAGTGGGGAAGGAAGGGGTGGGATGGGGAAGAGATGGAGCCATGGGGAAAGGGCATGGGATTACAAAGAGAAGGGGATGAGGGAAGCGGGGGCCTAGGGTGACCAGATGTCCTGATTTTATAGGGACAGTCCTGATTTTTGGGTCTTTTTCTTATACAGGCTCCTATTACCCCCCACCCCCAGTCCTGATTTTTCACACGTGCTGTCTGGTCACCCTATGGGGGCCCAGCATGTGGATCCCCTTGGCAGCAGCTGGGGCTCCCCTCTTAAGGAGGTCCATCATATCCCCTCCCTGACGAGCCCCACCTCCCCTACATCTGTACCACCCTGATGAGCCCCCCCCCCCCAGACACTCTCCCAAATGAGCCTCAACCACCTGGACCCCACCCAAATGAACCTCCCCTCCCCTGCACCCAACCCCTCTCCCGACCTCCTACCACTTTCACTTGGTCCCCCCCTGCAGATTCCCATTGCCCCTGCCTCACAAGGAACCCTCTTACCCCCATCTGGATCCCCCCACACTGAGTCCCACTGTGCTTGGATCCCGCTGCCAGGCTGAGCATCCCTGCCCACATCTGGTGTGCCTGGAGCAAGAGGGGCAGGGTCCCAGGGTGTTTCTGTGGCAGGCATGGCCCTTGTGCTATGGCACAAGGGGGTGCTGAGCAGTGGGGGAGATCTGTGTGTGTGGATTCCCTGGACTTCCCCCATGTCTCTGCACCCCCACGTGGGGTGACGGGGGCTTCATGGGGCAGGGTTGACAGGAGTCCCGTCTCGCCCCGCCGCTGCGGAGCTCACCCTTGGTGTCCCTGGGCGCCCGGAGGAGGTGGGGCGCTGTGTCCGCAGTGGAGATGCGTGCAGTCCAGCCGGAGCGGGGACTTGGCGGCTGAGGGGCCGGGGAAATCCAATGGGGAGGGCGCCTCTGCTTCCCTAACCCCGCCCACCTCTCCCTGCACATCTTCCCCTGCGCAGAGCCGAACCGGGCCACAGGGCTCGCTGCGGGAGCCAGAGAGACGCGTGGATGGGCAGCTCCGCGCTGGAACCAGTCGCGCCCCCACCCCAGGTATGTCTGGTAGCCGGCGGCTTTGCCTTTCAAGCCGGGGCACCCCTCCCTACCCCCCCTTATGGCGGCCAGCCCAGCGGGGAGCCCCAAACTTCCAGCGGCTCCTTCCCTACCCTGACCTGCGCCACGGAGCAAGTCAACTTTGGTCGAGTCCCGGAGCGGGGGCTCCAAGTTTCCACGTAGTTTGAGGGGCTCCGGGCCTCCATGTCTCCAGAGCGTCTCCCTGAGGGCTGGGGGGGCACGTTGCTCCATCTTCCCCTCCCAGCGAGTCGCGTCCAGAGCAGCGGGACCCAGCGAGCGACCCACGTAGGCCCGGGCGGGGCAGGGCGCGGGCGGCGGGAGACTGGCCGGGGGGGGCCCCACAAACGATCAGAGTACAGGGCCCCAAAATTTCTGTCGCCGGCCCTGGAAGAGCTACATGGACTTACAACAGTTGAGGTTCTGTCTCATTTTTCTCCCAGTGACCATCACAGCACACAGTCCAAATGACACCTTCAGAGGCTGATTGTATTAACTTTAAAGATTTTTTTAAAATGGAAGATTGATCCATTCGTGCTGTTAAAACTTAAGCTTCCTGAATAGCTTTGCCCCATTTAGGAGCAACTAATTAAAAAAAGAAAATATCTGCTTAATTCTTAACCATAGGCCTTCTCTAGGCTTTGAGTGAGCAAGTCCTTGAGCACAGGAGTTGGCCTTTTGCTGAATTGGGTTCTTAAAGCTCTTAAAGAATGTCACTGGCTCTTTGGCTACAAATAATGTTTCTTGAATTAGGTTTTAATATGCCCATTGACAAACTTCTCTTTTGCATGTATCTCAACAGCAGTTATGTGATGATATAAGCCCAGAACCCTGAGTTATATTTGTTGTCTAGTGAAAGCAGCATCATTTTACAAGATAGAAAGCATTCATTTTCTCTCCAAATTATTCAAGACAGGAAACGTTAGCAAAGCATTTTGTACAAGTGCAAGTGACTCAAAGCTGGAGACAGACAGAGAAATGGATTACTTTACATATTTTCTGCACAAACATGGGGATTAATTTAAATTATTTCCCCTAGATCAAAATAACTGGAGGTTTTGTCAGCTTTGAAGTTTAATGAATGTTTATCCTTGCCATCAAGCACAGGTTTTGGGACACCCTGCAGCCCCACTAAGGACAAAATGATCTCAAGCAATTTATATTTTAAAAAAGGACAATGCAAAGATGTTTGTAATAAAAGGTTAAACAAAAATATTTTCAATTATATACATTTTCTTTTAAATTTTAAGTAAACTGATTACGATTGTGCTACTGTCAACCATGAGTAATTTGGCCTGTAGGTTAACTGCAGTTGTGATCATTTCAAAAGTACACTTGATATAAAACAGGTCTCCTTTGCACTGTATATGCTGTCCTATGCCTGGTTTTGTGTTCTTTTAGGGACACATAAGAGCTGGTTTTGCTCTCTCATCTTTCAGAGTATATTTAGAATTCCTTTTAAATGGCTCTTATCAAACATGACAAGAAGTACCTATTACTTAGAGAAATTCAGATGTGTGTTTTCTCTAAGAGAAAATTAAATCATACTACTAGGTAAAATAGACCAGTGACAGGATTTCCACATAAAACCTGATTTCTTTCATCGTTAACGAAGAAAAAAAATCACACATGGCTGAAATTTTACATAAATGGGAAAGGATTGGTTTGATTTAGATCAACATGAATACATTTTAAAAATGGGCAATATTTTAAAAGGTGTTAAGCTATAGATAATTCACCCATAAAAATACGCTGATTTTTGTAAGAGTTATTTTTACACATAAGAAACTGAAAATTGGATATTTGTAATATCTGGAATTCACAACATGTCTTGCTGTTAAATTGCCACCTTAGAGGCCTTTCCTTTAATTTAATTGAAAATGCATATTAAATCAAAGTGATAGACACATGCAATGCAAAATGTCTATCAACAATTAGACTCCCATTTGGAAGTTTGTTAAGCATAACAATTTAAAATGAATTTAGCTTGAGGAAGAAAGTTTTAGCTGGTGGTGCTACAATCTTTTACAAAGCAAGTCCAACATTCTGGCCCTTTCCAAAGTGAAATAAAATGCCATACATAAAACAAATGGGATCTCAAAGACTTAATCTGCCATGCCATGTCAGTCCAGAACCACCTAGTTCTTTCCATAATCAAATACTAATAATACTGATAATTTGAAATGATTAAATAAGTTAAGAACCATGCACACAATGTAGTGTAATTATGTCATGTATGTGGAATCTAGGACACAGTATGCTGCAGCTAGTCAATAAAAGTGCCATGTCAGTCCAAAGTGTTAATATTATTATTGGGCCAGATCAAATTCCTATGTGGTAACACTTGTGTAGCTCACAGACTTTCCCCGGTAGTCTTCTGTCATGGACAGAGACAGGAGTCTGGCCCACAAACCACACAGGTATTCTGAGATCACAGGGGCTCACAGGAGATACGGGATCATCAGCACAGAGGACCTGGCAACTTTGGCCCCGATGCTTGGTGTAGTGTAGCATTGCTTCTGGGGACTAGTCTGACCATGGCAGCCCCAGCTGAAGTGGGATCTGTACTGTGGAAGGAGGTCTGAGGGGTATTACATGTCCTGGGGAATCTCAGCTGGTCTCATGGCAGAAGTATGGTGCACATACTCCCTTCCTCTTCCTTAGTCTGCTAGGGCCTCCACTTCTCCTGCATGAATCCTTGGACTCCATTTCCAGGAGAAAGAATCCTTCTGAGGCAACAGCTGACTCCCCCCTTTTTACATGGAGTGGGGGGTAGGGGAATAGGAGACTCCACAGAGACAAAGGATCCTCCTCATATAGATCCAGAAGGTCCAATCTGACCTATGATGATGATGCTATTTATAGATACTTAGTATATACACACCATACCTCCACCACACCAGTAAATCGAGTTGATACATATTAGAGATGGACATGAGCTGCAAAGTCTGGATCCAAAGTTCTGGATTTATTTGGAACCAGGGCTTGGTTATGGCTCATATTTGATCTTTATTGGGCAGAGTGAAAACAGCTTCTGTGTTCCATATCAGCATATTGAGATTTTTTTCTATCTTTAATTTTATAACATTTGTATTTCCAAAGATTATTCTGTCAGTTTCTGTATTTCTAAACTGAAATTA
The DNA here is from genome assembly GCA_032164245.1 of Sternotherus odoratus. Classification (NCBI taxonomy): domain Eukaryota; kingdom Metazoa; phylum Chordata; order Testudines; family Kinosternidae; genus Sternotherus; species Sternotherus odoratus. The sequence continues at coordinate 23,078,159 of JAVMKO010000014.1, read as the reverse complement.
GTACAACGTTTGAGATATGTGCCAATACTAGAAGCACAGAACAATGCATTCTCTGTAGTGATACATGGCTCCTTTAAACAGATATTCCAGTACTGGTCTACTTGTGTATAATTCTTCTAGATTAGATTCTAGCTGTTTCTAGACATTACAGTTATCACCTTGATTGATATTAAAAGCATGACAGTAAGGAAATTAGGATAAGAAGAACTGCAAAGGATATTTTACCCAATTACAACATTCTGCTTTGTAGTATTGTTTTTCCATATTGTTCGATGGAGCTATAATCAGTGTGTCCCATCAGAACGAGTGAGAACATATTGACAGCCAATAAGAGTTTCTGTCTTTGGTTATCTAGTATTTATACCTTTGTATAATCTCCTTGGAGAGCCAGGATTACCTTTGATTACAGGTGCATTAAGGAACAGTATACAGTAGACTCTCGATTATCCAGGATGATAGGGAAAAAATAATTCTGGTTAATAAAATCCTGGATAATCACCATCCATAGGAAATATGGAAAGTTGGGGTTGATTCACCAGCCATTCTGTGCCGGGGGGAGTGGGTGTTGGTTCACTGGCTGCCCTGCTCCCTGGTAGGGTTTTTTTTTGTGTGTGCTTAGGGTGGCAGCAAAGCCAGAACCAGCCCTGTGAGTTGCGAGTATTTTTTTGACATCCTGGTTAATCCAATCCTGGATAATCGAGAGTCTACTGTATCTCAAATGCCATAGTCACTCTGTTTAGAGAGGCAGGGAGCCGTTTGTCCCCCACATGTGAATTCCAGTGAACAAACTCCTGCAAGCTTCCATGAACAGAGCAAGCAGCACCAGCTCCAGGATTTTGTTGCTGTCTGCAAATTATTTAACATAGGCCCTTTACAATGCACAGTCACTAGCACAGCAAAGTGTTACCAAACATTTTGCAGCCTGAGGCAGCTGCCTGTTCTGTCTCTCTGGTGCTGGTAATGCTGAGGCTCATGAATGTAGGCTTACTCATCTCTCACCCATTAGGCTCGCGTCCACGTCACTTTTTTTAACCGGAGCACACTCAGGGCTGGTCCGACTCTCGAGTAATTCATTACAATTCGAGCAAAGGAGCTGCAGTCCTGAAAGGCCTGCGAGAAGCAGCACTCGGAGAAACTGGATTTTACTCTAATAATTTCTAGGCCTGAAAAGCCAGGGTAGGAACAGACTTTGCAATTTAGAAAAAACAAGACCAGTAATTTTCCTTTATTGTGGAATTAAACATAGGATTTCGTAGTGGATGCAAGGGGGTAAAAATGAACCAAATTCATCCCTGGCATAACTCCATTGACTTCAGTAGAGTTATAATAAGAATAGATTCTAAAACTGTCACTTTAAAATATGCTCAGCCCTGCTTCTGCAGCAGTTGTAGATGCTCCAATTTTTATGCGGCATTGAGGCAGAAGCAAAGCAATCAGAATTTAAAGACACGTGAAGTTATTTTTAACCCCTTACACCTGGTGAGATTGGAAAGGTATTTTTGTTTCTTTATTTTCAGATTAAAATAGAGGCATCATGCTATGGGACAAATTTTCTAAGCATTGATTATTGTCAATTTTGACAACTCCATGCCATCTTGCATTTGAAATGTTGCCTGTGTTAATATATATCTGATAATGGGCCTGATCTTGCACTGCTCAGACAACAGAACTCCCCTTGTAGTTTGCTTGCACAGGGTGAAATGTGCCCCAGTGCACAAGACCTTTGCTCCACTTAAATACTACATAAAACCCATGCTTTCTGCACTGGGATGAATTTCATCAGTGAAGAGTGTAGGCCTGGGTCTGTTAGATTGCAGACCGCTCAGGGAAAGAAATACGTCCTTTTATGTGTTTGCAACTAGTTATGCATGATAGTCAACAAATTGCAAATAAATGTAGCATTAGCATTAGGCTTTGTGCAAACACGTTTTCTAGCTGTATTATGTATGACCTATAAGAACTGTGGATGTATTGGCCTAGGCTACCGTCCTTACTTAATGAGTGATCCAGTGTTCATTGATGGCATTGGGATGATGCCCATTGACTTCAGTAGCTTTGGCGCACACCCTAAATGTGTATTCCAACCATACTTCCACTGGGATCATTGGGCCCATAAATATTGGATAGGACTGGGCCCAAGTGATCCTAATGAATCTATGGGAAGTCTGGGAGAGAGTCACTTAGACCTAACAAAACTATTGTATTATTGAGGGTCAAATTCTGCTCTGACTTTTGCACCCTGCAATCCTATTAATTTCATTTTAGGCAGAATTTGGTTCTAAATGTAATTAGGGCAAAGACACCAATGAAAGGTGAGAAAAAGAAATAATTCAGTGTGGGACTTGGGAAACACCCACTACAGCTATACTAGTAGCTCCAAGCTCCCACATATGGAATGTAAGGGGGTAAAGGGCACTTTTCCAGTTTATGAGTCATGGGGTGGAGGTGAATTCTATTCTCTTCTTGCAGATTTCCATGCACAAAGGTGGATATGCAGGGAAGGGAGACTTTCACCTCCTAGATGGTAACTGATTTCTGATTTTTATAGAGCAGCCGTTCTCAAATTGACCTGTGGATCACTGGTGGCCTGGGTAGCACTTGCTGGTGGTCCACAGAGAGTTGGCTTGTCATACGGTGCTGCCCCTCTTCTTTGTTTCCAGCTGCTGAGCTGCTTTAAAGGACAGCTATAAACGCAGTCAGTACTGTCTTAATGTTGCTTTTCAAGTGGGCAAGTGCTGTAGTTTCTATGTGGATGTCATATGTTCATGAGTGGGAGGGGAGGTGATCTGCAAAATTGTGAAAGGGCGAGCAGGTGGGTGCACAAGAAAATCTCCCTTTTAAATTGGGGTCCACACATCAGAAGAAAATCCCTATTACAGCAGAAAATATTCTTGTCAAATAGTAAGGAAACGTATTTACACACAAGAGGCTTAATTTTACTCTCAGCCACACCAAATCAATTCCATTGACAGGGCTGGGTTGAACTGAGTGCAGAGTTTGGACCATGAAGAATGTACTTAGTTCAATAATGGAATGCAAAGCATTATTCACAGCATCTTATTTTATTGAAACCAAACTCTGCAAAACCAACTTCTTGTGTTGTTACAAATTGCGTGACAGCTATCACATTGTAAACATCACACATTAAGTTAGTGCACCTTAATATTATGTAAATGAAGTTTAAGTAGTTGTACTGTATTTGGTGAAACTTTAGAAAATTGTGTTAAGAAAATGAGTTAGGTTATCAGGTTCATTTAATTAGGCATGAAATTTGGGGCTAACTCAAGCAACATTTCCCCCTGGGGTCTGAGACTTTTTTAGTCAGTAATAATTTATTATTCATCACACTAAAGTGAGTCATCAAAATATAGGTAGAAAACTCACACTAGTGGTAAATATGAATTGACAGGATTCTGGAAAATCAGTTTGTGACAATGGGTCTTACCCCTAACTAGATGATTACCTTATAGTTGTCAGAACTCATGTGTAAGTGATCAGGCAATTGTCATGAAATTTTGGCCTGGTGTTTTTATTTGGAGAGACTCTAAACCTTGCAGAATTGTGTTTCAAAGATAAGCAAATCCTGAAGGAGAAACCAAGTAAAAAGAACAATAGATTCTCTTCTTACTAATGCCATATGCAATTCCACTCCCTAGCTTTCTCTTTTCTTTTTTTAATGGCTCCCATAGGCATATTTTCTACTCTTTTAAATAATGCTTTGTATGCTATTCAATAATTGTGATAATTAAGGGATTGTTTTAAAAAATCCAAACTAAGGTCCTCGCTGTTAGACGGCTAGGTTCAATGCAATCTGAAAAGATGATGTGTTCCCTCACATGAAGGCACCGTTCTCAAAGAAGAACGCCTGGGAGGCCATACTTAGCTAATGGCCACCTCATAAACTGGTATCAGGGTTTATTTAAGGCCATTTTCTTGATGTGTACCTATTTGCGTCATGCTTTTTTATTCCATACAAAGTTACTTTTGTGGCTTGGCACAGCCCATGAAAGCGGAATATGTCTTTGACTCCCAATGTGGGATTTCAACCCGTTTATATAAGGTTTGAGAACTATGTGTCATTTCATTTCTAAACTTCTATGTTTCTGCTGGAGGTACACTGTGGCTTTATGTGGCTTTGATACACAAATTAAACTGGGCTATAAGGGGATGTGGCTTGTGAAAAAAACATCCCCTTTGGCATCAAAGATAATTCTCAGTTCCTTATAGATTCCCTACTAATTTTGTCCATACTGACAGCGACCACTGAATTCCAAACTATTTCAGTGATTTTTGGACCTTTACAGTCTACCTGAAATATGCTTTAATTCATTGTTACTAATCTAAGTAGCATTTTATTATTAATGTAGAACATACTATATAAAAGAATACAATTGTGCCCTTGCAATATATCAGTTATACTGTCAAAATAAAGAAATTGACTTTAAAAAGAATGTATTACATGGCAAAAAAAATCCAGGTTTATTCTTAACACAGAAATTAAGACATGATATCACACAAAGATATTGTATCTAGGATAAGAAGATTGGATTTATGGTGGGTGTAGTTTTGCCAGAACTCTTCTGCATAAAATAAATGTACAGAGAAAAAAGAAATGTGCATGAAACTCCTGCAATGTTTCTTTTTCTTCCCCTACCTCCCTATTAGGGACTGAACATACAAAACCCTTCTTTCTGCAGTCATATTGAACATTGCTGATAGTTTCATTCCTTTATCTATGCATTTTATTTTTCTCAGCTTTCAACCATCTTGCCTGGAAAAACACTTTCCCTAGTCTGTTTACTAGCTCCCTAGTTTCATCTAGCCTGTTTACTTAGTTATTAATATATCTACATTGGCAGTGTCCTTCAGGGGCATTTTTGTTAAATTTGAAACAAATACATTTAATGATTGCATTGTAATAAAACAGCTAAAAGAATAGATTAAAAAGATATGCAGGAGGGGCGGGCGGGTCTGAGTGATTGAGGGATTGATTTTATTACTTTTCCCGTAGGTGGGGAGTGATAGCTGTAAATCTCTTGATAATCATTTCAGAAGCACCTTCATCAATAAGATCAAAAGCGACGGGTAGGTGTAACATTTTGCTGGCCACCGGGTCAAACAAAAGGCAGCAAATGTGCAAAGAAAGAATTGAATTAAATAATTCCACCTTGGCTGGTTGTGGGGCATTAGTCATTTTCATTTCCTATCTTCGCAAAAATAAATAAACATATTAAAAAAACCCTTCACTTTGGTGCTCTTATATTTGTTTTGTTTTGGGTTTTTTCCCCCTCTCTCTCGCCTTTAGCTCAACCCGTATTGCTTACGATTCAATTATCCGGCTAAAAGCTCGCGCTTGTGAGCAATGATCAATTATTAGTTGTCAGTAATAATGGAGAAGGATTCCATTCTGGCCCTTTTTCTCTTTCTTAAGGAATGATCATTAGAAAATAAATCAAAAAACGGGGGGGAGGGGGAGGGGGTACGGAGAAGGTTGTTGACAGCATTGTCCACAAAAGTAGTCCTACCTAAACCCACGCAGTCACCAGGGTTGAAATGCGGGTATTGAATAGCGGGATTCCAGGCTATTGATAATAAAACAATTCCAGATAGCAGTTCCTAGCTGCTCCTGGATAGCTGCGCCCCAGGACTGTCTCAAAAGTTTATTATACATCGGAGCACAAAGCCAAGTTCCCATCTGACAGCAGCATCTGGAAGCTCCTAATTACTCACATTTCTAAAATACATGTGAGCAGTGTTAGCTGTGGGACGGCTTGGTGTTAGCAGTTTAGCGGGCGCAGGCAGCAAGATTTAAAACCCGGTTTGCACGGTATCTTTGCTCCATAATCAGAAAGCAAAGCTTGCTCCGTGAAAGCGGGTATTTTTGCCGTCTGAAAACGTGAATGAATGAATTACTCCCTGAGGGTGTTTCCCTAAAAGTGGTTTAATTTTTAGGTAGGGTGACCAGTTGTCCCGATTTTATAGGGACCGTCCCGATATTTGGGGCTTTTTCTTATATTGGCGCCTATTATCCCCCACCCCTGTCCTGATTTTTCACACTATTTTTAGGGCAGAGACACTGTCTCCACAGGTTAAAGGTTGATTGTTCGGGGTTAACTCTGCGGAGAGACCGATCTGTATTTTAGTAAATCCCGCTTTACAAGCTGCGCCGGTGGTGCAAATTTGCAGAAAATATGAAATCAATTGGATTTTCTTCCAGATCGTTATTAACGATGCATTATAAGTCTAGGGGTATCGTGTAGCTTTTAACCCCTGAGTGCTAAGGTTGTTATGTCTGATCGCAAACCTTAATAACAATAATCCAGTCTAGTGTGCTGCATCTCATTGAAATCGTCTCTCACCCGAATGAACTGCAAATTATCCCCTGTTTACAATCTCCCTTCAGTGCTCATCTCAATGAACTGAGAATCGATCCCCAGCGCGGTTGTTTTCCAACCGAGGGCTGATTTGCATTGAAAAACATGATGGGTCCCACCACCCCAATTTTTTTTTTAAAAAAAAAACTAAGAAAGCTCTCCGAGATGTGTGGGTGCCGGTGGGGGAGGGGGAATTCTGTCACTGTCATCTGGACCTCCAAAGGGGGGAGAAACAGCAAAAACAAAATCACAGTATTTACGTTTGTGAACACTCACAACTTCTGTTAGCGTCAATGACATTTAATTGATGTATTGCTATCAACAACAATAAAGACCAATTCTTCTCTCCCTGCAAACATCACTCTGCCCCCCCCCATCTCCGGCCCCCAGCAAAGGGGAAGAAAACAAACAATAATCAAATGACCCTAAATTAAACACTAAACGTCTGTTTTTACAATGGCGAGGGAGCAGAGAAACGAAAAAAAAAAGTTATTAAACTTTATCTCTCCAAATTAGTCTTTCTCCAAACCATTGTGTGTTTTTGTAATTGCAGGCTGGCAACGGGCAATTACAGGCACCAAATGCATAGCGCTATGGGAAAATGCTTTAAAACAACCCAATTTAATCAACAAATATGTAATGAAATTCTAAATGCGAATAATTTTCAGCCAGGAAGTAGATTTAAAGACGCGGGGCGCTAATCGAGTGATTGATATAATTCTAACTGCAGACATACTTGGGACTAGGGATTGTGTGGGTGTTAGATACATATACGTGTCTGAGTATGAATACATACATCATGTAAGTTTCTATATGTTTCTATTCGGTGTATTTCCCAGTGAGTGTGGGTAAGGAGGCTGACACCTACCACTGAATATATCCATCTCTGCCGAAAGATCTCTTTAAATATTCAGTGAAAAATAATGGCATCTGAAATACCACCTATAGCAACATTATTATCTTCATTCTTCAACATCATCCCCACTGACAGCTTCGTTTGTCTTTTTATCAAAATCTACTGTACCAAATACTGCGGGGAGAGGAAATAGAGAGCGAGGAGGGGAAAACCCCATCCTATACACAAAAGCACATTCGGTGTCCGGTTTGCTAAAGCTGACTAAATATTTGGCTGGCACTTGGGGGAGGAGGAGAGGGGTTACTGATGTGTTGTCACCCACCTTGGTAAACATTTTAAAGTCTAGTTCGTTTAATAATAGGGAGAAGAAAAATCCGAGGGAGTCGGTTCCTCGATTGGAGAGAGAGAGAGAGAGAGAGAGAGAGAGATTCTCGCTCTCTAGGTTTCACCGGCTCATTTGAAATTGAAATGAGTTGTATCTGATCAGCCTCTTGCTTTTACAGAGTTTGTTAATATTGATACCGGGGGAAAGGAGTAGTTTCAATCACAGAGTAAATAATCCGGAGGGGAGGGTGGGTGGAGGGGGCTGTGAATGGCCCAGAAACTGACTGCAGGAGCAGCGCGCTTGCTCGTCTTCAGACCCAGATAACCCCGCACCTCAACTTTCCCTACAGGGCCCGGAGGAATTTGACGTGCGGAGGAAGGAGGACTCCATAGCTGCCTATCACCCAGACATTGTGTGCCCGCGGTGTGCATTTGGGGGGGCCGAAGAGACCCTCCCTGACTTGGGAACGGGGCTTTCCCCTCCGCGGTGGTGACATTGGCTGGCGGGGTATTCGGCGCCCCGGGAGCGGTTTGTGCGGGACGTGTTCAAGCGCGACCCGTCTGGGGTTACCCCATTGTTACAACATGCGACGGTACGCGGGCGCAGACAGCGCCGGGCACACACATGTATGTCCACCCACGGGGGAGGGGGGGTCCGGTCTTTGACCCGCGACAGGAGCTGCTCCGACATGAACCCGGTTCCCGCTCCCGGAGTTACAAGTCCGGGTCCGGAGTTAGAAGCTGCCCCGAGCCCGTCTCGCGGGCGGTACGTGTGTAGATGCCACACGCCGACACAGACGAGGCGCCGACCTCCCGGGGCTCTGGCGGGGAGGGAGCGCTAGGCATGACCCGCGGCGGGGCTCGCCTCCCAGTGTCCCGCGAGCTCAGGCGGCCGCCCGGCGCGGCTCAGCCTCGGACTCTTGCAGCCCGAGAAGAAAACGAAAGTCCGGAGTGAGTTCGCTTTGGGCCAGCGGGGGTGTCACTCCGAATTCACCCCCCCCCCCCAACCCTGTGCAGAGGGAAGCACAAAGGGGACGGGGCAGAGCCGACGTGCCCCAGCCCGGGAGCCGGTAAAGCGGCCGCAGCCCCTCCGGGCTCCACCCCCCGCGCTCCAGCGGGGAGATGAGTCGGCGGGTTTCCGCCGCCCGCCTTCTCCCGGGGATTGACGCCGGCCTCAGCCAACCGGCGGCGCCGCCTCCTCCCCCCTCCCCTCCCCGGCCGGGCTCGTGACGTAGCCGGGCACAAACTTTGCAGTAATTGTCCTGGGAAACGTGTGAGGTTGCAACCGGGCGCCCCCGCCGCGGGACCGACCCGCCCCCCCGGCCCATTGCCGGCACCTCCCCACCCCCGCTCCCCGGGGCTGGAAGGTGCTTCGAGGATGGGTGCCCAGGTTAAAAACAGGCGCAAAACTTGGCCGCGGCCGGCCGGCGGAGCGGGGATGGGACTGTCCCAGGCAGAGGAGGGGGCGAGGTAGTTGGGGAAAGCCCGGCCTGTCACCCCCCGACCCCGGTCCCCACGGTGCACGGGCCGAGTCTGCTCCCGGGGGTCCCTTCTCTCGCTGCACGGGGCGTTTGCCGCTTCGGGCAGCGACCAGCCCTTGGGATCGCTCCCGGGGCGTCCAGGGAAGACAGGGTTTTATTTCCCCCGGGGGCCCCGTGGTAACAAGAACCCCCCCTCTCCACACACCCACAACCCAGGAGCCTGGGACAGCCGCGAGTGGGGGGCGGGCAGCGGCTTTCGACACATTCCTATAGTAACAGGGATGGCGTGGAATAGTCCCAGCTGGTTGCTAAGAGGGTTAAACTGCATCCAAACAGCTTTGGGGAAATCCAGCCCCCTCTCTTGCCACATGGATCGACTCATTGGGTGGGAGCGGCGGAGAGACAAGGGTCTCCAGCAAATCAGCGCCTAATTGATTAAGGCGAGCGGGTTTGAATAGAGCTGGCCATGTGCCAATCGCCTTTCAAAGAGCCCCTCTATGATTAATCGCAATGCATTATTGATAATCATAATTATAGCAGGACACATGCGCGGTGCGGCGTGGCTTGGGGAGGGGGGAGGCTCGATTTCCGTAATTTTGAGAAGATTTTTTTTTAGTAATTTTTTATTCTGCCCCAGCTGATGTGTGAGCCAGCATGTCGCGGAGGAAGCAGGCGAAGCCTCAGCATTTCCAGTCCGACCCCGAGTTGGCCTTATTATCCCAGCGAAATGGTGAGTTCTTCCCCATCTCTCCCTCTCGCACACATTTTAACACAAACACGCACCCGCAACATAGATCAACTTACCTTAGAGACAGCCAGGAAACTGCGCCGGGGAAAGGGAGAGCGCGCCGGAGCTGCTGGAGTTTTTTTGGTTGTGGTTTTTTTTTTAGATCGATGGGTCTTTTGGCCCTGGTTGAGGATGGGTTTGTATTATTTTATTAACCTTCTGTTTCCTGCCTTTGCTGCATTTGTGCCCCCCCCCCTTTTGTGATTATCTGCCCGTCTGACCCCAGAAGAGATGGATTTCTCCCCCACACCCCCTTCTGTAACCCCAGAGGCTGGTGAGGAGCGGGACAAAAGTCAGGTTTGGGTTGGGGGGGGGGCTGTTTTCTAAGGATGCACCGACCTGACCGCACTTATATTCTGCCCCCCCCCCAAAGGAAGAAGCCCCTTTCCTACTTTTTGCTGCCTGTCCCCCCTTTTCCCCCTGGAGTCCCGGGGTGGCTGGGAAACCTGCGCTCCTCTGGCGCGTTTGAAACCCCTCTTTGAAAGGGGGGGGAAGTTTGCCGGCTGTCGATAAAAGTGTTTCTCGCAGCACTGACGCGCTGGCTCCGCTCCCTCCCTGCCCCTGGTAACTTTTCTCGCTCTTGGCTTTGGCTGCCTGGCACCCGCGGGATGGATCCGGGCTCGCAGCGGCTCCAGCGAGGGCGGCTTTGCGGCTGGCCTGGAGTGGTGGGGGTGCCCGGTTGCTTCCGGGGCTTTTTGTGGGGCGAAGCCGGTCAGGGAGGAACCCGGCTGGCTTGCTCTGTAACTGGCTTTGGGGAGCCTGTGATATTTTTTTTAAAGGGGGGGGGGGGTCCAGAGCCCCTGCGTTGGTGCAGGGAAAGGCAGTTTTATTGAAGGGGGGGGGGTCTTGTACCTGTGTCTGCACTTTATAAAGCGGCTGAGTCGAGGGGTGTCGTGGGGGGGGGGGGGGGGCACGGGGGCAAGTGGTCCGGGGAAATCCAAGGAAGAAAGTGGGCGATGGGGCAGCGCCTGGCTGAGCGGGGAGGCTCGAGGGCCAGGGGGGGAGGTGGCGGCGGCTCTCCGCGTCCCGGAGGCAGGGCCCGCTCTGCCCTGCCCTGCCCGGCCTCGGCGGGTGCGTTCATTGCCGAGCCCGAGGGAGGATGAGCCGCGCGGGGGGGGGGAGCCTGGCCCCCGGTTCTGCTCCTGCCGGCCAGCGGGACTCGCGCCTCGGGGGCCGCCTTGGGCAGGTTTTGGGAGGGGGGGGGTTTAAATAAACAGGCCGTTCAGGAAGTTCCATGAAAACTATTCCCGGGTGGCGGTCGCTGTGGATCATGCGGGGGGGGGGGGGGGGCCTGGCAGGGCACTTCCCGAGCCTCTGGCAATTGGGGCGGTTTGGGGTGGGCGCTGCTCCGCTTTGGAGAAGAGGCTGAAGGGGTCATCCCCGGTCGGAGCGATCCCCTCTGTCATTGGGGGGGGGGGAGTTGGCCCTTTTCCTCCCCTTCCCCGGGCTGGGCACGGAGGCTCTCGGCAGCCCCTTCGACTCCCCCCACTAACTTCCAGAGCCGCGGGGAGGGGGGGGGGTGCCCTTTGCTTTCCCGAGAAAAGCTCCAACTCTTCCCTCGTTTCAAGCCCTCCGCGCTTCTGGAGCGACCCCCTGGCTGGCTGTGGAGGGACTTGGCCGCAAGCTGACGTGCCAGTGTGCGGTGTGAGTCATGGAGAGGAGCCATGGAGCCGCTCTCCCTCAGCCCCATTAACCCCCCGCATTAGTCATTAAAGCAGAAGCCAGGAAACAACGCCCCCCCCCCCATTCAGCACCATGCATAACAGGGTCGCCACGCAGGTAGGTTTGGGGACATGGGCGCTGTGGTCTCTGAACTGTCCTTCTAATTCATTTTCATTGATCCGCTCCCCCTTTCCCTCCCCCCCCCCACCAATTTTCACGGGGACTGCTGAGGAGTTTGGGAACAAATTTAACATAAGATACCAAGATCTGCAGGGGAAATCGGGTCTCCCTGGGAGGATGTTATGGGAGCTTTGTTATCATTCCGGTTTTTTTAAAAAAAAAATTGAGACACCTTTCTTTGCATCATCATTATCATAATAAATCAATAGCACCCATTTCTTGTAACGGTTTAAACGTTTCTGTGGAGTATTTTGATTTCTGGAGGGAAATGTTTGATTTTGGATGAATTTTCATCTGTTTGGATACATTGCTATTTTGCCACCGGGTTCAATTAATGTAATTTCACTTTAAGACACTTATTTATTTTATCTGTAAATGTTTTTTCCCTTCAGCTTTGAAATTTCAAGCCTGAGCTGGGGAAAGGTTAGGTTTTATTTATCCTTTCACCAGCCTCCTAAAAAGAACTCTGAACTTTACAAAGTAAGCAAAGGGGGAGCGCAGAGATGGAAGTTAATTTATCCTGCTGGAGAATCAAAGGGCTATTTTTCACATCTTCAGTTTGTTTAATTCCATATCTGAACAAAGTCTTTATTTTTTAAATTTTTTGCTAAACGACACTGATAAAAGCACCTTCAAGTATCTTAATAAGATCTGCCTGCACTTTCTCCCCCTCTTTTCTTTCCTATTTTTAGTCTTTTGATCTGATTTTGCACATGTTTTCAGATGCAAGACACTGGGGGTGTGAGAAAGGAATGTTAACGGAGGCACTTTCTTGCCTGTTGCTAAATGATGTACTTAGAATAGTTGGGTTTCGCCTAAAATGATGGCATTTAGATAATCTTTTATTTGGTTTTCCTGGCTAGTAACTTAAGTTAACTAAATAATAAGAGTGGGTTTTTTTTAATGTTGGCTCATTGTCTAGAAAAAGCAGTAGGCTATTAGAAACCCTGTTAGGAGCCTTTTCCCTCCTTTCAGTAGTAATGGTTTTAGGTTATGACTGTTTTACATGCTTGAACAATAAGTTTTGACTAAGTTGCCTGGAGGGTATGTTTTCTAATAGTGTTACAGGATTTAGAATGCTGTTGCAATATTAGTATAAAACTAACACTATAAGTGAATTAAAGAAATGCTTTGTGCATTTGAGAAGTTCTTAAATTTATAGTGGATATATTTGAGATAGGTGTAAAACATTTTTTTCATAATATGCCTCAAAATTGCAGAAAACAAAACAAGCAAAAATCCCCCATTTCTTTTTTTTTTAATGCAATGAATTTAGGCTTGTTGTCTGATTCCTGAAATTGTAACTAAACTAAGTTTGGCATCACTGCTACTTTAACAACACTTGCAATCGTGTGAAATGAAGGAATATTTAGGAGAATACATGAAAAATCATGTTTCTGTCAAAAATTTGCTGTATCTGTTTGGAGTTCTAGTTTAAGAAACTCTCTGGCATGTAGTCACAGTTAAGGGTCAATAGAAAATAGTTTGAAAAGAA